>PVKZ01000261.1:0-695972 GCA_004027375.1 Macroglossus sobrinus | reverse complement strand
GAAAGAAGGAAGGATGGAAACCAATTAAATGTACAATATAGAGCAAGTTCCCACTGTGGGATTCTGAAACCTAACTTCCCTGTGGAACTCCACACCATAGTTTACATGCATAAGAATGATCTGAAATGGGGAAAGAGGGATCTGGGATATTTCACATGTCATTGGTTGAAAGCTGTATCAATTCCTCCAAACTCCCCTCACCCAAAAAAGTTAGAAACTTTTGAGAATGGTTTGGAAATGCTGAGTGTTAAGGTGGTATAGGTCACCTACCAATAGTGACTTTAAAGTGACTCATCAAAAATACTAAAGGATAATAAAAGAAACTGAGTAAAAACATGACATCTCAAATTATGACATCAGATATGGATAAAACTTAAATAACTTGTATAGGATGAAACCATATACTTTCTAAAGCATAGGATCTGTCTTGTCAGTTGCTTCAGAATTTCTTTGTGTTTCATGTTTTGGAGTGTCACAATTATATGTCTAAGTGTACTTTTAATTTTTTATTTTTTTTAAATTGTATTAAATTTATGGGGGTGATATTGGTTAATGAAATGATATAGGTTTCAAGTGTACAGTTCTATAATACTTCATCTATATATTGCATTGTGTGTTCACCACCCAAAGTCAAATCTCTTTCCATCCCCAAACATTTGACTCCCTTTACCCTTTTCTACCTCCCTCCAACTCCTTTCTCTCTGGCAACCACCATACTGTTTTCTGTGTCTGCAGAGTTTTAGTTTCTTTGTTTGTTAATTATCTTAATTCTCCCTGGGTCATGTGTGCTTCTGGAATCTGAGGATTAATTCCCTTATTGATTATAGAATAATCTCAGCTATTATTGCCCAAAGATTTGACACTCACATTTCCTCCTTTTAGAAATCCAATTAGATGTACATTGGTTCTTCTCATTCTATCCTCCATGTCTTTTAATTCTCTTTCTATTTCTATAGCTTTAACACTCTGTGTTTCATTCTAGAGCTATTTTCTAGTTTACTGGTTTTCTCTTGAGCACTGTCTAGTCTGCTTTTGAACTAGTATTTGTGTTTTTAATTTTCTTGACTATTTTTTTCCTTTTAAAAGTCCAATTGGTTATTTTATCTTTCAGATCTGCCAATTTTTTCATAGTTGTCTTGGCTTTCATTTTTTATGTCCTATTATTTTAAACATATTTATTTTATCTTAATGAAATGTTGTATTATCTAAAGTTCTTGGGAGTATAATCATGCTGTGATTACACCTGATGATAAGTGTGGTTCTCACTTATGACGGATTGCTGTCCTGTGAGTTTCCTAATTTTGGGTTGTGAGCTCAAGTTCACTGGGGTCATATGAGTAAGGATCTATATGGTCAGAGAGAGTTTACATATGTTTCTTTGAGAGACACTGAGAGCTTCACTTCTTTATGATCACTTTTATGTTCATTCTTTGACTCATGGTTCCTAGACCATCAGCTTGAGGAACAAGTCCATTATGACAAATTTTCATGGGAAACTCTTCCCCACCCAGAGCCTAGACCAAGAGAAAAGCTTCCTTTGTTGTCCACCTGCTGAACTTGAAAGATATTTTTTTAAATCCACTCTTTAACTAAGTCTGCCAGTCGGGATATTCAGCCAAGGTATTTCTTGCAGGAATAATGGAAATAAGTGCTAATATAAACCATCAGAGGTTTTTGAAGTATGAAGTTCAGGGAAAGCAGTTATAGCTCGTGTCACCACTAAGTTTCAGGAGAGTAAGAAGTTAGTCCAACAATCCAGGTCAGTCACTTCAAAAGATATCTCAGAGGCTCACAGCTTCTGCACAATCTTGGAGGGTGGTTCATAGTATTACACTAAGAGGCCTCTGCAGAACTTCACATCTGCAGCTTACATACCTGTGCATGACCACCAGGGAAGGACAATAACTTCAGCTTCTCTTTCATCCTCTACTCTTTGTTAATTCTATAACATTGGCCAAATCTAAGCCAATTAGTGTTTAGCATATCTAGCCATTGTGTAGCAGGAGAGTTTCCCATTAGCAAGATTACCATATTGCTGGAACCATAATTGTGTTCAGTTTTTGTTGTAAGTTCATGTTTTTGGGGGTGTCCAAGGAGTTGGGGGGAGAATCTTATGTTATTCTGGATTTTGGAACAGACTTTTCCCCCACTAGAGCATGGTGGTTTTCATTTATCTCATTTGATTTTTCTGTCTTAACTTCTCAGCTTGGGGTTTGGGGATTGTGCCGATAATTCAGAGCCCATTGTTCATAATTTTTTATTGAGATGTAATTTATATATAACATTGTGTAAATTTAAGGGGTACATGTTGATTAGATAGATGTATCAATTTACTATCATAGCGTTAGCTAAGATTTAAGTCTATTGCATCACATAATTATCATTTTTTTTCATGGTAGAGACAATTCAGATCAACTTTCTTAGCAACTTTGAAGTTTACAATGCAGTATTATTGTTTGTACCTTCAAACAATATCTCTCCAATTCTCCTACCTTCAGACCCTGGTAACCAGCATTCTATTCTCTGTTTTCATTTTTAGATTCCACATATAAGTGAGATTATACAGTATTTACCTTTTCTGTGTGACTCAGCTCATCTAACATAATGCCCTCAAGGTCTATCCATGTTGTCTCAAGTGACAGGATTTCCTTCTTTCTCGTGGCTGAATAATATTTGTGTGTGTGTGTGTGTGTGTGTGTGTGTGTGTGTGTGTGTGTGTGTACCATATCTTCTTTATCCATTCATCTGTTGACAGACATTTCATTTGTTTCCATATCTTGGCTATTGTGAATAATGCTGCAGTAAACATGGGAGTCCATCTCTTTGATATCCTATTTTCATTTTTGGGGGGGAGTGGGAGGGGTGTATACCCAGAAGTGGAATTGCTGGATCATATGGTAGTTTTATTTTTAATTTTTTGAGTAACTTCAGTACTGTTTTCCATAGTAGCTGAACCTAATTATATTCCTACCAAGAGTGTATAAGGGTTCCCTTGTCTCATTCTCACCAGCACTTGCTGTCTTATCTTCTTGATGACAGCCATTCTAACAGGTGTGAAGTGATATCTCACTATGGTTTTTGATATCCATTTCTTTGGTGACTAGCATTGTTGGGCATCTTTTCATGTACTTGTTGGCCATTTGGATGTCTTCCCTGGAAAAATGACAGAATTCAATTCCTGTGCCCATTTCTGATCAGATTCTTTGTTTTGTTATTGAGTTGTATGAGGTCTTTATATGTTTTTGATATTAATCCCTTTCTGGGCTCTCAATTGTGTTCCATTGGCTTATGTGTCTTTTTTTGTTGACAGTACCATTCCATTTTGTTCATTGTAGCTTTGTGATAAAATCTGAAATCAGGAAGTATGACAACTCCAGCTTTGTTCTTATTTCTCAGTATTGCTTTGGCTATTTGTAGTCTTTTTTGATTCTATACAAATTGTAGGATTGTTTTCTTCTATTTCTATGAAAAATGCCATTGGAATTTTCATAGAGATTGCATTGAATCTATATATGGCTTTGAGTGTATTCTCACAAGCAACTCTTTTATTTTTACAACATCCATGTGCAGATAGCAATATTCTTTATACCTTCTTCAGTGAGGAGAGGAAGAATTATCTACGTTGCATTTCTAGAACAGCCTTTTGGGGCTCTAGCTTTATTTATGGGGCTTAATTCTAGCTTTCTTAAATGTACAGGCTCAAACACACATCCTCTGTCCCTATATGGACATCAAAACCCAGTCTCCAGACCCCTGGACTTGATACTGTCATGAGCCTCCATTGCATCAGCTTCTGCCTAGTGATCTGGTGCTCAGTTTCCCCTTCATTTTCAGTGTCAGGATTTTCTTTCTTTTCTTTCAAGTTCAGCTGTGTTGAAAAATTGCAAGATTTTGTCCAGCATCTCTGTCTATTTGCTTTTCCTTATCGCTCTGCCATATTGCTGGAAATTTTGAGGCATTTTCCATTTTATCTAATATCATCTGTAAAGGGCAAGAGACTACAGTCTTTCAAGTGTTCTCTATACTATGTACTTGTAAATGTAAAAATAAAATATAATGACAAAGATAAGGAACATAAAAGGAATCTGTGACATTTAAAATATCAGAAATGACTTCGGTAGAAATGTAGGCTCAATTTCACGTATTTTAGTTTAATAAAGAAAATACATCTTGAAAACATCGATAATTTGGCAAATCAGAGGAATCGTGGAATTATAGTGTATCTTGAAGTCAACAAAGTATCTGATAAAGAGTTTTGTGATATTTACATAGATAACTTAAGGCATATAGCAGGTTCTCAAATAACATCATTTTACTCCATGTCATTCCATTAAAATGTTGGTGAAGAATAATTTCCTGGCCAGGGCCACTGTCTGTTTTGGGTTTGCATGTTCTCCCCACGTCTGCGTGGGTTTTCTCTGGGGACTCCGGTATCCTCTCACATCCCAGAGATGTGCACACAGGTGAGCTGGTGTGTCTACATTATCCTAACTCTTACTTATATGAATTGGACTGTGGTAAAATTGGTTTTGTTATATGCCATTTTGCTTAAAGTCTTGTTCACTGAGGACTTAAACTGTGAGGACTTACTGTATTCATTATGAGCTAATAGGCTTTGGTAGGGGCATCGCTTAGTAAGGAGCACCACTGAAGGCATCTGATAAAACAACTTGATCTCAATCTAAAGGGAGGCAGAGCAGACACTCAGTGTTTATATTATTGATATGGATGAAGACAAGACAAAACAATAATGTTAGCATACCACAAAAAGGAAGATGATAACACAGTTCATAAACTGTCTTGATATGCTGAAATGATGAGCCAAAAACACAAAGTAATTTTTTGAGAGTGAAGGGGAATTTAGGGTGTCTTTTGTGTAATTGGTCTGAATGTTCCTCATACCAATATTCTTCAAAATCTGTCCAGTAATATCTAAATTTTTTAAAATCACTTTTGGAGGTATAATTTATATACAGTTTAAACACATACTAGGTTGGCTATGTTTTGGTAAATGTCTACATCCTGGTAACCATTATACAAATCCACATAGAATGCCCCCATTACCTCATCCAAATCCACATATAGAACGTTCCCATCACCTCATCTAAATCCACACAGAACATCACCATCACCTCAGCTGTGCCCAGTCCCAGTCAGCCCTCTCTCCCGACTGGAGAAACCCACTTAAAGAAAAGCTTAAAGTTGCATTAGAACTTTGTGTCAATGGTTTACAGTGATTTGTAAACTTTTTGCCTGGTGTCTATTTTTAAGATAATGCTTTTAAGATTCATCTATGTTTTTATGTGTTATCAGTTGTATGAGGGGATTGTTTTTTGTGTATGTTGTTTTTGTTTTGTTGCTTAAAAGTAGTCCATTGTATGACTATACCACAATGACCACAATTTGTTTATCCCCATTTCCCTATTTAAAGGGCAAAAAGGATAAAGAGGTTTCTGGTTCGAATCTGGGTGCCCTGTCCAAGAAATAAATAAATAAAGGGCAAAAAGGAAGCTCTGGGTTGGTGGGTGAGAGCATTTCAGCATATCAAGGTACTGTAAAAGGGTTAGAATAAATGAAGGCAGAGGGACATTATCTTTGGAGAATATTGCTAGAGTCCTGTGGCATTTTCCCACCCTCCTCCTACATTGGAGAAACAGAGAGGATACTTCCCAGTGTACTTCAAGTCTAGTAAGACAGAATTCAAGAGGACCACTCAAAAGGTTTGAAACACATTGCGTAACTGCAGGGGTTACTCTTTGCACAATAGTTGATGTAAATGGTAACCCCAGAGCCGTATCATTTGGCAATCAAGGACACAGTAGACTAGGGTAGGACTCACACTAATTCATACCAAGGAGAGGGTGAATGAAGCAGTCCGTGGCACCAGAGTAGAGGGCAGTATTGAGAGCTATGCACCTCCGTCCACTGTAGGACAAAGGTCCTCCCTTTATCCTTTGGGAAAGCCATGGGCTCTGAAAACAGAAGACGGATTGGTTTTATTTTAAAAGGGAAATTGTCTAAGAAGTCTTGCTGATATGGAGAAAATTGATCTGAGCAGAAAGAGATCAGAGATATATTTTCAGATGAAGAGTTTGGGAAAAATGTTTCTAAGCAGCAAGCCAGAGTTGATGCCACACTCACAAGTATCAGGTCTTCCCACTGGAAAGTCTCTGGAGTACACCAGAATTCAGCTTTAACTGTTTGCCAAGCCTGAGGAGTGTAAACAGGAAGTCACAACAGTACCAGGCATTTAAGAATTTTCCTGCCCTCTAGCTCCATTCCTTATGTTGGAATGCTCCACAACTAAAGCCAGCCAGCTGAGCGGAGGGAAGGAGATAGAGCTAATCAAGAAAGAATCCTGAATCCTCCCAAGCCCTGTCTCTACCCACTCCTGGCCCAGTCCACCCTCCACCCTCCCCCTGCCCCCAACTATTAGATCTGAAGTAGGCCAGAGAAAAAAGTAGTTTGGAAGAGAAATATCAGTTACTAAAATAAGACCATTCTAATGACTGGAGGACTTTTGTTACATGAGAATAACTGAAAACATTATGGGACCTGATCTGAGATTTCTTTTCAGAGGAAAAATTAGTCTGCTAAGTAATGGGAGTAAAGAATAAAGTCGTTTTGTGTGCATGTCTGATTAATATCTGTAAGATAGTTACAATCTATTGTTAAAACATTTGATAAGAGGAATACTGCCTTTACTTTTCTAGGGCTTATTTTAATGTTTTGAATAAACCATTGAAACTGAGGGCTATAGCTAATTAAAGACGAGGTCCAGGGGATATCATTGGAATGGCTACTCAGTTGTGTAAAGACAGACTCACAGTCTTTCCAAATATGAACCACGGATATTTGCTCATTTAAGGCAGGGTGAGTATTTTGCCCAGCAAGTTTTTGTTGAAATTGTGACTACCATTATATTTTATTCTAGACTAAAATGTCAGATAAAGAGGGGGAATAAACATCTATATTTTCAAAAAAAGGCAAGATGTGAAGAAGTGCCATTCCAATTGCAAAATTTTAAATGCACAGTTTCAAAGTGATTTTTTGCCATCCAGTTTTGACTATTGGCTCTACAACCAATTGGGTTGTACTGAAAATATTATTTAAGCGTCATGATAACCAAAATTTGTTAAGCTGATCATTGTTCTGCCTCATTGTTTGAACACAGCCAGAAGAAGAATTGAATTTACAAAAATACCAGATCTCTTCTCACGAGATGTGACAAGTTAATGGCAGATGGTTGGGTGGTTAACTAGAAAGATTTCACAGCTGAATTATCTACTATAACTGTTTAGAAATGTCTTTCTCATCAGTGAAGATGGAGAATTTTGCTTGCCACCTGCTTCTTCATGAAAACATACTCTTCCAAATAAAAGAGATATATTGTAACTGCAAAGCACTGTGGGAGTAATTGGACCTTCCTAGAAATGCCAGGGCTTCAAAAATGCATTTTTTCAAACTCTGTTCAAAACGTTCTGTAGAAGAAACAGATGTAGGGGCAATAAATAATTCACTTTGGGGAAAAAAGTTAGTAAGAACAAGCCTGCAATTTAAAATTCAGATGCCAAATTTCATGGCATTCTATTCCAGTATTTATTATCCCCCCTTTATTCATGATACATGCATTTAATAGGCAATTGCTATGTGCCTAGAATTATGTCCTTGGAAACTCAAAACAAGAATATATGTATCATTCATATGTGTACATGAAATAAATTACAGTATTGGACTTCAGGAAAATCTGCAAGTAGGTAATGGAACCCAGAATCACCTTTTTCTGTTTCCAGTTTCTTAAACTATCTCACTCTGCTGGAGGAACTCAGTTTCTTTTGGACTACCATTCTGGGTAAGCCATGGCTTAACTACCAACAATTATGCTCCTTCCAGGGATATCCTATGAATAGCCATCCATCAGGGGCCCAAGGTATCCTCCAACTCAAAGAATTCTCAGCCCTTTCACAAATCCAGCCTCTAGTACCAATGGTGGTAACCCCGACTGTTATGGTTCACCCACTTCAAGAGTTTCTTGCTTTTCCTTTCTAAACTAGAATTTTCAAGTGGTGTCTTGAATGGATAAAGATGATTTTGTTGCTCTTTATTCATCTTCCACCTGGTGAGCTCTAAGTACTTTTTATTCTCATTTCTAAAGCTCCAAATGCATTTCTCTGACATTCATGTCATGACCATCTAAATTGGGACAATTTTGAGAGTGAAATGGAATGCTATGAGTAATTCTGCTGGAACAATATACATAAACTGAGGCTGTCCAAGGCAAATCAGGATACGTGATCATGCTGCCTGTAAGACATGTATGTAAAACAGAAGAAAAGACTGAAAAAAATGCTAGGAGCAATGAAAATTTAAGTCATCCCTGTTGCAACTCACAGAGCCAACAACAGAATTCCTGGCATGAATTGAAATTGGGTGATCCACAGCAGGAGTCTTTTAAAACAATGAAACCTAATGTTCAGATAGTTTTAGATTACATAGAAACAAAACTAGGCCAAACTGGCAGACTTGGGGGCGGGGGGGGGTTAAAAAATATGTAGTGCCTTTCAATCCAGGGATTGCACTTCTAAAAAATTTGTCCAATGAAGTAATTATGGATATGTGCAAATATTTGACTATAAAAGTATTCATCCTGCAGGACTTAAAGAAATAGGAAAAACAATTTTTCAAAAATAGCCAACTGGATTATATAAATTGTCATATCCATATAACAAAATTTTATACAGTCATTAAAAATAACACTATAGGTTAAATATTTAATAGCATGAGAAGTTCTCACTATATAAAGATTGTTTGAAGCAAGTTACGATGTACCTTGTTCGCTTGGATTCTGTTTCATTTTTTCCTAATTTTTGAAATTTATTGAAGTATATCTTATTTTTTGTAAAAATCAATTAATCTCTCTTCAAGGAGAAAAATCAGAAATGATTAGTAAGAAAATGACAAGAGGATAGGGTTATACCTGATTTAAAATTTTCTTCCTTTGACTTATGCATATTTTGTAAGTGAGAATATTTTGAAAATATGTAATAAAAATTATAATGATTTTTTAATATTATGTAGAGTGAATTACAAATGTCCACAGACCGAGTACAACATTCTACCTTCTAATCAGAGGGCAGACTGGTAGGCATGCGGGGCAGACAAAGTCACCCTCCATCTTTAAAACAACGATCATTCATTAAGTTGGCTTCATTCTCAACAATAATACTATCTGGATGCTCATTCTGATGTTTAAGCTATCTCCTGGGGTCAAGGAGCTAACATGTGTTGTCTTAAATGACTAAATCATATGACAATTCATAATGTATTGAGCACTAAAGATTTTAAATCTTAATGTTTCACAAAATTAGTCCTCAAAGTTCACCCAGAGGACATCTCTGTAATATGTAGGACTCTGACAGATAAAAGAATATGGGCAATTTATGGCATCCTTTCAGAAGAGGGTATTAAATGATGTCATAGATACAGTTTCTCCCATAGCTTAATTACATTTAAAAATTGGTTTTAAGAAATAAAGAGGTAGGTCCTTGGCTACTTGAGTGTTTTGACCGTATTTTTCAGCCTATTGAAAAAAATGAATTATCATATTATAAAATTCTGAAATAGGTTGCAGAATTGTTGTAAAGATACAGCATACAAAATAAAATACCCAAAATACCCTCTTCTCATGAACTAGAAGTACCATTTTGGGAAACGCTCGTGACTAAGGAAGTTGTTTTGCTCATCGATGACCATCATCACTTATAGGCAAGGATAAGTTCATTTCACACTAATTATTTTTATTAATTGTTTCCCTTCTCTACACCTCACTCTCTTCTCTGCTGGCATCTTTTTATAAGATAGGGAAACGTAGGTAGGCCAATGTAGAATATTTAAAGTAGATTTGACATTTATGTAAGTGTGAGTTCAAATTAGAACCTTCTTTTTTTGAAGACCTGACTTCATTTAAAATAAGATTTAACCTACAAGCATGCAATGTATTCAGCATTTTTACAACATGCTTCTAGTGTTTAAAGCAAACACCATGAGTTAATACTCTCCCCAGTTTCTAGAAACCTCTGACATCGACTCTTCCCCCTCCCCCTTACTTCCTCAGGGTATCAGTTAAATTGTTTCTCTCTGCCCTAATATTTTCCATAAATTGGTATAGATCTTGAGGTGGAGAGAAACACCCTATGGTGAGGACAAATATGCTGGCTTCATTTCAGAGGGTCATCTACTCTTAGGGGGACCAACTATCTTGGTTTACCTAAAACAGTCCCAGTTTTTGAACTAATTGTTCAGCTTCCTGCGAAGTCCTCAGTCCCAGGTAATCCAGGACATTGGTCACCATGCTGGCCATCCCTCAGTGTAACCAAACTTTACACTTTGTCCTTTGGGCAAGTGACTTTCTGGGACTCAGCTTACAAGTAGGTTTTAAAAAATAGTACCGACCTCATAAGATTGTTGTGAGGACTAGACAAAATTTCGTGTGTAAAGCAACAGTAACACACATGGGCCTATTAGTAAGTGCTAAATGAACAGCATCATTATCATTAGCTAAAATAAGGAGGGTCATAGAAGAAAAAACATTCAACCAAGACTTAAGATATGAGCCAAAAGTTAGTTGGCAAAGGAGGGCTTAAGAAGGAAAAGATGGAGAAGGATAGGCCACAGTAAATAGGGTATATAAAAATAAAGCAAGATATTTACTTTAAAGCAAAATATATAAATAATGGAATAATGCCAACACCAAAGAAATATTTTGCTTTCTCTGATAATTATTTTTAACAGCTAGATTTGCCCTCAAATGCAACTCTTGTTACCCACACCTTTGTATGATTTATTTATTACAAACTGTAATCTGACCTTTAGTAAAACATTTAACTGACAAGCAAACCAGGTTTTACTTATTGAAATAGAAGGAGGTCAAGAATTGCAGAACATTAAAAGGAGTCCTTGTGTATATCTTGCCTCTTATCTTCTATTTGGGGAAAATAAAATCAAAAGCTGACATTCCAGCATTTTTCTGTCACAAAATCAAAGGAAAAATTAGCCTGTGATTTTTATTGCAGTAAAGAAAGCCATGGCAACTTCAAATTAGCCAAAGCATAAAATATATGTTACATGTATTACACTTAAATGTAGATGTGAACTTTTATGACATTATGATATCACATGCCTTTACCAATATAAAAAACTGTTTACATCATTTGAAAAAATGATGCAAAATAATTTATCTGAGTTTGGGGCAATTTTTGAAAACTTTTGATAATGGACACTTTCAAGTATCCACTGTGCGTCTGTGTGTGTGTGTGTGTGTGTGTGTGTGTGTGTGTGTGTGTATCTCACATTTGCTCATCACTCAGATTCAACAAAGAATCAACATTTTGCCAACTTTCTTTATTCACATAATCACACGCACACTTTTTTCTTTATACTGGACCATCTTAAACCAAATAATAGATATTTTGTTTTTTCACTATATATATTTCAGTTTTCATTTCTACTTGTTAAAGACATTATTTGTAACCTAACCACCATGCCATTAACCCAGCTAACAAAACTGACAATTCTGTAATATAATCTCTCAATTAGTCTTTTCTCCATTTGTCTCATAAAGTCATTTTTTAGTTAATTTGTCTGAATCAGTATTCCCAAGTTCCACTCATTGCATTTGATTATGGCTCTTAAGTCTCCATTGATTCTATTACTGAGCTTCCTCTTTTTTATTTTTTAGTTTTCATGATACAGATTTGCTAAATTAACTTGGTTATTTGTCTTGAAGAATACAGCATGGTTGGTATTTTGATGATTGCTTTCTCAGTTAACTTGTTTCTGCCCCCAGTATTTTCCAATAATTGGTACAGACCTTGGGGCTTGATTCAGGTTCAAATGTTTTCAGTGCAAATAACTCAGAGGTGGTGCCACGAACATCCTATTGCATCTCATGCTAACACACCCATTGTCTGATTGGTCCATTTTTAATGATGTGAGAATGATCATTGGGTTTATGGGCTATCATTTCAGTCTGTCTATTCTGAAGTTATCAAGCTTTCACCTAATGGGTTTCATAATTGCTAATTGTTATCAGCTACATTCATTATTTCTTGAATGGTTGCAATAATAATCATTTTTAAATTTTGTTTTGTACTTATTATCTAGAATCGTTCTATGAAGAGAAACTTCTTTTCATAAATTATTGTACCTTCACATATTGTTCATACAGGAAAAGCAGAATAAAAGCTTGATTCTGACACTTTATTATTATTTTCAGCATAATGTGCAACCTACAGAGATAATTTTTTAGCTGTCATTACCCTTCTGACACGGTCCATGCAGTCTTCTACCTGTAGTCTCCTCTACCTTCTGGTACAAAGGGAGTTCCGGGTTCATCTTTCCCAAATCCTGTTTCAGACACAGAATCTGTCGCTTTTTCAAGTGGCTTTGGTTCTTTTTATCAAAGAATTGTATTTTTATGATGTAAACTGGGATGTAAACGGGCTTATTGCTACTGGGTTGTCATTAATTCGAGACCTTTTCAGAGAGCATATTTGAGGAAAACATTTTATGAGGAGAAAAAGTATTAAGTTCACATTGTATTTCCTGTTTATAGCTAAGACTATAAGGTTTTCACTTCTTCGATTTTATATTTGTATCTCTTTCACACTGAAGATATTTTTAACAGCTTTCTTAAGAAATTTTTGACATGTAAAAATTGTATATATTTAAGATGTACAACTTGATGTTTTGATATATGTGTACATTGTATAAAGATCACCACCATCAAGCTAATTAACATATCTGTCACCTCTAGATAATTATCATTTGTGTATGTGGTGAGAAGATTTCAGATCTATCATCTTAGCAAATGTCAAGTACACAATACACTCCTGTTACCTATTGTCACTGTTATACATTAGATCTCTAGAACTTATTCATCTTGCATAACTGAAACTTTGTACCTTTTGACCAACATCACCCCATTTTCCACTTTCCTCAGACCCTGCAAACACCATTCTACTCTCTGCTTCTATGGGTATAACAAAAAATCCACACATAAGAGAAGCCATATAGTATTTCTTTTTCTGTCTTGCTTATTTTAATTAGCATAATGTCTTCCAAAGTCATCCACATTGTTATAAATGGTAGGATTTACCTTTTTTTTAAGGCTGAATAATAGTCTACTTTTTGGTGTCTATACCACATTTTTTTTTTATTCGTTCATCTCTCAAAGGATCCAGATATCGGATTGCTGGATCATATATAGTAGTTCTGCTTTAAATTTTTTGAGGAACCTCCATACTGTTTTCCATAATGGCTGTACCCATTTACATTCCCACCAGCAATGGATAAGGGTTTTCTATTCTCTGCATTCTCACCAACACTGACAATGTTGATTTCTAATGACAGTCACATAATTACTTATTTGCTTTATCAAAAATGTACCTATAGTAATTATAAAACACCAATATTAATGTTACTACTAACAAGAAAGTCATTAATACAGTTTTGTAATTTTTGGTTTTTTCTGTCCATAGAAGATATCCCACTAGAGATAGTCAGTTCACTGTATTTTAAAGTCTTTGAGGTTATTCTTTTTTCTATGTGGTTATGACATCATCTTGATATATAATTAGGTTTATTAATTTTAATTTGTTTTCAATTCACTTGTTTATTGTTTAATTTTGTTTTTAAATCATGTAAAACATTACATGATTCAAAAACAAACCAAAAAAAGGAATATTCACAGAATCTTTTATGTCTGTCTCTTTCATCCTGTTTCCTCCCTCCCTGATAGGTAATCATTTTTTTTAATTTAGCTATTTTTTAAACTATAAGAAAATATAGATATATATATTCATATCCTCAACTTTATTACATAAAAGTTAGGATACTAAAATCTTCTTCTGTATCTGGTTCTTTTCACTTAACCATATAGCCTGGAGATCATTACATTTTAGTATATAAAGCTTGTCCTTATACAGCTGTATGGAGCTCCAATTATGTAGACTTACCATGGTTTATTCAATTGGTCTTCTATAGATGAGCATTTGAGTTGTTTCTAGTCTTTTTCTCTTTAAAAAAAAACACTTAAAATTACGTGCATATATAATTTTGAATTTTTGTGAGACCATTTAAATGCATGAATTAACCAACTGCAAGCCCATCTAAATATTGTATATATTGCTTGTTTGATAAGATGACCCCCTACAAAAAAAATAGTGGAAAGAGTTCATTCCATAATCATACCAATGTTTGTGGTTCATAATCATAATTGTGCTTGCTAATTTCACAATTACACAAACATGCACACACATACACCCGTGGTAGTGAATGCACACACAGCATTGGAATGATAGTGAATCTAGATGGTCACTGAATGTTTCTCTTTCTTTATCATTCATAAAAGCCAAAGGTTGGTAATTATGTCAACTAGTTTAATAGGCTGAGCCCAAACACAAGCTTCATAGCAACACTCTTTGGACTGTTCCATAGAGCCAGCACTTGCATATTATACTGTGATTTCCCACCTAACGGCAGAGGTGTTCCCAGGGTATAAAGCTCTTCATCAAAATGACAGTAATGTCCTTAGATTGCCAGCAAACCACCAGAAGCTAGGAAGAGGCAAAAAATTCTTTCCTATAGGTTTCAGAGGAAAGATGGCCCCGCTGACACCTTGATTCAGACTTCTAATCTCCAGAACTGTGAGAAAATAAATTTCTGTTGTTTTAAGCCAAAAATATAAGGATGGTAGTGTCTTTGGCAGGTGAGGAAGAGGAGGTTCTATCATTGTAAAGTGGAAACAGTATGATCCTGAGTTTATTCATGAGCCTAAGTGCAAATCTGAGCCCTATCACTTAGAAGCACTTAAATCTCAGATTGAAGATGTGCAAGGCAACGATACTCTTAGACGGGTGTGACCCTCAGACCTGACGTGCCATGCCTCAAAGCTACTACTATTGGAGCTCTTTGTAAATAAAACCTTTGCATGCTACCAAGTCCCAGTGGAAAAGCTGTACTTCCCGTAGGCATATTCAGGGGCCTCGTATGACAGGTATGTGCTGAGGAGGGGAGAGAAGTTTTATCCCTACTGTTTTCAGATGTAGCAGCTCCTAAAAAACCCAAGTGAAACTGTATCTGAGTCATGGTGGACACGGATGGAAGGTCACTAAGAATCCAAATGTCCCCCCATCACCTGTGAACTTCTTCCTGTATTTCTCAGGACAGAGGATTTAAGATTTATATTCCCAAAAGAGAAGCCACAGTTATCCAAGGCTTTGAAAAAGCTCACATTTATTTGCAAGAAACATCACAGATATTATGCTAACATTTTGCTACAAGCCATAGGTAGAATAGCTATTACCTAGGGAACTAGTAATTTTGGTAGATAGATACAGAAGTTATTGGAGGACAAATGATCCAGAATCTAGGTTCAGCTATTAGAGAAGAATGAATTTATGTGATAAACAGGTTGCTTTGGCATTTGGCATTTTTTTTCTTTTTCTTTTTTCAGTTGCCGAGCAACAGATAAAGCTTCCATTGGATCATGAAAGATTCTGCTTAATAAATCTTTTAGCTAAAGCCTCTTCCTTTGCAAATTATACTCAACATTCCCTAAGTATGTAATCTGTAATGTAGAAGATTTTAGCCTCACATTATATTGTCTAAGGTGCAAATTCCAATTGGACACTGATATGCTGTTATGGTTGACATTCTATTAGCCTTTAAAATGAATTCAAAGCAAAGACCCTGCAGAAAGGTGCGGGACCTGGGTTCCCAGATGTTTTCTGAGTCAAGTTCTGGTGGGAGAGGAGACTCCAGAGATAACTCAGGATCAGAAGTAGTTTATGTTTCAGTGAAGACAAAGATAACCAGATTTGAATCCCAGCTTGATCGCTTTCCAGCTCTGGGCCTTAAGCAAGACTTTCCAATCTATCTCAGTCTCAGATTCCTCACCTGTAAAACAGAAATATGAATAACAGTGTGCCCTACAAGGCTGTTGAAAGGATTAAATGAGGAAATTCATATAAAGTACTTAACAGGATGCCCAGAATGCAAACAAACAAACAAACAAACAAACAAAACACTCAGCGAGTACTCACTGGTATTTTTAGACTCCAGGCATTTTTCTCTCTTCCTTACTCTGTGGCCTGCTGCTTCTAACCTAAGAGCCTCCTCCTTCTGAACTTTCATATTCAGGCCATTACACATCAGCCTTTTCTCACTGCTTAATCAACTGTTTAGTGTAAAGGAAAGAGCAAACCGCTGGGACTCACGGGGCCTGGGTTCAGATCTCAGCTTCACTTCGTAGTCATCCCGTTGCTTGGAAGAGGGGTGGAAGCAAACACCTGCAGGTGCAGCACTAATGATCTATCCAGCTGAGCGGACCGCATGGCCCCTGTGGGTCCCAAGGCAAAGTTGCTGTGGCTCTGAAAGTGCACACCAGCAGATGGGACAAGCCCCCGGCCTCTGCTCAGATCCTTGTCAACTCAGCAGTGGCTGTGGGTATCTCTGGGTTAATGGAAGCCCTTTGTCAGCAGCCAGATCCATACCTTTGGTAGTAAGGTCATCACATCTTTTGTCATCACATCAGAACAGTTTGACTAGCTCTATTATTAAATTTTATCATTTCTTGGGTAAGCTCGCTGGCTCTCAGTTCCTTCATTTTTAAAACAGGAATCTAAGCACTACCCTTTTGCTTCCTACATTGCTACCTCTGTAACACCCTAGAATATTTTTATTATGCTCTCAGTTACCTGGTCAAGAACTTTATACAATTAGTGATTCTCTGTGTGATGATCAATTGTGATAGCAAGTAAAAGTACTTGCTAGATACTAAAGTGTGCTACAAGTCTTGGATGTTTGCTGCAATAAACTCAGACTTCCCTGCCTCTCTCTGCTCTGCATGCTACACATAGCTCCCCCTTTCCCCACCACCACCTGCATCACGCTGTGTCCCTGCTCATGCACCCCTGAATCCATAGTTCACACTACCAGAAGTTTCAGCTTATCTCCATGTACATCAGCGTTCTTCGGAACCTGGTTCTATCCTTACTATCAAACCTTATATCCCACTAAGATAGCACATTGAGAGGGACATCTAGAAAAACTGTAAAATATTTGTTACTCTTCATCAGTGTGAGCTAGCTCAATCAGATTACCATTTATTTGGGTGAAAAGAACACAGAGTTTGAAACTAACAGACTAGACTTAAGTCTCATTTGCCTCTTACCAGCTGTAGGGTCTTGAGCAAGTATGGCAAGCAGATGCTAAGGTGGTCCCAATGGTACTCACCTTTGTGGGATCCCCTCACCTTGAGTGTGGGCTGAACATAGTAGTGACTTGCTTCTAACAAACAGGATATAGCAAAGTTGATGAGATGTCTCTTAAAGGATTAGGTTATAAGAGATTGTAACTTCTATCTTGCTATTCGATTTTCTCCATCACCATCTAAGCTTACATGTTTTGATGAAGCAAGTTGCCACATTGGAGAGGCCCATGTGTTAAGGAACCAAGGGCAGCCTCTTCCCAGCAGACAGCCAGGAACTGAGACCCTCAGTCTGACAACCCATGAGGAACTGAATCCTGCCAACAAGCATATGAGCGTGGACTACATCCTTCCCTAGTTGAGTCTTAGGATAATTTCAGTATAGCCAATGCCTTAACTGCTCCCTGTGAGACATTCTGCAGTAGAGGACCCAGTTAAGCTGCATCCAAATTTCTGACCCACAGAAACTGAGATTATAAATGTGTATTGCTTTAAGGCATTAAATATGGGGTAAATTATTATACAGCAACAGATAACTAATCTTAGTCTCCCCATCTGTAACTGGGTTCAAAAACACCATATTGTAGAGTGGTTGTGAGGATTAATGAGATAATGTTTATTAAAGTTCTCCAAACATCTTAGAGTCTTCAAATAAGCTAATTTATTTCTTCTGCTTCCATCCACTAAAGCTTAGTTAAGGTTCAGTTCGTTGAGGGCATGAATGTTTTGATTAGGGTAGATGGAAAGAATTCTGAATCAGAGCACTCTGGGAAAGAGGAACAACCTAGTTCTTGTCGCACCACAAAATAGAGAGAACTTAGGATAGCAGGAGGATTCCGCAGATCAGTAGGAAAAAAGCCAGAAAGGATGCAGAAGAAAAGATTGGCAATAGACCAACAAGCTGGCTGATAGCAAAAACTTCTCTAGGAATGACTTCCAACTAGGAATAAGAAGAAATTTAATTCCTCTTCCACTTTCCTCCTATTCCACAAAATTCCAGTTGCTGGAATTATGCCACGTTCTCTAAACAGTATGGGTTCGGGATACTTCTGTGGTTGTTTTGACACTTAACTATCAATTACAATATTGTTGACCTATGACAAGTGGTCTGAGCTTCAGATAGCCAACTTACCATTAAAAATGTTTTTAAATGTATACATTAGCTTTATAACTCTTTCCAAAGTTAGAGGCTAGAATTACTTAATGAGGAAAGACCCTTGGAAAGAATCGAAGTTGAAATACAAAATGAAAATGGACAACAGTCGAGTAGCTAAAGAGTGAACTTTCATGTGGGGAAAGTCAAAGCTATGGTTGAGTACAGGAAAGCTGAGGGAAGGATGTAAAGGAAGATGAAGAAAGAGAAGGTCATGGGCAGGGCAGGGGGAACTACGGAGATTGAAGAAAAGGGGAGAAGCAAGAAAATCAGCAGAGTAGGCAATTCTCAGAATGAAAATCAGAGAGGGCCTTTCCTGTTTGGGAACTAGGATCATAGAACTTACTCTCTCAGGAATAACAGGAAAATGGGGAAGATCAGAGAGAAATGTAGGATGTAGTTATTTAGGCTTCGGTCACTGTCATATGTAGGCGGGGGATGGTGGCGTGGTTGGGCAGCCATAATGATGGGAGGTGATTAGCCTTCTCAGTTCATCTTGAAACCAGCATTGTCCTGTTCAAGACAAGAGAAAATCGAGCTTTGCTTATAGCCAGGCTCTTGGTTATTACAAAATGTAATAACTTTTTAGCAGACCTCAGTTCCCTCGGGAGTGCTGCTCTGAGGGCTGAGGTCAGCACCGAGGATAAACCTGTTTCTTTTGTGGGTTGGAAAGCTTTCATCTTTATGCTTCAGTCATTCCCAGAAATTTACTTTTTCTTACTTTCATCCTTATCTTGGAAAATGGCAATAAATGAATTTGGACCCAATCTACCACTTCTTGCTTACCCTTACTAGAGTCTTCTCTGACAGTTTTGATAAATTCAAAATGATGCAAAAGTAAGACCTTCTTTAGAGTCTAAACGCTAGTTACATTTATAATGTTATGCTTCCAGTCATACACAGGAAATGCCACTTTCCTTCAAATATAAAATTTTGATTTAAGCAAGCTGATTAAATTTTTTTATTTACTCTGAAAAGGAGGTGAATTGATCATTTGTTCACTTGTACAGAAGCAAAAGAGTTAGCTTTAAGAAGAGAGGGGCTTCTACAAAAGGGATCACAATATTGATTCATGATGCTTATGTGCCTCCCTCCCCCCAACAACTTTTTCCATTCAAATCTTCCATTTGTTTATTAAACAGCATCATTTGTGGCAGTGGACAAGGTTGAGGGCCTGATATGTCATTAATATAGGCAGGGATTGGCAAACTATAGGCCACTGGCTTTGACCACACAGAAATCAAATGGTGACTTTGGCTAAGTAGAGGAAATGGGTAGAATCAAGTGTCGAAGACAGAAGCTTGCACACGCAATACTGTAAGGGAAAGAGAAATGTACTGCTGTGTCATGTAGCTTTTCCAAGTTCTATTTTTCTCAACTGAGAATAACTGTTCATCTCACCCCTCTGTTGATAATTAATGAGGTAACCAATGTAAATGCGATTAACAGACCCTTAATAAGATACTCAATATCTTTTCCCTTCAATTATTCTCTCTCTACCAATACTTCTTGCCTTTCTTTCTGGAACTCTATTAGATATGTTAGAACATTTCTAGTTATCATTTATGTGTCTTAATTGCTTTCAATTTTTTAATTCTTTACCACTGTCTTTAGTGCTAATTTTTTCCAATCTGTATTCCAGTTCAGTAATTTCTTCTTCAATTGATCCAAATCTGCTGTTTAAAACTTTTGATATATATTTTTTTAATTCAGTGATAATATTTTTTATTTCTTGGCACTCCATTTGGTTCTTTTTTGAGGACGTTTGCTTTTAAAAAAAATATTTAGTTAACTCTTTTGAGTTTAGCTATTATTTTTTTAATCTCTGAATTATTTTTAAATACACCTTTTTTTAGAAAAAATACACTTTTTAAAAATACACTTTTTAAAAAATACACTTTTTAAAAATCTATTCTTCAGCTGGGTTTATTATCTCAAGTTCTGTGGTTGTGATTTCTTCCCTGTTTTGTATCACTTGACTCTTCCTCAAAGTAAATCATTTCTTCATGTGGTTTACAAATTTTTACTATGAGATCATCTTCAGCAGGATTACCCCACTCTGATAAGTATCACAACCACCTTAAATTGTGGAAGTATTTCAACAGAACAGGTTTAAATATTGTTTCTATTAAAGTATTCAATGAGTTTCATCTATTCTTGATCAACTTTATGTTAATTTTGCAGCTTGGAAAAGTCCTATACAAAGTGAGTAATGTAAATTTAGACTCCATACACAGGTATCATCTTAAGGTTTCAATTTTCATGTAAGAATGTTCTTTCATCTAGCTCTCTAATAAAAAGAAAGGCAAGCTTCCTGTGCATATCTGGGAGCGTGGACAGAGTTTTTCTAGTTCCTCTTTTACCAAAGGAGGAACATTTCCATGTCCTGGATTTATGCAGAGGTTTTAGGTCTAGCATCTCTGCATTGTGTGAGCCTAAGGCCAAACATTTTGTTATTACGTGGTCATTAAAATCTCAGGTCCTATTTTGGTTATCTATTGCTTATGAAGATAAAACATTCAAGATAGCTCATCCATATGGCTGGAAATTGATACTGGCTGTTAACTGGGGTCTCAGCAGGAGCTTTGGGATAGGATGTGTTGGTGTTTGCTATATGACCATTCAGTGAGGCTTGCCTGAACTTTGTGCAGCAAGGCAGCTACATTCCAAGAGGAGAAGGTGGAAGCTGTATATCTCTTAAGTCATAACCTTGAATAGTATACAGCATCATTTCTGTCTCATTTTCTTAATCAAAGCAAGTCACAGGCCAGCCTAGCTACATATGGAATTTCTACCTCTTGCTGGAAAGGGTGACAAAGAATTTGTGGCTGTCTTTAATCTACCTCTGACTCTATCCACTAGGGCCCATATCTAGTCCATTTCTCTCAAACTCCTTTGATCTTCCACTCATAAGATTCTGCTCTGAATTTACGTTCCTTTTTTGTTTTGGGCAACTGAAGGTTAATCTTATTTTTCCTTTCGAACTCAGCTGAATTCTTTTATTTTTTATTTTAATGTAGTCCTCATTTCTGAATTTTGAGTTTGAGAGTAGTCTTGTCAGCTATCCTGCCAGAACTCCATATTTGTTTTGTGTACTCCAATGTTTAAGAAACTAAGATATGTTTGTTAAAGCCAGCTTGCAGTTATTATTTTTCATAAAGCAGCAAGATTTTTTCTGTTCTACCAATGAGGAATTTCTACCACAGAGAAGAAAGATATAATATTTGTATATGTGCCCTGTGGAACAAAAGCACACAATTCGCCTGATCTCTCTTTCTCTCTTTTCTATCTAGGAAACATTGCTCCTAAATTGTTCATTGTCTGTTAAGCAATACCCAACAATGGTGTAGCAATCTGTCTCTCATTATTAGAATTAATTATTAGAATTAGGTCAAAAAGTATCTCATTTGAGCCCAGTGGTCATGCAGAATCAGGAATCACCAGAGAAAACCAACACAGTGAGTTTTGCCTTATAGTTTGCTAAGCGATGAGCAATGAAATGGAACAGAGAATTCACCTTGTTTCTGTTCCCATCCAGACTCTCATGTTCTTTTTAACTGCTAAGACTTCGAAAAAGGTGCATTTGGATATGGAGTATTGTTTTGGCCCTGCTGACAGAAGGAATCTACCCTCCTTTTAATTCCAGAGTTGTATCCACATCCATTTAGTCTGGCTCATTTCCTTTCTGAATGAAATGAATTTGCATTTATATAGCCCTTAACATACCACATGGGATACTAAAAATTCCTACATAGCAGAAACTATTCACAAGCTTAGAATAGAAGCTCCTGTAGCAGAAAGATTCATCTTCAAAGTCTTAGACCACCTAAAGCTACCTGCTCTCTGAGTTAGGAATGGAAAGTCAGGGAAGTAAAGTTTTACATGCTTTTATTTCCACCTTTATTAAGACATAATTGACATATAACTAGGTAAGTTTCAGGTGTACAATACATGTAAATATTGTACATTACCACAATGAGGTTAGTTAACATCTCCATCACCTCACATAATTATCTTTGTGTGTGTATGTGTATGGTGAGAACATTTAAGATGTACTCTCTTAGCAACTTTCAACTATATAATACATTACTGTTAACTATATCCACCATGCAGTATATTAGATCCTTAGAATTTATTAACCTTGTAACTGGAAGTTACTCTACATATATTTAGAATCTTAAAAAACCAAAATCATAGAAGCAGATAGGAGAGTGGTAGTTACCAAGGTCTGGCAGTGGGGGTGAGGAAAATGGGGAGACATTTTGCCAAAGGGTACAAACTTCCAATTATAAGGTGACTATAGTTAACAATACTGTATTGTTTACTTGGAAGTTGCTAAGAAAGGAGATCTTAAATGTTCTCACCATACACACACACACACCAAGATAACTATGTGAGGTGATGGATATTAACTAACCTTACTGTGGTAATCACTTCTCAATATATATATGTGTGTCAAACCATCACATTATACAGCTTATAATTGCATATGTTATTTGTCAATTATATCTCAATAAAGCTGGAAAAGAAGCCTAACTGAAACACTACTTAACCTATTTGTCCTTCCATTCCTTGGGCAAGAGGAGAAAATTCAAAATTTTCTCCTATTCGACTAGTTAGTGGAAAGTAAAACCTATCATTCATTTGGTTTGCTCGTTAGCATAATAACAAAAATGATTAGGTTGGTTGCATTACTGCCAGTGCAGACTAGCCATACTTAGATGTAGCTTCTCAATATGTTCATGGGGATACTAACAATGGAACACTTTCTGTCTTCATGTTGGCTTTTAGCTGATAATGAAAATCATAAATACTGCCTTCCAAAAAGAGCAAAAATTCAAAATTACCGCTTGAGAAACAATTAGGTGACCATCTTTATTGAAAATATAGAGCATCAATAAAGATGAGATTTAGGGAGAATCTGTGAGGAGAATTTCTTTGGACAAAGCTGAATTGTGATTCCATTATCCCAAGGACCATGTGGGACTTGTGTCCTTCATTTCTATTCAAGAGAGGTTTGACATGTTCCCTAGCGTCAAAGGGACACAATAGCCAGATCTTTAACTCCAACCTGCAAAACCCAAAAGCAGAGATGGGATTTGAATATTGGAGCGAAGGACAGGCGCTTGGGTTGAGACTGGCCTACTGAGGCAGAGGATGGATGAGTTTCCCATGGACCAGCTGAGAGACCTAGTGCCATTTTAAATCCTACCTGAGATATCAGTGTGGAGGGGAGCTGGGACTACAACAGAGGAAGGCCATGTAAAGTGGACTCCTGCAGGGTCAGCAGCGGAGGGGAGCAGCCAGTCAGAAACATACCCACTCTGCTTCACAGGAAGTGCCATCACATAGTCCCAGTGAGGACCCCTGAAGGACTCAGACCCAGAATTGACACAGGCAGCTTCTAACAGTGCCAGATAATTAAGACCATGTCCGCTCTCATACCTCTGGACTCCCCTCCACTCTTTAGACCCTGATTTTATTAGAACTGTGGTTAGGGAGATGGGAGAGGAGGGAGTGCATGGCGCAGGGAAGGGGAGAGAACTATGTCATGCTTCTCTGACTTCCTTCCTGTAGATGGCCCCCAAACCCAAGAGAGGAGAGGTTTTCATTTTAAGTTAGAGCTATTTCATATAATGAGGCCATGATACTGTAAATTCTGAATTGGAACTGTGCTGGCAACTTAAAAAGAATGATGGGCTTTTCTTTCTCTAAAAGTGGACAGAAAAGTCCCAAGACTTCCTGAGTTTTTGTTCAGCATCAGAGGTGGCTTTTCTTCCACTGAATAAAAAGCAGTTTGGGACACAAGAATCAACGTGCTTTCTGGTTATGGCCTACGTGTCTGGTTTGTTAATATACCATTTACAGCTAGAAAACATAACTTCTGTGGAGCCTTTTTAAACTGAAGAAGCCATCGAGAGCATCCAGGTGTCATTTTACAGGTGAGAATTCTAAAACCCAGAGGCTTGGGTTCCAGTGCCAAGCATTCCCAAGTGCTAAGTCATTTTGACCAAGGACTTTCGTCTTGTGAGTTTCAGTAGCACAGAAGCATGGCCAAAATGCTTCAAAAAGAACTAAGTGATAATAAGAATATCTGCTTCCATAGGTGTTGATCTCAAATGATACAATATGTGTAGCGATGCTTTGATAACAGTAAAAAATATACCTCAGTATATATTCCATTATCACTGTTGGTGATAGGCTCAAGGTTAGAATCAAGGTATTCTGACTTAGTCTGGTACAGTTTTCATTTTACCACACCATTTCTGTTTTGCATATTTATGGTTAGTATATGATATATACTAACAAACAGATGAAGCCATCTGAAGAATAGCTACCTCTGTGTAGCTGTTTTATTTAATTGACAGGTTGTTGGATTGATCTGAGAAAATGGCTATTCCATTAGGTTTATATACATACCCTGAAGTGGTCCCATAGCTTTAAAATAGTGATTTGTCTTCATTTGAATTAAAATAAAACAAACATTAAAGCTTACATCAATCACCAAAATACATAGTTAATGTAGATCTCAGGGGTTGAAGCACACCTTTCTGACTAGCATATAATTCACCACGTAAAATCTGATGTTAAGATTTTACTTAGATAGACACACTAACATGAAAATAGGGTGAACATATTTTATTTTTTAAATCCCATTATTTGAATTTCCTAATTATTGATACTAAATTATATGCATAAACACATATATGATATAATATACATACATATATAATTAAGTACCCACATATAAATAAATTCTAGCACATTCTACCACCTGCATTCTGTCACCAATTCAACAACCACTTCCCCTACCCACTGATCTGCTTCCTAACTACCTCTAGAGAAATTTCTAATTCACCTAGGAAGTGGTTTTTAAAAACATGAAGATTTGGAAATTCTTGGAAATTACTCAGGAAGCGCTACATAACACATCTTTAACCCTGCCGGTTTCTTGGGATGAAAAACAAACTAAAATAGAGCTTCAGTTCACTAGGACTCAAGGACTTTACAAACCATGAGATTATGAACTCTAACTTTAAAAAAAATAGCAATATATTTGTGGAGCAGAAGTCAAACAAATTGGCAAAAATATATAAAAGGAGAAAACATTTTTCTAGCAACTCCTCATCCTTTGTTAGAATCTTGTACAGTAGAATAGTCATTGTGGACCAGAATTGCCAGTAAGTGTCACAAGAGCCACAGTCTATTTCTAAATTCCCCCTAGCATTGATTTACCAGGCTGTGGAAGAAAATAGCTATTTTTCAGTAGATGGTAAAAAAAATCTAAATTAAAATGCATACATCTGAAAGACTCACTGTAATGACAATCAAAAAGAGATGATATGTGTCCTTTTAAGCCCTCTCTTTTTAAGCAAACTTTATGTTCTCTTATGGAAGAGGTTCAGAGGAATTACCTTTAATTATGCTCTGGAGACCACAAAGAAGTCACATAATATCGGAATGAATGAAAAAGATGATTTTGCACAGGAAAGACATATGGGATAGAAAAAATTCAACATGTTTCTAAGGGAACATGGTTATCATCAAAGAAATAAAAGTGAAACAAGATCTGCCACCAAGTGTACAGGTAGAAAAAAGAATTGAGTTTTTAAAAAACAAATCTCTGTAGTTTCCTAACCCAGAAAACTCTAAGGCTGACAAGACATGTAGTTTGACCATAGGATTATATTTGTAATTTTTTTCTATATCCAGGTGCAGAATATGTTTCTCTGACTTCTAAACTAATGGAAAAAACTTTGCAACCAAGTGTGTGTGTGTGTGTGTGCGCGCGCGCATGTGTTATAGACAAAAGTAGATATAGAGATGGAGATGGAGATAGAAATTTTTTTCCCCACTATAATGCCAATTAGTTTAAACACCATGAAGTTGGAAGTTGTGTCTTGGGTATCTTTATTTCTGCCTAAACTACACTCTTCCTCAGCCAGCACTTAACATAGCTCTTCACCAATAGGCAGGCATTCAATAAATATTTGCAGAATAAATTTCATCTTAGACTACCTTGAACTACTGCTAGAGAACTACTTGTCTGAAAAGGACCTTGGCACACTACTCAAGAGAGATACTCAGAACAGCAGAGATGAGGCATCAGCTTAAAGAAGAGTTTCAGGCTCTACTTTGCAAGCCCCATTCATAAAGATCCAGCAGCTTCAGATAAGTCTGCAGGTGTCTGGGGGTGGGGGGCTGTGGATTAGTATATTGGGCTCCTCACATAAGAAGACAATGTCTCCTATAAAATAACTAATCCCAAAGAAACAAAGAAGTGTGGTACCCAAGTTTCACCCATGGATAGTGGTTCTGTATGAAAGAAGAAGGCACAGTTTTGAGTATGTGCTCCTCAGATTGGTGTTTGATAGACAGGTAGTATATTGCAATGATTATCATCCAGGGCTTTGGGTATAAAGTCAGACTCTGCAGTAAGTAGTTTGGTGACATTGAGGAGATTCCTTAGCCTCTCTTGGCCTCAGTTTCTTTGGTTGTAACATTGGATCATTACTACTATGGAATTCCATAGAGTTGTGAAAATTACCTAACCGTGGCTTCTGGTTTCTGACAAGTTGACAAACCACCTCCTACCAAAGTATGAGGAAACCATAAAGGGAAGAAGTAAAATTATGAAAACATTAAGATACCCTGAGGGGCTAAAGGCAAGTCTGCCATAAATGAGAAGGCAGCTTCCTCAAGTGGAAGGCAGCAGTGGGAAGACAGCTTTAAAATTCTCCTATTGTTTTTGTTTCCTCACATTACCTTGCTTGTCCCACCACTAGAAAGATCCAGGCTGGCAGGGGTTTTTAAGGGTGATATCCATATAACAAGGAAATCCATCTGTGGTGGTCAGCTAATGGAAACAGGTATAGGATGGAAAGGGAAAACCAGTAACTCCAGTAGAAAGACCTCTTAGACACGTCCTTAACCAAGTGATCGAGGCTAACATCGTCATAAATAAGTCACAATTATGTCATGTATCCCTGATATGATAGAGTGAGAAGGGAAGTTTATCTCTATGGTATTTTTTCCCAAAGTTCCTAACCCTGTTCTAATTTTGAGAAAACACCAGACATACAAATTGAAGGACATTCTACTAAACATCTACTAATATACTTCAAAACTGTCAGTCATGAAAAACAAAGAAAGTCTGAGAAATTCTCACGGATCAGAGGACATGACAAATAAATGCAATGTGGCATCCTAAATTGGATAGCAGACCAGGAAAAAAATATAATGTTGGAGGATAAACTGGTGAAACATGAATAAAAGCTGTAGCAGTTTAGTTAATAGTATTGGACCAATGTTAATTTCTTAAATTTGACAAATGTACCGTGATTATGTGAGATGATAACGTTCGAAGAAGCTGGATGAAGGCTATATAGGAACCCTTTGGACTATCTTTGTAGCTTTTCTATAAATCTGAAATTACTTCAGATTTTACAGAAATTAGTAAAATAGGTGCAGGTGACTCTGCTATCCTTAGTAGTCACTCCTCCACTCCCATACCCTACAAAACCCCTAGGCCTAGTGGAAATTGCCTTATTCTTGTGCTGGTTGTAAGAGTTTACTATTGAGTTCTCAGCAAGGGAGGTTGTCTGGTGGAGTAGTAGCCTATGGGGTTTAGGAAAAGTGGTTGGTCAAGTTCTGTTATCAGCAATAATAAATTAGGTTGTTTGGAGCCTACCCTCCCCACTGAGGACAACTGAAATGCTGCACGAGTATTTAAATGTCTTCTTCAAGTCATCGAGAACTACAAAGGAAGTGAAGGACAAATCCAAGAGTGAAGAGAGAAGAAAAACTCAAGAGAAATAAGCCTAGCATTTGAGGCTTCATGTTTATTTAGGCCAATTTTCAATTTGAAAAGTAGTGGCTGACAGGCAGTGAAATGGAATAGATATTTTAAAAGACCGTTGCATATTAGGTAGACAAAACTTGGAGTTCAAGGCCTGCCAGAAAATGAAAGATTCTAATGAACAGCACAGGTTTTGCAATTGTAACAACAAAGGGCTACATTCTATGCATAAAGATAAACCAGAAATAAATCAACCCTCCTAATTTCTCCAAAGAAGACATACAAGTGGCCAACAGTTATATGAAAAGGTGCTCAGCATCACTAATCATCATGAAATGCAAATCAAAAGCACAAGGAGATACCACCTCACACCTGTTAAAATGACTTATCAAAAAACAAGTGATAACAAATGTGGGTGAGGAGTAAAGGAAACCCTTGTGCACTGTAGGTAGGGATATAACTTGGTGCAGTCACTATGGAAAACAGTATGGAGGGTCCTTAAAAAATTAAAAATAGAACTACCTAATGACCCAGCCCTTCCACTTGTGGATATTTATCCAAGAGAAATGAAATCAGTATCTCAAACAGGCAGCTACACTCCCATGTTCAATTGCAGCATTATTCGCAATAGCCAAGATATGGAGACAACCTCAGTGTCTCAATAGATAAATGATTAAAGAAATTGTGGTGTGTGTGTGTGTGTGTGTGTGTGTGTGTGTGTGTGTGTGTACACATATACATACAATAGAATATTATTTGGTTTTTAAAAATAAGGAAATCCTACCATTTGTGACAACATGAATGAACTTGAAGGACATCATGCTAAGCAAAATAAGCCAGAAACAATATTACATGATATCACTTATATGGTTACCAGGGGGTAGGGATGGGGGAAATAGGAGATGTTGGTCCAAGGGTATAAACTTTCAGTTATAAGATGAGTAAGTTCTAGGGATCTAATGTACAACATGGTGACAGTCGTTAATAACAATGTATACTTGAAATTCTCTAAGAGAATAGATCTTAAGTGTTCCCACAGCAAAAGAAAGTAACTACAATGAGATGATGGACATAAAAACTAACTTCATCGTGGTAATCATTACACAAAGTATATCAAGATACCACATTTAACACCTTAAATATGTACAATTTATTTTTATCAATCATACCAGAATAAAGCTGGAAAAAAATGAGGTCTCATCAAGACCTCTTATTAAAGATCAGCTTAGAAAAATCAATATTTTTCTATAACTAATAACTAAATAGAACATGTAATAAAAATAAAATGTCATTCCTAATGGCTATAAAATATATAAAATGAAAACGCAATACCTCAGTGGAGAAATTATTGAACCATATTACATGACATGAAAGATTTGAATTTATAGAGATATTTCATGTTCTAGGCTGGGTCAAAGATCTGATTATAGAGATATTTCATGTTCTGGGCTCGGTCACCTTAATATTGTGAAGGAGTCAGTTCTTCCCAAATCTATAAACTCAATGTACTTTCATTCTAAATTACAGCTGGATTTTTTTAGGAACTTGTTAAGTTATTTTGAAATTGATATGTAAGAATAAATATTCACAAAGAGCTATTCCACTTTGAAAAAGAAGAGCAAAGAGGAGGACTTAGCCTAAGATCTAAGATATCCATAAATCTTATGGTAATCAATGCAGTCAGACATTGGCCCAAAAAACTAGCAGATAGACCAATGGAACCAAATAGAAACTCAGACCCATAAATGTATGAAACTTTAATATCTGAAAGTGCGCCACAAATTAATAGAAGAAATAAGGACTGCTTTTTGTATGGCCTCAGGGAAAATTGGCTCATTATACAGAGAAATATAATGTTGTATTTCTATTATGCATCATATACAAATGGGAGCTTAGACTTAATGAAATATCCAAGTGTGAAAAATTAAAACTCATATAATAGGAGAATATCTTTGTATTGTAGTGAGAGGAAGAGCTTCTTAAACAAAACAACAGCACAAACTGTAATGCAAAAATTTTGATTAATTTAACTGTTGTAAAATGTTTTAATTCTCTTTAACGAAGAACACCATGAATACATTTGAGATGAAGGGTGAGTAAAAGCTTTTAAAAGATCCTCTAAAGAGAATTTTGTAGTTCAAATATCATTGAAGTTCAAACCAGAATCGATGTCTCTGCAACTATTCAAACTCCATTGATAGCTCCAAAGCTTGGACATTTGATGAATACTTCAAAATGGCATATGGGCTAAAGCCTTAATGTGAAATATTCAGTGACATTGTGATTGTTTCCTTTTAATAGATTTTAAGATCATTGGTGATTACATGTGAAAGAGAGGGAACTTTGAAAATACGTAAAGCTATCTTACCGATTGGCAAGAGAAAATGGGCCCAAAGACATCAAATGATTTACCTAAAGTCAGAGACAGGCTTTTAGTTTTGTCTTCTGATGGGACTTATAAATGCAAGGGCAAAATCTAAAAGTCTGCACATTTTAATACCTTAAGAAATCATTCTGCATGGAATTTTGTAAATTTGCTCAGCCATTTGGCAACCTTCAAGTAACTAAGTTCCTTTCAGGGTACCTTCAGAATGAACAAGAAATAAAAGGCAAATGGATTACCTCTTAATACTTCCCTCCACATTTTCCTCAATAAATGAATAAAATCACATTTTATTTAAATTTTAAAAGCAGCAGAGATAAATACCATATTTTAGTGTAATCACACAGACCCACGGACAGAAACAGAGTAACAACCTGAATAATGCACTGAGGGGAGCCTAAGGAGGCACTTTTTCTGTAAACTCAGTGATAGTTCTCCCTGCTGAGAGAGAGAATATTGCCTAAGAGACAATTTTTATAACCCTGAGAACCACTCTGCTGGATGCCCCAAAACTATTGAAATCCCCTTCCTAAGGCCTCAGTAAATTTTCATCCAAATTTGTAGATGGAATCATTTTCAATGAGAATACTCAATACTCAAGCATTCACAGTGAGAAAGTACCCTCTTAAGCTACATGCCCCGCCAATTGCCTCACAATCACCACCACTTACCCACTGAGCATAACCCCTAAAGGCTCCACTTGAAGGCATCACTTCGGTCTTACTGTTAAATTATAGACCCAGTGGGTCTGTAATTGGTATCTAGCCATCACATAACATTAGCCCCTTTTACATAGCTTGCACTTTTACACATATGGTGGTTGACTAATATGACAGAAATTCAACTATATCATCAACTCTAGACATAAATGTTGGTCTAAAAGTAAAATTGCCTTATCATCTGACACCAGAAAAATGTCTGCTGGTAGTATTTTTAAAGACATAAATCTTTTTCACTCGAGAAAGTTTTAAAAATTCATGTTTGAAAGAAGAGAAAAAGATAAAAAGATGGAAATCATGGCAGTGGTATCATTTCTGAATCTTTTCAAAATCTCATATAAAAATGGCAGAATAATTAGAGAGAAAAATTAAAAACTCATAGGCAGTATTTTCAAACAAACTAGCTGATAAGGTATCACCAGGAATCCCAAAATACACGTGGGTGGGGAAACATCACCGATAATTCTGAGATCTACATAATATCAGCTTGTGAGAGAGAGCAGGAAGAAGCATTGGTGTCTGGAGGACCAAAGAATGCCAAACTGGCCAAGGTGTTCCCCTGAAAGGAAGACAGATGGAGTTGAGAACATCAGCTGAAAACTGCAGGGAGCTGCCCATTCCAATAAGAAAAGAGGACAAGGTAAGAACACCAAAGGGGCTGCAGCAACTAAACCCTCTGGACTCTCAAAATAGACAGGCCAGGGCTCTTTTCCAGAACAAGTTCCCACAATGTATAAAAACTGCTGGGTAAGAAATCAACATTGAGCACGATGGGGACAACAGAGATTCGGGAAATACGGGGTCCAGGTTTCAGGAACAGAACCAAGAAATCACAGAAAGCAACACCACGTTCTTGAATGCTTTGCAGAACCCATACCCAATGGAGCTACATGAAGCTAGAAACGCCATACTGAACCCCACCTTCTTTTAAAAAGTTAAGATAATTAATGCCACAGAAAGATAAGCAACCCAAAATTATCAAAGCCCTATGCCATAAAAAGTAACAAATGTCGTTAAAAAAATATGAAAAAAAGTGAATGAGGATCAGAATAACACCCCTACAGAATATATGATTATGCCAGAAAGACAGGCCCATGGAACAGGTGAAAACCTTCTAATTCAAAACGACACAAAAGGTGTTAAGATAAAACACATGAAAAAGATTAGAATTAGAAAAACACAGATGTAGGATTATAATCCAATGAGGAATTGAAGTAAAAGAAAATTTTATTTCAAATATGAAGACTAAACCAAAGGGAAATCAAGAATGAGTAAGTACAACATACAATACCATAAGTGAAATAGAAGGTGAACAGGAAGAAATTTTTTTTCATAAAAAATGAATAAAAGATAAAAAAAAAATTGAGAGAAAGTGTCAAATATCTAAGCTATGCAAAGAAAATTTAACATATGGATAGTAAGAATTCCCGAGGAAACAAAACTAAACAAAAGAAGAATAAATACTACAAACTATTTTTAGGAAAACTTTACTATAATGATTTTTTTTTAACTTTTGAAACTACATACTGAAAGAGCATACCACTTATATGAGAATACTGATCCAAAACAGCCAACACCAAGGCATTTTAATAACATTACTAGACTTTAATTTTTTTAAAAAAATTGTTTTTTAATCATTTGGCCATGTAAACATAAAGAGCCTGTGAATTATAATAAAAAATTAGTTTATTACCATATGTTCAACATCAATACTTTAAGCCAGAAGAAAATAGAATGACATATTTAAGATTCTCAAGGAAAGATGTGAGGCAAGGATTTTATATCCAGTAAAGTTGACTTTCCATTATAAAGAGCAAAAGCTGTTATCAGCATGCAAGAACAGGAAATATTGTCCCCATGAGCCTTTCTGAGAAATCTCTAAAACAATAAACTTCAGATAATCAAAATAACTAGAAAGATAGCGACATAAGGCCTGCTGGTGAGCCTTAGGTATATAATTCATACAATGAGACGGACATGACGTTTAGAAGGGAGAGAGTATTATGTGTTAACATCCGTATGCTCAGATAATAAATATATATAGTTAAACTATGAAAAATGAGGGGTGCAAAAGGGAAAACATAGGTGAAAATCATTTAACCGGTTTTGGCAATTATGTTGATGGTTGAGCATGTTAGTATTGTTGTTCTGAGACTTTTGTGTATGAAATATGGGGTAAAGAAAAACAGTTATGGGACATTCTATTCTATAATTTCCTGGGTCCTTGAGAACTGAGTTTCTCTGTATAGAATGAAAGAGACAAGATGTAATATGGAGCAGACTAAGCAAAAAAAAAAAAATGACTGTTTTCCTGAATTTGAAATGAAAGTTTCAATAAGACCCGATACAGTATTTTATCTTTTTAAGAAACTACACAGATACACATGTGCTTCCTAGCTCTGTCCACCAAAGAGGCTTCGAAACAATGACCGACCCAATAGCAATCAATGGCTCCCCATTGTGGTTCTGAAATATCACTTCTCATTAAAAGAAACCAGGGCCATTTGAAGAGGTGGATGATTCCACGTCTGGGACCAGAAATGTTCAGGAAGATTCAGGAATATTTTATCACACCAGATAGAAAACCAGGCAACTCTCAAAGACTGCAAGGACCAAGTCAAAAAGACCTTGCAGCTGACTTGAGGAAGTTGTCAAGGCCAAAGACGAGACCATTTTAGTTTCCAAAGAATAATAATTGCAACTAATTGAAACCCATTCAATATTTTTAAATCCATGACCATATAATAATATCATTTAAAAGCTAATCTGTCACTTTCGAATGTTGGATATGATCGTAAGCCAGTTCATTGCCTTGAAATCATGTATACGAGGGAAAAAATCAAGCATTTATCCTACTTTCCTATAGGAACTGTACCCTGGGTAGCCAAAGCCTGGATAAGTATCTCTTTGTAAAAGTATTCAAATTAATAAATAACAAATCAGTAACACATTAGAATAGCACCATTTTGCGACCCCATTGAAATGAATGGATCTAGCCATTGAGAAACGATAGCTGTTAACATAATGAAAACAGAACCGTGTGTCTCCTGAAGAAAGAACACGCCATCCCCTTTGGTTTTTGTCAAAGGATTCAATCTGAGTCAGACCAAACTTTTGGAGCCAGCTTGTAGAAAATGCAATAAACAGAGAAACATATTGACCTGTACCACAAGTATGCCAATTGCAAACCCCAGAATGTATGACATTCTGAATGTCAAAAGAGGGAAATTGTAGAAAAAGAAGTAGATCAAAAGACCTGTATTATAAAAGAGACTTAAAAACCATATCAGTTTTTTAATGGACAAGATGAAGCTATAGACATATGCCCACTTGGAGAAGAATGCCACAAAGAAATACAAGGAAGTGATTACTATAAAACCTGAGGATAGCAGTTACTTTGAAAGGAAAAGAGTGTTGAGGGTGAATTTTAGAGGGTGACTGGCAAAGTTCTAGTTCTTGACCTAGTTCATAGTTAGAACCTTGTTCGCCTAATACACTAAGATACACATTTGGGGCATTTCTGTATACGTATTTCATTTCACAGTGATAATATTGAAAAAGTAATGTTGATACTCATATTACTATCCATTTGGCACATTTTCATTACATTTCTTCTCATCAACCTGCATTCACACACACACACACACACACGCACACACACACGCACACACACACGCGCACACACACACACACACACACACAGAGTTGCATCTACATCGCTGTGGAGATCCACCACCAACAGGGATTTAAACTTGCTCAACTTCCAGAGTGTAGAGCAGTAGAAACCTGGGTAGGTCGTATAGCTTATTGTCCATGAAATTTTGGTGATATTTGACTATTGACGGCATCTGAAAGTCTTTTATAAATTATTTCCATTGCAGAAATATAGGGGCTTGGTTCAATAGAGATTTTGAAAACAATGGCAGGTTTCAGAATAGTGAAAATGGAAAGGCTTTTCTTTGTGGATTTTTCTGACAGACTTTGGAGTCATAACAGTGATACCTGCGACATGATCCCTGGGTTCTTGTGAGACCAGATTGTGGGAACATTTTTCCTTCAGCTTTTGCCTCCACCTAGACTGCATCTGATTTTTCTGCTTTTGGTCAGAATAACAATAAAATCTGAAAAGCCTGTCTGTCTTGAAAACAAGTCTAGACAAGTGATTAGGTTAACTGCCCCAAACAGTTCACAATAGTAATATAAGGTGACATGCTAGAGAGGCATAAAGAATAATCCTATTATATTTACATGCAGATATTGCCCTTGGGGCTGGCCTAATTAGTCCCGTTAATCACCATAGCCCTTTTCAGGGCTAAGCTGGTGAAAAGCTAAACCTAATTAATACTCTCTACGGCCAAGCAGAGTTCCGGCTGTAGCAGTGCCTAGATTCACAGCTGTCAGAGAAATATAGCTGCATTATTTTTTCTTTCCTTCCATAATCTCTGCTCAACTCCCCTTCTTAGCTTCCAAAGATATTAGCAACTTGAGGACAAAGACTGTGTCTCATTTATCTTCACAGTCTACCCACGCTTAGCACACTGAACTGCACAAAGCAGAGACAAGGTGTTACCCGTTTGATACTTTTGTGCAGGAAAGAAACACATAGATCTTCCAGCCTTATTTGAGAACTTCATTAGACAAATGGCATGATACAGTATGGTTTTGGACTCTGTCACACAACATGGTGCTTTTGATATTCATTCATGTTGTGTGAATCAGTGATTTAGTCTTCTTTATATCTGGTCCGTAGCCTGCCATACGCATATAATGCAATTTCTTTTTTATCTAATAGCTTATTGATGAATACTTGGTCATTTCCAGTTTAAGGCTATAATGGGTAAAGCTGCTATGAACAGGTCATTTCTTTGTAAAGGTCATTTCGTGAACATAGTTTCATTTCTTTTGAGGAAATACCAAGGAATGGAATTGCTGGGTCATAGAGTTGGCATATGTTTTACTTCATAAGAAATGGCAAAGCAATTTTGTAAAGTCATATATTTTCACGTTCTCACAAAAATCGTATACAAGTTCCAGTTGCTCAGCACCCTCTCCAAATGTTACTGTGTGCAGTAGTATACCAACATGTGTATATTTGTATTTTCCTGATAACTAAAGACATCAATCAAGTTTTCGTGTGCATTTTGGCCAATCATATATCTTCTTTTTGTGACTTTGTTTTAAATCTTTAGCCCATTTTTATTTCTTTTTGTTTGTTTGTTTATTTATAAGAGCTCTTTACAGATCTTGGATGTTAGATTTTTATCTGATATATGTTTTTTAAATATGTTTTCCCAGTCCATAGCTTGCCTATTCATTTACTAAATAATTCATTTGATAAGCAGAAGTTTTTAACTTTGATGAAGTATGGTTTATCAAAAATCTTTGGTTAGTGCTTTCTGTATCCTGTCTAAGAAATCTTTGCCTATCCAAATATCACAAAGATATTCTTCTGCTATTTCCTTCTAGAAGCTCTATTGCTTTGACTTTTATGTTTGGGATCATGATCTCTCTTGGGTTAATTTTCTGTGTGTGATAAGATATAGTGGTCAAATTTCATTTCTTCCCATATAGATAACCAGTTGTTCTAGTACCATTTGTTGAAAAGACTATTTTTTCCCTCTTCGAAATACCTAGCACCTTTGTCAACAGTCAATTGACCATAATCTGTGGGTCTGTTTGTGAAACTTTTATTCTGATGCATTGATTCATCTATTTTTATGTCACCACACTCACTTGATTATTGTTGGTTTAGAGTCATGTTTAAAATCAGGGAGTGTGAATACTCTAAATTCGTTCTTTGTAAAGATCATTTTGGTTAATCTAGATCTTTCGATATTTGCATACATGTTTTTTTTATTTTATTTTTTTATTTTTGTTATGGTGACATTGGTTAATGAAATCCAGCAAATTTCAGCTGAACATTTTTAACAGTAAGGCATATATATATACTGTGTGTTCACTGCCCATACTTAGATTTCTTTCTTTCTGTCACCACATATTTGACCCCTTTTACCCCATCTACACCCCACCCCCCACATACCATCTGGTCACCACTGGTCAATTGTCTATGTCCATGAGTCTCTGTTTGTCCTGTTTGTTTGTTGCTTTTAGATTTATATCCCCCATATAAGTGATATCATGTGGTTTTCCACTTTTTCTGTCTGCCTTATTTTGCTTAGCATGATTATCTCGAGGGCCATCCATGTTGTCACAAATGTCAGTATTTCATCTCTTCTTATGGCTGATTCATATTCCACTGTATAGATGTACCACAGCTTCTTTATCCAATCATCTATTGTAGGATACTTTTTAGTTGCTTCCACTTCCTGGCCACTGTGAGTAACGCCGCTATGAACATCGGTGTGCATATATGTTTTACAGTCAGCTTGGCAAGTTTTACTTGACAATTAGAAATCTCTAGGATTTGTATTGGTATTGCATTGACTATATAGATAAATTTGAGAATTAAAATCTTTGCAACATTGACTCCTCCAATTCATGAAATATCTATTTTATTATTTTTGCCTTAAGTAATCAATTACCTTTTAAATACATTAAGAAGTTTTTTAAAAAAATCTTTCATATTTACTAGCATTTATCACTTCTGGCACTCTTCATTACTTCAGGTAGATTCAAGTATTCATCTGTACTTAAGTTCTCTTCAGCTTTAAGAATTTTTATAATGCAGGTCTGCTATTGTGAATTCTCATAGCTTTTGTTTATCTGAAAATGTCTTTGGAATTTTTTTTTCTTTTCTGAAGTAAAGTGTCTCTAGATATTAAATTCTCAGTAAAAAGTTTTGTTTTTTTGACACTTTATAATGTCATTCCATTATTTCTGCCTTACATTGTTTCTGATAAGATATCAGTCATTACTTTTATTATTGCTCCCTTGTGTGTAATGTGTCTTTTATCTCTGGCTGATTTTTAAATTCGTTCCTTATCTTTGGTCCTCAGAAATTTGATTAAAATTTCTCTGGATGTGGTTTTTATTGTTTATCCTGCTTGAGATTTTTTTTTTTTTTACCTCCTTGGATCTGTGGGTTGATATTTTTCAACAAGTTTGAACTTTTGGGAACAATTATTTCTTTAAATATTTCTTCTGTACCCAATCATCTATTGTAGGACACTCTCTCTTCTTTTTTTTAATTAAAAGTACATCTTGTTATATTTTCTGGTGTTGTTACACAGGTCAATACCTGTGCAATAGGTATTTTATTTGTCAGTCTTATTTTTTCTTAGTGGTTTAGTTTGAATGGTTTCTATTGACCTGTTTTCAAGAGCATCGATTTTCTTCTGCAGTTAAACCCATCTAGTAAATTTTTCATTTCAGATGTTTTACATTTTAATTCTACAGTTTCTATTTATATCTTTCTTATAGTTTGATCTTTATCTGCTAAGACTTCCCACATGTTCTCTCACTGTGTCCATTTTTTCCTTAATATTTATATTTGTAATAGATGATTTTTAACCCTTCCCTACTAATTCCAATATCTATGTGATCTTTGGATTTTCCTCTTGGTTATGTTTCTCATTTAGCTGATTATTCGCACACTATAACTCTTTTTAATGAATGCTTGCCATCGTGTGTGATGTGTTTTTGAAAGACTAGATTTGGTTGTCTTCTTATAAAGAGTGTCAGATTTTATTTTAGCTGGCAGATGATTTCTGCTATATCAGCTTGAACCTGTTGAAGCTTGGTTTTAGACTTACTTAGGGTAGGTCTATAGCAGCCCTTCCTCTAGGACTAGAGTACCCTATCCCCAGGCATGGCCTTTCTAGGGTCTCAACTGAACGACCAAGGTATGAAGTGACATCTCTTCATCTGGGCCAATAGGACCTCTTGTGTCTCTTTCATCTCTCACATTCCCAGCATAGTCTTGCTCTATGCCTAGAAAGCTTGTACTTGACCAAAGACTCAGTGGATCAACTATGTAGATTTCTAATACTCTTATTTTGCTCAGGTTCCACTCTCCAGTAAATTCCGGTCAAGTTAGCGATCCAGGAATTCGATCTGTTTCCTGAGCCCAATGAGACTGCTGTTCTGTTTGGGTTACTTCCCTGTGCTATAGTTTAGAAAGTTCACTCAAGGAGAAAGCAGAACAAATATGGAGCTTACTTCATGTATCTTCTCTCAAACATCAAAACACGGTTTTGTCTACTGCCTTAAACCAGTTTCTCCATGTATTTTCTCCAGTTTGATAGTTGTTTATGATGAAAATGTAAATCTAATCACCATAATTCTGTCATGATCAGAACCAAAGTCTTTATTTTTTATGCTTTAATATTGTCTAAGATTTCCTTAAAGGTATATCTGAAGATCTTCATCAATTAATTCTGGTATCTTTAATGTAGTTGTCTACTTTATGTATTTTGAATCATAGACACCCTTGAAAATCCAATGCAAGCTTTGGAAATTGTCTTCAGAAACAATACGTATGGTCCTATTTTTCAGGCAATTCTAGAGATTTCTTTGATCCCCTGAAGCCCAGCTGTGAACAGTCGCTATCACCAGACTAAGAATTAAAAAACCCTGCTCAATATCCTTTCTACAACTATTATATGTAGTTTTTTATCATTCAGCATTTTTTATAGATGGACATGTATATCTACCCATAGTTTTAATAGTATTTAATTTTTTTTTAATTTTCAATTACGGTTGACATTCAATATTATTTTATATTACTTTCAGGTATACAGCTCAGTGGTTAAACATTTATATAATTTACAAAGTGATCCCCCAATAAGTCTAGTGGTTTTTGTTTTGTTTCCAAAAATGGAAACAAGTTGATAATACTAACATAGAAAGTTTAAATAAATTGTACAGAATGTAAACAGGTTTGGATACCTGAGCAAATATATATCTATGTACACCTCAGCCAGTTTATGATTCACTTTCTGAACTTAGGAAAATGTTCCAAATCTTTCAAAGTCTTTTTGTAAGTGACCCTAAACTTTATATCCACTGTACTGGGCCTTCACTTCCACTTACTTTATGTGTGAAAATTTATCCACTGATCATGGTATGGAAATCAATTGCTTTTATGGTAAAAATTGTTGGTCGTTACATGGTTAACCTATTCAATTATGTGCTTATGAGTTCTCCTATGAATAAGTAAAAGAAATGTACCAATAAGATACAGTTAAAAACTGTACAATACAATCTCACTTTGTCTTCACATGGGTGTCTTCAGAAGCCGACTGTGAGATAAGGATTCAAATACAAGAAATGTATGTCAGAGGTAGTCGCAGGGAACATTTGAAGGGGACAGGGAAGTGAAATGAGAAAGAGAAGAAAGCCAAGAAAGGGATTATGGTGAAGCAAGTTACTACTTTGGAAAACTGGAGTTTAATCCCACTAGGAATCTCTGGGAGCCAGTAGGAAACACACACCTCAGATATGTCACATCCAAAGGACTGGGTGATCTATCCACAAATTCCCATCAGATATTAGTTGAGAGTAACACCCAGAGTACGTTCATTCTCTGGCATATCTGGACTACTGTATGTGGAAATTCAGAAGGGATTCAATGGCCAGAGAGATCCTGGAAATATCAAGCACTAGCAGTTACATATAAATTCTAGACTGACACACTGCAGTTGGAAAACATGTTTTTGGTTAATGATAACGGAACAAGATAATTTTTATTATGTGCCTGTAACTTTATACCTGATGATGAGAGTGTGTGTGTGTGTGTGTGTGTGTGTGACAGGGATGAGGTGTTGGTAGTGAATATTATATAACTCCCAAACTGTTGAATAATGTCTCTACAGCAAATATGAAGCTATCAAGTAGTGTCAGGTGTTATCAAAATATATTAATACTTTTTAAGTAAAAAGAAGAAAGTGAAGTTGTCAGACACGTACATTAGTGCTGAGGGGATGTGAGTGGAGCACCAACAGCAGCTACTATCTCCTTCAAACAAAAATGATAACTAAGCTCTGATGACAGAGTAAATAACAACTCCCCCTTCCTGCATTTTATATAGTTTCATTTTTTTTCTGCAGAAAGACGGATGCCTCATTCGGAGTCCCAAAGATTTGCTATCTGTCAAACAACATACGCTCCTTAATATGTCGTGTTTAGAAAATAACATTCAAATTTGCCCGATTTGCTTTGGTTTTACAGTACTTCCCTCTGGTTATGGCAGTGAGAGCATCATCAAAACATGTTTTAATAATAAACAAATAGAGTCCCTGCCGAACATAATTAATTTTCTCTCATATAAATTTAAAAATTTTTTTCCCTTTTGTGATGCCACCGTAGGCTTCCACATAATAAAGAAAATAAACGTAGTCTTGGTTGAGACTGCTTTAGTTCATCTTTTAAACTGAAATCTAGAGTAACTTCAGGGGCAAAGTATTTTCCTGCTATGCTTTTTTCAAAATAGCTACCTACAAATGGCTAATGTTCTTTGAAAGCCAGGCTCTGTTCTAAGTTCTTTACATATAGTAATTTAAGATTCATACAGCACTGGAAGTATGTACTATCATCAGTCATATATTATAATTAATGACAAGGAGGCAAATAAAATTATTTTCCCTAACTAAGGCCACAGAAATGATAAGTAGAGAATTGTGGACGTGAACCCCTCCTAATGACTTCAGTATGTTATTTCCCATCTGAACCTCGGGTAACATGAAATAACTTTATTATCCAACCATGTAAGTCCAGAGATGACTTTCTTTCTCTTCCTAAACTTTTTCCAGACTTGGATTCCAGCTGGGTGTTTTGTGAACTCCTCCTGAGAAATGAGTCACTTTAGAATCTTCATGTTCCTCTTGATAAAGGCTATTCCCACAGATACTCAGCAGACCAAAGCAATATGCTATAAACAGAAAACAACAAACTCCCTATAAAGGATCAGATAGTAAATATTTTTATCTTTACCAGCCATATGTAGCCCCCAAACAGCCATAGACAATACATAAATGACTGGGTATGGCTGTGTGCAAATAAAACTTTATTTACAAACATCAGTGGCAGGTTAGAATTTGCCTACAGGCTTTTTGCCAACACTTGCTTGAAAACTATAGAAAGCCATTACATTCCCCATCATTAGCTGACTGTGAGTTCCACTTTCAGAAGACTTTGCTTATGTGAAGCCATTATTACACAATTTGTAGGAAAAACTCATGAAGTTAAAGCTCTATGGGACTTTGAGTTGCCCTCGTTTAATGAGGTAAATATGAAAGATATTCCCGCTTGATTTTATTTCAATGTATAGGCTTTTTTTCAGTACCCCCTGAGCTTTGTTTATAAATCTTATTAGTGAAGGGACGATCATGAGAATTAGGGAGACACTATTGAGGGAAAACAAATGCTTTCCTTGTTAAAATTAGACATAGCCTCACAATGTTCATTAAGGGTCTTCAAATTACTTAAATGGGGAAACCAGTGTCAAAGCATTAAGATCAAGTAAGAATGCCATTAAGACAAACTTTGCTTTTTCATGCAGGTTAAAAAAGAAAAAGTTCCGTTTATCAAAATTTAATTTTTATTCGTATTTTTTTACAATAAAATCAGATGAATATATAGGCACTCTTTGGAGATAACCAGCGACATAAGTATGCCTAATTTAAGATATTTTTTATACTCTGAAAAACAACTTAGACATGGAAGAAAATTGACTCAATTACATGTTATAAGTTATAATTGTAACATCCTTAACTAAAAGGGACCCCAGCCTTAGCTATTGTGATTCCTTCATTTTACAGATAGGAACCCGAGGCTCAAGGTGTTCAATGTCATGCTGAAGGTCACTCAGTTAGAAACAAAGCTGGAGTAGAACTCACATGCATTGAGAAGAGTCATATTTCAATTTTAGAGGCCGAAGGGTTCAATCCCAGTTGTGTTACTTATAACTTTATAACTTCAGGGAAGTTACTTAAACTTTCTTAGCTTCCATTGTATTATTTGTACACTGGGGATGATTACTGACCAATTAAGATTTTATAATGATTAAAGGAAATATCATGCATGAAACCCCAGGTACTTAGTAGTTGCTCAATAAATGATAGCTGTAATAGTCCATTTGATAATTATTTAGTAGTTGCTCAATAAATGATAGCTGTAATACTCCATCTGATAATTATTTATTGAGAACTTACTATATGGTCAGCACAACATCACAGAACAGGGATCCAAAGACAAATAAGACAAAATCTTTATCTTCGAAGTGCTCATAGGAAACAGACACATGAACAAATAATTTGTACTAGACTCTGTCTTAAGTGCCATAATCGAGATATGCACAAGGTGCTATTAGAATATAGATGATGGAACATTTAGAACTGTACTGTCCAATCTAGTGATGGCCAGAGGTGGAGTGGTTAGTTGGCTGGGAGAATGGGGTGAAGGGTTAAAGAAGTACAAATTAGTAGTTGATAGATGGTCACAGGGATGGGGAGCACGGCATAGGGAATGCAGTTAACATTAATGGAATGGCTAGGTGGAGAGCAAGAGGAGAGAAAGAGCAATTAGGGGAATCGTTTTATAAACTATATATATATATGTCTAACCAATGTGCTATATACTTGAAACTAATAAAATAAAAAAAAAGAACTGTACTGTCCAATTCCATATCTATTAGCTATATGTAGCTATTAGGCAGTTGAAATGTGGCTAATTCAAATTGAGATATGCTGTAAATGTAAAATACACACAGATTTTGAAGACATAATACACACCAAAAAAAGAATGTAAAATATCTCATAAATAACTTTCTATGTTGAGTATGTATTGAAATGAAGTATTTAGATAAATGAGGCAAAATCCTGTCCTTCAAGCATTCCAAGTCTGATAAAGACAGGCATACACGTATAATAATGCAATATAGGAAGAACAATATTAGAGACACACACATGAGGGAAAAGCTATAGACATATTTCTTACATGATTTGTCATTTTGACTAGATCTGAAAGATAAGTGATTCTTCCCATGAAGGAGGGAGGAAGAGCACTCTAGCTATCCAAATGGAACAGGTGAAAATAAAGACATGGCGGCATTCTGCAAAGAATAAGCAGCTGTTTCTTTTGCCAGTTTTTCAGGATGCCCTTCAACCCAATGTGAAGAAGAATTTAGTGTTCTTTACAATTCTCTTCCATAGTTTAGTTATTCAAACAATGTTTATTCAACATCTAATAATGTAGCTAGAATTTACTGAGTTCTTATAATGTGTCAGACACAAAGTACTTGGCGTTTAATATTCAAAATAACCCAATGAGATAGGGAAATGTATCCCCCTATTTTATATATGAGGAAACTGAAGACTGCAAAGATAAAGTAACTTGCCAAAGATCGTGCAATTAGAAAAAGGAAAAGACTGCTTCGGATGACTGATCTGCTTGATATCAAATCCTGCACCCTTAACCCTATGAGGATGCTGCCTGCCTGCCTGCCTAAACTCTCCCAGAAGGCCTTTAACAGGAAAAAAGCAGAAAGGTCACAGCACAGCCAGAGGCCACAGCTCCAAGTGTGGTGACCTGGGATGTGACAGCCAGCTCTCATCCTAAAAACAGCTTAATGGAAAGCACATTTTGAAAGAGCTGAAGGCTCAACAGGGAACTTTCTGTGGAGATATTTAGAGTTGCCAGAAATGGCCCTGGAGGGTAGAACACCAGAGAGTGGCCAACAGAAGCAGTTGGGAGATGCCATCAGGGGAGCTGCCCTCACCAGGAGGAGATGTTCCTGGAAGCCACTGTGACCAGAGATTCAGGGAGCCACCATCATCAGAGATGGCTACTGAGGCTACTGCTAATAGAAGAGCAGTCTAGGGAGAAGTAAGCAAAGGTTTCCTTGCCTCTCTACTATCTTAAAAGAAAACTCTTTTGACATCAAGGCAAATAACTGACTCCACTGAGGTTTTACTAATCTGCCTAAATATATGGAGTAAAATTCCCTTGTAAGTCTGCTGAGATTAGTCCCCAGAAATTCTGAGTAGGAGTTTCTTAGGCCAGAGAGAGAGAGAGAGAGAGAGAGAGAGAGAGAGAGAGAGAGAGAGAGAGAGAAGGAGAGTATTGTGTCAGAGAAAGAGAGAACTGAACTATAACACAGCTTGTAAGTTTCTGGTGGAGGTTAAGCCTTTCAAGGAAAGTACAGAGTTACATATTGTAGGGGAGGAAAAATAATTTTCTCTACCCTTCTAGCTTCTTGGCTGAGACCACCCTGTAATCAAAGACAGATTAATAGGAGAAAACCAAATTTTGTATGCACATATGTACGTACGAGAGCCCCACAAAGATTTGAGATGGGAGTGATATTTAAAATATATATGAAACTCATACAACTCAATAACAAAAAAGTAAACAATCTGACTGAAAAATGGACAGAGGTCATCAACAGACATTTTTCCAGAGAAGACATACACATAGCCAACAAACATATGAAAAAATGTTCAATGTCAGTATCATCAGGGAAATACAAATTAGAACCACAATGAGATGTCACTTCACACCAATAAGAATGGCTATTATCAAAAAGTCAACAAATAACATGTGTTGGCAATGATGTAGAGAAAAAGAAAACCCTTGTGCACTGTTGGTGGGACTGCAAACTGTTAAAACCCCTATGGAAAACAGTATGGAGATTCCTCATAAAACAAAAAATAGATATACCATACAACCCAGAAATTCTACTTCTGGGTATTTATCCAAAGAAAATAAGAACACTAATTTGAAAAGCTGTGTGCACCCCCATGTTCACTATAGCATTATTTACAATAGCTAAGATATGGAAGCAACCTAGAGTTCATCAATAGATGAATAAAGATATCCATCAATATCCCCTACAATATCCATCAATAGATGGATAAAGAAGGGGCGGTATATATGTATATAATGAAATATACATGCAGTAATAAAAAAATGAAATCTTACCATTTGCAACAACATGGATGGATCTGGAAGGTATTATGCTAAGTGAAATAAGTCAGAGAGAGAAATACAGATATTGTAAATGTGGAATCTAAAAACAAAACACATAAGCAAAACAAAAACAGACTCGTAGAAACAGACACCAAGGGGATGGTTACCAGAGGTGGGAGGGCAGGTGGGAGATGGGTGAAAAGGAAAAGGAGAATATAGTCCATAATATAGCACTAAGTTTACACAATGATAGATGATTACTAGAATTAATAAGGTGATCACATTGTAAGGTATAAAGATATTGAATCACTATACTTTACCCCTGAAACTAATATAAGCAATATAAGACTGTATACCAACCATACGTAAATTTTTTTAAATTTTTTAATTTAATACGTTTTTTGAAAGACAGCCAGGTGATTGAGGCTGATATACCATCCTGAGTTAAGTAAAGTGACAGGGTACTGGGGATTCTAAGGAGAGGAAAAAATTTCACAGGAAGGTGAGAAGAGGAAATACATGGTAAAGTTTGCTCTACCATTCAGAAAGTTTCTCAGTTATCAAAAGTGATCTCTTGTGGTCCACATATACAATGGAATATTACTCAGCCGTAAGTAAAGATGAAATTAGCAACAACATGGCTGGATCTTGAGTTTATCATACTAAGTGAAATATGTCAGACAAGAAAAGTAGAGAACTGTATGATTTTACTCATCTGAGGGATATAAAACTGAAAGCAATAAACAAACAAGACAATAAACAAACACATAGACACAGATAACAGTTTAGTGGTTACCAGAAGGAAAGGAGGGAAGGAGAAGGTAAATATGGGTAAAGGGGGTCAAATACATGGTGACAGAAGGAGATTTGACTTTGGGTGGTGAACTTGTGATATACAGATGGTGCATTATTGAATTGCATACTTGAAACTTATATAATTTTATTAACCAATGTCACCCCAATAAAATTAATTTTAAAGTCTGATGACAGCTCTGTTTCATATAGTGGCCCCCTTTCTAAATTCTTTTTAGTCTGTTAAGAGAGAGGTAAAAATCTTTTCCTGAGTCTGCTGAGCCTTGGCTGGCTTCAGCTCTACATGTCAAAGTGGCATACTTTGGGGTGGCACACATTGTGCTTCCCTTCAATATTTCTAGCATGTATAGAAATAATCTATTCTATAAAATAATAAACCAAATAAATAATAAGTTTTGCTCCATGCTAGTTTTTACTTTTAGATATAGCTTCTGGAATTTGGGGTCTCCATATTACCAAATGGTGACCAAAGATTTGTCACATTGGGAATCAGAGCCTTCAGAAGTTTAGCACATTTGACTACACTTGTGCCCAGGATGTATAGAGTAGGAACTGAGCCTCACAGGAGATTACCTGGCCCAAATATCAGCTTTTTCCACCTAATAGCCATGCAACAATTTATAGTTACTCCTCACTTTTCTGAGAGCAGAGATTTTGTCTGTTATATTCTCTACTGAATTTCCAATGACTAGAATATGACTAGCACATAGTCGTCACTCAATAGAAATCTGTTCAATTAAATTGAATAACATCATCAAAATCAATTCTTGTCAAACATTTATTAGGTATCCTGTATAGTATGGTACATTGATATTGGAAAATTCAAAATTAATGTAAAAGAATTCTAACAGACTTATCCAGAATCTACAAAGAACTCTTACCACTCAATAAGGCAAACAACCTGATTAAAACATGGGCAAAAGATTTGAATAGACATTTTACCAAAGAAGATATACAAATGGTTACTAAACACATGAAAAGATGCTCAACATCATTAGCCATTAGGGAAGTACAAATTCAAACCACAGTGAGATACCACTTAACACCCACTACAATTGCTAGAACAGCTATAATCAAGACAACAAACGGTAACAAGTGTGAAGAAACGAACTCTCAAGCATGCTGATAGAAATGTAAAATGATACTGCCTTTTGGAAAATAGTCTTTTAGCGTCTTGAAAAGTTAAATATATATCTACCATATACCCCAGCAATTCCACTCCTAAGTATCTACCCAAGAGACGTGAAAATATATGTCCACACAAAGACTTGTGTACTGTGCGGGTTATAATATAAGCCCCATAGATAGTTGAATCAACTGATGTTTGAGTAAGTTCAGTCATTTGTCCAAGGTTACTTAAGAGTGCAGCTAATATTTTAAGCTAATATCATCTGGTTCCAAAGACTATGTTTTTCACTCATTGTGCCACACTGTTCCCCAGATATGTACAGATTATTAAAGTACTTTTTATTAAAAATTAAATATATTCATACCAAAAAAAAAACAATCCAATTAAAAAAATGAGCAAAGGACCTGAATAGTCATTTCTCCAAAGAGGACATACAGATGGCCAATAGACATATGAAAAGATGCTCAGTGTCACTAATCATCAGAGAAATACAAATTAAAACCACAATGAGATATCACCTCACACCTGGGGGAATGACTATCATCAATAAATCAACAAACAAGAAGTGTTGGAGAGGATGTGGAGAAAAGGGACCTTTGTTCACTGTTGGTGGGATTATAAAATGGTGCAGCCACTATGAAAAATAGTATGGAAATTCCTCACAAAATTAAAAATAGAACTACCTTATGACCCAGCAATTGTACTTCTGTATGTTTATCCAAAGAAAACCAAAATACTAATTCAGAAAGATATATGCATCCCTATGTTTACTGCAGCAATATTTACAATAGCCAAGATAGAAGCAACGTAAATGTCCATCGGTAGATGACTGGATAAAGAAGAGGTGGTACATATATGCAATGGAATATTACTCAGCCACAAAAACATGAAATCGTACCACTTGCAACAATGTGGATGGATCTAGAGGTTATTATGCTGAATGAAAAGTCAGATAGAGAAAGGTAAAAACTATGCAATTTGACTTGGCATTTAAAGGACAAAATAAATGAACAAACAAAACAGAAACAGACTCATAGATACAGAGAACAAACTGATGGTTGCCAGATGGGAGGGGGTTTGAGATGCTGGCTGAAAAAGGTGAAGGGATTAAGAAGTACAGATTGGTAGTTACAAAATAGTCATGGGAATGTAAAGAACAGCATAGAGAATATAGTCAATTATATTGTAATAACTATATATAGTGCCAGGTGGGCACTAGACTAATTGCGGGGGTAGGGGATCACTTCATAAATTATATAAGTGTCTCACCACTATGCTGTACACTGGAAACTAATATAAAATAATACTGAATGTCAATTCTAATTGAAAAAAGTAAAGTACTAGGATCCAAGCTAAATATATACATATTTTTTTCAAAACTGACAGTAATGAGGCTGAAAGATAAAATGCTACATAAGGTTGGTCTTTTATTCCATAAAGTTATATATTGTACCAGTTTTGATAACCTCTCTGTATTTTCATTACCTCACCTATAAAATGGAGATACTAATAGCAACCAATTCATAAAAGTATTTTAAAAATTAATGGATGAGGTTCTACAAGATTAAATGTGTAGCAAAGTGCCCCACCCATGGAAATGCTCTCTACTTGTTATTTATCATTCTAAGCATCATAATAATACATATTAGTATTTTAAATTATTTCTTCATAGAAGTTGAAAGGAAAACAAGTATCAGCTAATATATGGGGAATCTTCTCAAGAATATGCTGCGTATTTACTTTAGAGATTATGGGAAAGTTATAATAGATGCTTTGATGATTTTACATTGGATACAGGAAAACTGCAAACATGCTGGGTACGCTTAGGTAGAGAATGTACTCTTGAATAAATTAATTTGAGATTATGCCATATTAGTCAGCATAATGTGGCCACAAAAATGATTTACTTTCCAGCATTGCTAAAATTTGTCTTCTTAAGCAAAATAAAGCAGTTAAGCACCAGTAATTACAGCTCTAGGTTTCTCGAGTGGATTTTACAAAAACTGAACCAATGAGAAGTAGGCTCTCAATTCTGCTTTAATTGTCATGGCAAAGACCCTAACCTGTTCTGGAGGATGGAGGCAAGGGCTGGGTTAAGAAGGGGGAGGAGCAACATGACTTGAGAGCTTAGCCCCTGTTAGAGGCTGGGACTGCTTTGGGTGAGACTTGTGGGATGTGACCTATTTGTGTAAATGATGCTTTGCAAATTTGAGGCTGGGTCATCTAGATGCCTCCAAAAGAGGTATCAACATCATGCCTACTTGCCAGCCACATCCATCCAGTAAGAGAAAGAGCAGGCCAGAATATTGCTGCCCCTTGAGATCAGAACTGGAAGAAGGAGCATGTATAAGTTCACGAGGGCTGTTATAACATGATGGCCAAAGCTTAAAGAACAGAAATTTATTTTCCTCACAGTTCTAGAGGGTGGAAATTCCAGATAAGTGCCGCTGGCAGGGCTGGTTTCCTCTGAGGCCTCTCTTCTTGGTTTGCAGGTGGCCTACTTCTTGCTGCTCCTTCACTGGTCGTCCCCCTGGGAGTGTGCATCCTGATGTCTCCCTTTCCTAACCCCTTCTCATAAGGACACCAGTCACATTGGATTAGAGCCCACTCCAGCAGCCTCATTTTAACTTAATCACTTTAAAGGCCCTGTCTCCAAATGCAGTCACATTCTAAGGTACTCCTAGGCCAATACATTAAATATATAAAATATTTGTTCCTCATGAGTTCAGTCAGTCTTGTCAATTGGAAATTTGGTTTTTATGTTAAGATTTAACCTAGAGGGATCACGATTTCTGTCTGGCATGTAGTCAACAGCTATATTCTACATGAAATAGACTAGATGATGGCCAAAGCATTAATTCTCCTATAAAGGCGTATAAGAGGACCGGGGAAGATGTCATAAAATATATTTTCTGTGAATCAATATCATTTCTGAAAGAAAGGACTTTACCAGAAATATATGCTATGCTCTCAGCATTGCCTAAGAAAAACAACTGAGATATATGTATGTATGTGTATGTGTATATGTTTGTGTGTGTGTGTGTGTGTGTGTGTATATATAAATCTTTGAGAGATATATGTATACATACATATATATACATATATATATATATATATATATATATGTATATGTGTGTGTGTGTATGTGTGTATATACACACATATATATCTTTGAGACTGAAATTGCCCCCGGCAGGATTGTAGGGAAGCCATGGTATTCTGGGCCAAAGGCCCCAAGCCAATTGTGCTTAAACGATGCACTTGAGGCTTCCCTTTGAAAAGCTGAGTGTCATCATTAGTCATTCTCTAGCTGAATGGACAAGGTGCCCCAAGGCATCTCCCAAACACATTTTCATTTATACTTTAAAGATAAAAGGTAGCAGCTCCTTCTAACATATTTGATCAAGAATGCTGGACAAACATAGAGAACAGAGGACAACAATAAGACTGCATTTATCTACTTCTATGCTAGGCAACTGGCTTCACAACATCGGTTTCCTGCTCCAGCGAAGCCTCCATGTCCAGTAATAATAAGAATAACAACAACAACAAGGATAATGGCAGCTGATATTCACTGGAAGCTTACCTTGCACTAGACATTGTTCTAGGTGCCTTATGTATACTACCTTATTGGATCATCATCATAATCCTGGGAAGCAAGTTACCAGTATTAACATCAGCATCCCATTTGGGAGATGAGAAAAATGAGGACAGAGGGGTGAAGTAACTTGAACAAGGTCACAGAACTACTAAGTGACAGAGCTTAGACTCAGACTGAGCCAGTGTGGCTCTGGCATTCATTCAAGTGTATGCAACTCTATACTTCTGCCCTCCTTAGCAGCAAATGAATGATTCTCTAGCCAGCTTCCTTGTAAGTTTATTTTTAAAGTAGTGTGTTTGGCTGTCAGTCATGCCAATTAAAAACATGAAACTTGTCCATGTTTTCCTCTTTGTGATCCTTATGTACTTGTCTTCCTCCACTGGATTTAAATCCCTTCTGAGAATGTGGATCATTCAACAAAGTGAGCAGTCATGTATTGAGAGGAGCCTACCTTGACTGGCTTTACTTTCTGAGCTTATGCAAGTCCCATTGCTAGGCAGTGTACTGGGCAATTAGTAAAGAGAGATAATGCAGAAAACAAATAAGCATCATCTCTGCAAAGAGCTGACATTCTAATCACAGTATTTCTCAATGCTGGCTGCACATTCGAATCACTTGCAGGGAGCTTCAACATAGATGGTGCTCTCTCGCCCCTCCCCCTAAGACCTTTTGAGTCAGAATCTCTGGGGGTGAGGTCAGGACAGTGGTAGTTTATCTGGAGTTCCCCCTGGTGACTCAAATAAGTAGACTGAACTTGCCTATCACTGCAGAGAGACGTAAATGTAAATGGGTAATTATAAGGCACTGTGGTTAGGGTAAAAGCAGAGCACTATAAATAGCAGAAAGACTGAGCCACTGCTTCTGACCAGGGACCCTGCAGAGACCTTCGGAGAGCAGAAGACACTAGCCTGGTCTAATTGGATGAGCAAATGCTCACAGGATAGAAGGAGGCGGGGAAGCTTGGCTATTCCAGGCAGACTGAAGACCAAGCACAAAGACAGAGTTAGGGAAAGGGAAGATGCATTTTGAAAACAAATACAGTTCTCCATGGCTACACAGTAGGTAGGTGTCAGCAGGGCAGGAGCCAGATCATTAATGGCCTTGGGTGCCATGCTGGGTGCTGCACTTTAATCCTGCAAGTGAGGGTCCTGGCTGTTGTAGCCTAGCCTTAAACCAATACCCTTCTTCCCTTATCAGGTAAAAGAGGACTTGATATTTTTCTATAGGAATTTTACTATAGAACTGAGGGAGAAAGAATAGAAATAAAAACAAAGAAAATCAATGGCATAGAAACTAAATAATCTTTGCTAGATAATTAATGTATGGGACACATTTGTCACATGTAAAAACCTCTCAGGTAGGAGCCATGATTAAGGAAGGACCCTGTCTTCCCTTCTTTCCCATGAGCACCTTTGAGCTCATGTTAACCTCCAGAGAGGTTCTTCATCTGATATCAGTTCTCCTGCGAAGGAGGAGATGATATCAGGATTCTCCTGCTTGCGTAACGTGGAATGCTTCTAAATCTCATGTATCAAGGACAGAAGATACTCTAAGCCTTCTACCTCGATGTTTCCCTGTTCCCCAAGTGCTTTAATAAATCTCTCCATGGAAGATGTGGGCCCTGGAAAAGTCCAATTCTTTAGCAATATAATTATTTTGCACAATCAGTAGTATCAAGAAACTATGTTAAAGATGGTCATTTACCAGTTGTATGACTTAACTACAAGTCATTTTACCTCTTCGAGTCTCACAGTTCTCAGTGGCATCATAAGAGGTTATACTCACTTCCTACAAGCTCTAAGATTCTGTCACTTCTATGGATTCTGAATTGTTTGCTGCCCTAAAGTTTGGTGATCAGAATCACTTCTGATGCTAACTCACCATGATTCCTCTGACAGCCCATGAAAGCTGTTCTACACTTTGACACCCCCTACCCCAGAGAAATCAGCTTAAAATGTTTTTCTTTGACAAAAATGTGGGCTTAGTACTTAAAAATGCTGTCAGGTTGCATGCAGTTTGACGGAGCTGCTTAAGAAACCTGTCAATAGCATCCTGGGTTAAATTGTTGAGCAAGCAAACCAATCCTCTGCTAATGTAGTTGAATGTTTTCTGACAGCCTGCGATAGCTTCTTTAGCTCTTTATGTTCTAGAGATAGCTTCTTAAAGAGGGGTGAGTCTTTATGCATTAAAGAACATCAAATGTGGTTCAGTCACTTAGATTTCAAGGGCATTCTATGCAAGGCTGCTCTAGGTCTCTGTTGGAATGTCCAGAGACACTCAGCTATGTTTTATTCCAAATAAAACTATTCTGTTTCTTCCTAGAAGATTAAGTTTAATTCCTGTCTGAATATTTGCATTTCACCGAGAAGTTGTAAAGCCATGGCTTTAAATACACAAAATTAAAATAAATTACTCAGTACCCGTTTTGGGTGTTCCAGTCTCTTAACATGTCAGAGCTTCATACCCTACCTATTCTATTCCAAGAACCAGCCCAACTGTTTACATTAACAGTGTAGAACTGAAATCCCAACGACAAACTCAAATAGTTATTGCTCATACTTTACCCACACTCTGTAAGTGTGAACATATTGTTCAGCTCTGATTGCTTCTCAAATGACATCATTACTTTTATTAAAGTGTTTATGACTGTTCCATGTTCATGTAAATGTTCCATTTCTCTATTACTCAAAGAATGGTTTATGGACCATCAGTACCAGCATTACTTGGGACTTTATATGAAATAGAGAATCTAAAGCCCCGCTCCAGACCTGCTGATTCATAATCTACACTCTAACAAGATATCCAGGTGACTTGTAAGCACATTAAAGCTTAAGCAGTGCTCACTTAAAGGTATAAACTTTGGAGTCAGGCTGGCTGTGTGACTAGACAATGAAAGTAAAACTTGACACTTACTAAGGTTTTAGTGGTACCAGAACTGTGCCCAGGTCATCTGAATTTAATAACACCTCTGAGCCCTTGTTCTTTTTTTCTATAGAACAGAAAACAAAGATAAAGATACTTACCTCATATGGCAAATGGGACCACAAAACTGTGTCATTCTAAAACTGAGCATCACCCTTGATCCCTCCCTTTCCCCCACCTTCATCCAGCCCTGACTGCCCTACCTGCAAACTCTCTCAAGTTCTTTTATTTCTCTCCATCTGTATAGTCAACAACTTAATCATCATTCCCCTTGCCTCTTGACTTGTCTCCATGAACCATCCATCTCAACCCAATCCATTCCGCACATAACATTAAAATACATATGAGTAAAAACTTTAAACATAAAATGTCATAGAAACAGCCTATAATAAAAGCTGATTTGTAAAATGTAATCATTTCCAGGTATAAGCAAAGTAATCTGAGTGTGACCTCAGAGATACAAATTTGATGCAGTTCTCTTGGATTCTAGGGAAGAGGAGCCCAAAGTAGAAGAATCTGCACATGTAACTCCAGCCTCTCCAGGAAACAGGAGGCTCTGACCACACCTCGACATGGTAGATTTCCATATTCATTCATTCATTCTCTCTCTCTCTCTCTCTCTCTCTCTCTCTCTCTCTCTCTCTCTCTCTCTCTCTCTCTCTCTCCCTCCCTCCCTCCCCGCCGCCCTTCCCTCCCTCCTTTGTAAATCCACTATGCTATGAGAGTTGAGAGTGAGCATGGATGCAGCAACCTAGCACTGACATCAAGCAGTTGCCCTCACAGGCTGACTTTTTGCTATCTAGGTTGGGTATTAAATATAATTTGGATTCATGAAAATTTTCCTGAAGAAGAAAATATACTGATAATCAACCTGTCTACCTTATTCTTATTCCTTAATAAATCGATAAATTTGCATTGTTTTATTCATCTATCCTTTATGAGGTAATTCCCCCAATACCAAACAATTCTGAATAGACTAGCTACAATTCTTGATATCTGTATTGCTTTGATTGCATAACAAACCACTCAAACATGTAGTAGCTTAAAGCTACAACTATTTATTGAGCTAATGATTCTGAGTCATCAATTTAGATTGTGTTTAACTAGCTGGTTCTACTGATTTGAGTTACCTTGGTTGACCTTGGTTGGAACTCACACAAGTAGCTGTAATCAGCTGCCAGGCTGACTGGGGACTGGCTTACTGTTAATTTTCCTCCACATGATATCTCATTCCCCAGTAGGTTAGCCTGGGCTTGCTGGCAAGATTCCAAGAGCACCAAGAGGACAAGCCCCAATGTACACTTTTCAAGCCTGTACTCATGTCACATATGCTATTGTCCCATTGGTCAAAGCAAGTCACAAGCCTAAACCCAGAGTCAATGTGAGAGGGCACTACTAAAGGATAGAGATAGTGGAAACCATGAACAAATTGAACCATCCTTGTAACCAATTCAGCAAGCATCCAAAGCTGATAGCCAGGACATAGAAATGACATTAAGGAACCACCATCATGACAACCAGGCAGCTGCAGACATTCTTGAGTCATTGTCTATTTTCAGCACATTCAGGAATTGCAATATTCTACACCATTTCCTTAAAGTAAGGTCAACACATGTGCATGAGATGAATTCTAATTAAAAAGCTCATAGTCCACAGGAGGCACATCCACCTGTCTGTCCCATATTTTTTTCCCTCCATTACTGTGGACACAAAGTTTTAATAGCATGGCTTAAATCCATTCTGTATTGTCAGGAATGAGAGCAGACAGTAGAGAGCCAATTCTACACCTTGGCATGTGAAGAATCACAGGTTTCAGCATCCATAGGACATATCAGATTTTTTTTGTTGGCCTTTCATGAAATTTGATTCACTGTGTCATGCTACTAGAGCAAAAAGAGGTTTGTTTGTTTTTTTTAAAGAAACCAGGTATGTGTTTCCAAAATACAATTGGTGACAAGAACTCTTTGTACTAACAAAACTAAATTAAAAGCTGTCTAAAGCAGTTAGATCAGAACTCTATGGCAGATTTCAAAAAGATGAACTCAATAAAATCTAGGTTATCTTACAGAACGTTTGATGAATGTTGCATGCCTATGGGGGTGCCCTGTGAGCTTTCTCCCTAGAGTCCTAAATAAGAAGTAGGACACAAGCCCTCCTCTTTTTGGCATCACCCATCAAACTATGGATTTTTTTTTACTAATGCATCTTTACCTCTCTTGAAATTCAGCCATTAGTATTGGAAGAAGTAGAGATACTCGTGTCTATTCTCTTAAACCTCTTTCTCTTTCCTTTGGTCATTCTCCCAGAACCAAAACAACTTCCTGTCCTAGTGGAGTAGAAGCATCTCTCTCCCATTTCCTCCTTCCTCGTGTATGATCTTTGATTTCTCCCATTTCTTCTCTGGCCATAAACCTTATGACTCACAAGATAATAGAAGGGGAGCAACACCTACAAAAATAAAAAATATATTGAGTTACTATTTTCAAACTATTTCCTCATCTATTTGTTTTCAAAATTGTATTTTTGCTTCAGCAGACATGGAAACATTTTCCAAGTATAACAGAAAAGAAGTAGTGCCTGTGAAATAGCAAGTATATCCCAAAACTTGGCATAAAAAAAATAAGCCAAAAAGGGATTTGTGTTGGTTACAGCGTCAGTCTTACATCTTCTCTCTTTTTGTTTCTTTCCTTCCTTTCCATTCACTTCCCAGATATTAATGGAAGCAGAGCTATATAGTGGCAAGAAGTTGGTTGTCGTTAAGAAACATGATTTTGAATCCCAGATTTTCTACTTGGTAATTGTATTACAGAGAGCAGATTCACCACATTTCCCTGAGTCTCAGTTTCCTTTTTTGTTGTATGGGGATAAAAATGCCTTTCCTCATAGCATTGTGATAAAAATGGAATCAGAAAAGGTATATAAGCAGATACCTTGTTCAGTACCTGACCTATAGTAGATGCTCAGTAAACAGTAATATTATACCCTCAGCTGATAGGTTTTTCTACTGAAAGCACAATATCCAGCATCTTCATCCATCTCATCCCATGACTCTCCTTCCAGCCTGCAGGTGTTACCAACTTGTGTTATCAACTCTACTCTTTTAACAGCTCAGCCTTTCTCTGCAAAGACTTCTCAGCAGATCTGCACTCAAATCCTTCCCAGGGCTGGGGCAGGTAGGAGGAGAGGAGTGGAAATTTCCCACCACCTGCCTGCAATGTGGATGCCATTCTGTTTGCATAATCTCTTTATGCAATGCCTTGGGTCCAAATAGCTCATGAAGCACTTTATAAACTTTACCGACTCTACAAAGCATGTTGTAAAGACAAAGTACTAGGTCCACCGCTGAGATGGTGCCCCTCCAGGGTACGGTGAAGAGGTTGCACAACCTGGCACAGTAGCTCTTCCCAGCAATTAGGAAGGTGAGTAAGGAGAAATGCTCTGGCTTAACCTTAGGGCACAAGGGAGCTGGAATCTTATGAGGAAATGACCCTAGCTGGAAGTATAATAAGAAAAGAGAGATGCCTGGGTTTTATAACCACGGGTAGCCAAGAAATTAGATTTGTGGTGTACCTAGAAATTTAATTTGTTTTCTTTGAGCCAGCATAATGCTCAGAAAATAATAGATCAGGGTTTATATATAGAGCCACATCAGAATCATTTGAGATATTTTTAGATATTCAGATTCCTAGGCTCACCCCACACTCTGGATGACCCAGGAATCTAGATTGAGGCCTGGTAATCTCCATTTTAAAACCACCTCTGGTGGACATAATGTCCACAAATTTGTGTCTTTTGTTTAATTTCCATCTCCTTATACTACTCTCTGCTAAAATACAAATTACCCTAAAACTTAACAACAATAAACAACATTATCTCACTGTTCTGGTGGGTCAGGAATCCAGAAGCAGCTCCATTGACTCAGGATGTCTCCCGAGGTTGCAGTCACAATGTTGGCCGGGCTGCAGTCACTGAAGACTTGACTGGAGGAAGAGGACCCGCTTCCAAGGGGGCTCACCCACGTGGCTGGCAAGTTAGTGCTGGCTTTTGGCAGGAGACCTCAGTTCCTCACCAGGTGGGCCTCTCCTTAGGGCCTCTTGAGTATCCTGACGACAGGGTGGCTGGCATCCCCCCAGGGCCAATGATGCAAGAGAGGACAAGACAGAAGTCACAATGTCTTTTGTGACCTCGCCTCAGAAGTCACAGGTCATCACTGCTGCAGTATCCCTTGGTTACACAGGTCAGCTCAGTCTGGTGTGGGAGCGGACCACACAAGGTGTGACTACCAGGAGGTGACACTCACGGGGCTTACTTGGAGGCTAGCTACTATGGGAGTATTCTGAGCAGCAAGAGGAAACAGAACGAAGGCTCTATGGTGGGAGTGTGTGGAATAGTAAGCAAGTTGGTGTGGCCGGAGAAGATTGAGCTGGGGCATTGCAGGTAAGGAGCTCGAAGAGGTAACATAGGCCTTTGTAGGCTGTCGTGAGGACTGACTAAAAGTGAAGGGATGGGAAAGAGATTCCATGCTCATGGATTGGAAGAATTAATATTGTTAAAATGTCTGTACTACCCAAAGCAGTCTGTCTATTGCAATTCCCATCAAATTTCCAATGAAATTTTTCACAGAAATAGAACAAACAATCCTAAAGTTTGTATGGGACCACAAGAGACCACAAATGGCCAAAGCAATCTTGACAAAGAAGAATAAAACTGAAAGCATCATACTTCCTCATTTCAAACTTTGTTATAAAGCTAAAGTAATCAAAACTGTGATACTGGCACAAAAACAGACACATCAACTAATAGAACAGAATCGAGAGCCCAGAAAGAAATTCACACTTACATGGTAAACTAATATTCAACAAGGAAGCCAAGAATACACAAGAAGGGAAAGAATAATCTCTTCAAGAAATGGTGTTAGGAAAACTGGATATTCACATGCAAAAGAATTAAATTGGACTGCTATCTTACACTACTTAAAAATATTAACTCAAAATGGATTAAATACTTAAACATAAGACCTGAAATCATAAAACTCCTAGAAGAAAATATAGAGGGTACGCTACTTGACATTGGTCTTGGCAATGATTTTTTGGATATGACACCAGAACCACTGGCAACAAAACTAAAATAAACAAGTGACACTACATCAGACAAAAGCTTCTACACTGCAAAACAAACAATCAGCAAAATAAAAAGGTAACTGATGGAACGGGAGAAAATATTTGTAAACCATCTACCTTAAAAATGGGCAGAGGACTTGAATAGACATTTTTCAAAAAAAAAAGACACAGATAGCCAGTGGGTACATGAAAAGATTCTCAACATCACTAATCACCAGGGAAATGCAAATCAAAAACAACAATGAGATAACACCTCATACCTGAATGGCTATTATAAAAACGATAAGAGACAACAAGCATTGGTTAGCCTGTGAAGAAAAGATTACTTTGTGCATTGTTAGTAGGAATGAGATTGGTACAACCACTATGGAAAACAGTATGGAGGTTCCTCAAAAATTTAAAAATACAACTAACATATGATCCAGCAATCCTACTTCTGGGTATATATTCAAGGAAATGAAGTCACAATCTGAAAGAGATATCTGCACCTCCATGTTCACTGCAGCATTATTTACAATAGCCAGGACATGGAAACAACCTAAGTGTCCATCAATGGATGAATGGATAAAGAAAATATACACATAGAATATTATTTATCCATAAAAAAGAAGTCCTGGCTTTTCCAGAAAAATTGATGGACCTTGAGGTAATTAGGTTAAGTAAAATAAGTTAGGTAGAGAAAGAGAAATACTATATGTTCTCACTTGTATTTGGAAGCTTAAAAAAACTGAACTTATAGAAACAGAGTAGAATGGTGATTACCAGTGGCTGGCAGGGGTGAGAAATGGGAGGATGTGGGTCAAGGAATATAAGCTTTCAGTTATAAGATGAGTAAGTTCTGGAGATCTAATATATAGCACATTGACTATCATTAATAGTTTTATATTATATACTTGAAAGTTGTTAAGAGTAAATTTTAAAAGTTATCAACACAAAAAGGTAAATATGTGAGAGAATGAAGGTTTTAATTAACTTTATTATATGACATATACATGCATCAAATTATCATGCAGTATACCCTAAACTTACATATGTGTCAATGATAATTTGATAAAGTTAGAAGGGATAAAATGTAGATGCTTGGTCCTCACCCCAAACCTACCAAGACAGTATCTGCATTTTAACAAGACTCCCAGGGTATCCGTATGCTCAGTACATTTTGGGAAGCCTTGACTTGGGATACAGCTGTGTCTGTGATATTCAACCTGGGTAAATGTACTGCTGAAAAGGTCCCCCAGTTGATTTTAGTACACAATCAGCATGGAGAATCATACTTTAAATCAGTGGTTCTTAAACTTTAGAAAGCTTGAAAAAACAGATTGCAGAGCCATGCCCAAGGTATGATTAAGCATGGCCGCGATGGAACCTGAGATTCTGTATTTCTACCAAGTCCCCGGGGGATACTAACACTGTTGGTAGGGGCTACCCTGTGAGAACCACTATTCAAAGCCCATTATCCATAGACCAAAACCCTGATTCAAAGACAAGTTGAAGAAGCAGGATGGACATGAGGATAAAAGGAATCATTCCTCACAATTATTCCAGTTAGTTGTAGGTCCCAGCTATTGCCAGCAGCTCAGGCAGAGAGTAAAGCACACTTGTGTTGAAATTCAGTAAACTGGAGTAATCCTTATATTGAACAATCAGGATGCAGGGTAGTGCAACATAAAACTTTCCTTTTCTCCTTCCCACGCAACACTAAACTATTCATTCTGAGGACTGCGTTCTTTCTAGTACCTTAAGTGAAATTAGAACAGCATCCATGATTTTCTTCATCATTCTGAGATAAAAGAAAATCTTCCGGCAGCTTTAGTTCCCCAAACAGAATGAGTTAAATGATTAACATGACCTGTCTGGCTTAATAAGCAAAACTCCTAACTTCATTTACAGCTTTCCCCTTCCTCAGCTCCCAATGTGTCCCTAAGGAAGGAGATGAGTTGACTTCCCTGCCCTGCCTTCAGGTTTGGAGGAATATGTGTAGAGATGAGGGCCACGAAAGGTCTGGGTTAACCCATACTGTCACCACCAGGCATTGAAAGGCTCTATGCTTGGTAGGCAAAACTCCAGAAGGTACAATTTCCATGAAATACAAAGTGAATATCTTCCCCACTCCTGGGAGTTGAGTACCTGCATTTCACTGATGCTGATTGTGTCTTCTCTAGCTGCCGTCTTAGGAAATCTCTCTTGACTCTTGCCACCCCAGCTCCTCTCCAATAGCCTCCTACTGCTGGAAACCCTTAACCCTGTGAAGCTACCCTATTGGCCATTCATTACAGGAAATGCTTGCCCATTTCTCCACTTGGACTCTGAGAGCGCCATGCATTCTTACCACACCATAAAGGAGAGTTGCACTCTGCTCCCATGGAAGGCATCGCTCTCCCACCTTTCCTCATGGGCATCTCAAGCCACCTCTCTTTAAGCTTCTCAGTATTAACCAACCATCTGTTACTTTATACCCTCATATTCCAGAGTATTTCATTATTTCTCCTCCTCTGAAATGGCTGCCTATAGTGGTGTGAGGAGGTACAATTGGCTTCTTTTTTCTCTGTCAGTTCCCTACTCATCCCACTAACTGGATTTTGATCACCTCATGATGGAGAAGGGAGAACAGTGAGGAAGAGAAGGAAGAGACAGGAAGAACTTATTCTTTCTTTCATGAGGTGTTATGAGAGAGTCCTTGCAAATTTTCCACTGGGAATCTATATTGCATTTCCCCTCCCTTGGCCAAGGCATGCATTTCTGACTGATGGTTTACAGTGATGATCCGTAACCCCTCTGCACTTGTGCTTCCAAAAGCCTACATTTGGACAGAGTATTATTAAGATAATTTCAGGCTAGCCAATATCTTGTTCTCAGGAAACACTCATTTAATTTGCTCCCACTTGGTAGAAATATAGTTTGCTCAAATGCATCCCTGACCCTCTGCTGCCAAGAATGATGTTTTGGGTTAAATGGTGTCCCTGAGTCCAAAACAAGGTCAAAGTCCTAACAAACCCCAGGACTTCAAAATGTGACCTTATTCGGAAATAGGGTTATTGCAGATATAATTAGTTAAGATGAGATCATACTGGAATAGATGGGCCCTTAATCTAATATGTTTGGTGCCCTTATAAGACAATGTGAAGACAAAGACACACAAGGAGAAAACTGAGGTAGAGATTGGAGTTAGCTGCCATAAGCCAAGGGATGCCTGGGGCTACCAGAAGCTGAAAGAGGCAAGGAATGAATCTTCCTTAAATCTGATGAAGCATGACACTGCTAACATCTTGATTTCTGACTTCTAGCTTTCAGAACTGTGAAAGAATAGATTTCTATTCTTTTAAACTACTCAGTGTTTAGTACTTTGTTACAATAACCATAGGAAACTAATACTGCCTACTTCAGTTATTCCCTTGCCTAAATTCTTTCTTTCATCATGAATCTGGTTCCAATCTCTTCATGCCCACTGAATCCAGGAACACATGGAGCAAGTTCACTCTAAGAGGTGCCCATGAAGCCCCCCTCACTGACTTGAAGTGTGTTTCACCTTCACTTCCACCTTCTCCTCCACTATGGAATGAAGAAAGAGAAAATGGCACATAACTACAGACTACAGAGCCCAAAGAACTTCTCTCTCTCTTTCTCTCCCTGCATCTCTCTCTCTCTCTCTCTCTCTCTCTCTCTCTCTCTCTCTCTCTCTCTCTCTCTCTCTCTCCCTCTCTCTCTCTCTTTCCCTCTCTCTCTCTCTCTCTCTCTCTCAAGTATCAGCCCTCCTATATACTTTAGCTGATGTTCAGCTAAGCATCCATAATTCTGTATGGGTCAATCCAGTACTGAATGTTGGAATGTTGAGTATGAGAGTACCTAACAGTTTTTTTTTATTAACAGCCTTTGAGACCTTAGCAAAGAATAAGACAGGTAGAGTCTCCTTTTAAAATCCTGATATACTGCAAAGCAAAACATCTTGATTTTCTGTTGCCTTGGAAACTACTTTCTAATTTCTAATCATATGAAACTATGATCTGATAAGCAGTTAAGGTCCTATTGCTAATTGTCTAACTCAAACAGAAATGAAATGATATTCTGAAAGTATCAGAACTCATGTTACCATGAGTTCCCATAAAACTCATTACATCCACTGAAATCATAACCATGTACTGTTTACAAAGTGAAGTCTTTATTTTACCATTTCAAGGGGTAAGAGGAAAAAAGGAATTTTCCAGAATATGTACAGATCATTTTCAGATTTTGGATAGGTTGTGCTCCAAGAACTTATTAGTAAGGTTTTTGAAATTTAGAATGTATTTGCTAGTAAAATGATGTCCAAAAACTGATTAATTTTACAGATTAACTGCCAAAATTTAGTGTAGCTTGACTTTGTTTGAGTATAAGAAATATAATGTGAACCACAAGTTTGTGCTAGGCACCAAGCTAAGCATTAAGGTTGTAGCAGTTGCTGTTCATGCTCCATCCTTGACACCCAGCAGATGCTCAATAAGTATTGCATACAGTGAAGCATTAATTAAGAAATAAATGGATCTTAGTTGAAGGGGCATGAACTTACAGTCTGATAGACCTGGATTTGAACCTTGGGTCCATCTTTTACTGGTTTTATGACACTGGGAAAATCACTTACTCTCCATGAGCCTCATTTTCCTTATGTGTGATAAGGTAATAAAATGCTGTGAGGACCAAATGAGACCCAGTATGTAGAGCAGTAGGTAGCATGCTTCGCAATGGGCTTTTAATAACATTAATATCATTATAGTCTAATTGAATGAGTTAATGCCTGCCAAGTCAGTATGTCAATCAAATACAAAAGAACAGTCTCATCTCTCTAACTCAGTGTTTCTCAACTGGGAGTGACTTTGCCCTCCCCACAAAGGGAATATTTTGTAATACCTGAAGACATTTTGGGTTATAACTGATACGGGAGGTTGCTACTGGGTAGAGTCTAGAGATGCTGCTCAACTTCCTACAATGCACAGGATAGTCCTCCAAAACAAATCAACAAATCCAGTACTCACGGGACACCCTGCTTTGTGGTACGCACTCTTCTTTCTGTCTGACTCCAGTCATCCTCTTGCTCTTCTTCACTTCCAGCATCTTTCGAATCATGGAATCCTAGTGTCAAAAGAGACGATCTTAGTTTGGTTTCCCCCAGAAACAACTTCAGACAAGGTTCAAGTGTAAATTATTTGAGAGGTGGAAATAATAAGAGAGTGAAGAAATGAGTCAAGGAGCAGAAGGTAGACAGTAAATGATGCAGAATCAGCTGCCATGGTGGGCAACTACAGCCAGGAGCTGGAGTAGGAGAGTCAGGGTGTTTGTCCATGAACCCACAGCAATCTTTAGTTGAGAGCTTCTCCAGAGGTGTTAGTTCCCTCACACCTTTGGTCTTCCACGTGAGTGATGAAGTAGGATTTGCAGGCCAGAGAAAGTCCTCGATCAAGAAGATGTAGATTCTGGGAGTTGGAAGTTGGGCCAATGTTCCCTGAAGTAGTAAGAGTAATGGGATTTTGGCAGGGCGGTGACATCTCTTACGTAGCTTTGTCTTGATGGCTTTACTCATGAACATGGGCTCTGAGTGCTCGGATGCAGATTCTGCGTGCATCATCAACTTGCTCTGTGATCTTCAACAAGTTACCATTCTCCTTTCAGTTTCCTCCACTGTAGAATACAAATGGCAGTGGTGCTGACCTCAAAGGGCTGAGGATGGAACAAGAAAATATGAGTGAATCATATAAAATGCCTTGCTCAAACAGACTTGGCTATTATAGTGATAGAATTAATAATAATAGCTATCCATGGTTGAGAATTTACTTTGTGCCAGGCACCTCTTTAAGTTTGTTGGGGTAATAATGGTTAGTACAATTATATAATTTTCTGGTCCCCTCTACCCACTTCACCCTCCCACAACTCCCCTATATTTAACCCCCTTTACCTTGTCTACCTCTTCCCTCCTCCCCCACCCCTACCCTCTGGTAACCACTAGTCTATAGTCCATGTCCATGAGTCTCTGTTTGTTTGTCCTGTTCACTTGTTGCTTTTACATTTATATCCCACATATAAGTGATACCATGTGATTTTCAACTTTTTCTATCTGGTTTATTTCGCTTAGCATGATTATCTCGAGGGCCATCCATGTTGTCACAAATGGCAGTATTTCATCTCTTCTTATGGCTGAATCATATTCCATTGTACATATGTACCACAGCTTCTTCAGCCAATCATCATAGGACACTTCGGTTGCTTCCATGTCCCGGCCACTGTGAATAATGCTGCTATGAACATCGGTGTGCAGATATCTTTTTGGATATGGGTTTCAAGTCTTTGGGGTAAATACCCAGTAGACGAATTGCTGGATCATATGGTAGATCAATTCTTTGTTTTTTGAGGAATTTCCATACTGTTTTCCATAGTAGCCATACCAATTTGCAGTCTCACCAGTAGTGTATGAGGGTTCTTTTCTCCTCATCCTCTCCAACATTTGTTATTACTTGTCCTGTTGATTATAGCTATTCTAACAGGTGTGAGATGTTGTCTCATTGTGGTTTTGATTTGCATTTCCCTAATAGCTAGCGCCGTTGAGCATCTCTTCATATATTTGTTGGCCATTTGTATGTCCTCTAGGGAGAAGTGTCTGTTCAGGTCCTCTGCCCATTTTTTGATTGGATCATTTGGTTATTTGTTGTTATTGAGTTGTATGAGTTCTTCGTATATTTTGGATAATAGGCCCTTATTGGAGGCATTGCTTGTGAACATATTTTCCCATTCGGATAGTTCTCTCTTTATCTTGTTGATGATTTCTTTTGCTGAGCAGAAGCTTTTTGGTTTGATGTAGTCCCATTCATTTATTTTAGCTTTTACTTCCCTTGCCTTTCTGGTCAAATCCATAAAATCCTCTTTAAGTCTAAAGTCCATGAGTTTAGTTCCTATCTTTTTTTCTATGCATTTTATTGACTCCGGTCTTATATTCAGATCCTTAATCCATTTTGAGTTCATTTTAGTGTGTGGTGATAGAAATAGTGTAGTTTCATTCTTTTGCAGGTGGTCTTCCAATTTTCCCAGCACCAGTTATTGAAGAGGCTTTCCATTCTCCACTCTATGTTTTTGGCTTTTTTTTGTTGAAAATTATTGCCAGGCACCCTTTTAAGTATGTGGTGTGCATTTATTTAATCTTCCCAGTGATTCTTTGAGGGAGAAACCATCATTATCCCTGTTATGCCGGTAAATACAAGGTACTGAGAGGTCAGCCACATAAATCTATGTTGCCTGAGATAATATCTGAAGGTTGGGAGTCATCAGTTATATCAAGAAGGAGAAAAGAACAATCCAAAAGTAGGAAGTATGCGATGTTCGTGTACGTTAAACCAGAGTCTGCTTTAAAATTTTTTCTTTCTTCGTGTGGTGACAAAGTCAGACACTGTGAAATATGACCAAATATTTCCTGATGATCCAAGTGCTAGGTACCATCATTCACATGAATTGCATGGTGACATTTTGCCCAAGCCCTGTGCTCACCAAAGGAAGCAGTGGTTGGCAGCTCGGTCCTAAGAAGTGTGGTCTTTTCTTCACCATAACCAGCAATCACAATGAAACCTGACCTTTGCAGTTTCATTTTCAAGCTTTTGAAATAAAGATGTTGGGATTCAAAATTGGACAATGTTGTCAGTAGGGAGATGCCTGGAAGCAGAGGAATATTTATGGTAATAAAAAAATTGAGCTCTCAAAGGACCAGCTAAATTACAGTGGCACAAGACATATTATAGCTTGTCTAGATTTACTGTCAGTCCTCTAAATTCATGGCCTTAAAAGGCAATAAATTATTGGAGGAATATACTGCTTAAGCATATCAGAGGTAAAAATGAAACTGGAGAGCCTATAAAATAAAAATTACTGAATTTCAAATTTTTCTCAGAAATTTTAGCAAAATATAAGATTTCCCAACATTCACTGGGGTATTATTAAAAAGTCAGAAATTCATGTTGCCATTTTATTCCTCAATCTGATTTCTGTCCCCCAACTTTACTGCCATATTGGGGGGAAGGGTGTCTCAAGATGTTTGAAGAAAAGAAAAGATTGAGCAGGATCAGCAACTGAATTCACATCGTTTTGCTCATTTTCTTTTGTTTTTGCCCTTCAGTCCTATAAGATTTTTAACCTTAAATTTAAAAATTGAAAATACTTGCTAAAAAAGGCAAATTCACCATAAATGTCCTGTAAGACTCTATGGTATAAGCACAGATTTTATTCCTTTCATGGCACACCCATCTGTCATACAAATATCCTTAAATTACAAGTAAATTTAACACATTTATCACATTAGAAAATACTATACCAGCATTATGTACAGTATAATAAGGGAATGATGATTAAACATTTATTCATACTATCCTTAATAAGCAAAATATTTCTCCCAAGAAAGCTGAAAAGAAGTTGAGCATAATAAAATACACGACTATAAAATGATGCAGAACAAGGTGTAATCGATGGTGGAAATCTGTATCTTAACCCTGCTTAATGAGATGACAAGCTCTGTGCTGCCTCAGTCCCATACAACAGTCAGTCAACTTGCCCTCTCTTATACTCCCTAAACACCATCTCGTTTTCTAGTAACAGTGCAAGCAAAGACAAAAACTACAAGATAAATAGAAAGCATAAACAGCCTTTGAGTATATTTCACTCAGAATACCCATGCCTATGAGAGTCAAAGGTGATGAAATTCTATACAACTTGAGGAATATAACCAAGAAAATAGCCCTTCTTTTCTCACAATAGCTCTTGGGAAATGAGATTCCACACCCTCCCATTATAACTCAGTCCATTTTTTAACAAGCAGGACCCTGAGAAAAGATCTTTCTTATGTCTAATTTAAATCCTTAATCTTGCATTTAAACCACTTTTCCCTTTGATTGTCTTTACCAGAAATAGAGAAATTTTCATTTACCTAATATCCATGTTCTTATTCCCCTTTATCTTCGCAGTCACACAATTTTTTCAACCATTCTTATTTTTCTACAATGTAGTCATTTTCTGAGCTGCATGTGAACCCTCTAAGGTTTCTAAACTTTATGACTTTTGGAGTTCAGTGTTAAATAGGTTATTTTTTTAAAAGTCTTAACTGAGACTGTATATAAGCTTTCTTTTATTTCAAATTTATATGAGTTAAAAAATAAAAGTTTCAGTTCAAACCACTACCCTTCCTGGAAGCAATTACATTTAAAAATTTGATATGTGTCCTCTTGGACTATGGTCTTTCTATTTACAGACTCAAGTGTATATATAAACATAAAGTATGTTGAATTTTATATAGATTATTTTATCTTTGTTTATGTCATTTATCCTTGCTTGTATATTACTTGACAACTTTACTATACTTGTATGTAAGATGTGCCTGTTCAATACTAACACTGATATAACTGCAATTGGGAAAAAAAGCTAGAAATAACGATGGCTTAAACTTATTAGAAAATTATTTTTCTCTCAAAATGGCAGAAACTAGCTGGTTATTCTCCAAACCATAGTTCTTTTCCTCCTGGGCACACAGTTCAGCTACACTTCCTAGACTTCTTTATAGTTAGGCACATCCATGTCACTGAGGTTCACCAGTGAGCTATGAGCGGAAGTGACATATGCCACTTCCAGGTCTGGGTGATCAAACCCTCCCACAGGTGATCATCTACTCCCGATCTGAATGGAGCTAGAGGATAAGGGAGTCACAAGTTAGAAGACCAGATCCCTGGTTACCACTTTGAGAGGATCTCCCAAGAGAATCATTCAATGCAGACATTTAAGATGGACATTTGCATGAATGAAAACGAACTTTCATTGTCTTAAGCCACCACAATTGGGGGTTATTTGTTAAGCAATTAGCCTACCTTGAACAAATACACTCACATAAAGTAACCCTGATTCGAGCAGTCCAGGGCTGGTATAGTGGATCTAGAGTCATCAGAAATCTGAGTTTTTATCTCCTGCCTCACCATCCCTAACAAGTATTGTGGAATCTGGTACTATCTGCTGTGCATAGCCTCTGGACCTTATAGGGACCTGAATGTGTGAATCTCCATGCTATCATCGCTTCTCGGGGTTACAATATACTACATATCTGATGCCTATTCGTTGTTATATAGCCTGTGAACAATATAGCAAGATGATGCTCGTAGCATAGTAAGAAAATGTAGCTAAGTCTCGTATAAGATTTCAAAAAACTATATAGAGTTTCCCAAAGCCCCAGAGTAATCCATCTGTTCACCCCCTCATACTTCAGAGGCCTCTTTCTTGACATCTCTTCCCAGAATGCTGCTAGATTAATGCCAGGGAATAATGGTTTGTATGTATAAGGTTTTGGTCTTCCTGTCTTAGGCCATGCCTCACTTGAGAGTGACCTGCAGTATTATGATTCTCGTGGCCCCTGGAATGTAGTCCCAATTTATTGCTCCCCATCAAGGGCATAAACTGAGCCCTCTATGAAGATGCTAGCTTTCTGTTCATACTGCTTGTGGCAGAGATTGTCAAGGTGTTTACCAAACCCATCTCCTCTTCCTCTTGGGCACACAGCTAGACAACATTTCCCAGCTTCCCTTGCAGTCAGGTGTGGCCAATGCCTTACTTTTGGTCCATGATTATGGGTGGTAGTAATGTACACTTCTTCTAGCCCTGGCCTAAAGAGACATTTGTCAGCTTTCTAGTAAATGTGAACAGATTCATAATGCCTAGATAAATATAAAATTGTGAATTAAGTGTAAGAGGAGCAAAGAAGCCATTTCTTAGGGGAAAGAGGAAATAATAGAAAAAGATACATTTTTTTTAAAGAGAGAAAGAACAAAATAGATGTACATATACATCCAAAAGAGATACCTAAAAAAACCGTCAGGACAAGATAGCATGCCTAAATCACATACCCAATCACTTCCATTGGTTTAGGATAAACCACTATTAATATTGAATTCTAAGCCCAAGCAACAGAGGGCTAAAGTGTGACTCAGTAACAAGTACCTGGATTAGTGGCTTTTTAGGTAGATAAAAGTGGGTTCACATCCTGGCTCTGTCACCTATTCACTGGGTAACTTTGCATGAATGGGTTAATGACTCCAACCCTCAGTTTCACACCTCAAAGTGGAATAAAAATACTACTTATCTAATAGGTTAAATTAGCGATTTATATAAAATTCTTAAAATAATGCCATGCACATAGTCACTCCTTATTAAATTAACTATCAATAACAGACATTTACTGGTCTCTAATATCCATGTGCTGTCCCATATTTTCTTTAAAGTTTGATGGGACTACATACCCATTTCTGGCTAATAGATGGTGAGCACATGATGTGTGTCACTTGTCAGCCAAAGCATTGAAAAACTACTGTTTAACCTTTCAGTTCTCTCTTCTCCTCTGGAGAATTGATCACAGAGGCAATAAGATGAAATGACAAAGACAGGCTGGTAACAGTTTGAATTGCTCAGCCTTCACATGGAGGGTGGCTGCCTTGAGGGGTCATCACCTCTTATTAGACCATGTGAGTGGGCAATATGCCTTTGTGGGACTCAGCCACTGAGACTTCGGAATCAGCTTGTCACGGCAGCATGGCCTAGCTTAACGGGACTGATACACCATTATAATGCAGTCTCATCATGTTCACAACTAAATAAATTCAATTATATGATCTTGGTAAAAAAAAATAAAGTAAGAAGTAAATAGTTATTCTGCTCCCCTTTTTTACTAAAAAAGGACATGATAGCATGAGTGTGAGATAAGAAACATCAATGTATGGCTACTCCCTCACTTGATGTCCATTTTTACTGCTTCTAATATAGTATAAGCATCTCATTACCTAAATATAACTCTAGTTTTCAAAGATACATATTTTAAACACAACTATTTTGCCTCTGTTTAACTGAAAAGCAGACATCAGAGTTCTGTGCCAAAGCTAGAGAAAAATATGGCCGTGTTGGACTTACTCAGAGAAGGGGAAGCTCTTGCCACTTTTTCTAAGGGGTTTAAGGATAATTTTGACCACAGAGACTTGCTAGCTAGCTTTAGACCCTAACCTAATATGAGACGTGACTTCTCCTCATTAGTGTGAGCATTAAATGGTGTGATGGTGAAGTTCTATAAGTGTGTAGAGTTATCGGAACATAGTAGGTAGTAAATAAATGCTAACTTCTGTCCTGTGCTGCCACATTTACTTAAACAGCATACTTCACAGGCCCCAATCCAATGAATTACCTTCTGGTCAGTTGGGGTGAAAGAGGAATGTTTACACCAGCTCTTCATTCCAACACCCCACACACACCTTGTGTTTCCACACCTCTCCATCTGATGGCCAACAGGTAGTGAGAACACCTTCAATTTCTTTTTCCTCACAGGTTCCTCCCAACCAAAGACATGAAGAACCCAATTGGTTAGAGTATAGAAGATTCATAGGGTGACAGTCTTCTTAATCATTAGGATTATGTCTTTGCCTTTTGTGAGCTTTGGTGGCATTTCAGAAGAGAGTCTTCCATCTTCATATCTCACATCCAAGGGATGGGGCCTCCTGGATAGGGATTTTCTGTGAAAGGAAACCTTCCATTCCTCCTCTCTCATAGTGTCCTACCAGCCACTCTGTAAGTGAGATGGGTCTGCATCCCCTGATGTAATGTGGCTAAGTGAACATCAAGACTGCCTTTCAGATTCCACTTTTCCAACAGGCAAATACAAGGCTCTGGGTTCTAGAAGGACGTAGGAAGCTCCACACTGGGCTTCTCACTAGAGAGTATTTCATTCCAAAGAACTCTATATTTGAGAGTTCATAGACTTTCATCCCACCGTTAATAATGTTGACATCATTTTACTTACGGTACTTTATGTTCTCCATCACCCAGGAGCTTGGAAAGGAAGAAGAGTGAGTATAAAACTCACCCCATTCCCTAACACAAAGAAAGGTACAATGTTTTCTGGGAACACTGCCTGTTAAATGTTTTCTTTATAAACTGTCCAAGCTCTCTTTCTTATCTTTTGTGGAATTACAGGAGCTAAGGACTCATCTGGAAGTAACTTCTGATAGCTATGTGTAGTCCAACTTCATCTCTTTCATAGGAATTGCTATAGCCATTGATTCACTAGGAGCTTGGGAAAGGGAATCCCTTCTGTGGTTACATATAAAAGTCCTCTGATCTTGGAAGCTAAGCAGGGTCGGGCCTGGTTGGTACTTGGTTGGGAGACCACCTAGGAAGAGCAGGTGCTGTAGGCATAAAAAATAAAAAAATAAGCAATTGCAAGCTGACAAGATCCTTGCAATCTTTGAGGTCAACTAAGGGTCGCTTCACCTAAAACAATAAATAAACAGATAGATAGATAGATAGATAGATAGATAGATAGATAGATAGATAGATTGATGAAAGTCCTGCATCGCTTACAAAAGAAATTGCATTGCTCTTACGATGCATTCCTTTACTGCACAATAGAATAAAATATGTAAAATCTGATATATTCAATGTGTACGAACCAAAACTGCTTGTTCCTGCTGGGTCTTATTATGAAGACAGATGCTATAGAAATGGGTGTTTGTATATTTCTATTTCTATTATATATACAGAAAGATGTGTAACTATGCATATAGAGAGAGAAAATATGTTAGTGAGTTAAAGTTTAAAATACCTAATGTAACAAAGCGAGGTAAAACTTTTAGGTTTTAGGAATTACGTGGAACTTATCTTCAGACATAGTCATAATACATCATTATTATGTATTATTGAGGACAGCTCAAGCCATGGCAGTTACAGAGGTAGCCAACGTGTTTCAAATGACTAGTTCAAAATACAGAACTAGGGATCTCTAAAATATTCGTTTTGAGGATAATGTTGCACATCTATTTTTAGTCTCGCGTTACAAAGGAAAAATTAAAAATACAAATGCCTATTTCATGAAAGCTACTTCATGAGCCCGATTAAGAAATTACAAGCTCTATAGTGTGTGTTCCATGCTCCAAACGTGTGGGGTTTGCTTTTTTATGAGGAAATTGCTCTCTTCGACAACTTTCTATTAAGATGATACATGCCAACTGATTCCTATCACATTATGCAGTGACAACAGTCCACTCAATTTATTTTCTTCCAAGAGAGGTTTTTAATGTAAGCTCAGGAGAAATTTTCAGGCAGAGGAAGCCACTAAAAACCAAAAGTGTATGAAGTGTAACAGCTGCAGCTCCAGCCCCCGGAGTCTCTGCCTGAAACATCAGTAATAACACATGTCCATCAGCACACCTGAAGTCCTCTGTGATGCCTTTTCCAATTGCATTGTCCCTCCATGCCACCCCCACAGTTACCATTCCCATACATTCCTTTATGTCTAACCACATATGTGTGTATCCATAAGTGAAGTGGTATTGCTTTGCATGCTTTTATTTTTAATTGTTTCATTTTTATTTTTCAATTACAGTTGACATTTAGTATTATTTTATATTAGTTTCAGGTGTGTATCATCATGACTAGACGTTCATATTATTTGCCAAGTGATACCCTGCCCCCAATTAGTCTAGTGCCCACCTGGCACTTTACGTAGTTATTACAATATTATTGACGTTATTCCCTATGCTGTACTTTCACATCTCTGTGACTGTTTTGTAACTACCAATTTGTACTTCTTAATCCCTTCACGTTTTTCACCCAGCGACCCACTCCCCCAATCTGGCCATCCCCTGTCCATTCTCTGTTTCAATGCTTTTAAATGACAATACCAAATTATACTTTTCAATGATAATAGTATCAGACTTCTTGCATTGCTCACATCATGCATTCTCGACTGGGATAATTAATTCTTTGAGAGGGAAAAAATCTGACTCTCTGATGTATGAAGCACAGATACACGCAGTATATAAACATATACAATATATATGAAGTATTAGAATTTCATGAGAGGGAATTAAGAATAAATATCTAAAAAGGCTCTTTTGGGAGGCAATAGTGAAAAAAATGTTGAAGAACACTGTTCTACATTCTGCTATTTGCCTGTAGTTTTAGGTCCGTGAGGTGTGTCCATGTTGCTATGTGTAACTAGCTTATTCCTTTCTCACAACGAGGAGCGTACCGATCTGTGTGTATGTCACAGATTATTTATCCACTCTTCTGTGGATAGCAATGTGAGTTGTAACTGTAAACATCCTTGAGCATGTCTCATTGTGCCCACATACGGGTGCCATTGCTGGGGCTTCAGTGGCAGGGTACTCAGTCTCACTAAATGTCAATCACACAATCACAGAGCTGCCCAGATTCAAGGGAAGAGACACAAACGTCACCTCTTAAAAGGAGTTTCCAAAAATGTGCAGCCATCTTTAATTTACCCAAGGTTGGAACATGGGGAGGGCATTCACAAAAGAAAGTAAAATCACTCTTCTGTCAATAATACTCTCCTTTCACTCAATCTCCTATTTTTGTGGACTGTGTGTGTGTGTGTGTGTGTGTGTCCATCCTTAAGGGTACTTTTGTGCATAGGAAAGAATATTCTAGGGGTTTGGAGGTATGTTTTAAAAATCAACATTCAATGTATTAAAGTTATAAATTCAAAAATCGAATTCCTTAAGTTTTTAAGGCTAGGAAAATTTAGGAAGAACCTTTAAAAGCCCCTTGAATAATGTTGGTCCCATTTAAAACTTAATTAAATGCCTTGAAGCAGTTTGACTAAATTTACAAGTTTAATAAATTCAGTTTTCTTTTTTAAAAATAACTGCAATTGTCTGACTTCACAAATAAAACTTCAAGTTCTTAAGTAATGTTTATTAAGCTGATAAATTAAATTTACAAATAGGATAGTACTTAAGTACTTTAAATATTCTGATTCAGCTTAAATATTTAGTAAAATTGCAACTTCACAGCATAAATCTAAATGAATTACTCAATTACATAGTTTAAAGTTGAAATTAAAGGGCCGACCCAACATTCTAAAGAGATTAAATTCTTTCAAACATGACTAATACTTACAATTCTAAATATGTATCAGTGCTTTAAAACAAAAATATTGTAATATTACAACTCCGATTATCTGAAACATGTCTACCCTGAATTCTGAATTTTCCTGGGGATAAAGGCTGCTTATCCACTAAAGAAGTTTATGTTATCCCACACAATTTATGGGATTAGTTTCCCATGTACTTTTGGGGTTGGCCAGGACATGATTGAATGTCTGACCGTGGCACTGATGGAATTGACTAGGCCTTATTTATTCTTTGTAATGGCAACTTCAAAAATTTCAAATTGGGTGGCACATAGCATCTTTTTAAAAAAATATATTGATTTAAATTAGTTTCAAGTATACAATACACTGGTTAGACATCTAGATAGTTCATAAAATGATTCCCCCAGTTGCTCCCTCCTACCCCTTACCCTCCACCTCGCCATCATATTAATGCTGACTGCATTCCCTATGCCATTCTCCCCATCCCTGTAACTATCCATCAGCCTCTCGTTTGTACTTCTTTAATCCTTCACCCCATTCTCCCAGCTCCCAAACCCCTCCTCACCTCTATCCATCACCAAATTGTCCACTATATGTGTGAGTGTTTTTGACCAGTTTATTCTTTTTATTCCTTAGATTCCTCATATAAGTGAAATCGTATGGTATTTATCTTTCTCTAACTTATTTCACTCAACATAATAACCTGGGTCCATCCATGTCGTTGCAAATGGTAGGATTTCATTTTTTTAATGGCTGAGGAATATTCCATTGTATATATGAACCATAATCACATAGCATCTTTTTAATGTGAGTCATATTTTCAAACCAGAGTACACTCCTACCATTTTTTTCAGATTATCAAATATATTTCAAGTTTTTCCCTCTAACTTGAAAAACCTTTGAACTTGATTCTTTCTGTATATTTTTTTGCTTCCTAAGACCACACAATTCTTGGAGAAATGAAAAGCCCAGCCAGATGGTCTCTAGATCTCTCCCACAGTTTTGTCTGACCATTTGGTCACAAACCCCAAGGCCATTCTACCCAAAGCCAGCCTTGGATACACAGGGAACACCAGGCAGCTCTTCTGGGCCCATATTTGGGGCTTCCCAAGTGGAGAACAGTGACCCCAGTCCTGAGCACGGAGCCATGAGGATTTCTAGGCCCCCTCCCTATTCTCAGTGAAGGAATGGGATAAAGACTACGCTGCTTCCCCAAAGTGTTTCAGAAGTCTGCAGCTTTCCTAGAAGTGTCCACACTTTCCTTGGAGAGTCAGTTTTACAAAATGATGGAACTCTCTCTCTCTCTGGCTAAGCCACAAAGTGAACATTTACATCTGGGGGTGCGGAATGTAATTTACCGAATACTTATCATGTACCCTGCTCTGTGCTGAATGTAATTTATGTGCATCATCTCAACTTCATATTTATAGCAAAAACCCTATGGGGTAGACCGTCCCTCTTTTACAGATGAAGAAAACGGAAGCTAAGAGGCGTATCCCATAAAAATAAGTCCAGCGAATCGTGGAATTGATGTTTAAAAATACAACAGCTTTTATCTAAGTAAGGCACATTTCATCAAATTGGCCAATTTTCACTGTTTTCAATTTTCCATGTTTCCCTTTAAAGGAGTAGTCAGAAGACGTTGCCTGAAAAGGGACAGTTAGTAAATATTTTGGGTTTAATAGGCCAGACGGTCTCTGTTGCAACTACTGGACCTGGCTTTATTTCAAAGGGAAAGCAGCCCTGGAAAATACATGAATGAATAGGTATAGCTGTGTTCCAATAAAACTTTATTTATAAAATCAGGCCATAGTTTGCTGATGATGAAAATGTTCTGAAACTGGATTGAGGTGATAGTTACTCAACTCTATAAATTTACTAAAAAATCTTTGACTTGTACACCTACGATGGGTAAGTTTCATGGTATGAAAATTATACCTCAGTAAAACTGTTAAAAACAAAGACAAGTTGACTTCTGGTTTAGAGCGTATAAGCACATTCACTAGCCACAAACATTCTTCTCACATAGAGCAAACCACTTCTTGTCTTTTTTTTCTTTTCAAATTCTACCTCAAATTTTATGCTATATTCCTCATAGGATCATCAGAAAAAGCACTCAAAAACCTACCGATGAACTAGATAATTGTGCATGCAAAAGATTTGGTCCTGTGGTTACTTATTTATATTTACCTTTTTCTCTTAAATACACCTCTCCTTCAGGCTGAACAGAAGCAGCCAAAGCTCTACTGAGAAACACAAAAACAGTTCTGGAAAGTTCTTTATCAGCTCACATACAGAAGGGAACATTCATGCTTCTGATTTGATATGTTCAGCCTCAGCATCTAAATATCTGTTGCCCAACCACAGATACATTTGAACTTTTGTAGGCATTAAATATGCAACATTTCCTATTTTCATTTATAAATCTGAACACATGATAACCAACTAAGAATCACAGCATGGTGTTACTTTCCCTGTATTTTAACATCATCTTGACTGTGTAACACATTTTTAAAAAATATTTCAGGTCCTTCTTTTATCCTCGGTAGAACTCTAAAAGATACATAGAAAGGTTTTGGTCTCCTCGGGGGTATAGCGCAATTGGTGGCAATTAATGAGGACAGAACATTGAACTGCTTCCTTCAAGGATGTTACAAGCTGTGGAGTCATGGTAAAGGTCCTTGGCGTGTGTGAGTATGGCTGGACTGTGGAAAGTGCCAGAAGAAAAACATCGGGCAACCTCAAGAACATTGTAAGTCCCAGGCCTGTGCTACAAGCTGGGTCAGAATAAAGCTGCAAAAGAAAAGGAACAGAGAGCCTCAGAAATCATTGCCCATGGGCAGAAAAGCAGTGGTTTTCTGTCACATCAGATGCTGGTCACTTCCCAGTGAGCCCTTATCAGGCTGTCAAAACGAAACGGAAGAAAACAGTCTCATCTTTATAATTAATTTCCCTGTTTCTTTCCTTAATCTGCACTGCCCAGGCAGTTAATCTTTGCTCGATATGCTTTTGTCTCCTTACATAATTAAAATCTCCTGTGTGAGAAGGCACAGTGGCGCACACTGTCTGGGAGAGCAGGCTTCAAGACTGTGGGAGACGAGAGAAAAGAGGAAAGCAGGGCAGATAAGAAGGGAGAATGGAGAAAAGGGAAGGAGGGAGTGATGAGGCCAAGTAGGGGAACAGGGGAAGGAAAGGAGAAAACTTGGACTTTGAGGAAAGATAAAAAAACATCCAAGTTCTCCCAGACCAACCATGTATTGGAAGCCAAGACACAATGACTTTATGAAGAAAGCCTCGCCCATCCCATGGATGACCCTCAGGACGGGTCTGCCTACCTCCATACAGTATCTGAATGGATTTCTTTTCAGGCAAATACTCAAGTTCTACAACAGTCCACCTGCCCCCTGTCTCTGCTGATTTCGAAGCCTCTGGACCCAATTGTATTGATAGAACGGATTCTGTACATGCTGACCACTTGCCAAAGAGGAGAACCACTCAGCAAAAGCTAAATTGTAAGAAATAGCATTTATAGGTCATTGCCAGCACGCCCTGCTGCCTACTCTATTTGATTGCATGTACATTAAGTTTTATCCTTAGAGAAACCTGATAGTCACAATTGTGCTCTTTATCCATTTTATTTGGGCTGTCTCTGGTCCTACTTTGACTGAATGACTGAGCTTTCGTATTAGGCCATCAGGCAATATCAAGGGAGTTGATAAAAGGTGGCTCAAATGCTCTTCTGATGTTTGGGGTTTATTTGTTTGTTTGTTTATTTGTTCTTGCACATAGCACACTATCTACTTTGGGACAAGCTGGAGCAGAAAATCCTTTTAAAATCCTGGAGATGGGGCAGTTACGTGTGCTCCCTCTAGACTGTAAAAGGTCTTTACTTTGGCTCAGGTTAGGATTTGGGGCCCATCTCTCTTTTTTAAAAAATACCCCCTGCTTATACACACACTCAGCCTCCCCCACTATCAACATCCCCACCAGAGTGGGACATTTGTCACAATCAATGACCATCACCCAGAGTCCATAGCTTATATTAGGATTCACTCTTGGTGTTGTGCATTCTATGGGTTTGGCAAAGGTATAATGACATGTAGCGTCATTATACTATCAACAGAGTAGTGTCACTGCCCTGAAAATCCTCTGTGCTCCACTATTCATCCCTCCCTCTCTTTTAACCCCTTGCAGTGATCTTTTTACTGACTCTAAAGTTTTTCCCTTATCAGAATGTCATATGGTTAGAATCAGACGGTATATACTTTTCAGACTGGCTTCTTCCACTTAGTCATATGCACGTAAGTTTCCTCCATGTCTTTTCATGACTGGATAGCTCCGTTCTTCTTAGCACTAAATAATATTCCACTGTCTGGCTGTACCACAGTTTATCTATTCATTCACCTACTGAAAGGCATCTTGGTTGCTTCCAGGTTTTGGCAGTTATGAAAAAAACCTGCTACAGACATTCATGTACAGGTTTTTGTGTGGACATAAATTTTCAGTTCGTTTGGGTAAATACCAAGGAGCATGATTGCTGGATTGTATAGTGAGAGTATGTTTAGCTTTATTTAAAAACTGCCAAACTGTCTTCTAAGGTGGCCGTATCATTTTTCTTTACTGACAATGAAGGAGTTTCTGTTGCTTTGCATCCTCGCCAGCATTTGGTTTTGTCAGTGTTTTGGATTTTGACCATTCTAATAGTGTGTAGTGGCATCTCATTGTTTTCATTTGCAATTCCTAATGGCATATGATATTGAGTATCTTCATATTTTTATTACCATCTGTATATCTTCTTTGGTGAAGTATCTATTCAGGTCTTTTGCCCATTTTTTTAATTGAATCGTTTGATTTCTTATTGTCAAGTTACAAGAGATTTTTCTGTGTTTTGGATAACAGTCCATTATCAGAGATGGCTTTTGCAAATATTTTCTCCCAATCCGTGGCTTCTCATTCTCTTGAGAGAACAGTGTTTTTTAAATGCAAGGCCTATCTCTTTTTATATACTGGATGTTATAGCATGCATTTGGTGTATTAAATTTATTTTTCCTTTCATATCATTTTTCTACCTTTAATTCTCTTCACCATATTTTTATGATTCTTTCCATTTATTTTCTTATATTATAACCTTTTTCTATTACTTACCTGTTAGTGTCCTTTGTCCATCTTTTTCTAATGGGACGTAACCTCTTTTTTTTATTGGTTTGCAACAGCTTTTATATGCTATGAATCACAATATTTATCCAGCTACACATTTCAAATATGTTTGCAGTTTGTCATTATTAAAGTCAGCTGTTAACATATAGAACTTTTAAAAATTTTTACTCAAACCATTAATTTATTTTATTACTTTTGGATTTTGTGTGATGCTTCTCTAATTGGAACTTGAGTGAGAAGTTTTTTTCTGGTCAAGATTTGGCCCTAAGGTCAAAATGCTAAGGGACTCTTATTTTAAAGAGAGCCACAAATACTCAGGAACAGACACCTCCCCATAGGGCTTCCTAAGAGGGAGCTGGACCCCAGGTGATGTCCTCCCATGAACCCCAGGTGATGTCCTCCCATTTTCTCAGATGATATTAGAAAATTGGGGGGGAAGGAGAGTCAGTCAGGGCAGAGAGCATGCAGCTGTTTCCTCACCTCCCCCATGGGGGTCCTCACCAAGTCTGAGTCCAAATGAAGGACAGACACCAAGAGGACCACTGATTGCATGTGCCAACAAGGAGAGCACAAGAAGATACCGGTGTCTAGATACCGGCTGGACATCTACTCAGGCAGAAGATGTGCTTCTCTACCTCTGGGTTACCTGAGCGAGAGAAAAGTGAACAGGGGGTAAATGCTGGGCAGCAGGTAAGGGAGAGCTGGCGAGCCTCCTGCATGCCCTCCATTTTGGGGGTCAAGAGGAAATGAACCATCTTATTGACACCCAACCTCCTTCTGCAAGAAGGGAGCCAGCAGCAAATGGGCATGGAGTACACCACTCATGGCAGTAGCTGAAGGAGAGATGAAAGAGAAGGTGCTGGGTTCAGATTGCCACATCAAGGAAATGTGTTGTGAAGTAACTCTCTACAGCACCCTTCAAAGAAAACATTGGTGCCCCATGGAGAGAGCCTAACCACCAGAATGCATGTCGCACAGACAACCTAGAAGGTCAGTTAGCAGTGGCCAGAGAAACAGCAAGACTAGGAGAAGGAACAATTGAGACCAGTTAAGCAAAGAGGTCTTTTTCTCTTTCCTTCTCCATCTTCGTTGATGTAACAGTCTGACAGGGGTCATGGGAAAGGGAGAGAAGGCCACCCCTGCCACCCCTGGCAAAATGGTTCTCCACAGGGTGCAGAAGTCAGGTTAGACTTTATGGGTTTTGAGATTGGGTACCTGGTATATTTAGACTAAACTGTTTATTCAAGGAACTCACTTTAAAGATAACTCATAGAGCACCAGCAATTACCTGGGGTCTCTATGTTAAGCTGGCTGACAATGCATAACCCACGATGTATAACTCACATCAGGAGGTAAAAGAAATCATTCTTCAAACAAAACAGATTTTTAACAGAACACAATAAACAAAAGAGAATAAGTATTCCTTCATTCTTATTCTCACTTTCTCCAGAATCTGTCATCCCTGAAAGGATGTAATGTGGACACTCAAGCTCCAAGTACAAAGCAACTTTATTCCGCCCCTTTCTAGAATGTCACCAAGAGAACCTTCCCCCTCCCTCACCATTCAAATGTATAGGCTCTATCCCTTATACTCTTAAAAGTTGTCATAGTACCTTCTTCATAGGCTTGTTCAGAAGGCTAAGTGAAATAAGGCATTTTAAGTATTTGGTAAAGCACCTAGCATATAATACATGCTCAATAAATATTATTATAGTATTTTTAGCTCTACTCTTGTCCTTCTCAGAATGACTTCCCACCAACACAAACTAGAATAGCCCTCCAATGCCTTAAAAATAATGTCAATCTTTGTTAGGGAGCACAGTTAATCGTCATGATCTGCTTCCATCCATGTGTTGAATCTTATCTCTTGTCACTTCTCATCTCCAATTCTAATTCTATCCAAGTTGAATAACCTGTACTTAATTGAATGGGCCCTGCTTCTGGGTACCAATATGCCTTTGTATATTCTGCTTCCTCTGCATACCACACTCTATAGAATCTTTCCCTATTTTATTAATTTTTTTTCAATTAAAGTTGACATTCAATGTTATTTTATATTAGTTTTAGGTATATAGGTATACAGCATAGTGGTTAGACATTTATATAATTTACAAAGTGATCCCCCAGATTAGTGTAGTACCCACCTGGCACCATACATGGTTGTTAAAACATTGTTGACTATATTCCCTGTGCTGTACTGTATATCTCTGTGACCCCTCTTCAAATTCCCATTCATTTGTCATTTCCTGACCTTCCTGCTCATATCACTTGCCGTCAGCAGACAAGAACCAGACAGTGTTCCAATGAAATCCGACAGCATTCTGTGTTTACATCTATTCTGACACTTCTTCACCTATTGACCATTGGCCTTTTACTTATCTGTGCTTTCTAGTCAGGATCTTCTCAAACTTTAATGGACCTACAGATGACCTGGGCATCTGTTTGAAATGAAAATCCTGATTTAGTACATCTGAGTGCAGCCTAGGATTCTACATTTCCAACAGACTTCCAGGGGCTGTTAATGCAGCAGTTCATAGCCCACACTTTGAGTACCAAGATGCTAGATGGTGGTCCCCTTGATATCAGGAGTCCTGTCTCCTTAAGTCTTTATATCCCCAACACCCAGTCCATCTGTATTCCCAACACTCAGCCCATTCTCAGACTGGTAAAATCTTCTTCCTAAATGTTGCTTAAATAGACATATAATTGAATAAACCATAGCAGACACTCTGCCTCAATTACCCACTTCTGTAACAAGCTAGGAGCATGTTTCCTGGTCTGGAAGGTTTTTGCCTCAACTTTCTATACTATGCCCAGGACTATGTTAGAAAACACTTACACAGCTCACGTCACTTCTCATTTTCCTGTTCCAACCTGTGATCTCCCTTTTACAATTACAACTCAGGAGAAGACAACAGAGTCAGGGTAAAGTGGGATAAACAAGCAATAGAATGAAACACAGAAGAACAGAAAAGGGGAAAGAAGAAAAGAAGAGGAGGGTATAGATAAGAGGAGAGGATTAGAGAATGTGAGAGGAAAGAGAAATGCTTAATTTCTCACCTCTTATACTTCCAGTTCACACACATATTTTATTATCTTTATACATATGCACTTTCTCTCACATACTTTCCTCATGTACTCACCTTGACCTTCTTCATTTTTTAATTTATCCATTCAACACATCTACCTTGCATCAGCCACTGAGCCGAGGATATATATTCATGAACAAAAACTTAGAGTTTACTATCCAGAGGGTAGGTAGAGAAAGAGATTAATTAAATAAGCGCCCAATATAAATTTACAACTGTTAAAAGCAGAGAAGGGTTTTCTGGGAAATAGATAACTGCAGGTGAGTGGAATTTCACAGGCAGAGATCACTGCCCATACACAGGCACTGTGGCCAGGGTGAGCACGGCACTTTGGAGGAACTGAAAATTCAGAGGTTCTAGAGCCCTGGAAAGAAGGATTGGCCAGAGAAGAGCCTGTGTGGCAACCATCCTCCAAGATGGCCTCTAATGATCTCTGCCTCTTGGTATTCATACTCTTGTGTAGTCCCCTCCCACACTGTACCAGGGCTGGTCCATGTGACCGACAGTATACAACAGAAATGATGGTATGGCACTTTCAAGATTAGGTTATAAAACACTGTGGCTTCTGTCTTGGGTACTTTCTTGGTCTCCTCTCTCTTGAATCATTCACTCTGAGGGAACAAGCTACCATGTTTGAGCAGCCCTATGGAGAGGCACAAGTGCCCAATAGTAACAAACTGAGGTCTGTCGACAACCATATGAATGAGCACAGAGGCATATTCCAAAGCCCCAATCAAACCTTCAGATGAATGCAGCTGAATTTCAATCTCATGAGAGACCCTAAGTCAGATCCACCCAGCTAAGCCACAACTGGATTCCTAACATTCAAAACTGTGAGAGATGACAAATGTTTGTTGTTTGAAGCTGCTAAATTTCAGGGTAATTTGTTATGCAGCGATAGATAACTAATGCAGCCTAGGTCAAAGTACACGCTACATCACTAGCGTGTTAAGATTTGTGGGGCCTTCTAAATTCTCCCTGGTACCCTAAAGAAAAAAAGATTGGATACGACAGTTAATATCTATCACCTCAGAAGATGGAATCACTCCGAAAATTTGGAGTAAGTGGCAAGCCTATTGTGAACACAGAGATAATGGTTGGGCCCCTTCATTTGTTCTCTGTAGCCCATCATAATCCATCAGTCTAGGTAAAGTCCAGGATACTATGCACACAAGTAGGTTCAAATAAAATCGGTCTTATAATAGTTTAAGATCTTTTCATTGGTTTTTAAATTTTATTTTAGTAATTAACCCTAAGATCCTAAGTATTAAAATTTAAGCAAACAAAAGGATACACTCTTGTAATTGTTCTATACTACATAATGTAGGAGAAAGGACTACCATCCAGAAATAATGCCTGTGGAGCCCCCAAGGCAGACAGAGGTAATACATCTTGAACACCTGAAAGGAAGGTCTCCAAGGTCCTCAGTGGAATTGCACCCCTCTCAATTTACCAAGGGTTATCACTTGGGAAGCCTAGAGCAGAATATCGAGACTCTAAGGAAGTCTTCAGTAGCTTGACACAATGACACTAGAGCAGCTGTGCATGCTGGAGGACTCTCCTGCTTACTGGAAGGAAGGAGAGACCTTGAGATTGATCACTTTTAAACTGAACCCCCCAGGTGGAAAGACAAGCCTGAAGTCCTAAGAAAAAACATAGGCTGCTGAAGAACATTCTAGCATCTGAGTTAATAAAATGGGAGAAATAAAAATCAGAGGGGAGGAAGCAAGTTAAAACTAAACCTATCAGTAAATAAAGCTGAATCAAGTTGTATTATAGATTCTCTTAACCTGTGACTAACCATAGAAATCCTTAATCACCAGTGAGCTTTAATGATACGCACTGGAAATTTTATGATAAGAGTATTTTATTTAATATTTCTTTATCAGTATCTTTGAGGGGGGGAATCCATTAGGGCTATAGCCATCAAACTAAAAATTCTTTACTTTTGGTTTAGAACTTGAAATCAAAAGACATCAAAAATAAATCTGCTTGGGAAAAAAAAATATTAGAAGTTCTTTTCATCTTGGTGAAATTAGGATAACATGCAGTTTTGGCCTGGGTAGAGAGAAGAGGAATCTTTGTTTTTGAAAAGACATGAAATATTGCTCTCCAGAGGATGGCAAGAAGTCGTGGGACCTCCAGTAATTTTAGGAGTGGTCGGGCTTCTGTCACCTAGAAGCTGGGTCCTTTATGAACCTTCATGGATAGTTCTCTAAAAGACCCTTGGTTCAAGATTCATCCACATGTTATTCAAATACATCTTATTTTGGTGCATTAGAATGTCCATATAATTTCCAGGCTCTGCTAGACCCCCAAAATCTGCTTTCCAGATATTGGCCTATTAGAGAGTTTTTTTAATCATTGCTTACAATTGTATCAATAACAAAAAGTAATAATATTTAAGAATTAAAATGTCAGGGGCTGCAGTTAGCTTCTGAATAAAGCCTTTTTCTTTCTCTTGTATGTGTTCACACTCTCAGTGAGTTAGTCAGGATAGAATAGGCTATGCTGCAGTAACAAATAAACCCTGGAATCTCAGTGACTTCATGCAAAAAAGTTTATTTCTTACTCATATTCAGTTTATCCTCTATTGTGTGGCTCTGCCAGCTAGAACATGTGGCTTACAAGGTCAAGGTAGCATTTGAAGAGAGATGGATGTGACATACAGACTCTTAATTGCTTTAGCCAGAAATGGTGCATGTCACTTCCGATCAGAGTTTATTGGCCAGAGCTAATCACACACTCAAGCCTAGTTTTAGGGGTGTATGGGAACTGTCGGGTGGACATGGTTATTTACTGAGCGTTACACTTCCATACCCAGAAAGAATAGAATGGATTTTTGATTGAGAGAGGAGCAGCATAGATGTACACATACTCAGATTCCTACATTCGCCACCTTCCTGGACCTTTGTGCCTAAGGCTAGAACACTCACGTGATCAGTGAAATTACAAGTTATGGGGGAACCACAGGTGCTTCTAGAACAGTCTCTGAGCGGAGCCAGAAGGTCCTCAGCAAGGCGGGCCCATGTTCTTGGCAGCAGTAGCTTTGAGATGACAGGTAACACAGAACAGAACAGAGGAAAGAGAAACAGGCCAAACTCCTGCTGAAATGCTTGCGTTCAAGCTCACCTTTTCATCAGAGATACAAGATTTTTGGTGTCTAATAAGTACGATACTATTCTTCAGAGACAGAAATGCCTACCTGAACTATACTTGGAAGGGAAACCTACAATGAGTTATATATTTTTACATGGTGGATAACTGGGAAGCAAGGAAGCAAAATGTATGGCCAAGAAAGCGAAGGTGTAGCACGTGACCCACCCTGGAGCACGCAGTGGTGCCTCTGCGTGGTTTCCCAGTCTCCTGGGGGAACCTGCTTGCATTCCTCACAAGACCGTTGAATCAAGGAATCAACTGTGTCCTACGGTGACCTCTGGCGAAATTCTATGGTCATTGCACCTGAATTATTCGGACATGCACTGGAGTTCGCCAAGGGAAGAAGCGATCTGCGAAGATCAGATCAGAGCTAGATGACGCCTTAGAGGTGGTCAAGTATGAGCCCCTCATTTCACAGAAGAAGAAAACCTAATTTTGCAAAACGGGGTGTTTCAGAGGCCAATTTTAAATCTTACATAACTTAGACCCTTTCAGTTCCTCAGGTGGCAACCTATCAAATTACAATAGGTGGGCAGATTCTACCTTTGTGATTTTATACATTTCCTTTAAACCCTCATAGCAGCCCTGAAAGGTGGGTATTATTGTTCCTCAGAGAAATTCTCCCAAGGTCTCACAGCAAATAGTAAGCTTTCTTCTATGCTTTCCTTCTCTCTCTCCCTATTTTTTTTTTTCACTTTCCATTTCTCTTTCTTTCCTTCACATTTCTCAAGCATGCTAGAGCTATATATGGGCTCTCCTGCTATCAGGTACACAGATATTGCAAGGTCATCATCACTGTGCTCTGCTTTCCTGTCAGTGATCGTTCCTGACATGGTGGCAGAGGTGGCCATTGGCAGCTCCCGACCTTCCCTTTACTGGTTTGACAAGAGCCAGGGAGAAGAAAGCTTTCCTGAGAGGTCACTCAAGAGTCCTGCACAAGGTTCTCATGGGTCACATCCCGGCCTCATGACCACGCCTGGACTCTAGGGGTGGGGTCAGCCCCATCTGGACCATCTTCCCAACCAGATACTGAACAGGCAAAAAAAGAATTATTCACTCTAAGAATTAGAAAGGTAACTTCCACTCTGTGCTCTGCAAGGTGTTTTCAAGTCAAGGTCCCTTCACACAGTCGTTTAAAATTTCTCAGTCACTGGAACTGCTCGTCCAGGGCAGTTCTTAAATAAAGAACTGGGGTACTGGGGTACTTAAATAAAAGGTAGAAGGAACTATACCTTCCTTGCCACCAACTCAGAAGACTCGTGTATTCCTTCTGTTCTGTGCTGTTTGGACTGGAGGTGAAGTAGTGATTTTTTGGCTTTAGCTGAGAAAAGTAATATTTTCTAGACTTTCTGCTTTCTACAAGAATCCATGACCTTATTTTACAGTATTTTACCCTATCATTGTCTCCTCCATTCCACTACAAATGACATCACATTGCAGAGGCTTGAATAAAATCTTTCTTTCATCAAAGGAAAGGCTGCCTTGGCCAAAAACATGCAGCAGAAAGAATCACTGCTGTCTTATTCTTTCATGCCCCCTACAGTTCAATGACACTAAGTTATCCATAGTTCCTAAAATTTCATTTTTCAAAACTTGGCTGTTTGTATTTTTATCGAGTGGTTTTATGAGTAGTAAATGTGCCACAAGACCTAGTTTACATTTTGAAACCCTAAAATGGGTAGAGCAAGAACTTGGAGAACAAAAATCTAAAAATAGTTCAGACGATGAAGTAAAGAAAACCAAGCGCTCCTGCCAGGAAGGACCCTTCTTCATAATTCTGGTTCTCTGCTCAGGTCACACCTTCCTTTGGTCCTGAGGTTGGCAGTAGCTTCCTGCCATTGCCCTTGGCGTAGTCAATCATCCTTTGTTCCCTAATCTTTCACATTCCCCTATGGCTTTCTTTCATTCAATTCTTCACTCAAATCATTTGAGCTGAATTCAGTTACCTCCTGAGACTCTGACTTGATACATGCAGAAAGTTTTCTTTTTAGCTTGGAGGGGCAGGGTCCCCTTAAGAAAATATAAAAGTAAAGAAAGAAGAGGAAGCGGAAGGGAGGGGAGGGAAGGGAAGGGAGCCAGACGGTTATCTCAAGAAAGCTGTTTCTCCACCTGAAAAGCAAATGCACCCAAGCTCTCTGAAGCCAGGCTGAGCCATTTATCAAGTATCTTCATTTCATTTTAGAATAAGTGATAAATGATATGGTCATCCAAAGGTCTTAAGAAGAGTCAAGTCTTTAAGGATGATAAATCATCTGATGATAATGGTTCTGTTCAAACCTTCACTTCAGGGTCAATGAGAAAACCACAGCCTCTATAATGACTCAATCGAAAGACTTTTATGGTAAATTAGCCAAAGTCTGGGGTACAGCGCCTTCATCCCCGACTTTCTGTACCACTTTGGAAAAATAGATGCTATCACTTCTCTCATGGTAAAATTTTGAGAAATAGGTACTACCATAGGTAGCTTTTGAGACATTTTTTTGAAAACACACCCATTTTTAGGTTACATTATTTTGTTTTGTCTTTACTTGTCTCCTTTTCAAGTAAGAGTAATTGGGTGGAAGAGGTGGCTTTTCACAGTGAGCCTGAAGCAAACCTGTAGTTTTGCAAAGGAACCAAGAGGTCTCATTCAGCCAACATGCCTACTAGTAACACCTCATCCTCGAAGATGTACTAGCTGTGGCTTTGACCATGCCTGGAGTCAGAAAGTCTGTGGTACCCTGAAGAGTTCCAAGTTCACCAAATGGCTTCTGAACTTTTTTTAATTTTTCAATTAAAGTTGACATTAAATATTATTTTATATTAGTTTCAAGAGCACAGCAAAGTGGTTAGATATTTATGTAATTTACGAAATGATTCCAATTAGTCTAGTACTCACCTGGCAGCACACATAGTTATTACAATATTATTGACTCTGTTCCCTATGCTGTACTTTACATCCTCGTGACTATTTTGTAACTGCCAAATTGTACTTCTTAATCTCATCACCTTTTTCACCCGGCCCCCCAAACCCTTTCCCGTCAAGCAACCATCAGTTTGTTCTCTGTATCCATGAGTATCTGTTTTATTTGTTCATTTATTGTGTTCTTTAGATCTCATATGTAAGTGAGGTCATGTGGTATTCATTTTTCTCTTTCCGACTTATTTCACTCAGCATAATACCCTCTAGGTCCAGCCATGTCATTGCAAATGGTAAGATTTCAATTTTTATGGCTGAGTAATATTCCATTGTAGATATGTACCATAACTTCTTTATCTAGTCACCTATTGATAGACACTTAGGTTGCTTCCATGTCTTGGCTATTGTGAATAGCACTGCAATGAACATAGGGGTGCATATACCTTTTCAAATTAGTATTTTGAATTTCTTCAAATAAATATCCAGAAGTGGAACTGCTGGGTCATATGGTAGTTCTATTTTTAATATTTTGAGGAACCTCCATACTGTTTTCCATAGTGGCTGTGCCAATTTGCAACCCCACTAACAGTACACAAGGGTCCCCTTTCCTTCACATCCTCACTAACACTGATTTGTTCATCTATTGATGACAGCCATTCTGACAGTTGTGAGGGGTTCTCCCATAGTGGTTTTAATTTGCATTTTTCTGATGATTAGGGACATTGAGCATCTTTTCATATGTCTGTTAGCCATCTGTATAGCCTCTTTGGAGAAATGTCTGTTCAAATCCTCTGTCCATTTTTTAATTGAATTGTTTGGGAGGTTTTTTTTTTTTTTGGTATTGAGTTGTATGAGCTCTTTATAAAAATTAGATATTAACCCCTTATCAGATGTATCATTGTCTTTTTGTTTTGTTGATGGTTTCCTTTGCTGTCCAAAATCCTTTTAGTTTGATGTAGTCCCATTTTTTAATATCTTTTCTTTCTTTTGCCCAAGGAGATATATCATTTAAAAAATTAGTAACAGCAATGTCAGAGTTTATTGTCTATCTTTTCTTCTTGGAATTTTATGGTTTCAGGTTTTACTTTTAAGTCTTTAATCTATTTTGAGCTTATTCTTATATATGGTGTAAGTAGGTGGTCCATTTTCATTTTTTTTTTTTTGCTTGTATCTGTCCAGTTTTCCCAACGCCACTTATTAAATAGACTGTCTTTACACTATTGCGTATTCTTGCCTCCCTCATCATAGATTACATAACCAAATAGGCACACATTTCTTTCTGGGCTCTCTATTCTGTTCCTTTAACTTATATGTTTGTTTTTATGCCAGTACCATGCTGTTTTGTAGTATTGTTTGATATTTGATAATGTGATACTTCCAATTTTGTTCTTTTTCTAAAGATCGCTGCGGCTATTCGAGGTCTTTTATGGTTCCATATAAATTTCAGGATTATTTGTTCTAGTACTATGAGAAATGCCATTGGTATTTTGATAGGGAATCCACTGAATCTATAGATTGCTTTGGGTAGTATGACCATCTTGTGATGTTAATTCTTCCTACTCATGAGCATGGTACATGCTTCTATTTATTTGTATCCTCAGTTTTTTTCTTCAATGTCTTATAATTTTCTAAATACAAGTCTTTTACTTCCTTGGTTAAATTTATTCTTAGGTATTTTTTGTTGATGCAACTGTAAATGGGATTGTTTTCCTAATTTTCTGATAGTTCGTTATTGGTGTATAAAAAGGCAACTGATTTCTGAATATTAATTTTGTATGTTGCTACTTTAGTGAATTCATTTATTAGTTTTAATAGTTTTTTGATGGAATTTTTAGGATTCTCTTTATATAGTATCATGTTATCTACAAATAATGACAGTTTTCCTTCTTCCTTTCCAATTTGGATGTGTTTTATTTCCTTCTCTTGTATGATTGTCATAGCTAGGACTACCAGTGCCATGTTCAATAGACGTGGTGAAAATGGACATCCTTGTCCTTGTTCCTGATCTTAGAAAATACTTTCAGCCTCTCCCCATTGAGTGTGATGTAAGCTGTAGGTTTGTCATACATGCCTTTATTATGTTGAGGTATGTCCCCTCTATTCCCTCTAGGCTGAGAGTTTTTATCATAAATGAATGCTGGATTTTGTTGAATGCTTTTTCTGCATTTATTAATATAATCATATACGTTTATCTTTCATTTTATTTGTGATATATCACATTAATTGATTTGTAGGTATTAAACCATCCTTGAATAAATCCCACTTGGTCATGTTGTATGATCTTTTTAGTGTATTGCTGAATTCGGTTTGATTTTTTTTTTTTGAGTTTTTGCATATATGTTCATCCAGGTTATAGGCCTATAATTTTCCATTTTTATCATGTCTTTATCTGGTCTTGGAATCAGGATAATAGTGGCCTCGTAAAATGAGATCGAGAGCCTTCCCTCCTCTTGAATTTTTTGGAATAGTTTGAGAAGAATAGGTGTTTATTCTTCTTTGAATGTTTGATAAAATTCACCTGTGAAGCCATCCAGTCCAGGACTTTTGTTGGGATCTTTTGATTACTGATTCAATTTTGTTAGTAGTAATTAGTCTTTTCAGATTTTCTGTTTCTTCTTGATTCAGTCTTGGAAGAACATATGTTTCTAGGAATTTATCCATTTCTTCCAGATTGTCTAGTTAGTTGGCATATAATCGTTCGTAATATTTTCTTATAATCTTTTTTTATTTCTGTGGTATCAGTTGTCATTTCTCTTTCATTTCTGATTTTATTTATCTGGGTCCATTCATTTTTTCTTGATGAGTCTAGTTAAAGGTTTATTGATTGTGTTTACATTTTCAAGGAGCCAGGTCTTGATTTCATTGCCCTTTTGTATTTTGTTTTAGACTCTGTTTTATTTCTACTCTGATCTTTATTATTTCCTTCCTTCTGCTCATGTTGAGCTTTGTTTGCAGTTCTTCTTCTGGTTCCTTTAAGTATAAGGTTACATTGTTCATTCGTGATTTTTCTTCTATCTTGAGATAGGCCCATATTGCTTTGACTCTCTCTCTCTCAGGACTGTTTTCTCTGTGTCCCATAGATTTGGGGTTATTGTGTTTTCATTTTCATTTGTCTCAAAGTATCTTTTGATTTCTTCCTGATCCCTCTGTCAATTCAGTCATTGTTTAGTAGTGTTTTATTTAGACTTCATGTGTTAGTGTGTTTTTTAGTTTTTTCTTGTAATTGATTTCTAGTTTCATACCATTGTGGTCAGAGAAGATGCTTGATGTGATTTCAATCTGCTTAAATTTATTGAGACTTGTTTTGTGGCCTAACATGTGATCTATCTTGGAAATGTTCTATGTGCACTCAAAAAGAATGTATATTCTGCTGCTTTGGGGTGAAATGCTCTAAAAAATATCAATTAAATCCATTTGGTCTAGTGTGTCATTTAAGGCCACTGTTGATGTTTATGTTTATGATCTTATATGTTAAACAAACATATAAGTCAAAGGATATGTGTCCCTTGTGTGGGTTGTATGTGCTCTTCTGTTGTAGTTGAGCCTCGATTGCTATTTGCATGTCTGTCGGTGGGACTGACCCTTAGGCTCACTGGCTATGAGGCTTGGAGGGGCTGACCCTACAGAGTGGGATTTGCCTCAGCAAGCTCTGGTGCACACGTGGACCACCCTTTGGGTGTGCCACTTGTGGGGCTAATTAGGCAGTGCTCTCTTGCAGTCTGAAGCTAGCCTTTGGGTATGCTGGTTCTGGAGCTTCTTGGGAGGGGCTCCTGTGCAGACCATGGTCAGCTGCTGCCTGTGACCAGCACAGGCCTACCTGGTAGAAACTACAAAGCGATCCATGGTTGGTCGCTGCCTGTGCTGGACCTGGGGCCACGTGGGAGAGGCCACACTGCGAACTGAGGCCTGTTGCCACCAGTACCAGGGCAGAGGCAACACAGCAAAAGGCCCAGGGCACCCTGAGTCCTGCGGCCACCTTTCTGCTGCTGAAAGAACCTCAGGCAGTTTGCATGCCCAGTGACCAGTGTGGGGCAAGCAGTGTTCACCAGGTTAATGTAGATTTAGAATTGACCATTTGAGAAAGGGGCTCAACACAGACAATGGCAGCTGTCCCTATAGTTCTTGCCCTGAAGCCACACATTCAGTCTCTCCCCTTCTGTCTCTGGTGCCTCCTGAGCCACCATTGTTCCATCAGAGCCCATAATGAGTGCCTGGAAGCAAGAAGTCTGTGCACTGGCCCTTTAAGAGGATGCCTGCATTTCCAGCCACCTTCTGTCTCACCTAGATGGACAGAATCCATGCTGGTTTTCACAGCCAGATGTCGTGGGGGCTCCTCTTCCTGGCACTGGTGCTCTGGGGATGGGGCTGGGACCTCGCTCTTCATGGGGAACCTCTCTGCAGCTAAGATCTCTCTCCTGATTCTCAATGGCCACATATGGGTGTGGAGCCAACCCATTTCTCATCTCCGCCGTTCCTGCGTGTCTCTATGCGCTCTCTTCTTTATATCCCCAGTTATAGGAGTTCTGTTCAGCTAGTCTGCAGATGGCTCTCCAGGTTGATTATTCTATAATTTAGTTGTAATTCGAATGTGCTCATGGGAGGAGGCAAGCACTGTGTTTACCTACTCTGCCATCTTGCTCTCTGGGGAGAGCCTCTTGTGGACATTTGATCTCTCTGTGTTGTGGTTTTTCATTGCCAAAGAACTTTATATTGTGATTCATTACCTATTCAGAGTAATAGTCATACGTTTTAGATCATCCCAAGTACATTAAAAATATCAGTAATTCATATTCCACAGCACAGAATTACAGTTTGTAAGATATTAACTACATCTAGAGGGAAATATGTCAGACCCATGGAGGAAGCAAAATACTCTTGAATGAAAACTTATACTGCTGCTGTCTGTGAGATGCAAAATTCCAGGTGCTATGATACACTCTCTTTATTCAGTAGCAGCTAAACAGGTGAGTAGAAGAACCTAAAAGGTAAAATTATGCAAATGGTGTATGCACCTCAAGAAAATCCTACACATTAAGTTTATTGGGTCATTATGTTTGTCCCTATGACAACCAGCTTATAAAACCAACTTTACAAGTCCCGTGGGCTATTTCACTATTTCAGTTACATTTAGTTTCATGGCTGAATTAATAATGAATGATGTTTATGGTTTGGTAAAGATGATAAATACTCGAGGTGATATTTTCAAGAGTTCACCATATTTTAATTGCTATTTGTCATTAGTCTCATTTTCACAGATGAAACATATGACCCACAAATAGTAGCTCCAAGTGAAAATAATATACATAAAAAATAATCTTTCTCTTAAAAATGTGACCACCACTATAACATATTCAGAAGAAGTTGGCATCCCATGGAATATATTTTGGTCTCCACCCAGAGGAATTTATTTACAAACTGATGTTCAAAAATGATCTTGTAAAAGCACATCTCATCTATAAGTTCCACAGAACACGTAGCGCTAATATATTAGAGTGGGTTTTATAAAAAGCATTGCTAACAATGAGATTTCCAGGGAGGTGATGCTAAGAATAAATAAGAGGAGCTATGATTATACTTTTTTATTAATTTGGAAAATTTTCCATCCATCTGAATGACCTCCTATGCACCAGGTGTTATCTGATACTTTGTCATAAAACTTTGCCTTGTAAGCTTTCTCCATCTTCTGCCCATTCCCAAAAACATATGCTAATCACCTGTTCCTGCTTTTAGCTACATTTTCCTTATCTCTTTGATCTATGTATCTCTTCCTTCTCTCCCACTATCTTCCACAAAACCACCTCAAACATTCAGAGGTCTATTTTGGAATTTAGCTCCGCCAAAGCTTCCTACCTGAACCCCACTTCCTGTGCTCAATCTCTTACTTTGGGGTCCTCTGAGAACTACTTTAAATTTGCAAGATTATATTTTACATTGTGTAAAATATTCCCTCCTCACCAAGGCCTTCGCTAACACTAGTCTAAGCAATTTTCTCTACCATTATATTCTGATCATTTTCTTCATTGCATGTATCACAATTCATAATTATGTTTTGATGTTTATTTGCTTAGTTATTATATGCCCCTCTCAAATACATGAAAGAGAAACCCCATTTTGTTTGTCACTCTATATCCAACACCCCATATAGTCCCTAGTATATAGTAGGTACATGAAGAAATGAATAAATGAATCCATTGTCCTAAAATCACTTCCTTTGTGTTTAATAAATGAATCCATTGTCCTAAAATCACTTCCTTTATTCCATGGCCAGTGCGTTTTCCTGAATAGTTTGTAAACCCCCCGCCTTAATTACTAGTATAAGTGCTCATTCAAAAAACGATTAAGAAAAGATCTACATTCAAACTATAGCAGCATTAATTGATACACACCTACTGGGTACCAAGCAGAAAACTAGATGGCTAATAACATTGTATCCAAGGTTATCAAAATGGCATGTTAGGACCCACTTTGACATATTATTAAGGGTCTGCAAAGCCTGTGAAATTTTTTTTAATGTTGCATTTTTCATTTAAATAATGATTTAAAACATTTTATTGTGCCTCATTCTAGATCATCAGAGTGTCCTCCTTAAACCACAATCTGTCTCTTACTTTCAAATATATCTCTTCCTTTTTTTTCCTTTTTACAATCACTTTGGCCTCCGAGCGATTTCACAGTGACAGTGTTTAACACACGACATGTTGATAAGCACGTCTGGCTTCCTCTGGGTTGGCATCTCCTAATGTTCAAATGACAGCAATCAGCCCACATCTGCCTTTGAAGTCATCCTGAATTCTTGTACTAGGTATGAAGGCAAAACTTGACTTTTCAATAGTAATTTGTACTTAAAAGACATGTACATAAAATAAAACTTTATTTTCTAAGGTATTTGTTTTTCAGAAAGTGAGACTTTAACATAATAAAAACTTCATAGTGTAATGGAGTAAAATTTAGGTTAATTGTCATAGGTTAATATGAAAACAGGAGGAAAAAACAGCCAATTTTTTGTAGAAATGGAAACTAATTCTAAACGTTCTGAAAAAGAAAAACAAAACTAGAGGATTTGTGTTTTGACCTTCAGAAATTACTATAACATTATAGCAATCAGTATGCTGTGGTATTGGCATCTGATCCACAAATATATCAACACAACACCGTAGAGAGAAAGAAGACCCACACACATATGGTCAAATCATTTCTGACAAAGATTCCACAACAATCAAGTGGAAAAGGAAAGTATTTCAACAGATGACACTGGAACAAGTGTAGATCCATATTTTTTAAAAAATGAACTATGACCTATACCTCACACCATATACAAACTGATCACAAGATGGATTTCAGACTTAAACGTCAAAACTTAACAATAAAGCTGCTAGCAAATAAATTGGGCAAAGATTTCTACCTTTTAAAGAAAAAATGATAAATGGCACTTTATACAAGCAGAAAACTTTTATTTATCGAAAGACGTCATTAAGAAAATGAAAATTCAATCCATGGACTTGGAAAAAAACGTGAATTTCATATACGTGTGTGTGTGTGTGTGTGTGTGTGTGTGTGTGTGTGTGTGTGAAGGACTCCTACAAATCAATTACAAGAAAGCACAAACAATTGACTAAAAAATGAGCAAAAGCTTTGAGGCATGTTAAAACAAAGAAGATAAACGAACGGCCCATGAAAGCATGAAAAATGCTCAGCACTGTTAGTCACCACAAATGCAAATGAAAACTGCAATGAGATGCCATCACATAGTCACTAGAATGGCAAAATTTTTTTCATTTTAAGTATAGAATTTAAATTTAAAAACTAAAAACTAATACCAAACAAACATTAGCAAGTATTCACAGCAAAGGGAACTGTGTCATACATTGCTTGTAGGAATGTAAATGATAGGGGCATATGGCAGTTTCTTAATAAAGTTAAACATAAAACTACTTTATAATCCAGCAATTCCATTCCCAGAGACAAAACAAAGATTAATATCCTCAAAAACACTCTATCAAGAATGTTCATTGCAGCTTTATTCATAATAGCCCCAAACTACAAACACCTCAGGTCACCATCAATTAGAGAATGAAAACAACTATCTATCTATAGTATGAACTACAACTCAGCAATAAAGAATGAACTAATGCAGTAACATGGATGGATCTCAAAATCATTAGGTTGAGTGAAAGAAATCAAGCACCAAAGAGTATATTCCTATGATTCCATGTCTATGAATTTCTAGAACAGGCAAAACTAATTTATGGTGATAGAAATAAGAACAGAGGTTGGCTGGCAGACAGGAGAATTAAGAGGGAAGGGGTACAAAAGAACTTTCTGAAGTGATGGAAGATTCTATACCTGGATTGGGGTGTTACTCGCATCTGTGTACATATTGTCAAAATTCATCATACGCTGAAGATTAGAACATTTATTGTATCTAATTCTACTCCACACAAACACAGAGAAAACAGGGGTAGGAGGAACAGCTGCTGGAACACTTTTTTCTGACATTGTTGCATGTGTTTTTATTTCCCTTCAGCTGTGGTAGACCTGTGAAATGCTATTTTTAGAATGAACGTCGTAGAGGTAGGAGCTACATCTGTTTCACTTGCCTAACATAATACCAACCCCATTGCCAAGTACTAATGAAGTTGTTTCATGAAAGAGAAGAGGGCAGAGGATAGCTAATGATTAAATAACAAAAAATTGCTTTTAATGTAGATAAAGAAATAAGCACCAAGTGAAATAGTAAATATCTTAGAGCATTTCAATTCATGGTCTATCATTTAGGAAGCAATCTGCACCATCCAAGTGTGCAGAACATCAGTTAAATACTGTCTAACTGTGCAAGTAGCTTGCATTCCATTTCTTCTCTACTTCATTTTAGCTCAAATGACACCATCTGTTACATGAGTTTAAAACAGCTGTCTTTACTACCACAAGTATCTCATGCTCTCTATCAGAACAGAGGAAGGATGTGTAGCAGGTAATATACTAATGATATTTTGATGTTGCTTGAGAAGTAAAACATGAAGACCTGTGACCCCATGTATCCTAAGAACATGGCCTAATGAAAAGAAAAGGATCAATTAGAGCTCCTACTTCATGACCAAAGAAACTTAAAAATGTAGTGTTTTGCCTGGGCTGGCTGAGATTGCTTAAAATGAGGAGGTAAAAATATATATCTATATCTATATCTACATCTATATCTATATCTATATAGATAGATAGATAGATATAGATATAGATGTAGATATAGATGTAGATATAGATGTAGATATAGATATAGATATCTGTAGCATTATTAGATACCCTTTGTAGGAATTCTATCTTGAGAGGAAGAAGAACAAGGTTAAAACCCATTCAATAAGCCCCAAAGGTAATAGAAAACAGTCAAGCAATGCTCATCCATGACTCATGGGTATAGTTAAGTCATTTATGAGACAAGAAGATAAGAATGACATGCCTGAATCTTCAATCCCATGGATGTCAAAAAAAATAGAGGTGAAGGGGAGCCTCGAAGCCTACTGGTGTTTGTGAAAGCTCCCCCTAAATACCAAAGAGAACCTATACTATAAAGGGATACATCAGAAACGTAGGAAGTGTGATTTAGGGAAATATTTATTAGGGAAACAGAAGCCTAGTTCTTATCTCAGGTTTCTATTATAAGATGTTGTCACTCAGGCAAATGAAAACAGTTCCTTAAATGAAGTGTACAGAGATGATAGCGAAGCAGTATAAGAAATTAGGTATCAATCCATTTTACTAAAAAAGAAAGTGGAGTCAGACAGTTGAGTAAGAGTATGAGGTAAAGGAAAATTACTGTTATTATTTTCAATAAGGCTGTCAAATTCTTAAAAAGATCCTTTCAGCTACAGACATTTTGGTATATTTACAAATTCTCATTGTAATGAACAAGTAGTAATTTGTATTCTTATGTTGGGATATCAGTAAAAGGCAGAGAAAAGCAGCATTTTGCAAATTATTTTCCAGGCTCTTTTTAGAAGGTTTGCCCACAGACTGAAAGGAATTGCTGGGAATCTCGAAGTAATATCTGATAGAAAATTTTATAGTTAAGGCAATATATAACAAGATTGATCAATATTCCTATGTAGTTTGAATAGTAATTATATACTAAAGAATATATTTTTAAAAATTCATCAACAGAATAAAAATAATAAGCATAAAGTTATTCATGCAGCAAGAACCATGATAGAAAACTAAAAATAAGATCTGCCTAACATTAGTGGAATAGTTAAGAAAATCATAATATTTCAGTTAAATGAAATACCATTCAGCCATTAAATCTATAATACATACATATATATATATAATCAGAAGCTAAAGAGGGTCAGGCCTGGTTAGTACTTGGATGGGAGACTACCTAAGAAGACCAGATGCTGTAGGCTTAAAAAAATAAAAAATATAGGGTTCTAAGCTGACAAGGTCCTTGCAATCTGTGAGGTCAACCTTGCCTAAAAAAATAAATGAATGGATGAATTAATTAATTAATTAATTTAAAAATTTTTAATATAATAGTAAGGATCTTAAATAGATACAAAGATAACACAAGGTGACATTCAAAAATCGATATAATAATTTTTTCTTTTAAGAAAATGTAATGCTACCTTATATTGCTTTATAATAAGTGTTTGTAAATCTGTAATTGAAGCACAATTCTGACATATTGCATTTATTTAAAATGTTAAGTATAATAGATATAGTGGTAATATCTTTACGTACATTCCCCATTCCAGTCAACACCCTCCCCTCGCCCAAGATATCCAATAATAAGAATTCAGAGCCTATTCTACTATATCCCTCACTACGCTGATGTACAAACACATACATGTGAGAGAGAGGGTCTTTTATTTTCTACCAAAATTATACCATACTCTATATTTTACACTGAAGATTGTTTCTCCCCTTAATAACATGCCACTGCATCCCTCTAAGCCAATATATAGCTATAATTCATTTTTCTAGTAAGCGTTCGCAGTAAAAATTAGCATGATTAATCCAGCCATTTTTCTACTGAGGAACATGCAATTTATTTCCTGTTTTACCACTACAAGAAAAAGCTGCCGGATATACATATCATTCATTATACCTTAGATTACGGTGTGTTCGATCCCGCAGGATAGATGCCCATAGCTGGGCTTGATAGGCTAACGACATATCCATTTTTACATTTTTAACAAATACTTTAAAATAACTTTCCATAAATGTTCTACGTCTACCTTCCCATAGCAATATACAAATGTTTGTTTTCCCAGATTGTCACCACTACTGAATGCTATCAACCTTTTATTCTTGCAATTGGACAAGTGAAAATCGTAATTCAAATATGCATTCCCTTGAATGCTGACAAGCTTAAGCCTTTCTCCTTATCATTTGCATTTTAGTTTCTATAAATATGAACATTCCTTTCTATTGTGTTATTTTTCTAATCAGTATGTGGGAGTTCTTTGAAAATTGGAGGTATTAAGTTTGTACCTGTCATACACTGTACCTATTTGACTCTGTCTATTTCTAGTCTTTTGGTTTCTTTATTATACATTTTTCCATTCATAAATCTTTTTAAATTGGTATGTCTATTGATCATTTCTTCATTGCCTTTGTGCCCTGTTTATATTTCTGATCTCTGCTCACTCGCAATATTACAAAAACATTTTCCTAATTTTCTTCTAGTCTTCATAAAGATTTTATTTTGCATTGAGATACATTAATCTACTTGGTGTATATTTTCTAGATGGTATAAGGTAGGAGTTTATATTACCTTACTTCCAAATGGATATCAAATAATACCAGCATTTAATAATCTTTTTCCTTTGAAATTGTAACACCAGCTTTTCCAATATTAACTCCTCCTCTATTCTTGGATACATGCTGAGAGTTTCTACTCTGTTCCATTGTTCTGGTTATTATTTCTCATGACACAGACATGCTGTTTTAATTACCATAAAATTATTATAAGTTTTATCTGGTAACATAAGATTCCTTCCCCCTGATTACTGTTATTCTGAAACATAAATTCTGTTATTAAATCTTATTCGCTTATTCTTCTACCTAAATTTTCAAATAATTTTTTCAATTCCAAAAACATTTTTCTTTAGATTCTGATGAGAATCATATTGTATGTACCTATATTTAGGGGAAAACATGACATTTGTATAATACTGAGTCTTCCCAAACAGTACATGGCATGATTATTCAGATGTCATTTCATGTCTTTCAATAAAATATTAAGTTCCTTATCCTTACTGATACCGTCCTAGAAATTTCAGAGCTTTGTTATCCATTTGTAACAAGTTAGAAACTGCTGCTTTACATATATTTTATGCCCTGTTCCTACATACCTGTTTCTACATGTATAGAGAAGAGCAGTTCAGGAGGTGGCCCAGGCCAGATATACGCCAGGAAGCACCTCAAACATCTGGGAGTCATACTATACACAGTTTGACTAACGGGTGAGAAATAGTACAAAACGCTCAGGCATGAACATACAGCTCATTCATTATGCCCGAAGTTCCCAGGCTGCCAGAGCAGCCTGGTTAAGTATTGTCCTGGCCGTGTTTCTGTGCCTCCAGAATGGGGAAATTTTCCAGAAGCCCCTAGAGTCTTGCTAACAAGCCCTAAACTAACTATGGCAAATGTTCACATCAGCACTTATTGAAGTCTCTTCTGTTGGTTTTGAAGCTATTGCTTCTGTGTGTGTGTGTGTGTGTATATTTCTAATATAAAGCCATTTTTAGAATCTACCTTAGGGGAAAAAAAATCAGTACTCTAGCCATAAATCGATTTTTTAAAAAGATGAAAGAAATTTAACTTAAATGTCTAAAAACAGAAATGGTCGCATACATTATGATACATTCGTGTAGAAGAAACTGATACATCTATGCAAGAGTCTCATTAAGCTTATATAAAAGACAATTCAGAGAATATTTCCTGACATTACAAATGCTTGTGCTAGCATATTAAGTTCACTACACAGCTTTCAAAACTGCATATTTAATTTGATAGGTAAATTGATTTTGCCTTTCATTTTGTCATTTTCGTCCTCATTTAGGATACATATTCGTTTCCTAGGGCCGCCATAACAAAGTGCCACAAACTGGGTGGCTTAAAACGACAGAAATTTATTTTCTCACAGTTCTGGAGGCCAGAAGTCTGAAATCAAAGTGCCAGCAGTGCCACACTGCTTCTAAAGGCGCTTGGGGAGATCCCCCTTGCCTCCTCTGGCTTCCGATGGTTGCTGGCAATTTTTGGCATTCCTTGGCTTATAGATACATCACTCCAATCTCTGTCTTTATCTCCACATGGCTCTCATCCCTGTGTCTGTGTCCAAATTTCCCTCTTCTTATAAAAAAATCAGTCCTTGGATGAGGGCCCATTCTAATCTAATATGACCTCAAATATGATCTTTACTTGATTCCATCTGCAAAGACTGTTTCCAAATGAGGTCGCATTCACAGGGCCTGGGGGTCAGGACTTCAATATATCTTTCTTTAGGAGGACACAATTCAACCCATAACATCCCACCCTCTGGCTCCCCAAACATCATAATCTTCCCACATGCGAAATACATTCACCCCATCTTAGCCTTACCAAAAGTCTTCTCTTTCTCTCCCCACCCGCTTTCCCTCTCTCCTAAATTATTGTGGTTGATTCTATCAACTAGATGTGAGCATGACGGCAACACAACCAGTGCCCACGTAACCAGACCTTATTGGGCTAAAATGAAAGCAGAATAGACCAATCCACCCCTTCGCTCCCAAACAAAATCCCTATTTCTGTCGGTGATAAGAAGTCCCCACTTGGCTGAAGCTCTCATCTCTCCCAGGAGCTGTGGAACAATTTTATCAAGTGTGTTCTGGACCAACACAAACAATGTGGCTCTGCCTTCCAGGCCACTGAGCAGTATTTTGACTATTTGGCCCCCAAGCAGTGCTCCCTAATTTTAAAATCATACCGTTCAGCTCATTGTTTCCATGTCTGCAGAAAAATTAATATCTCCCCTTCAGGATAGAAGTTATAATTCACAATTCAGCCCTGACAACAGCATGAGCTAATTAACCAACCTTGGAAACAAAATAGAGCTGTTTTTATTTTATTTTAAACCTGTTTATATGATATGCATAGCCACTCAGGCAGTAGTCACCACTAAAAAATCATTATGAACATACATTGGCAGAGCGGTGGTTTAACTCACAAGTAAGCAAGTTTTCTGAATGATCTAGTTTTGAAACAAATCAAAGTTGTCGAGGCAAAAATGACGTACAGACATGCTGAGACATTCTTGATGCAGAGCCAGAAAAGTAAAGTTTCTGGCAATTAAGGGAACAGACCACAAGGTTGCATTGAAGTCATAGACCCCAGGGTTGATGGAAATATCGTGTAATAGAAGGAAGAGAGAACTCTAAATCAGAAAGCACTAAACTCTACCAACCGCACCAGTTCTGTGTGCCCTTGTGTGAGCGAGGCTGTTCTCCGGGCAGGACCAGCTTCTTGAGTTCTGGAACTCAATGCAAAATGAATATGGAGGGCCCCTTGTTCATAAATGATTAAGAATTTCAAACGTGTTGCAATGTAGCATGAAACCAAACACAGGGCCCTTCTAAGCACGAGACCCTGTGCTACTGCGCAGCTTCTACCTATGTCCAGGTTTCAATCTTTTAATCAGTGAAACGGGGAAAAAACAAAATTATATATTTTTTACTTCCTTCATGGGATGATTGGAATGATTAAGATAACATCTGCAAAAATGTTTCGCAAATGTGAAAGCACTTTATCCAGAGCAGAAGCTATAGAAAGTGTGGAAACACGAGTAGGGTGTCTCCTGGACACCTCCTGCCCACTTGCAGGAATTTAATAAGGGATCACCAAATACTTCACCTATACGTAGTGCTTTATACATCACTAAATTGCGATGGAGCTTATGCTTAACAGTTTCCACTGAATTAAAAGAAACCAGTTCGCTAAATGCAATGTGGTTTCCTGGATTGGATCCTAGAACAGAAAAAGGAGATCAGTGAAAAAACTTGTAGACGCTCTAGAGCGGCAGTCCCCAACCTTTTTGGCACAGGGACTGGTGCGCCTATGAGAATCTAATGCCTGAAGATCTGAGGTGGACCTGAGGCTGTGATGCCAGTGCTGGCCAGAGGCTGAAATTCAGATGAAGCGTCCTTCGCTCACTTGCCCTCTGCGCATCTCCTGCTGTGCAGCCCAGCTCCTAACAGGCCATGGTACCAGTCTGTGGCCTTGGGCTTGGCGACCCCTTGCTCTAGAATTTAGTTAATAGTATTATGTGCTGTTAATTTCTCAGTTTTGACAAATGTACCACAGTTGTGTGTGAGATGTTTAAATTAAGGGAAGTTGCATAAAGCTTGGGTAGGAATTCTCTGTACTATCTCTGCAAATTTTCTGTAAACCTAAAATTCTTCCAAAATAAAAAGTTGATATTAAAAAAAATGAAACTAGTCCATTTTGACAGACTGGGAGGAAATGATGATTCTTATTTTCTTAAAGGCAAAATAAAAAGATTAGCTTCTGTATTAGAAGATGGAAACCTGTCCTAAGTTATGTAGACAGTTGTTTTAAATTACATATACCAAAATACATAGATAGATAGCTGGCTGGATGGATGGATGGATGGATAGATAGATAGATAGATAGATAGATAGATAGATAGATAGATAGATAGATAGCCAGCCAGCCAGCCAGCCAGCCAAAAGGGCAAGGGAAAAAACAGACTGGATAAATAGAAATGACTTGAAATTTTGCTGCATGCACTCAAATATTCTACTTATTTCTAATTTACTCAGAGTTTTTACTTCGATTCCAAAATTTTCTTCCTTTTGCAGGTATCATCCATATTCTTTTGTTGTTAACATTTTTTATGACTGCAAGAATAATTCATGTTTGTTCTAGAAAATTCGTAAAACTACAACCCCCCAAAATTATAATTCTCTCGCTGAGATGTAAGCATGATCAACATCTGGACTCATTTTTATCACCCTCTCCTGTGTGCATGTGCATATGAACATACACTATACTTTAGAATAGAAGCCATTGAATATACACCAGCATTTCCAAAATTATGTTCCATGGAAAATTGAGATCCACAGGCAAAAAATTGGGGAATGTATCATACACTGTCCTCCCTCTTGATTCACTTTACGTAGTATAGTGAGAGCTGTGAGAAGTCCTGCATAACTTTTACAACTCGGATTTCTCAATGCCTGAATTCTATTATTATCCAACAGAATACTCCTTGGGAAACTGGTATAAATAGCTCTGTTCTAAATCTTTTTCACTTAACAAGATGTTATGAGCATTTGCTCTTGTTACTCAATATTAATTGCAAATATCATTTTAATGACTACAAGTATTACAGCATCTGAGTATTTCATTATTTATTATACCAGCAGTAGATAAAAAAAAATTTCAAAAAGATCCAGATAGCAAATATGTGTGACTGCAGGCCATACGACATCTAGAGCACGAAAGGAGCCACAGATATTATGTGCAGTTCTGTTCCAATAAAACTTTCATATAATTTTCATGTATTATGAAATATTATTCTTTTGAATTTTTAACCATTTAAAAATATAAAAATTATTTTTATCTCACAGGCTGCACAAAAACAGATTCACTAACCATGTTTTTCTCTCCCAATTGGAAAAAATAATTGTATCAGACATTTGGAAAAATAAATTGTTGTCTGAATCTCTGACCACTTCCTTTAGACAAATTCCTAAAAAATTCCTAGACCTGCACAACTAAGCCAAGGAATAGGAATATTTGGCAGGGAATCCATATTGCTAAATTGCTCTATAGAAAAGATGGGCAGTGCTCAACAGCAGTGTTCAAAAGTGTCTATCTCACTGTAAACAGGCCAGTTTTAACTATTATCATTTTTTTAATGTTTAATAATTTGATAGATGAAAATTAGTCTCATGTTTTGCTATGCATTTCTCTGATTGCTATTGTGTGCACTTTCCTGTTTGTTACTGAAATATTGTTTGCTTTTTAAAGTCATGGGAGTTCTTTATCTACTGATCCTATTAATTCTTCTAATACTTGGCAAATATTTTCCTTATTTGTTGACATTTTTATTTTATTATGATATTTTGGGTTGCGGAGATGATTTTAAATTTTATAAGTTGATTATAGATTAAATATAGATATATATTATTCATTGATGTTGATTTATCAATCTATTGGCACATCTAGTTTGGTTTCTTCCTTTGCTTTATACATGGAAAGTCATTTCTTACTTGAGATCATTGAATAATCAACCAAAGTTTCTTCTGGATTCTATTATACTTTTGTATCTTAGATCATTGATAAGTCTTCAAATCATCTGCATTCACGTAGTGTGTGGTGTGAGATGAGATACTAAACTATTTCTTTTCCAAACTGTTTTTTTCTGATTTTGATTTTTCCATTTATTACATAACCACCCCTTCCCCACACTGATTTGTTAATGTTCTCTTATGTAAGTACTGGGGTCTAAATAAGGGTAAAAAGTAGGATCTAACGAGGGTAAGAGTGGGGGGGCATCTCTAAGCCATCCCATTCATCTGTCCTATCTTACAATAGTTCAACACCATCTAAGCTACAGTGTCCCCTTAACTGCTATTTCGATTTCCATGGTTTCAGTTACCGTGGAAATATTATTGGAATGTTAACTAGAAAATTCCAGAAGTAAACAATTCATAAGTTTTAAATTGCATGCCATTCTTAGTAGCATGATAGAATCTGGTGCCATCCCACTCTGTCCTGCATGGGACATGAATCATCCCTTTATCCATTAGTCACTCAGTAGCCATCTTGGTTATCAGATCAGCTGTGGCAGTATCGAAGTGCTTGCGTTCAAGTCACACTTATTTTACTTAATAATGGCCCCAAAGTGCAATAGTAGTGATGCTGGCAATTCGGATACGCTAAAGAAAAGCCGCGAAGTACTTTAAGTGAAAAGGTAAAAGTTCTTGACTTAATAAGGAAAGAAAAAAAATCATATGCCGAGGTTCCTACAATCTACAGAAAGAATGAAGCTTCTATCTGTGAAATTGCCTAATTTGTAAATTAAGCTTTATCATAGATATGTGTTTATAAGAAAAAACATAGTATATCTAGGGTTCAGTACTATCCACTTGGAGCCTTGAAATGTATCCCCATGAGTAAGGGGGACAACACCTGTTAGTGTTCAAATGTACAATAAAAGACCACTCCACTTTATTATTTTTAGTTCTTACTTCTTAGAAGAAATTAAAGGGCATCTTGGGAGTATTTAAGTTAGGAAAATCAAACCCAGCATATAAGTGAATCGTCTATGCAAAAACCACGTAGAGATCATTGACATCAAGTTTACTAAGAGAAAAGAACCAGATGCAAACCAAAAAAAAAGTGATCTGAGAGCAACAGTGGCAGACACACACTGTGTTGGAAGAAATTGTCACCCCATTTATTTTAGGCCTATAGATAACAGTCAGTCAGTTCTTGATTCTTCCAATGAGATCTATAATAAAAATATCGCTAGAACTGCATGGATCATCAATCTCACATTAGCTATGAATTTAGCCTTGTCCCCGACCAAATGCATTAGCAGAATCTTAACAGAAAATGTGCTCTTTATAAAGAGCATCTCTCTCTCTCTGCCTTCCCTGGTCACCTTCGTTGGATGGGCTGTCAACACAGAAACCCTCAAAAGTGTGTCAGCAGGGGGAAGAAACCCAGCAGCCGAACCTCAGATGGATGGTGTAGACCTAGATTGTCAGACTACCCACTAGGAGCCAAATCTAACCTGTAACCTATTTTTGTACATAAAATTGTATTAGAGCAATGCCGTGCTATTATTTTGTGTTATTAGCTATGCAATGGCGGAACTAAAGAGTTGCAACAGAGCCTCTACGGCCTGCAAAGCTAAAAATATTTACCATCTGGCCCTTTATAGAAAAAGCTCGCAGCGTATTCTGGGATATCAGCTTCCCTATCCCCCACACCTGCAGGCCCCTGCAAGTACGCCTCACCGCCTGTAAAGATACACTCCTATTTCTCCTCAGTTTCACCTCAGTAATTTTGTCTGCTTTTAATTAGAATCAAACCCAGACCTCAGCCATTCGCACAGACCAGAGGATAACGCAATCACAACTTTTAATTTCCCTCCACTAGGCTGCGAGCAGCTCCTGAATTCAATCTGATTGTCAAGACCTGAGAAATGCTCAAGCTGGGACTTTAAAAAAAAATCAGGATAAAACAGGTAAGAAAAGGGCACGGTGCCTCTGTCGTTGAGCTATTTCTGGTGTATAGGAGAAGCCTAGACGAAGGTGAAAATATCAATGTGGAAATGTCCAAGTTTGGGGATCTCCAAAATAGATGCGTTATTTTTAAATACATTTCCGGTGTCAGTCTGAAACCTCATCAGGTAAGAGCTGAGACATTTACAGGCCTTTGCTATCAGGGAGGTAATTGCTGGCCACAGGCCAAGTGGTTCAGTTCCTGAGCCATAAATTGAGTGACACTTTGTACCAATAATCTTGTGTTTCCAGAGAAGCATAGGAAAACAGAAACAAAGCAAATGATAACAATGTTCTCCATCTTATAGGCATTTCAGGGTCCGAAGCATGAAAAGTGTTTTTCAAATCATTTCCGAAAACCTCAGCCACACACGTGAACAAAATTATAGAAACACTTCGTGTATTCTGCTTGACCAGAAAATGAGGTATTCCATATACATAAAGTTTCCAAATAAAGGTATTTGAAGTTCAGAACTCTTTGGGTCATCATCACTTGGGAAAGAATTTTTCCTAAAATGAATTACTTTATTTGGACTATATGCAGAACACAAGGTTTTTCAGTGACCACGGGCCAACATTTTGAGCATTTAAGGCTGTGTCCCTACCCTAGAGAAGTTGCTAGTCTAGCTGTCAGCAAGCATTTTCTGTCAAGGGCTAGATAATAAATATTTTAGGCTTTGTGGGCCGCACACGGTCTTTGCTGCATGTTCTCTGAATGTGGAAAAATAAATTCTAGCTGGGAACATTAACCTCTTTGGAGGATCTGAGTTGAGTCCTCAAAGCATGAGTAACACTCTTTGTTTTCAAAGGTAAATATACATTCATGATACATAAAGAACTCTTACAAGCCAACAACACAAAGACAAACAACCTAACTGAAAACGGGCAAGGGACCTAAACAGACATTTCTCCAAAGAAAATGTACAAGCAGCGAACAAGTACCTGAAAAGATGCTCAACGTCATCAGTCATCAGGAAAATGCAAACCAAAACCACAATCAGATGCCATTTTACACTCCCTAGGGTAGCTATAGTTAAAAAAAAATGAAAAATAACGAGTGTTAGAATGTGGAGAAATTAGAACCCTTATACATTGCTGGTAGGAACGCAAATTGGTTCAGCTGCTCTGGAAAACAGTTTGGCAATTCCTCATAAAGTTTAGCACAAAATTAGCATATGACCCAGCAATTTCACTGCTAGGTATATATAAAAATGGATTGAAAAGGGCACTCAAACAAGCATTTGTATATGCACATTCATGGAAGCACAATTCACAGTGGCCAAAAGGTGGAAACAGCCCAAATGTCCCATCAGCTGATGAATGGATAAACAAAATGTGTGCTCTAACCGTATGATGAAATATTATTCAGCCATAAAAAGGAACGAAGCTCTGATATATGCTATAATGTGGATGAATCTCAAAAACATTATGATTAAGTGAAAGGAGCTAGTCGCAAAAGGTCACATATTGTAATAATTTCATTTATATGAAATGTCCAGAATAAGTAAATCCATAGAGATGGGAAATAGATTGGTGGTGGTTCCCAAGGGTGGTTCCCAAAAGAATGGGGGGTGCCTGCTTAACAGGTAGAGACTTCCCTTCTGGGGTACTGGCAGTCTTCTGGAACTAGATACGAGTAGCGATTGCACAACGCCGCGAATGTTATATGAATTTCACCTCGATTAAAAAAATAAGTAGAAAAAATAAATTTACAGGGCAGTCATCAAGTCAGGGATTATAGATGCTATTTTACTCTCGTATGCTATGATATCAACAGGCCATTTTTATGTAAATGTATCTATGCTTCTGTACTTTTTGCCACCGTGTATATGTTGCTTTTTTACAGTTAAAGTGATAGACGTTTATGGTAAGATTCAAGGCATAAAGAAAAAGGTCATAATGACAGCTAAAATAGATTAAGACCTGGCCATTTGCTAATGCTGTGCTGAAATGAAACAATCCATGTATGAATACTCATAACAATTCTGTGAGCCAAACACTGTGTCGACGCCCAATCTAAAAGATGAAGAAATAGAGGCTGAAAGAGATTAAGAAACAGGCCTATCAATAGGAAGCCAGTGAATAGCAGAGCCAGACTTGGATTCCCACAGTCCAACCCCGGAAGTCTGGCTTTGAAACACTGCTTTCCTTTGCCTGGAAAGAAGTGATGACATCTTCCCTAACTCCACCCTCTGGACGAAATCACCGTGGACTAATCATTTTCAGATACTTTTTTAAAAAATGAAATGAAGATCCCACTGTAGTCAATATTCAAAACACACTTTTTAATATATCATCAGCATGTCTTCATCTCTAGACACTTATTTTATTCTTATTAATGTCCGCATGATATGCCATTGCATAAATACACCATCATTTAGTTACCCATTCCCCTAGTGTTGGGCACTTCAGTTGTCTTCATCTTTTCACTTTTACAGCATTGCAATAAAACTCCCAATATCTTCGTTCACTTGTTTGATAACATTGTCAAAATAAATTGGTAGAAGTGGAATTGCTTAGGCAAAAAATATGCCTCTTAGTCACTGTGATGGATGTTGCTGAATTGTCCTTCCCAACTTTGTATGGGTTTCAATTTCTACCACTAGTGTGTGAGAGGACCTCTCTGCTCACATTGTCAATCACGGGCATTGTCAGTCTTTTTAGTCTCTTTACCAACCGATAAATCAAAATGTATATCTTATTATTTTACATGGCATTTCTTTCATTATTAACAAAATTGAGCATATATTGATAAATGTATTGGCCATTTGAACTGGTTTTAAGAATCAATTCTTTAAGTCTACATTTTCTATTGAGATGTTTTATTGATTTATAAGACCGTTACATTATAGCTAATAACCCTTCGATATTTTTTTCTGTCATATGTGTTGTAGCTTTTACCATGGGTTAATATTTGTCTTTTAACTTGGGGTATTTTTGGTCACCTATAAGGTTTTTTGTTTTTTTTCTTAATAAAGTCAAATCTCTCAATATTTTTAATGTTTCTGGGTTCAGCGCTGTTCCTTAAGGGGGATTTAATGTAAAAATCATAAAAATATTTTTCTGTTGTGATTTATAATAAGAAATACATATTTCATCTTCCTGTTTCTGGCTAGGAGCTCCTAAAACCCTTAGAATTTCTTAAGTGGTAAGAACAACAAAGGCGTCTTTTGTTTTGTTAATGAGGTACCTTTTAGAAGCTAAGGATGGGACGGTTGCCAGGACAACCAACCTGTGATTAGAGGATGTGAACTTTCAGTCCCGCCTCCTGACCTCTGGGGAGGGGAGAGGGCCTGGAGGTTGAATTAATTGCCAATGGCCAATGATTTAATTAATCATACCTCTGTAATGAAGCCTCTATAAAAATCCAAAATGACAGGGTACAGAGAGCTTCCGAGTTAGCGAACTCATGGAGATTTGGGAAGAGTGACGCTCCTGAAGAGGGCATGGAAATTCTACACCCCATACCTTCCCTCTACATCTCTTCCATCTGACTGTTCCTGAGTTATATACTTTTATAATAAACTAGTAATCTAATAAATTAGATGTTTCTGGTTCTGTGAGCTACTCTAGCCAATTAGTCAAACCCGAAGAGAGGGTTATTGGAACCTCTGATCTGTAGTCAGTAGGTCAGAGGTTCAGGTGACAACCTGGACTTTCATCTGGAGTCTGAAGGGGGAGGGACAGTCTTGTGGGACTGACCCCTTACTTGTGGGATCTGACACTGTCTCCAGGTAGATAGTGTCAGAATTGAGTTGAAGTGTAGGACACCCAGCTGGTGTCAAAGACTGGCTTGGCAGTGTGGAAACTCACACCCCGACACACACATTGAAACTGGGTATCAGAACCCTTTACCTGTTTTTCAAGGAAGGTTTTACTTTTCCCGTTTAAGTCTTAGTCCACCTGGAATTGATGTTTGTTTAGGGTGAAACTTAGAGTTCAAACTTTAGAAAGGAGGACAGCACATGAGATTATCTCTGAATTTGTTTTTTTGTTTAATTGGTTGTTTGCTTAGTTGGTTGGCTGGCTGGCTGGCTGGCTGGCAGGTTGGTTGGTATTTTGAAATTTGGTCTTGTTTTTGGAGGAATGAGTTTTTTTGTTTTTACTCAAATTTTTTCAGTTATCTTTGTGATCTTGTTACTGTGGAGAATGGTTTTAACTGTAGATTCACAACAGAATTGATTCAAGAGTAGTGTTCGGAGCCTAATATTGGGCCTCTTTCCTTTCCATGATGTCTCTTATGATTCCAGACTTGGTCCAATGGGGACTGGAACCAGAGTACACAGCTATAGATGAAGAAAATCAAGATCAAGTCAAAGAAAAGGAAGCGACCATGCCTGAGTGGAGACACCATAATGACGTGAGCATTGATAACACTTGCCAAAAACCCAGGTATCCCTTCCTCTTGCCTCTCTTCGTGTCCCTCGACGCTACATATCGATCTCAAGACCCTTGCCATAAAGCTTTCCACTGAATACCTCTGACTGCTTCCACATAGCTTAGAGCATTTCTATCCAAGTAAATCAGTGGTGACTGGCCACATACAGCTGTTGAGCACATCAAATATGCCTAGTGCCCTTGAGGAAATGAATTTTTTATTTAAATGTATTTAATTAAAATTTAAATTTAATTATTTTAAATTTAATTAACTTAAATATAAAAATAAATGCTTAATTCAGTCACTGGGACATTTTTAAGGATGCTTGGAACAGCTTGGGCATGTGAATCTACTTTTTCAGCTGTGGTTTTTTTGAAATCTAAATGCAAATTAAGTATGTCGAATAAAAATTGAGCATCCTGAGATGTGCTTCAAATGTAAAATACACACCGATCGAGGATTCGGTATGAAAAAAAAAGTGTGTGTTCTCATTGATAATTTTTATATTAATTATATTTGGAAATGAGAATACCTTGCATAGATTGGGTTAAAGAAAATAGATTATTAAAGTTAATTTCACCTATTTATTTTTAATGTGTCTACTAGAAAATGTAAAATTACAGCTGTGGCTCATATTGTATTTTGACTGGAGGACATCGGCTTAGCAGTTGAGTTCTGCAAACAGAGCCTGGTTTGAGTCTCCACTTAGTAGGTTTGTGAATTGGGGCAAATAGGACAACTTTCTGAGTTGGTTTTGGCATCTATGGCCTGCAGGGTCTCTGTTAACCTTAAAAGAGATACATAAGGCAGTCTGTGCAATGAATGGCATTGAAAAGCTCAATAAATGCTAATTCATTTTGCTTTTTATTATAATTATGACTCTTCTTGGTGTGGGCATTAAAATGTTAACTCCTGGTCTCACCTGCTATAGTAATCTCTCTATTAAAAGCTATCTTACCTTGATAAGGCTGGTTATCTAATTTGTGGGGCTCAGTGCAAAAGGAAAATGTGGGGAGAAAAATAACAGGCAAATGTGCTCTTAAAGTTATTTTTTAAAAGTTTTCATTTATTGATGGTTTCTCTCTCGATCTGTGGTGGTGGTTTTTATTTGCTGTTCAATGCCAAGCTCCCTCTGGGGTATCCGCAGGGTACTCTGGAGGTGAATGCAGATCCTTACCAGTCACTGGGGAACCCTCGCCTTGAAACTTGGTGGGATCACACACATGTGCACACAACCCACTGGCCACCACCCTCCCCCTGCCATGCGCCACCAGGGCGGTGTAGATGCGCTTTGTCTGACTAGAAGCAGGAAAGTCACTCTCCCGTTCCCAGGCGACCGCAACCCACAGTGGACCTGAATGCCCCCATGGGATGAAACGCTCTCCTCCAAGTCACACTCAGAACCCGGATGGCGGTGGGTGAGGGTGTACCCTTCTCCCCCAGCCCCACCCGTGCCTGGTCCTGAGCTGTGATGACCAGCACCATCCCCACCTGAGATGTCACAGGCTGCATTGCCAACCCCAGCCCCCAGCTGTAGGCGGACAGCAGAACCCGGCTTCCCCTCACATTGTAGCAGTTATTGCCCAAGCAGAGGGAGGTGACAGTTGCTGCGCAGGGAGCCGTGGGGAAAGGCAGGTAGCTCCCGATCCTACACTTGAACCAAGGCACCTAGTGCCCAGTGCATGCTCCATGGAACTTTGCTTACACAACCCAAAGGCAAAGTAGAATTACGAAGACTTTCAAGAGCATTAAATCCCAAACATGGGGCCCTTCCGAGAGCAGAACCCCGTAAAACTGCACTGGTTGCACATCCGTGAAGCCAGCCCTGACTTGACCGTGCAACAGACAATGGCAAGTGCCTTAAGTTGATCCCGTCAAATCTCTTTCATCAGTTCTGTATACCCTTCGCCTGTCTTCTATGGGCTTTGCTGCTGAAGGCTGCATTGACAATGTTCCTTGGAACACAGGCCGCTCAGCATCAGAAGCCACTTCATTCTCCTGTCCTGAGAGCAGAAGCGTGTGTGAGTGTGGACGCCTGCGCCCCTCGCCTGCAGGGTCGACATGCTCGAAGGTTTCATTCATCCTGCAGAGCTCCCACAGATCAGACTGAGGCTGTGGCTTCCCCGCCTGCACCCACCCTCCTGGCCCTCTTTAGGGAAGGAAGCACCTCCTGGGAGCACTTCTGGAGGAAATTGCAAATTCTCCTGTCACAGTCTGCTTCTGGGGAACCTCAGTTCAGACAAACCTTTCTTCTACTGCGTTTAGATCATAATATCAAGAATCAAAGATTTCCATGTGCCAAGCGTGCTGCTAGGCACTTCATCCTGTTAAAAAAAAAAAAAAACACCACAGGCCCCAGATGGAGTCGCTTATGCTAGGCTATGTCACCAAACTGGGGCTTAATACCTAACTTAGTTGCAGTTTCAGCCTGCCCCCAGGAATGTACTCTTCAGGTCTGTCTGGAATGTTCTGGTCAGCATGAATATAAGTAAGTAAGCCCAGGGACCTTCTCAGAGGAAGATGAAGTAACCTACCTAATAAGACTTTCTTGTCCCCCAAGGGGAGGTGGCCTAATGTGAAATAATCTTTCCATTTGTTTGTTTGTCTTTCTCTTCTTGCCTCTACAAACCCTTCCCGTAGCCATTTGGAGCATCTTTCTACTTGCTGGATGGGATGCTGCCCGGTTCGTGAATCGTTCAATGAAGCCAGTTAGGTCATTCAAATGCATCCGGTTGAATTTTGGGTTTTGACAATCCCTTGCAGCAGGTCCTGGGTCTTCCTTGGTGTGGAGCGGAACAACAGACGTTTCTCTTGGAAGGAGAAGCACGATGTAAAAGAGTAGTTGCCACGTGCAGAGCAGACTGCTTAAATGAAGGGGATGGTGTCACGGAGTCTGTGATTAGCAAGGCTCCTGAGACGGAGACTTGCCCAGTCACCATCAATGCACTGTTTTCAGTGTCATTCAGGCAGTCAGATGGCACTCCCTAGAATTTACAACTTCATTTGCTGCCTTTAAGCCAAAATAATCTTAAGATAAACATAAAGCCTCGCTTAGACATGACCATATGTGACTCCGAGGAGCGGAATCATTTATTTTGCTCTAATGATGTAAGTGAAAGAAACTCCACTGGGAAAAAAAATACACTAAATGCAAAAGAACAGTGCCCTTTTTCTTTTTCTTAAAAGCCAGGTTTTATTCAGATGAGTAATACCAGTTATTCTAGACAGAATAAAAGAGAAAAAAAGTTCTGTCTTTTAACTAGTCAATTGGATCATCCGAGAATTTCTTTGATTCTGAGAGTCTACTTGAATTATAGAATTATGTCTTGATGCTCTTCGTCCCTGTCATCATCATCCTGGCATTTTCTTCTTTTAAAATGAAAGCCTGTCTTCTCCCTTTTCAACACCAAAAGTTAGCAGCTGTACCCACATGAAGGTAAAAATGATGAATAAAATGTTTTTAAAAATTAGTCATAGGTACATTTTATCTAAATGATGACAACTTACAAAAGTTTGTTATGCTCATTTAATAAGTCTTTATTTTAGGAAAACGGCAACATATAATCCCATAGAAACAGTATGATATGAGGTGAAGACGATCAAAAATCCTACTGAATGCACTGGGTAGCGAAATGTAGTATAAATACAGAGTGTCATTATAACTCCAACTAATTTCCGTGGGACATTTATCCAGAGTACACACAGGATAAGCCCTAAACCTGGCTTCTTGGCAATCACATCCTGAAACAAAAGAGTTATAAGGGGTTCAGTAGATAGTCCAAGGCCAAAAAAAAAAATGTTTTTAATCAATTATTTCACCGTAGGTATTAGGTAGATGTTTTTACTTTTTTGAATACATATTAAATTTTCAAGTTTTAAAATTCAAAGTTACTAAAAGGCATGCAGCAAAAAGTATTCTCTCACCATATTCCTACTCATCAAATTCTCCTCGCATGTTTTGACTTTCTTGTGTATTATCCAAAAGTTCGCCCCTCATACCCAAGCAAATGTGAATCCTTTTTTTTCTCCTGTCTTTATATCCATATTGTACACACTGGAATCTCCCTGGCTTTCTTGCACTTAATGATAATGGTCTATTTTAATCAAAAACTATTAATAAGGTCTTCAAATCTCAAATTTAATTCAGTGCCATGACAGGAGTTTTTCAAAGTGACATCCACTGGACAACCAATGTCCAAATCACCATAAGCAGATTCCTAGGCCTAGAGAAGAATCGTATACACATTCAAGTGTGTGAGCTGAAGGTGTGGGGGAAAGGACATTCCCTCTGCAGTCAAGTCGATTGTGGCTGGATTCAGATTCTGTCTCAGTGTGTCCCTTGGGCAGTGGGGATAATGCTGTCTACCTCCATGTCCCTGGGAAGAATAGAGGTGAGTTGCATGTTCATATTGGAAAACAGTCTCAGGAACTGGTTTTTGAGCTTGTGGGTACCCAACACCATCACCTCACAGCTGTCTTCCCGGAAGTCTAAGCAGCCCTTCCCACCAGCCTCACACCTAGCAAAGTGGAGTGTTTCTTTGTGGCCCCTTCCTTTCTTCTTCATCTGTCTTACTCCCTTACCTTCCTCTATGACTCATTACCTTAAAACATAACCCATGAGTAAGAATCCTACGGACAGAATTCTTCCAGCACATTCACTCAGGGTGGGGGGCAGTAACAGGCACAAACATGTACATAAAGTTCATATTGTGATAAAAACTGAGAAGCAAACCAAGAAGAAATAAAAGGAGGAAACACTTTGGATGTGGTACCTAGAGGAAACCCCTCTGAGGAGGAGACATGTCAGTGTCACTCAAAGGATGACCAGTTAACATCAGGCTAACACTCATGCTGAAAACAATTATAAATGTTGAAAAAGATACAGAAAATAACCATTTGAAAGCACCACACATCAATATAGGCAAGGCAAGCAATACTAGAAGCTTCGAGAAAAGAGGAAACAAGAGGTGAGCTCCACATTTCCTCCAGTTTTTCCCTGAGAGCAGTTCATACTCATGGCACAAGCAGAGAGTAGCCATGTTACCGAGCTGAAGACATAGAGGCCACAGTTTGAGTTTCCAAAGCGACTGGTACTTGAGAGGCAAAGTCTCAGAGAGACTTGGGGCCTCAAAATCTGCACAGATTTTCCCCTCCAGTGATTGGCTGCCTCCTAAACTGTCTATGCATGAGGTGAGACTCCAGGAGACCCATCAGAAAACCCAGCAGCTGAGAAGCTAAAAGCTGGGCAGAGGTTGTAGCAGCCACGTGATGCTAGGAAAACAGAAGTGATACACTCTATCAAGGTAGAAGGGCCTTAATAAACACCCAGGCTTGGTAAATATTCCTAGGCCATGCACTAGGACATAGAAATATGCCTTAGGATTGGGGGAAGAACTGAAACAGACCATCTCTCATGAAACCTAAAAACCAAGACTCAGTAGGACCAAGGTGAGTCATTGGCACTTTATTTGCCTACCAAAAGAGAAAGTAACCCTTTTTAGAGGGGGAGAATATCATTCAGAGCCCCTACAATTTTTTACACACAATATTTAGTATCTAGTAGAAAATTACAGGCCGTGTTAAAAAAAAAAAAAAAAAAGGAAATGTTGACCAAATCAAGAGAAATAAAACAAGCGATTTAAATAGAATGCTAGGTAATTCTTATATTAAAATCTTAAAATAATTAAGATTAATAGAATCTTAAACTAATTAACATAGGAAAAGATGTAAGTTTTCAGCAGAGACGTGGAATCCTAAAAGTCCACAACGTCTAGAACTTTCTCCCAAAAAGAAAACAATACCTACAATTAAGAATTCAATAGATAGGTTTAATATTAGGTTAGATACAACAGTACAAAGGAAAACAGATGAATAGAAATATACAAATTAATACACAGAGTATTAAAAGGATAGAAAATACAGAAAAGAGTATAATAGCCATGTTGGATATGGAGAATAGGCCTAATACATGTGTAATTGGAGTCCTAGGAAGAAATGAGCTAAAGAGAATGGCACAGAAACAATGTTTGAAGCAAAGTGATAATGGCTGAGAATTTTTCTTTTTTATTTTTATTTATTTATTTATTTATGGTGATATTGGTTAATGAAATCCAATAAGTTTCAACTGTACACTTTAACAGTAAGAAGTATATATGTTTACACTGTGTGTGTACCTCCTATAGTTAGATTTCTTTCCGTCACCACATATTTGATCCCCTTTATCCCATCCACCTCCCCCCTCCTCCCCCACCCCATACTCCCTGGTAACCACTAGTTTATTGTCCATGTCCACGAGTCTCTGTTTGTCCTGTTCATTTGTTGCTTTTAGGTTTATATACCACATATAAGTGATATCATGTGATTTATAATTTTTTCTGTCTGGCTTATTTCGTTTAGCATGATTATCTTAAGGTCCATCCATGTTGTCTCAAATGGCAGTATTTCATCTCCTCTCATGGCTGAGTCACATTCCATTGTCTGTATGTACCACAGCTTCTTTATCCAGCCAGCTATCATAGGACTTCAGTTGCTTCCACATCCTGGCCACTGTGAGAATTTTCCTAATACTGATGAAACCAATGAGAGATACCAACCCACAGATTCAAGAAGCTCAGTGAATCCCAACCAGAATAAATACAAAGAAAACCACGGTTGAAACACACACACACACACACACACACACTTATGCATACCTTAGTTAAACTGTTGTAATCGAGGCTTAATAGTGTGTTTTCAATCTCTGGTCAGGACAAATATCTCTAAGGAAAAAGTTGACAGCTGGTGGAGTATATGTGTATCAGATGAGAATGTTTCAAGAGAACAAGAGGGTTGCTGTTACATATGAGAGAGACACAGGGCACAGAGAGGGGGAGCAAACAGATGACTAAAGGAGTAAAGTGCTCAAAAAATTATAAGAGGAAGGGATCCACACTTCAAGTGCAGTGACACGGTGGTACATTCTATATATCTGTGTGTACGTATATATGAGGAATGTTATTGCAAAAATGAAGTCATGCTGTACGTATTGTTTCATATTTTGCTTTTTTAACTCTATACATTATGAAGGACTGTAGTCAATTCTATTAGGGCCTCTAGCTCTTACCACTTCGGTGCCCGCAGCCCAACTTTCCAAGGTCATCCCCTGCATCCCCGTGCCTGAGGCTCTCTCTGGCATTGTAGTTGCTTTGACCACCTGTTGGCAGGCTAGAAGTGCCAGGGAATTAATGTCTCCTGGCAGCAGCTCTCAAAAAATGACTGATGGGAGCTGGTATATAAAAATAGCCCAGTTCCCTTGCCCCTTAGCTGAAATAATGCCAAGGTGTAGTTTTATATTGGCTCCTAGAATTTCAGCACTTGTGGTTAGTGGTACATAACTTGTTAACCCAATATTGGCTGCCTTTCCATTCCTGTCTCACCTTCCCTCTCTACTAGAGTTTCCTTCACCTCCCAAATAAACTACTTGCATTCGAATTCTTTCTCAAGAGTTTCCTAAGGGAATCCAAGCTAAGACATCTTTCTATAAGAGGAAGGATGACTAAGGATATTGTAAAGATGAAGGGAGTGAATATAAAGTATTAGGAAATTGTCAATCATATAATAAGCACTATATGTGTTTGCTATTATTACTACTATTACTACTACTACTACTACTACTACTACTGCTGCTGCTGCTACATCTCTATTTTTAATGGTCGACAACCTCACTATTAATAATTCTCCCAAAATTCTCCTACCTTGTTTCACTAAGGAATAGTTTATTCACTCAGCAACTGGACATCATTTCCATCTCCTGTAGGCTACAACAGGCCTTTACCCTTGGCAGTAGTTCTTAGAATTTTAATCACAGGTATCTGAATTACATTTTTTGTTGTTGGAATCATTCTCCAAAGCCTTCACACTCTTCTCTCTCACACAGATATGAGGCATACATTATTAATTAAATGACAATGTATTGCAGACAGCAAAGTGAATTACTCCATAGCTCCTGCCTGCAGTAATTAACATCCATCAAAACAAAAGCAAAGGAGTGTGTTGCCCTTATTACATATAGTTTGATTTCATGGGTTTCTGATCGAATTAAATAGAATCAAACTAACAAGTGGTTGAATTAAGCAAACGTCATCACGCTTATATTGTCTGTATTTGTTCCCAGACATGACTGAACATTTGAGAGTTCACTTTATCATCAACATATTTTTTCTTAACAAACTTTCTCCTTCTCAGCGCAGACCCAAGAATGTGACTGTGTTTTTAAACTGATGAATGGTATTCTCATCAGACTATATTCAATAGTTGTTTTGCACACACAAAACTACTTAAAAGCAAGTCAAGAACAACCAATTACATCTAAAAATGATTCTGCAGCCACTGTACCAATTATAGGCATACCCAAGGAGCAGTTTGTGTGCAAAAATACTCATAAAATCAGAATGGTGTCAGAGTCAGTCGATAGCTATCAATTTTGATTAGTGTAAAGCAAAACAGTAATGCAGGGAAGCGCTGAGCAGACCAGAAACTCAATCAAAGGAAACTTTCCTCATGAATAGGCAAACAGATTGTCTCTCATAAACACAGAGGATTGCATGCAGAAAAATCAGCAAAGAGAAGACAGACCACTCTTCAGAGCTCCCACCAATTCATATCTCCACCAATATTCAGAGCATCATGAACTACAAAAATGTAATGTAATCTAGATTCGTTACAATATTCATGACAGCTATAGACTTCAGCAGAAACACAGAGACCTCTTAACGCAAACTCACAAAGACGAAACCTACCTTAGCTAGAATCTCCCTCTGTTTCTGTTTAGACGTGGTTCTCTCGCTCCACTCTGGTGTATAAATCCACACATGCATCCGCAGCCATCACTCACAGGTTGGCTGAAAGCAGCTTAGATGAACTTGTTCTAGTCTAAAGAGCCTGGGATAATCCCGTTTATGGCTGTTGTGCTAGCTAAATCAGAACCGATACCATTTTCTCTCTCAAAGGTATCCTGATTTGGAAGCTTCTTGAGAAGGTATTTCCTCTCATAATATGTAAATGGCAGCCTACTAGATAGAAGAAAGCATGGATGGATAAATTGCCTTTCTTCTGGACTAAAGGCAAAGCATCATTGTAGAGCTGAGGTGATTCCATGCTTAAAATTTCCTAAATAATAAAAGAAAATTGTCTCTGAAGAAAAGCAAGTCTCAAACATACAAACAGCTCTTTCATTTCATCGTGGATAATAGAAAAATCAAACTATAGAAATATCAATGATGGGGTAATAGGATCAGGTGGGAAGAACGTTTTTGAAGTCAATAACTTCACTTTGTCCTCAATATAATAGTGTTCGATCTGGCTGTTACCTGCCTCAAAGGGATCTTCTAAGCAATCATCCCATCAAGATGATAAAGTATTGAAAGAGGTTGGCTAAAGGAAGTGGCAGAGGCTCTGTACCTAGAGATATACCACAGGAAAGTTAATAAACACCTCTGCTGAGTGCTCCGGACGTTAGTCTTTTGGACCACCTGATTTTTCAACTTACTTTCCAGCCACAGAAAATCTGTGATTCGTTAGAACTTTGAAATCATCTGTAGGAAATATGCTAATACACATGAAATAGCATGAAGTACATCCAGGGACAATGTGATTGTATGCAGATGTAAATTCGTAAATGACCAAATCAGAAAAATAGCTTACCGGCTCGAACAATTGAACTATTTCTTGAAAATAGATTCTAGTTAAGAAATACATATTCATTGGGGGAAACTTGGAAAACAGATATGGCAAATAAGAAAGCAAAATCACTCAATTTCAGTGTGTGGTTAACATTTGAGCTTATGTCTTGTGTACAGTTGGATGAATTATGATGACTGTATACACCTAGACAATCTCCACTCGAATCAAGAAGTAGAACATATCCGTCTTCCTCAGAAGCTTCCCTATGGCTCCTTCCAGTCAATCCCCACCTTCCATAGGCAGCTAGTGTTCTACTTTCTGTGACTGTAGATTGGTTTTGCCTTGAACTTCATAAAAATGGAATCACACAACATAGTGTTCTTGAGATCCATTCCCATTGTTTGTTGCATGTATAAGCAGTTAACCTATTTTTGTTGCTGAGCCATTTTCCACCACGTGACTATAGTAGCATTCTATTGTATGGTCCTATCACATTTCATTTGTCTCCTATGGATAGCCAAATGGGTAGTAGAGGAGAGAGCTGATAAGTATCAGCTGTGGCCTTAAGAACAGCTGCAGTGAGGAAAACTATAGTACTAACTTTCTTCTCAACATTTTTGGCAGGAAAACAGACCCACCAGACTTGTAAGAAGCTGCTCTCAGAATTTACAGGATCCAAGGGCATCCAGGTGGCACAAAGGGTGGATGGTACTGGACGCTTTGGGGCACCGTCCAGATCCCCTTTAAGAAGTGAAGCTCTCATTTCCCAACTGCTGGTAGGGCTAGTGGCTGATGGCCCCCAGCTGAAGAATGCTGACTCACCAAGGTTACAGACCCCTCCTGGGCGGGGGGCAGGGGGGCCAGAAGCCAGAGAGGGGTCACGTGGAGGACATAAAAGCCAGGACTCTCTTACCTCAGAGCAGGGCAGCTCTGCAGGACCATCTCAGTTGCAGGGTCCCCCGAGAGATAGACTGAAGCCATCCATTATTGTAGCTCCTTCAGAGCCAGTCACAACCCCTGCACCCCTCACAAATGTCATTCGATCAAGCTCCTACATGCAAATGTCGCAGTCTCAGCACTGGTTTCCTCGTGGCATCTGACCCACAACAAGCAAGTTCCGAAGTAAGGTAAAAGCCTTCAGTTTTGTTCCTCTGTTTCAAGATGATTTTGATCATTCTAAGCCTTCTGCATGAACATGTAAATTTTAGAATGAGCTCGTCCATTTCTACTAAAAAGCCTCTTTGCATTTGGATCAGAATTGTGTGGAGTCTGTGGATCAATTTGAGCCAGGTTGATCTCTTTTTATATGGGTATCCAGTTGTTCCAAGAATATATATGTGTTGAAATGATTGTCCTTTTCCCCCCATCATGTCACCTGCATGAGGTTGAATAGAAGTTGTGAGAGCTGAGGTCTTTACCTTCTTTCCAATCTTTGAAGAAAGCATTAGATCTTTCATCAATGAGTATGTTAGCTATGAGCTCTGCACCATCCCTCCCCACACACACACACCATGAAATACCATCTCTATTAAATGCGTACCTCCCTATATTCATGAGCCTATTTCCTTCCATTGGTCTGTTTTTTCCCCACACTGGTATCACAATGTCTTCATCACTATAGTTTTAGAGGTCATTTTTATATCAAGCAGAACAAGGTTTTATTATTATTATTATTATTATTATTATTATTATTATTATTATTATTATTTTCTTGGTTATTCTCCATTAGTTTATTCTTCTAGATAAAATTTAGAATACTATTTGTTTTATTTGTCGCATTTTTTGTTGTCTTCCCTCTGTTTCTACCTTCTTGCTTTCTATGTAGCGAATCAAATACTGTTCTACTCTTCCATTTTAATTCCTCTATTGACGTTTTATCTATACCTCTTTGTGTTCCTTTTCATAGTTATTTAAACATTACAAATGCATCCCAAACTCATCAGAAACTGTCAATTTAATGTAATACCACTTCACATAAAATGTAAAAACCTCATAACAGTGTAATTGTATTAACCCTCCCTTCTTCTTATTGTTATATATACCTATAGATATATTAGTGCCAAAATAAAATGTTATATTGGCTTTAAAGAAGCAGTTGTATTTTAAAGAAATTTAGATTAAAAATGAAAAAGAGTCTTTTGCATGTATGCAAATATTTATCATTTCCAGTGCTCTTTATTCCTTCTTTTGTATTTGAGATACCCTTTAAGACCATTTCCTTTCAGCTTGTCTCAAAATATATTCTTAATTTTTTCTATTATTTAGAAAAATACTTTCTCTGGATATAGATGTCTGAGTTTTTTTATTTAATGTTATTTATTTTGGCTATAGCATTCTGGTTGAATTTTTTTCTTTAAGCACTTTAAAAATGTCATTCCATTGTCTCTGAGTCTCTGTTATATCTGTTGAGAAGTCAGCCATAATGCATACCATTATTTTCTGAAATGCCTCCCACCCCACAAGCTGCTTTAAAGATTTTCTCTCTACCTTTGCTTCTCAGCAGTTTGACTTTGATGTGCCTGCGTGTAGTTTTGTTCGTGTTTTCCTATTTCTTTTTCATTGACCTTCATACCTATAAAGTGACGGGTTTCACTATTGCGAACTTTTCAGCCATTATTTCTTGAAAAATCTTTTTCTCCTCCTTTTTCTCCAATCCTTCTAAGACACCAATTATGCATAAATAAGATCACTTGATATTGTCCCACCTGTCGCTGAAGGCTATTCATTTTTTCCAATTTCTTTTTTCCTTATTCTCTATTTTGGATCATTTATATTGATTTGTCTTTAAAATTCACTGACCTTTTCTTCTGCTGATTCCAAGCTACTGTTAAGTGTATCCGATGAATTTTTTATTTCTGTTATTGTATTTTACAGTTTTAGAATTTCATTTGGTTCTTTTTTATAGTTTTTTATTTCTCCAATTTGGTTCTCCATCACTTATTTTAATAGGTTTTTTTTTATTTAAGTTCATAAACATGATTATAATACCTTTTTCAAGGTTCCTGTCTGCAAATTTTCATCTGTTTCTATTTCCTGCTTTCTTTCCAGACCTTAGGTCACATGTTATTGCTTATTTTTGCATATCTTATCATTTTTATTATGTATTGAACACTATGAATGGCATATTTTAGAGAATCTGGATTCTGTTATCCCCTATGAAATATTGTTGATTTTTATTTTACCAGGCAGTTAAATTACTGGCTTACCTTGAACCCAGGGAGGCTTGGTCTTATACTTTGTAGGGGTGGATCTGTTTTGATTTGTCCTTAGTCTTAGGATGAATCTTAGTCCTGTGACAACATGTTAGCACGCTAGTCATGGCATTCCTAGAGTTTCAGCAGAAATCCCAAAGTACTTGCCACATCTTTGTAACTTGGCAGAATTCAAACTCCGAACTCTGTCTCCCCTTTTGTGGGCAGGAGCTTAAATCTCTGCCTACATTTTTCAGCTTTCTTGCTTTTGTCTTCCACTAGAATCCTTGGCTGCTCCTCGGTGCAAGTTCAATTTAGGGATTAGTCAAAGATGTAAGGGGAGATAATACACAGATTCGTATGCATTTATGACACACGTTTATAGGATTTGAGGGGAGATCATATACAGCCACGTCTGTGACTCCTTCCTTTCCAGCCACTCTTGTATCTCCTAATTCAGTCTTCTGATACCTCTAGCCAGTACGATGCCAGCTTTCAGTTTGAATTTTAGCATAGACTGGAGAATGCCTTCAGAGGAAAAAAATATATACAAACTTGGATCTTACCCAGTGCATTTCCCTTCTTTCAGGAGTCAAATCTAATATCTGCAAACTTTTGGTCACTTTCTAGTGCATTCAGATAGCTATTTTGTTAATGTTTTGACAAACATTTACAATTTATATACATAAGAGGATTAGTCCAATCCAAGCCGCGCTGCCATCACTAAAACTGGAAATCCGCTGTGTATATAGTTGAGTAACTTGCTGTATTCATCCAACAATGTAGCTCAAACATTTCTTTTATTGTTAAGATTTTTTTCTACAATATAATTTTTGAGATTCAAGTTTTTATTTTTTTCCAAATAAACCTTACTACCTTTGTGTCTGAATCGTGGAAACTGCTTAAATACATAACTTCAGTCTTCTCAAGATTACAATAATGGTCCAGTTTGCAGCATCATAGACATGATGAGAAAATATTAGGTAACCTCTTGTGAAAATTTAGAACTTCACAAGGTATTCCACTGAGAGTTCATATAACTTGTGTGATTTCGCTCTCCTGGCTGTACCTCAACGGATATACCAACCTTAGGGATATTCAAAAACTGTGACTCAGGTTCTAAGAGGAACCCCCTCAAAAAAAGAAAAAGAAATGCTCTGTGCACTTTTCAGATTGGCTTCCTCGTGGGAGCTCTCGGTAAAGGTGTCGGAAGAAAAAATTGGTACAAATGGCAACCCTTCATCATACATCAGAGCTCACCATCCCTTTGCATTTCAGATGTACTCTGATTTACAAACACAGTAAAACAAGAGAGCTTGACAGGACATGCTAAATCTGTGGGGAACTCTTGATATGTAATACTGACTGAGAAACACCTTATATATTCAAAGACAAACTGAGGTGCTGTTCTTAATATACTCTGCCAGCTCTCACCACTTAGAGTAGAAAAAGATTTCAAGCATTAGTTAGCAGGTCTGACAAGATTGATATTCGGGTTTTCTTTTTTTAATTCCAGAGTCTTCTAGGCAATTACATATCCTGGAAGAGAAAATATCTCTTTACACTTTATGACTGTGTGTGATTCACCATGGAGAGAAAACAGCTGAAGTGAAATGACTACAAAATGAGGTTTCTCTGTAGTCATCAGAACGTGGAATGAAGCTTTTCTTGGATTGTTCTGCTATTGGGGTTCAGAAATGGAGCTGTAGTTGTCTTTCCTCAAGACACCTGAGCCCCTGGATTAAGAATCTAAGCATACTGAAAAATACAAGATTCCCGGGCCTCTAATCATTCAATACCCAGCACTAGACTGTGCATGCATCCCATTGCAGTTCTCCATCTGTGATAGACATGATGACTGAAAATTTCAGGAATAAATTGGATAAAGTATGCCATGGTTCTTACTCAAAGCCATGTGAATAAAAAATTTCCCATAGCCACAAATGCTGAGGAGTGCCTTAGACTAAACACACCGCTACCCACAGGTAAAGTAGATGAATTGCAGTTGAGAAGGTAATTTTGTTCAAGGATGAATAAAACACTTTTAATTTGATTCATCAACCTTTAAGTTATCATGTCATCGATAAGGAAAAGCAGACACCTGTCTGGTGACCACTCGAGTAGCCTGTGCTATGAATTTTTCAGGCACTGGAGTCAAAGCACTTATAATTTTCAGAATTTTTCCCAGCCTGCCCTCAGGAAGAAGTTTGATTTTTATGGACAAGAATGATCTTTAAGTACTCACTCAACAACAAGAAGCAGGCTGAAGTAAAAAGAGAGATGAAAAAATGATGCAAATAATATATTTCAGCCAAAGACAGAATGTTCTGAATAGGCAATTAGTGACATTTGAAAAGGAGGAGTAATGAAAATGATTGAAAATGAAGACCACTATAGGAAAGGCAAGGACAAGTGATTGGGTAAACAAGACCCTCAAATCAGTAAAATTAGATGAAAGTTGGGCCCCTCGATGCAATAATTCCACATGAGTCCTAAGAGAGAGAAAAAGAATCTGAGATGGTTGTGGATGAAGATGAGAGACAAGCCAGGATGCCAGACAGTGGCCCAGTGTCAGTGCTGTACTGTCACAAATAGTTTGCCTCTGTCCACGGTTCCTAAAAGAGATGGCCAGATGTAATTGAGAGAAGGGACAGAGGAATGATCTCATATGTTCCCAAGAAGTTTCTGGGGCCAGTGTGGACCTACCGTGATAGCCATAGTGATATGGCTACCACATAAGGGTCTAGAAGATTCCCTTCTTACAATGGAAGGAGTATGGCATTTAAGAAATGCTTACTACGAATTGGGAGCTTTACATGGTATTTCACTCAGTTTTCTTTTTTAAACAAGTGTATTATATTTATTTTTTAAATATGAAACTGAAGCTTGACTATCATTTATTAAGCTCTTACTGTGTGCAATGCACTGAACTGAACACTTCACAAGCATTATCTAATTTTATCTTCACAACAACCCTTCAAGTAGGTATTACAATCTGCAGTTTACATATAATACAAGTATTAGCTGGGATGAACCTTCCTTTTGAGATATAAAGAAGCTTGGTGTGAAGCTCCACTTATGAAAAACCAATGCTAGCCCCACGATTTCTAAAACTTTCTTGGGGACTTACTTTCTCATGGTTTCTCCTGCCTCTGAGCTCTTGCTGTTACAGAATGGGTTTAGCTTAGTGACTGTCTGATCATTCCATATTTTACCTTTTCCATTCCGTTCTACTCTAAACATTGGGCCATTCCCTTTACTTAATTTACACACAAACACATTGACACACATACACGTAAACACACACACATAAATCCAACCAAGCCAGTTGTGTTTACAGCAAATTTTACCAAAGGTTTGGAAAGACAGAATAGAATAGGTTTACAAACGGAGTAACAGAACTAACTTGAGACTAAGATTAGCTCTACTGTTCCTAGGGTCCTTTTGGCTGCCCCAATATTCCGTGTAGCCTCCGCCTTTCTCCTCCTTTGCTCCTTGTCATCAGGACTAACAATAAATGAAGAATGTCTCCCACGTTCTTATAGAAAATGGCCCTTCCTGTATCCTGCATTTTTTTTCTAGACCCTTCTCTGAAGCTTCTATTTTCATAGCCAAATCATTCATCAGGGCATTTTCCCAAACAAAGAGATTCTGATACCAGCCAATAAGAAATACACATGAGAGAATCGAGACCCAAAGAAGCTTAGAAATGTGTCCAGGTTAAGTGGGTAGTAAGTGGCAGGGTCAAGATTCATTCTCTACAACTGCACTGTCCAATAGGGAAGCCACTAGCCTCATGTTGCTACTTAAATCTAAATCGTATTTAAATAATATTAAATAAAATTAAAACTTCAGTTCCTCACTCTCACTAGCCATATTTCAAGTGCTGAAGAGTCCATGTGGCCGATGGCTATTGTACTAGGCAGCACAGATATAGAACAGTTCCATCGTGTCAGAAAGTTCTATTGGCCAGTGCTTCCGCAGATGCTGTACCATTCCCAGACTCTGCCATCTCCTGCCTGGCTGCCACACTGGGCATGGTCACAGATCCATCTCATTCTTTTTATGTAGGACTGCCATTTATAAATGAGAAGAAACATGATGCATCATTCCAAGTATGGAATCTATGACAAATCAGCGGAGTTTCTCTGTCATCTGTGCGAAGGCCACCTCTCCCTCTACACAGGTGTCTGGCCTTTCGGTGAGGAAATCTCCAGACCGTGCCCTTCCTGTGATTCTGCTGGCCCTGCGGGGCGATTGACACTGCTTATCTCCCAGAGACAAAGGCCTCATTTCATAATCAAGGCACTGGCTGCTTTATGAACATGACAGAAACAGCAGGCCTTATAAAGAGTGGTTGTGTTTCCTGCCTTCCCCTCCCTTAGGTGATAAAGTACACCTGTCTCCGAGAGAAAGAGCTCTTCGTGGTGCAGCATTGATAATGATGCGCCTACTCCCTCTGAATCCTTTCTTCCGTTCTCTCAGTTCTCTTGAAATCTCTGGTTCCGTTATTTAAACTGTGGCCATTTCTTCATTTTGAGCTTGGATAGCAAGAAGGACAGTCCATCAGGACTGAATGGCTTTAGGCCAGCAGTTCTCAGCGTGGCTGCCCATTGCAATCAGATCTTGGAAAAATCCCAGAGCTCAGGTCTCCTGAAGACCAATGACAGAATCTCTAGGGATGGGACCGGCATCAGCTTTATTAGCAGTCCTCAGATGATTCTGGCGTGCACCCAGGTCACCCGGCACCACTGAGTTTAGTGACTACATTGTAGAGGTTCCAAACCTGGCGATGCAGGAGCGCTGCCCCAGAAGCTTTGTAAAAATACAGATTCCCAGGCGCCTCACCTACCAACTGAATCACAGTCTTGGGACCTGGCGTGTCAAGCTATTCATATTTGTCTAAAGAGGCACAAGAGAGCCCAGCTTTGCAAACACTTGCCTAGGACCAATTTCCACCCTACGGGGACCAGGGCAGAATTGCTCTGTGACATCAGTGTGCCTCCTCCCTGCGTTCTGGCCCTCTGACAGGCTTCCCGCTCCCCCCAGCACTGCAAACACCTCAGCTCCACGCCTGCTCTCGTGCTGGTCAAACACCCCCAGGGCCCCTTCTGCTTCCAGCACGTTTGGGTTTTATCTTTGTGCTCTAAAAAGGGAAACTGAAATCAATCTGGTGTCCAGAAAATCCAGTTAGAGAATCCCTTCGCGATGGCCCTTTTGCCTTTCATAATATAACTTTTCTGCCTCAAGATGAGTCTTGTTTCTCCCTGGCACCCAGCCCATTTTGCAGTTGAGTCCATGGTCCCAGCATCTTGCCTTACGTGCAGTATGTACTCAGAAAAGGTTCACATATGAATGATAAATGTGCAAAAATATTCCTAGATTCATAATTTGACATTTTATAGTTTTTTTAGAAGATCCAGGGTATTTTATGGTAAAAAAAAAAAAAAAAGTCCCTATTATGACAATCAAATCAGTTCAGTGGCACTTCTTTGCATACACAAGTGGTAAAGTAGAACTTAAGGAAATTATTTAAATTAGCAGAAGATGAACCCTGCGAGCTGTCTAATGAATGCATTGGGAATTAATGTCACTCTGATTTGAAATCAATTTTCTGAAGTAAGTGGAAAAGCCCACTGAAAGTTTCTTCCACATATTTGTAGGCATTTTGTTCGGAAACACATATCAACAAAACAGAAGAGCAAAGAAAATAGAAACAAATGTTATTTTTCTCCAAGGAGATTTCCATGAGGAAACCAAGCAGTTTCAGAGCTCAGAGGCTGTGGGGCATTTATTAGAACTGCCTGTGGGTGGTTCTTCTCAGACTCCACCACTGGAAGTGTTCAGATCTGCTAATGATTCAAAGATGCTCATCCGGGGACTCTGTAGAAAGAGGTAATGAGTATTGCCAGGGAGGGAGATTGTTCTTTCCTTCCTTTTGCTTAAATTTCCTGGGGGTTTTTTATGCAATAAAATCTATTTTTAGGAAATAATAAATGGAAGTGTCCCAGCCCAATAGTGAATATTAGGAAATCTGTTTTTATTCAAGTGGAAATCAGAGAAGACCTTTCCATCTCTATTCAAAGATGGATTAGGTGGCCCAACGAGTGCTCCCCGCTTGGTTGGAATCCTCTTTATTGGGAACTTTCTGCCTCTTTAAATGTTTGATGATAAATAATTAATCCATGATAGACTACTTTCTCCATCAAACAAACTTTTCCAGTTGCATTTTCCTTTGTGAATTCTTCAGGAATAAAGAAAGACTTTAAAATGGATCTTGAAAGTAGCTTAAAAAAGTAATCCAAACATTAGAAAATCTGTATGCAGGAAAATCTATCTATAATGGTAAAAATTTGGAGAAAAGTGTCCCCAGATAAAAGAATGGTCTAGCAAATTATAATACATCCATTTGAACAAATATTTGAAGCCATTTTATTTGTTCATTATGAAACATTGCAACCTGGAAGATGCATATCAAATACGTTTTTAAAAAGAAATATACAATCAACACCACCATGATATACCCCTCCATACTCACTAGGTTGGCTAGAATCAAAAAGACGGGTCATAACAAGTGTTGGCTAGGATGTGGAGAAATTTGAATATTCATACATTACGGAGGGAAATGTAAAATGGTATAACTGCCTTGAAAAACAATCTGGCACTTCCTCCAAAAGTTACCCATAGAATTACTGTGTGACCCAGCAGCTCCAGTCCTGGATAGATACCCAAAGTAATTGAAAACAGGTGTTCACACAAATGCTTGTATATGAATATTCACAGCAGCCCTATTCACCATAGCCTGAGAGTAGGAACAACCCAATGTCCATCATCTGCTAAACAGATAAACAAAATGTGGTCTGTCCACACAATGAGATATTATTCAGCCATAAATAGGGATGAAGTTCTGGCATGTGCTAAAATGTGGACGAACCTCGAAAGAAGCCAGACACAAAAGACCACATATTGAATGAATTTATTTATATGAAATGTCCAGAATAAGCAAATTTCTAGAGACAAAATCTCTAGGGCTGGAAGGGTTGGGGCGGGGGGGGGAATGGGGAGTGACAACTAATGGGCACAGGGGATCTTTTGAGGGTGATGAAAATGTTCTAAAAGTGATCGTGGCGATGATTGCTCAATTTGTGAATATACTAATGATACAATTCACTTTGGGTGAATTGTATGACATGTGAATTATATCTCAACAAAGTTGTCATTAAAAAACATTGAGTCATATGCACACTGTGACTGGAGAAAAGCATATGAACAGAAAAACTTCAAATTTTAAAATAATTTGTAATATGATTCTATCATTATAATGACAAAAATTTAAAATGAATCCAATTAATGTAGAACCATCAGTGCAGCAATTTCCAAGCTAGTTTTGTGAGTATTCCATATTGTCTTCAGTAAAAATTTACTTTATTGGTTTCAAACCAGATTTACAAGACTCGAGGATGAGGACTGAGGGAGCAGGAGGAGACTCTCCCTAAAAGACAGATGTAGTACAATAGATCATAAAGGTGACTGGCAAGTGCACAGTAGGTCTGCAGTAAATATTAGCTGAGCACATATTTCTTGGATTCTATCCTGAGCTCCCTTCTCTCTTCTCCCTACACCCTTCCTTGCATCTTCATTCTCTCCCATAACTTGACTCCTTCTGTAATAATGATTCCCACATCTGTTTCCAGACTCCTGTAGCTATCTACCCCTGTTGATAATAAAGACAAAGTTTATTAATAAATGGTGTTCGTTGTTATTAAGCCTCCTTCCCTTAGAATCAGCACCTACAAGAATATGTTTGGCTTTATTTGAGCCAATACAGGCTGGTTTACTTAACACTCCATCTCAACACAAGTGTGAAGCTCGAGTAATAAAGTGGGAGAAGAACATGAAAGCTGAGGAGGGAAAGTCGGTGTCTGTAGGGCTGTTTCCTTTGAATTTCCACTTAGAATCCAAAGCAAGTACATATTCAAAGACAACTCCACCCTGCAACCCCTCCCTCCTACCACCGAGTCATGAAATACTAGTGCTGAGATTGTCGAGAGGAGAATCAAACAAATGATCTCAAGGACCCTCACAAGAGGCCACAAATGTCCAAGAATAGAAGGAGATGTATTTCGGTGATATATAGCTATCTGGCACTATCTTAAGACTCCACATGCATAAATCCATTTAAACCTCGCATCAACTTCAAGGTGAGTGCTAATAATGTTTACATTTTCAGATGGATTCAGGCAGGGATAGTACGTTGCTCAAGGTTACGTAGTTAGGGAGCAGAGGAACAAAAATTTGAATGCATACAGACTCCAGAGATCAGGGTTCCGTCACCCCAGCACTAGTGACATTGGGAGCCAGATAATTGGGTACTGTGGAGGCTGCCCTGTGCACCATAGGATTTTAGCAGCATCACTGGCCTCTACCCACTAGACATCAAAAGCAACCCCCAAGTGGTAACAATCAAAATGTCTCCAACAGTGCCAACTATCTCCTAGGGCATCCAATCACCTCCAGTTGAGAACCACTGCTATCTATGGTCGGGGGAAGGGACCGAATTTTGAGATTAAATAAGTTGCCGATCTATGACAAGTATTAAATAGCCCAACTTATAGTCACACCTAGGATGACCTGATCACAGTTATATTATGCTATATTGATCAACATGGCAAAAAAATGAAGAGCAAAGGGAAAGAAAGGAGGAATGAAAGAAAACAAATAGAATTACTCTTTTAGAATGATTTGCTTTTGTTTAAAAGAAACAAAATAGAAATGGTCACTAAAGACTATTAAAGAAACAGACTGTTAAAGATTGTTAAAGGAAGAGTCCCTAATGTATTTATATTTAACTCAGAGTAAGCAGGGATAATCTATAAAGCAGTGTTTCCCAGATTCGGCTACATATTAGAATCACCTAGTGAGCTTTAAAAATACTGACATCTGAGTCCCAGCCCCAAGAGATGCTAATTTATTTGGTCTGGGATGTGGCCTGGATTTTAAGGGTTTTTAAAAGCTCTCCAAGTGCTGCTACTATGAATCCAAAGCTAAGAACCATTGCTATAAACAAACTAGTTGGCAATTATGCGTATTAAATTGATACATTTGTTTAGCTTAATAGACAATGAAGTGGTTACCTAGTAATCTGAGTACATACATTATTCTCAACATTTATTGAACTACTGATCATCAAATTTATAGATGTTTATAGCATCCTATAACCAGAAGGGAAAGTATTCTCTAGTTCCCAACCTTTAAGCCACCTTGTCTCCCATCATCATTTCCAGTAGAAAACAAGCAAAAAAAAAAAAAATGGAAAGGATATACTGGTTATTTAATAATTTTTCACAACATCATAAAGACGTGATGGAAGCATTTTTTTTAATTATTGGGTAAAATATGGTTTGGAATGGTTTCAGGGCTCTAAACATTTTCTTTTAGAATATTCCAATATGTTTGATTAGGTGATTTTTTACAAAATTAAACTTGTACCTACGACCATGAAAAATCTAGAGTAGATATATCAGTTTCCAATACGCAATTTATTTAGAAGACCATTGGACATTGTAGGTTTTCATTAATATAGCCTTCAAACTATGGAAAAGATAACTATTTTCTCAACTAGTTTTCTATCAAAATGACCAGCAAATCTTGTCTAATGTAGACACAACACTGCTGTTCGCTCCCAATATACTTCCTTTCCTTCCCTGGAGAGTCTGTCTACACCTCCATGTAAGCAATAAAATAGTGTGGACTTTCTGATCATTTCTCGGTACTGATGACCATTACTAATCACAAAGATTTGTTCAGCAATTTACATTGATTCTGAAATGATCGTTTCCCATACATTGATCTAAGTGTAGGTTATTTCTCACACACTGACCCATGGTATCTATAAGATTCTTCAGAATTAAAAGAAACCAAAAATTATGTCCCGTTACAAGTTATCTTTCAATCACTACTCTGAAGATTAAGGAGTGGTTTTGCTTATTTTGATTTGTGGCTATTGCCTAACTTGTTGGGTATTTTTTGGAATAAGGAGAAGGCTGGAAAGTGTAAAAAGTTTTCTAAGCCCCAGAAGTACATAAATATCTTCAAGAGTGGGGTAGAGTTCAATAAAATACAGTAGAAACGCTCTTCAAAAGAGTGTCTCTATATCCATATATATCCATATGGAGCCTTACTTTAGACACCAGAACTAAAAGAAAATAACACTGACCCTGGGTACCAGAAATATCCGAATTTATAGAACACCTAGATTCTCAGAATAATGTGTAATTTAATTTAATTACATTTAATTCTATTTTAATTGCATGCATTTTGTACTCTACTACAGTTAATCCTTTTGCAAAAAAAAAAAAATTGAGTGTAGGGAGCATAAACGCCTATTTCTTTTGAGTCTCCACAGCATCTGGCAACCTACTTGATATGTTTAAAATATGCCTTTTATGCTCAAAATACGTGCTATTTACTGCTTGGCTAAAGGAAAAAAATCCTTGCATCACAGAAATGATCATTCTCTAATTTATTTTGTATAATTACTGCTTTTCCTCGTTCCATTGCTCCGTTCTCAACTGGAGGTACATTTGGACCAGGATGAAGTCTCTGAATGGAAAGGATGAAATGACACAGAAAAAGAATGGAGCAGATGCAAGTGTGGGTTTTTTGATGACTATTGATTGCTTGACTTTGCTTTCAGTTCCCATTGATTTGTTGGGGTTGACTGGATTGACTGCTACTATGCTTTGTTTCTGAGAGCCAGTATTTTCTTTTCCCTGCAGTACCATGTCCCTTGTGCATAGGTCATTCCCCTGAGACCTCACCATATCCAAGAAACAGCCGAGGGCTGAGGAATAAACCAAAACACCTCTGAGCAACCAAAATAAATGTGACCGTGTCTCCACTGTGCAAACACTTATATAAAGTGGAAAGGCCTTTGGAACTGTCTGCCCATAATTCTAGTAAACTCGATCGTGTGATTTTCTAACACAGCCTGTTAGAAGCAGCAGATTTGTTGGGAGTTTCGAAAAACAAGGCTGCCAAAAGCTAGGACGCTGCAACCATGAAAATGACACCTAATAGATGGCAAAAGACAAAAGACCGAACAACAAAAAAAGAAAACATGTTACAATTCTAGGAATCAAAACTCAGAGGAGATTTAATCATGCCTTGTAAAGGCAAATAACCCAATTGGTGAACTGCATGTGAGGATATTGTTGTATTCCAGTGTGGGAGAGAAACGGACAAGTCATCGTGACAAACCTGAGACCTGGCTTTGTCCACACACACACACACACACACACGAATAAGATAGGTTCAGGCAACTTTTGGAGAAAGCAAGAAAGTATACAACATGTTTTAGAAAGCTTTCTAGCTCCTATGGTTTTGTCATTTTTGTGTTTAAATGAGTAAAGATTAGAGCAAATGATCCTTTCACTTTTCATCTTTTGATCAGTTACAATTTTTTAACGAAAAATCAGATTCATAGTCATTTAAATATGCAGCTTCTTCCCTAACATGCCAGATACATTAGGCATTACTATACTTCAGACAAAGCATGAAATCTCTTTAGAAGTGTTGCATTCTGCAAATATCACTATACTAGCAATAATGTGATTTAGGAAGGAGAGCCAGAGAGAGAGAAACATATGGAAAGACAGAGACTGCTAACTCTCCATGTCAGGGGTTATCACCATTCCATCTTTCTTGCCATTTTTTTCCCAGCCACATATGCTTTTGATTTTGACATAGTTATTAATGTGACACATAATTCATTCTACATTTATTTTACTTATTCATCAGATTGCTTTCCATACACCTCTATAATCATCATGATTTTCATTGTGATGGCTGCCTAATAATCCATATTCCAAAATCGCTTCCAGTTTTGCTCGTTATCCATAAACAATACTGTCATAAACATCTTTACATATATAAGTGTTATGTCCTTGTATAGTTGGAATCACTACAAAGAATAAATTCTCTAAAATGGAATTAGAAATGTACCTAAAGTAATAAACATATCTGATGACTGAGCAGCTTTACGAGGTTGTGATAAAAACAAGGCTGAACCACTAATCAAGGTGCTTCTCCCCAGATTAGCAGAAAGCTAACCTTTGGAGACCTCTTCCTCTCACGCCTCTAAATTGTCCAAGAACCTGTAGATCCATTTGCTCAAGCTCTTCATAGAGGGAAAATTAGACGGACCACCATGTGGTGGACACTTCATGATGGCTGCATTGCTTCGGTTACTCTGTACTATGGCATAGATGACCCGGTGATCTGATGGGTGATGGCCACAGCTCGTCCTCCGTGAGCACACATCGCCCATCTGTGAAGGGGTCCCACTGGGAATTATCATTCTTCTGCTACCAGATGAAGACAGAGAGGCTCTGAGAAGTTGTTACTTGACCAAGGTGTCACAACCAGTAAGAGACAAAGCCAGATCTTCCATTCCTTAGAACAGGCCTGTGTCCATTTCACCACGTGAGCTCGTGTCCAAACTCATCCCAATCAAAATATGGATGTATGGTTACACTCATGACATTTGATAACGTGTCACTACAGCATATGGCTGTGACATTCATGTACTTCCTATTAGCTTTTCAAAGTATTTCTCCATCAATAACTGTGGATAGCTGTGCCCTCTGGTGGACAAAAATGGTACTATTTTGTGGATCTTTACATAGACATAGTGACTTATAATTATATCTATTTAAGCAGAAATTTACGTGAATTGTCAGTCATATTAACCAGATTTTTTCTTAAACTATGAGGACACTGTACAGTATTCGTAGGTGTGCTTCTGTGTTATGACCTATAAAATATCTCAAGATAACGGGAAACATACATTAAGTGAAATTATTCTCTAAAAAACCCTCTACATGTTGTTAGGCTCAAATGATTTTAGCCAGTAAAAATTAATAGTATTATTTAGAGATTAACCTAATCTTGAATTTGTTGAAGATATAATTTAAAATACAATGGGAAAGAATAGAGTTGGGTATGCAGCCTTGCAGTATACAAACAACACATTATTGAACTTTAGATATATAGTTACATTCATTTATATGTGACAAAATATGTTACTACAGTATGTGGCTGTGACATTAATGCACTTTCTGTTTGCTTTTGAAAGTATTTCTCCATCAATAACTATATAGAGCTGTGCCCTCTGCTGGACGAAAATGGGTACTATTTTGTGGAGCTTTACATAGAGAGTGAGTTATAATCACATCTATTTAAGCAGAAATTTACCTTACTTGAATTGTGAGTCATATTTTATAAATTAGTTCTATCCCACACCAGTCCTCTTTATAAGTTACTGATAAAGAATCTCATCTACTAAAGATTCAAAACACTGTTAAATATTAGCTTAGTACTGTTTAGTATTATCAGCTGATAGTGACTCATTACTTCCGAAAAGTATCATAATATAATAATGTAAATATGGAGTAATCTTTGAGAAGTGTCCCACATCTCAAGAAAATGCATAATAAAGGCTTTTGTTATAGTGTTTAAGTTTGCAACTATCATAATGACACAATTGTCCCATTTCATTGAACCAGTATCCCCGCGTAGTATGCTATGTTCTGCTAACACAGAACTAAATAAGGAGTTTCATCATTGACTTGAAGATGGAGAGAAGCAAATGAACAATTCTGGGGTAACTCGTGTTGTGAACACTGGGTTGGCCCAGATCTCCCTTCAATGAAGGTCTTGTTGCTCCAGCCTCAGAGAGCCACCTCACCCAAATCCATGTCCCCTCCCGGGACCCCATGTCCAGTGACTGCGCTATATAGGAGAATAAAGTTCCCACCATCTCAGTCCGACTTTGTCCACTCAGTGGGGTCCATGAGAACTGTTCTTAGGCCATGTCCAAGTTCAGCTCTTTGTGCAGGTGGTTTAACACCAGCTCCTTGACTCAGGCGAGGGGACTTGCCCCTAACCCATTTCTGCATGGCACTCAGGTGGCAGAGGGGCACCAGAAGGATCCAAGAAGCCCCGTAAGACCAGCTATGGCTTCCCATTCCTGTACACCTCGGAAGAGAACTTGAGAGCGCAGTATCACAGTCTGGGATGATTCTGAGCTACTTCCTGCTTTAGGTAGTGACCTCTGTAGATTTCCTTGCCATGGGATTTTAAGAAACTCTGCATCCTCTCACCTGGCTTTTCGGCATCCCTCCATCAATCACATCTCCAGCTGTTGGGACAAGCAGGAGCAGAGTTCTCTAGAGTATAAAAAGAGGACACATCATGCTGTAGCCAGAGTCTCGTTTTTACCAGCTCTGTCTTTCCATCGCTCGGACATGCCTCTCCGACCCCCAGGATACACTGCTATGAGATTACTGTGGCAGACAGCCTTATTACACCATAAGAGTTTTAGGGGCTTTGTTTAAGGGAATGGTTTTCAACTGTGGGCAATTTTGCCTTCCTGCCCAAGGAAGATCTGGCAATTTTTGCTAGACATCCTACAATGCATAGGGCAGCCCCAACAACGAAGAATTATCCAGCCCTAAAATGTCAATAGTGGCAAGAGTGAGAAACCCTGATTTAAAGAGTTCCTCATCTGCAAGGACCTTTGAAAGTTTTGCTAAAATCCACAGAAGGGTTATTTATAATTTGAGGTTCATGCCTGAGACAAATCACTTGAATATCAGACAAGAGTGAGGAATGGTGAGATTTATAAATTTCCACCAGATGGCGCCAAAACACAAAAAATATCCAACCTTCTCTGCCCTCCGTTTCAGAACCCAGTTTCTCACCCTGGTCCGTTTTTTGTGGTAAAAACGCCCATCCTTTTCAAAAGAAATGGTTACTTTTTCGGTGCTTAGTGTTCCCCACCACCACTATTCTCACACAAGTGAAGTAAAATGATTAATGACTAAAACTCAGCCTGGAAGATGAAAAGAACAGAAGCACCTTCTCAATCAGCTGGGGTTTCCACTCCCTGTGACATGAGAATCCGCTAGCTTCTCACCCTCCTCTTTAGCTAACCGTTAACTGGGTACCAGGCCAACAGACAATTCCAAGACTCCATTCCCCTTAAGATGGCCCAGTGATGAGCCTCTGGCCATTAGTGGGATTGAAGCAGAAGTTTTGTTGGAGATTTCTGAGTAGTATCCTTAAAGCAGCACATCTCAACTGGGGGTAGGGGGTGACTCTAACCCTAGGGGACATCTGGCAATGTCTGGGACATTTTTAATGGTCACAACTGGAGGATGCTACTAGCATCTAGTGGGTAGAGCCCAGGGATGCTGCTCAACATCCTACAAAGCAAAAGAGAGCCTCCAAAACAGAGACTATGCGGCTTCGAATGTGAATTGTGCCAACATGGAGGAACCCTACCTTAGAGGGCAGGGCCAGGCCCTGGCTTCCCCTTTCTCTTTTCCCATGAGCCGGAAGGAAGGTGCAGTGATGTGCCGTCTTGGACCATGTGGGTCAAGGCAACAAACCAGGGAGCATGAAGCTACAAGACAGGTGGCATTTGAGTCCCTGGCCTGGTGGATCTCCCCTACGCTACCACCTGAGACACAGAATATATACCCCGCTCATAACATTACAGTACATGTCCTCATAGTACCCCACTGACTGCTCTCCAGATCCATTCTAGCCAGGCCCACTTTGTTCTGCCTTTCCCAGGGGCCCTCAGCTCTTTCATTCTGGTATCTTACCTCTCTTCCTTTCTCTTTCCTTTCTCCCCTGAAGCAGTTTCTTCCCTAAGGCAAAGATTTCACCAGGCCCCAATTTATTTAGCAGCTTCAGTTCATACCTGACTTTTCCCAGAAGACACCACACTCCTACCATTCCTCCCACCCCCATTCTATCCATAGACATCTCATTTCCTCCCACATCCATTTTCCAAACAGTGGAGGAAGACTCTTGTCTAAAATAATTCCCCTCAATATACACGCACTTTCTGGCCCTTACCCTGGGAGATTTTCTTCATATAACTTACCATGATGTGTGGTTAGATTATCTGTTTGTCTCTGCTCTAGTCAACAGTGTTAATTTTATGAGGTCAAAAACTAGCTTGTTCACCACTGTATATCTGGCAATGAACTGTCCAATAGATACATATATAAATATATAATGCATGCCACACACATCATTTAAAATGTTCTAGTAGCCACGTTGATAAAGTAAAAACATAAAGGTGAAGTTAGTTTTCATCTTTTATTTAACCTAAACAGTCCTTCCCTAACGTGTCATCACTATTTAAAAATGAGATATTTTATGTTGTCTCATACTAATTCTTCAAAATCCACCGTGTAATTTACCCTTAAAGCACATCTCAGTTCAGCTACCGCAAGCTGTGAACATGACAAGCTGTGAACAGCCACGTGTGGCTGGTGACTGCGATGGACAGTGCAGGTATAGAATAATACTTGAAGGCATTAGGCACCAGTACATCTTTGTAAAGTTAATCCTTCTGTACTGTTTGATTCTTCTGTAGTATATCTGGCACGTAATAACGTCCACCCCATTAACTTAGCCTAGTTATCTCTTATTGGGCTTGTTTCTTTTTCACTTCTTAAAATAACTGCAATGAGCATCCAATTTACATGTTATTCCTTGGAATAAATTCCCAGAAGTGAAAATTCTAGGATAAAATTATGTCCCCTTTTAGGGCTCTTGCCATATTTTGCCAAGCTACTCCAGGAAAAATAAGTATATACCGCTTAGGCTCTGAGTGGTTTATATTTATGAACTAATCCTCTGCCACGCAAACAGGGCGGCTGATTGTGATGGCAGAGATGTTACTAGGCACTCTTTATGTGTCTGCTCTCACTACAGCACCAGGCACTGCGCACCTGGTATCATTATTCACATCTTACAGGCGAGAACCCAAGGATCGGGGAGGTTATTAAACCAAGCGCTAGAATGGACCTCGAACTCAGATCTGAGTGACGATGTCCAAAGCCGCTGAGCCGTTTCCTCCTGAGCCACGACCATCCTCCGTCGAGACAAGAGCAAAAAGTTAAGGAGCTGTTGTGGGGACAGAGGCCTCGCAGAAACGACCCTCGTCTTCCCACTCCGCCACACCGTCGGCGCAGACACCACCGCCCAACCTGGGCGCGGATCCGCGTCCCCGCCCTGGTGCCACAAGCCGATCTATACCCCTAAGTCCCCCGCCTCCACCCCCCACCGCCCGAAATTCCCACGCTCCGCCCAGGGGGCGGATCTTCACCCCGCGTCCGCTCCCTGAGTGGTGCAGAACGCGGCGCGGAAGTGGCGTAGGCCGCGTCGAGAGCGGGACTTCCGGCGCGTAGCGATCACGTGACCTGATCCGGAAGCCCACTTCTAGTCGCCCCGGCAACATCTCCCTCCTCCCTCACGTGCCCTGTGTCTCCCCACCTCCAAATAGGTCCCTGCTAGTCCGCGGCCCAGGACCTGCAAGCTACGCGCCCACGAGGTGACTCCGGGGACGGCTGGGTGTTCTTTGGGAAGTGAAGGTGGAGCCTGGAGGCCCCGGAGCCTGGCTTCCTCTGCGGCCCGGAGAGCCGAGGGCGTGGGCGTCACGTTGTCGTAATTATCCGGCGGCAAAAAGTGGGGCCAGAGGCCCAAGAGAGCCCTAAATCATTGCTGATTATTTGTGAGAAGGGACTGATTCCACAGGCTCCTGCTCGGCCGTATCAGAATCACTGGATGATTTTTAAAATTCTGATGCTTGGGCTCCCGTCCCAGACCAGTTATATGCGAATCTCTAGAAGAGGGGCCCAGGCATCGGTATTTTTGATATAGCTCCCCATGTGGTTCTTCTGTGCCAGTAGCGTGCGATAAGCTAGGTCTGGGACGGGTATCTAAACAGCCCAGTATCTAAACATGAGGTCGTCCAAGGCGGCCTCATCCTTAGAGGAATGTTTAGGATATTGGCCCGTCTACCTAAGATTTGGGGTATTCTTTCTTTTCCCTCGCACTTGGACCTCCGTGGGAGGTTAGGGGTTTTGGCGGAAGTTATCTGGAGAGCTTTTGCATCTGCGGTCTTTTATGAGCCTTACGTTTGGAGGTGGAGAATGGCTTTGTCCACTTTTCTTTCTCAGTAATTGAGTTGAACCAGTAGCCAACGAACTACCTTTTAGCTTTGAAATCCGGAGAGTCCCTTAGTACACAGATCAGGTGGTTCTGAACAACTTCATTTTTTTCGAGAAAGATTTTTAAAGTTGTTTTACAGGCCGGGTTCTGTATTCAGCTGTTTTACAGACTAAAGATTAATAACACCAAGAACACTTTGGGGGTTACTCACTCTGGGGGTTTCCATGAATCGCGGGGTGGCATAACCTTTAGAAATGCAATTTACACTTATGTAGTTTATAAAAATAACGGTCCCTTTGGGATGGCAGTGCGAACCCAAAACTGCATGTTTTAAAAGATTGTTAGTAACTTCAGATAAGCGTGACTGAAGGCAGGTTCACAGAAAGGTGTGCAAAGTCCCCGTGTTTATTGCTGTGCTGGGAAAGTATAGAATACAGCTCCAGGGAGAAGTTATCATCCTAAAACTTTTTCAGATGGTGAAAGGCTATTGTGTTTTTTAGAATCCACCATTTAAGGATAGGGCGAGATGAGAAGGATGGGGGTGGAAACTGGACAAGTAAGACTACAGTAGAGGTTGGAGAGTTTCCTAAGTAGCTGCAGAAATCTTGGAACGACTGCTGTACAATAGGAAATCCGGCTACAGAACAGTGAAAAATGTATAACTTAGTCGCTCAAAGGTCAGATGAGTTGAAAAAGTCTTTGAAAACAATGCATTTAAATGTCTGCTTTCTGAAAAGATTTGGAGCTTTATAGTCAGAGTTCTTTGTGATTTTAGAGAGGGTAGAGGTAGGAGGAGAGACTTATCAGGAAACAATCTCAACAGCATCCAAGGGCAGGAAATATTAGCTGTGAATTTTATGCTAGAAGGAAAACAGGAAATTTAAAAGAAATAGATTGCAGAGTTCACGCCTACAGGTAACTGGTTAAATGCACAGTGAGTGCCATATACATTCAGAAAAGAGAGCTTAATGTGGAATTAACTTGTATGCATTTATAGAAGTAAAATTTGAAAGAAGGCTCCTGAAATCTACCTGTGGTCTTAACCCTTTAAACTGGTCATGGTTTTTGCTGGTAGCTTTTTAACTTGTATTACTGCCCGTTTAATTTGTATTACTGCCCATTTAACCGTATTCCTTTACAGTCACCCTAGGTTTTGCTGTATGAAAGATGCTTGCAGAGAAGCCATCTTATCTGCTTCCTCTTTGACTTGTATCGTTATTATGCCCCTCTCAGTTATCCCAGTTTTCAGCTATCCCATTGCCTGTTGTGTGCATGAGTCACAGGTAACTTTGCTTCACTTCCTATTGCAACATCCAGAAGAGAGTCACTTGGAGGTTGGAGCTGAGAGAATGAAAAGGAAATAAAACAGTTTGGGGGCTTCCTTGCCCATCTGTCTTAACAGTGGAGAGGTGCGGGTCTTCTAAACACACAGTAGGTTGCGCACTTGTGGGAGGCCCATGTCCAGGTACAAGGTGGAACTTGGACTTGAGGGTGGGTGGGAAAAGGCCCTCCAGACTTGACCCGTCTTTGATGTCCAAATCATTAAGCAGGAAGCATGCAAAGCCACAGGAGGGAGCCCACGAGGGCATCAAACCAGACAAACTTGCCGGCCTTATCATGCCGCTGCGGGGTGGGGGTGGGGGCAGGGCGGAGGACAGGAAGCAGTGCTCTCGAAAAACCTCATTTTGTTATTTATCTTAGTTGAGGGAGTTCCTACAGGTGTGTGCGTTATCAGAAGGGTTGTTACTGTACATACAGAGATTGCTAAGAACCACCTATGACTCAATTTACGTTATTCAGATTTCTCATCATACTTTCCTTCATTTGACCAATCTCCAGCAGACCCCTTCCTTCCACCTTGAAACTGTGTACTGAAGGCCTAATTAGATCCCCCAAATTATCTGATTGGCCCAGAGAACCAACTCGGTGGGAGCCTTAACAGAAAAGGTCCTTCCAGGGCTTTAACCAGCATAATTTATTTAATGACTGACTTTGTGTGTGTGTCCATGCAAAACTCAAAAGCATGTGCGTTTTCATGTATTTCATTTTCCGAATTCTCGTGGAAAAGGAAAATGGAGAGGAAAATCCAGTTACATTATCATTTTGAGGGGAATCGGTGGCTTTTTTATTTATCTGGTTGCTATGACATATTCTAGATCTTATATTTATAGGAATATAAATATGCAACGAAAAGAAGATATGCATTGTCACTGCCTTTCAAACAAGCGCATTACTTATTTGTAGAATTTTTTTGATAACTTGACAGAAATAGTCACAGTGGATCCATTGAAAACTGCAAAGCTTTTGCCTGTCATCGTTCATGTATATTTATGCATTTAAAAGTGTATCTCCCAGGATAAGCAGATTCCTTGAAGAATTGGTGCATTTTTTGCGAAAGGCTTTATGGGAAAATAGATCATTGCAGACTCACAAGCCTTGTTTGGCCTGTGGGCCTCGGCAGTGGTTAGCGAATGACCTCAATGCTGTTTTTTTCCTTCCTTCTCTACAGATTGAAGACAGACAAAGAATTCAGCCACTGTACTTGCCTGGGCTCAGCTGGGTAGTGCTGTGGATCTCGGCCTGCCCTGATATTGCCAGTCTCTTTTCTTTCAGATCCGCCATCCATTAGGAAGACACTCGCTGTCCAATCCACGAAGTGTGCCAGAAAAAGAGTAGGAGGCTCTCCTAGGGAGGTGGGGAATGAAAAACAAAATTAAAGACCACTGAGAGGGCATCTAAGTCCGCTGTGACCGTAAGCTTTCTTTGAGATTGTGCTCTTGTCAGATGGTGTGGTTGCTATAATGTCTAGAATTAATGTGGGCCTCTCAGAAACCCGGGCCTTTTTTTTTTTTTACTAGGTCCTTAACCATCGTGTGTGGACCGAGGAACCAGCTTTGAAAAGCTTAACAGGACTCGCCTTCCCTTGGGTGGTGATGTGGTAGCAGGAAAGGGTATGATTTCCTTCTTACAGGGAATAGACACTTGGGACTCTCTCCTGCTTCCCGTCCTTGTTGGGTCACTGTCTAGCATGTGGCAGCTGGTGGGGTCTCCGTCAGAAATCATGGCACTGCATGTGACGTTCTAAGTGCCATCAAATGATACAGTTTTGCAGGAGTTCGAGGTTTTTTTTTCTTAAGTCTTCCTTTTTTTTATTTTTAGTTTTTACTCCTATAGCACCTGGTCTTCCTAGGTGGTCTCCCATCCAAGCAATAACCAGGCCTGACCCTGCTTAGCTTCCAAGGGTCAGACAGGATTGGGCACATTCAGGGTGACATGGCCATAGACTCTTAAATCTTTCAATGTCTATGTAGATCTTTAAGAAATGGTCCCATTTGCTTTCAATCATGGACATGATTCTTTTATCCCAGATATTAGAAATTGGTCCCCAAGATTGCTGTTGGTCGTAATCCCAGTTCCAAATGTGGGAATCTCGAAGTTTCTCCACTGATTTCCAAGGGGAAAGCAGGGAACAATGAGGATGCTCAGCATATTGAGGGCAGAGTCTGTACAGCTTAATCATTTGTTAACGTGAAACAGCAGCGGACAGATGACAGCCCTCAGCGTGTTTTTCATACTGACCGGGTCCTAAGGATGGTGTTCACATTTTTAAAGGGTTTTTTTTCCTCCTGTTTGGAAATTGTTCACTTCTCCTCCTTCCCCCGCCCCCAGCTTTATTGAAATATAATAGACAATTAGTTGCTTATATTTTGAGTTTTCTTTTTAAGAAGAGTATGAAGAATATGTGCCAGAGACCGTATGTGGCCCACAAGCCCCAAATATTTACTAGTTGGCCCTTTACAGAAAGAATTGCTGGCATAAAATATCAGGAAATAAATCCTGGATATAGGGAGCTAATAATAATCATAAAGTTCTAGGCAAGCTGCTCTCCTTCTAGATGTGTTTTTCTATACTTTATCTTATTGGATTTTTGAGAGATGATTATTCATTGTCAGGAACTGTTTTTAGTTGACTGTAGGATTTTAGGACTCTTAAAATTACTTAAAATGCAAAAGGATATAATACATAGTTTTGAGAACTTGAAGAGGGAAAATAAAGCCAAAGATGAAATGAGCAGATTTGACGTACAACCCTAGGACTGTAAACTCCCTGGGGGATGGCAGCAGATTCGATTAGAAGTGTCCCAGTGGTCCAGATGCTGGAATTGGCTTTGTTCGGTCATCTCAGCTCATTGTCCTGGCTGCTTTATTGCACAAGTACTCAGAGTGTGCCTCGCGTGATCTCTGAGGCAGTGTCGCATGGCAGCCCTTCTGTCAAAATTATTCGTTGAATCGAAGGCATAAATAAGTAACCACTCCTCAAATCAGTGCTCCCTCCCCCTTTTAAATCACAGCCATTGACATTTGAGCAGCCCGGCGTACATGATGGATTACACTTGAACTTCTCAAACAGTTGCCTACTTTATCGCATCTGCCTTCATTTCTCATTCTGCCAAGTGGAGCCTCATAAGGCATCTCGTGCGTTTTCAGAATATTGGTACTGCTACTTTTAAAGCCAGCCTGGCGTTTCCCAGTTATAAATAAAAACAGGATATTCTGCGGTCTACAGTAGTGTTCAATCGCAATAACGTTTATTGCATATTCGAGGCTGTCAGACTTCCCACTGTGGGATAATTAATATTCACGTTAATCTGGTTCTAAGTACATTTTATAAGGCACTGAAGTCTGAATTCAAAACTCTTCAGAAGACACACAGATGTCTCCTAGCCTTTACTAATTTATTTCCTATGCTACTTGTTAATCTCTAAAACAAAATTGATAAAGACGCACACCGAGTTCACTTTAATGTCATTATGTACTGCAGACTCAGAAAGCTATTCAGATTTTCAGTGACAGATGCCACCTGGCAGAGGTGAATTAGCCACTTAACGGCCACACCTTACAGTTTAGCGCTCAAATGTGAACTGATTTCTTCCATGATTTCATTTGTGTGTGTTTGACTTCTCTGGCTGGCCAGACCCTGGATTGTATTGAATGTTTTATATTTTTTCGGGAGCCTGTAAAGCACATAGCACTTAGCCAGGTTTTCAGATAATTGCTCATGTTTTAAACCTTCAAATTATAGTTGAGATGTAAACTTAATTTGTATTTATATTGTCACTGCATTTGGTCATTTTTTTTCAGTTTACATTCACTTCGTGTGTGTGTGTGTGTGTGTGTGTGTGTGTGTTCCCTAATTTAGAACAGTGAACAGGAAGTGTGAGCTATGTTTAAGATAAATTAACAGAAAGTCATGTCAGCCCTCTTGGAATACCCTATTTGAAAGCTTATGTTTAAAAAGAACGTGAATGGTTCTCTTTAGGCTAAATCTTAAAACAAGTGGTCATTTTAATATCTCAGTTTTCAACATTAACCATAGCAAAACATCTGATAGAGATTATAAAGTAGGTCAAATTTATTGCTTAAGGCTTGAAGATTTTTAAATTCTACCCTGCAATCAAGGGAAGTTAGGAAAAATAGGATCCCTTCAGTGTCTGATTTCCAGAATTTCAAACCCTAAGTAACTGCTCAGCATCACGATGCGTAAGAGGTTTCGTCTCACAGACGCTTAAATTTCCATGCATTTTAGGTTCTCATTTTCATTTAACTTTTTAGAGTACATTCTGGTGTAAGCTGGCATTTTAGTGGCTCTGAACTCCTGGACAGGAGGGGAAAATATTAAAAGTCTGTTTTTAAAAGGGTGTAAAAGGCGCAGCTGCAGATTAAACTTTCCCTGTGGGCATTTCCTGCCACGTGAGTGAATCACAGGCAGGTAGGCGGGGGCGGGGAGGAGTGAACCTGGGCAGAGCGAGGCTGTCGGGCAAGGGCGTTCTACTGCTGGCTTGGTGGAGCATCTCCATGGACCAGTTAGTTTCTCCTCCTGTAAAGACAGAGTGGTTAGACAGGGAGAGCACATTGTCGCACGCTGGCTGCGAGATGGCTCATCTCAATCCAAACCAAAATAAGGTCTATCTTGGGGAAGGCACAGCCCGGGCTGGAGAGATGCTTCTGTAGGGAGGTTTCTCCGAGTCCCAGTCCTAAGGCAAGATGCAGTGACAGTTTCCAGTGCGTCGATGAGAGGTACCATAGTGTGTTCAGGCCTTGGGGACATCCAGAGTTCATTTAAATAGGCAATGGCATGAGTTAAGGATTGGTAAGTAAAATAATAGTCGTCACTTTTAGTTCATGCTCTGTATATTATGTTTTGTATGGTTCTTTTCATGCACTTTACTTTCAATAGGGAAACAAGGTCTGTGAAATCTCTCGATGTCAGCGTGTTTTCAAGTCATGACCATTATGCTCGTGGGGGCATCTTGGACGTCTTTGCTGCTGATTAAAAAAAAATAGGGAAACCAGTACTTGAGAACGGGAGTGTCCTTTGGGCCACTCAGTCCTACTAAGGGAGCCCTCCTTTTGAGACCTCAAGGTCATAGCCCAGGTGCCGGGTCCCCTGGTGGTAAATTATGTGAGGACCAGGCACAGGACTCGGAAGAAGTGGCGTCTGATTTGCTGCTTGGCAAACCAGAGAAGAGCCACCGGTATGACACAGCTGTGCTGACCAGATGTTTGCACTGTGATGGTTCTTTTCTAGTTCCGGTGCCCGTTTGGAGTTTCACAGTCTGAGATGGAAGCAAAGGTAAGATTTTTTTCTTAACTCGTAAGAGAAAAAACTCAGTTTTAGTCTCGTTCCGTGATGGAGGAGAGCAGAGAAAGACATCAGGAAACAAAGTCAAAGCACCAGCGGGCGCACAGCTCCCCATCTTTCGTCCCAGGCACTGGGGGGTGGGCCAGGGTAGTCCATGTGGTCCTTGGCGGGCCGTGGCTCACTTGGACCTAGTCGCCTAATTACAGTGGGTGGATGCAGCCGAGATGATGGACGTTGGGCCCTTAGCTCTCCCTGCGTCTTATCTAAAAATGACCCACGTTTTAACGGCCATAACCTCAAAACTAATTGTCCTGTGCGTACGTCACGTACGCGTACTTCAGAGCAAGTACGCAGACAGCTGGTGAGCATCGTGGGCATGGACCTGTAGCACCCTGCCCTAGAGTCGGGTTTGAGCAGATACTCAGCCAGTCCGTGTTGATCAGGGGAGTGAACACTGCTGAGGGTGAACCGTGGCGTCTAGCCTCCACCTCCCCTTATTTTGTAGGCGACAGCATCGAAACCGACCGAGTCTTGGGCTTCCCACCCGGTCTATGCAAGATACTGGCAGCATTACTATCAAGCGATGGCTTGGATGCGAAACCACCAGAATGCCTATCGGAAGGCGATGGCGGCCTATTTCAGCTTCCCATGGTACTTCCCCCTGCAGCTCACTCCCAGAGCGCCCGTGCCCCGGGGGGGCCGATCGCCTTGGGCCTCCTCTGAGCATCCCGTGGACTCCACGTCCCCCCATTGTGGTTATTCGCATCCTTCAAGGTCTGGGCAGTGCCCGCACGTCGGCGGAGAGGACCGCGAGTTGGCTGAGGAGGAGGAGGAGGAGGAAGAGGAGGAGGAGGAGACGGAGAGCGACTCAGATGGCGGCGTGGAGTGCGACCTGAGCAACATGGAGATCACGGAGGAGCTCCGCCAGTACTTCGCCGAGACCGAGAGGCACCGGGAGGAGCGGCGTAAGTGTGGGCCGTGTCCGGCGCCTCCTGCCCTGGCTGGCCTCGTCCAGCTCTGTCTCCCCTGATCTGTCACGCTGTCTTCTGACTCCTGGCTTGGGTACACATCCTATTCCAATCCGGTCCTAAGCCCGGACAAGCTCTGGTGACATCGCACCTTAGTTGTATTAGTTTCTGGAGCTGCTTTAACAAATGTAGGATTTTTTTCTTTAGTTCTAGAACAGAGCTTTTCCTAATGGTGTCTCTGCCGTTTATTTAGTGAACGGTAGGGGCTCCAACAGATGGAGAATGTGTGTGCGCGTGCATATGTGTGCAGGCACATGTTCCTTAACCTATAACAGCCCCTCAAGGCGTTAAACCCATTTTACAGACGGGGAAGGTGAGCCTTGAGAAGGTTCGTTGACTCGTCCCACGGTACACAACTAGGAATTTGCAGTGAGGATTCAAAGCAAGGTCTGCCTGACTCCAATTCCTGTGCTCCTTCCTCAAGCACAAATTTAGGGATTGGGTTTCGTCCCTAAAATACCGTTGCCGGCCTCCTGGTCACAGCTCAGACCTCCCTGCTGCTCCCGAGCTGCCATGCCTTCAATATTAAGGTCCCTTCAGAGTCAAGATCAGACTGAACCTCAGTAGAATCACAAGGTGCCTCGTACTGAAGCTCCCCGATTTGACCCTGCGTGGGCCTCTCTGTCCCTGGGGTTAGAGAATTGTGATAATGATCTTATATCTTCAGTGAGAAAGCAGGAATTTTTAAAAATTTCTTACTGCAAAGAAGTAGAACTGCTTTTGGTGCCCTCGCTACTATTAAGATTACCGGACTGTTTACATTTTTTTTCCTTCAGGATAGAGTTTATTATTTTATTATTACTATTAATTATAGATTCGTAAAAGTATTCTTTTTATTTTTTATATTTTAAATTATTTTTTCTGGTGACGAAATCCAATTGGTTAATGAAATCCAATTAAGTTACAGTTGTACACTTTAATGTACGGCGTATGTATGTCTATACTGTGTGTTCACCTCCCAAAGTTAGAGTTCTTTCTGTCACCACATATTTGATACCCCTTTACCCGCTTTACCCCCTCTATCTCCCCGCTTTTTCCTCTCCCCCCTCCCCTCTGGTAACCACTAGTCTATTGTCCATGAGATTCTGTTTGTTTGTCCTGTTCATTTGTCGCTTTTAGGTTTGTATCCCACATGTAAGTGGCATCATGATTTTCAGCTTTTTCTCTCTGGCTTCTTTCCCTTCACATGATTATCTCGAGGTCCACTGTTTACATTTTAAGAGTCTCTAATGGAGATACAGATGCTTTTCTCCCTATTATAACCAGTAGGCAGTCTCAATATTGTTTGTGTTGAGTTCTAATTATATGATATTTTACCTATAATTTTCTAGTAAACAGAAACATAGGAGACTGGGAACAGATGAGTTTCATTTGCATCTTGAAGGATCCATATTTTCATAATGATGGCCCAGCATTTATTGAGCCCCGCTGGGGGCCGGGAACTGAGCGATGGCTTCTTCTAAATTGTCACCCCCTTTAGTGTCTTTTCCCTGACTTTTCACTAAACTAATTCAGGTTTTTTTACTTCCCTTCTTTTGATTAAACTATTGATTTCTTTGATGTGCATTAGAAAGTCTGTCCATCAAGTATTTTTAAAACAATACTTCATATTACATATAGAAGATGTTTCTTTCCTTAATCTCCAGAAATAAATTTTACCTTTTTTTCAAAATACGTACAAAATAACCATCGGTCTGGCACGTAACGGGAGAATAAGCATCGGCCCACATCCACATGCAGTCGGAGCACCGTTTGTTACTTCTGGAAAAAAAAATATGGTGGAGATAGGGCTTCCTCCTGCTTTCCTTCCTTACCAGAAGATAGGATAACGTGTTTTTCTCCCAAGAGATTGATACTTTTGTGATAGAAGTGGTAACTGCGGATGGGAGCAAACCCTAGTCGTCATCACTGTTATGGGTCGTGTCCTTTAAAAAAGATATTTTGCCATCCCAATCCCTCGGACCTCAGGATGTGGCCTTTTTTTGGAGAGAAGGTCTTTATAGAGGTCCTTGGGGTAGGCCTTGATCCCATGTTACCGATGTCCTTCTGAAAGGGGAAATTTGGGACACGGAGACACACTCCCAGGGAGAACGCCACGGGAGGATGGGAGCGCTGCTGCCACAAGCCAGGACGCCCCCAGAAGCTAGGAGAGGCCTGGCCGGGTCCTTCCCTAGAGCCTTCGAGGGGCACGACCCTGCCGACACCTTGGTCTGGAGGACTTCTGGCCTCCGGACTGGGAGACAATACATTTCTGTTCTAAGCCCCCCAGTTTGTGGTACTCGTGACGGCTGCCACAGGAAACTAGTTCAGCCTCCCCACGAGAATTGTCTTTGTCCCCAAATGCAAATCTGTGAGTGAGACTTAAGGTGAACTGGATGAGTCTCACCGCCTCGGTGAAGAAAATGTGGTGTGTACTTGGTTTCCTGTGATCGAGACAGCAAACCAACCAAAAGAGACTTTTATGAAAACCTTTGCAACTGTCGTCCCTAACCTCACTCGCCAGTATTTACACTGTCATTCGCAACATCACACAGAGGCAGCTGTGGTGGACCCGCTCCAGCCCGTCACCAGCAGGAGGCTTTTAGCCTCTTGCGAGCCACTTGCCCTAACCGTTCTGCACCTCAGTCTCCTCATCTGGGAAATGGGGGTCCTGGTTAATGGCGTGGTAATTATAAAGATTAAATAAGATGATAAGAGCAAATTTATAGAACAGTTCTCAGTATAAAGCTAGCGCCCCAGAAATGTTAGTTGTTACAGTGACTTGCTGAGAACTCATCCTCGATTGTGGGTTATTAACCGTCAGCTGGTTTTTCCTTGATAACTGTTTGTCCTGAGATTCTACACATCTTTGACAAAGATGTTCTGTGACTTCAGAAAGAGTCATATTTCTGCTCTGGGCAGCACTTGTCACCCTCTTAAATCGATTCAGAATACGTAAAACATAAAAGAATTTAGGTTTTGGTGTCTGTCACATTCAGTCATTACCACAGTCTCACCCAGGTAGTCACAGCTTTTATTCTGTGCAAAGGACAGTCCTGCTTGCTCTAACTCTGGGCTGGAAAGATGATGCCACCTCGACATTACTTCTAACGGCACTGAGCTCATCAGCTTTCTGCTGCTCTGTGCGTTTCAGAATGGACAGCTGTAGCAAAGTTCAGAACTATTTGTCCCAACCTCTCCACTATGCTTTTGTGTCCCGCAGTCTGGCCTGAAAGCGTTACGAGGTCCCTGGGGATGTGAGAATTGTCTGGCGAGGGTGAGAACAGGCCAGAGCCTTCCTCTATTAGAACACGCCGCCAGGGCCTGGCCCTGCACCACCAGTAACAGAATCGTGGGGAACGGATGGCTCCCCAGCATTTTTTTCCCACCACTTTTGGCGCTGCATAGGAGAAATACGTGTGCCTCTGAGCAGTAGCAAATGCTGGGATTCAGATGTAAGTAATTTGAATAGCCAGGATGCTTTCTGGTCCGTTACCTCTATGGAAATGTCTGTGGGGGTTTCGATGCGTACACAGCTGGGAAATGTTTGACAGCGAGGTATGGGACGTGAGCCGTGTGAATACTGAGTCAAAGCTATTTTGATTTGCTAGAAGGTTCTCCTTCAATAAGAGCAAATTCTACTTTGAATATGAGCCATCTAGGGGACACAGACTTCTATAAAATATTACTAGCAACGGAAAACGTAGCTAAAGTTGAAAATTTTAGCTTTTTAGTCGTAGTCACTTCTGCAGAAACGGGTTAAACATACAGTTCATCGTCGTCTGAGTCTATTTACTATTAAGATAAAATCTTCAGACCAGACAGCATGTTCTTGCTTCTGATTACTACTTTTCCAGTTAATCTCCAATTTAACATATTTCAGTGATTCAAAAAAAAAGTTAAGGAGGGTGAAAAACTCCTTTTGTGCTATGGGAACAGGCATGGCTTCAATTATGTTCTATGTCATCACTTCCTAATGAAATGTTTCCGTTACTTAAAACTTCCGTGGTGACATCGCTTATGGGAAAGTAGACAGTTGGGAAGTGTCAAAGGTCAGCTGTGTTTTCAATTACTTCTTCGGAAAAACGTTTATGATTAGGTTAAGAAAAGTATCTGTTTTTAGGCATAAATAAGCATCGATTAAGACTCCAAAGTTACGGTCCTAATATTCACAGGGAAAATGCGTGTGAGTCATCATTCCCAAGCGAGAAGAAGGCCCTCCGAAACAAACACTGTCACCATTGTCACGGCCTTGGGCCACTCAGGTGTTTACCACCTGTGTTTGAGGAGTGGATGTGGGGTCCAAACGGGCATATTTACAAAGAGCAAACCCAGGTGGGGACAGGAGAGCGAATCAAATTTAAAACGATGCCTAGATGAGCCGTCCGTGCTGTGGTCCGTGGTGACTTTGGCCAGTGAACTCAGGAGTGAGAGAGAGAGGGGGGGGGATAAGTCCACCCCACGTAGCCCTCGGAGTCCTGTTCTTACCAAAGGCGTTTTTTTATACACTCGATGGGAGACGTGCTCACTTGCGTTGTGTCTACAGGGGTTTAGACGCTGTCAGCCTCCTGGAAACCCAGCTCGTTCTCTCTCAGTCACCCACCCTCTGTGGAAAGCCTGCAGGATAGAGTGAAGGGTGACTGCCCACTGACTTCGAGGTTACATTTGTCACGGAGTGAGGGATGTGGGGTGACGATGGACGACCCATCAGCCATGGCCCCAGCTCTGCGCCTGTGTGCCGGTGTGTTGCTGGCTAGCCAGAAACGAGGCATTTCTGATCTAAATCGTCTGCACTTTCACTTGGTTGTGCCGAGATTGTTAACTCTGTCAACATAGCAGAGAATATAATCAGAAAGACATGCCAATCCTAGAAAAATTGGGAAGAATAACATTCTTCGGCACTCATTCGTCTTCGTGCTTTGTCCTCCAAAATGTTTCTGCCTTGGGGCTAACTCTGGAATACTGAAAGCAGGTTTCCCGTATGTCAGCATCTCTCAAGTCCAAGTCACTCCCCACGATTTTTTTTCCTTTATGGCCCATAAGTCTATATTGACAACATCGTGTAAATGTATAGACTGAGCCAAAAAATATCGAGCTTGTATATCCTGAACCCAGGTGGACTCCAGTAGCGTGTCTCCATAGAAGTATAATAATACTGGTTTTCTCGTTTTAACCCTACGTGTATATTAACCGTATGTCAGTTTCCTAAGACTGCTGTAACAAGTTAGCATAAACCACGTGGCTTAGAACAGAAAGGGATTCTGCTGGCTTGTGGCAGCGTAGCTCCGATCTCTGCCTGCGGGCTTACATGGTTTCTCTCTGTGTCTCTACGTGTCCTTCCCCGTCTCACATGAGGACGCCTGTCATTGGACTTAGGGTTCACCCTAATCTGGTATGGTCTCATCAGATCCTTCCCTTAATGACCTGCAAAGACCCTATTTCAAAAAAAATCACATTCTGAAGTTCCGAGTCGATGTGAACCCAACCCACTACCACCCTGTTTTAGAGCTGGAATCTAAGAAGATACTCTGGTTTGTATTAAAACAAATTCTTATGACCAAATATCCTACCAGAAAAAAGCATTTGGTCACATCGAGTCGCACAGCTGTTTTCAGTAAAAAATGACCAACCCCTACGACAAGGCACCTGTTAGTGATGTCTGAAGCGTGATCCCCTCTGCTGAATCTCCGTCCAGCTGGATGAGCCCCCACCTTGTTTGACAGGGCGCAAAACTGCCAGTGACTGAGGATTCTTCCCTTCAGTGGGAAGAAGGGGGAGGAAGTAAGTGGATGCCTTCCATGAGTGCGTTCCACCCTCAGGCTGGCCTGGTCCCCTCACTCAGTACAGCCAGGCTGAGGGTATTTGCTTTTCAGCCGGCTGGTTTTCAAATCCGTAGTCTAGCCTTAGAATGTTGTTTTGTTTTCTTTTCATTGTGTCAGTGGAGGTGAAGTGACTACAATTTGAGGGCACAAACAAGATCAGACTCCAACTCATCGGTGCGCTCGCCTCCCTTCCTCCCCAGCCTCTCCGCCATGGAGGCTCTGAGCGCTCTCCTGAAGGGATGCTGCCCAGTACCTCTTCTGGTCGTAGCATCAGTTTCTCTATCCCTGGATTGTTTTCATTTTTCTTTAACAGCATCTGGAAGAAACAGAGCTGTTTACAAAAAATAATGCATGGCCTTTGAGCCTTCAACAGTCATTTCCAAAGCACCTGCTTTGTGTCAGGCACGGCGTCCTCCTGGGGCCGGGGCTGGGGTGAATAAAGGCGACAGGGCTTCTCCATGGTGACTCTTGCAGACCTGTTCTGGCACTAGGCGGTGTTGCAGGGGACAGGCTTCCTGCCCCTTAAATCTGTTTTGGACAACTACCCACCACGTAGGAAACTGGGAAACCTTCTAACCTTCTGCTAGGCAGGGAGGGGGCAGGGTTGGGCCTTAAATTTTCATGAGGAAGACGGGATGGGGGAGGAGATAGAACTAGAGAAGTAAGCAGAGGGCTGTGTCTTTTCTTCTTTTATTCTTACACTGTGGGAACTTTGTTAACATCTAAAACCCAGTGATGGTAGCCCATAAGCGCACAGCGAGTGCGAACTTGGGAAATGACACGGGCTTCGTGGATGGCCAGCTGGGGTTGCTTTGTGTTAACGGAGTGTGTCATCCGCAGATGTCAACGGGAAGAGAAAATGTCTCCTGGCGTACAATTATGAGACCAATTTAATATCTGTGAGGTGGTTTTTGTCAGAAGGGTAGCAGCAAGACGCATAATTATATAACCATGTTAAATTATAAGGAAAAGAAAAAGATGCGAGAGTAAAAAGATTACATTCATGTATCCTAATGGTAGAGAACAGCGGATTCCCGTGTTTATTAAAACTTCGAAACTCAGAGACTCAGATTTAGACAGAAAGTTTAACATCGATTATGTCACCGAATCTGTTGCAAAAGCTGATGATAACCTTGGGACAAATTTGAGAGTGAAAGGACCGTGATCTGGGAACCTCTGTCCCCGACATGCGGACACTCTGAGGCCCCAGCAGCCGCACCCGTGGGACCGTGTCCTCCGGGCCAACAATGAAAGGAGAGCCCCAGGACTTGGTGATGTCATGGGTGGGACTCTGTTGTCCCTGGCTAATGCGGAAATGCCAAGCCTTCAGAAAAGTGGTCCTTGGGGGGTGGGGACAATTTAAACACCCATGAGGACTACACACCTTACATCCTTGTGTTCCAGACTTGGCAGAAAGACCAGAAATGAGAAACAAATGCTTGTTGGCCTCCCACTCATTTGCATATGAGGTCAATATTTTGCTTTAGGTGTGCATTTCACAGTCAGTCAGTTCTGTCTTTTCCATGGATAAGGTAACAGTTCCATGGCATTTATTTTGACAGCCATTTGGCATATCCGTATATTGCTTCCTTATGTGAAAATGAGCTGCAGATGTGCCGAGAAGAATGGCCACATACATTTTTAATCACGTTTCCAAGTTTATACAAGTCCTTCCTCCAACTCCAAGGTGTGAACTTATGAAGAACAGGATTTATGAGCGTGACTGTGCATAGCCACATAAATATCTTTCTGTTCACACTTGATTTGCTCACTTTTGGGGTCCCCTCCATACTAAGCTTTCTTTCTACTACTTTTTTTTTAAGAAGGAAAGAAAGATTGATATCCTCGTTTTAGCCCCTACAACTCTCTTCACTCCTTAGTAGCATTTCTCTCGGTAGCAGTAGTAGCTATAGATGTGTGCATTTTACTATCGGTTTCTCTTATTTTTGACAGTCAGTTATAAAAATCTAGGCAGGCTAAATTTTACGTTCTTGTGCATTGTCAATATTTTGTTTCTTATTGACATAATAAAAATGATTTGAGTACTTTTATAATCAAAACAGTAGGAGATAAGAAATTGAATAAGTATTTCTTGCTTTCCAAGAAGCCGTTTCAATGAGCAGGACTGAAAGCGTGTAACGATAGCTACCTGGAACCAAGCCTAAGGTGACCTGCTGAGTGACGGGAACGTCACATTGAGACAGCTCTCTTAATGGAGTGGGAAGATCCGACATCAGAGCTTTCGCGTCCGTTTGCAGCCTTGTCCTTGCTCAGCCCTTTGACCTTTGGCGAGGGTCGGATCGTTTGGTGTGGGTCGTGTTTCAGCGGTGTGGAAGGGTCACCCACCATCGCGGCCATTCCCCGGTCACCAGCGCTTGCTCTTCCCCAGATCATCTCAAATCAGTAGATCTTCCCAAATGGCTGAGTTCGTCCCCCAGTACCTCGTTTGAGCTGGGAGGGTCCTGCCTCCTGCAGCACCGCCCTTGCCAGCATGCGGTGTCTTTTCCTGCTGTCCTGGTGCTGTGTTGAAAACCGAGCGAGCGCCACGGGCCGTTCCTCGCTGGGCAGAGTGAGGGAGGAAGTCAGCTGGTGTCATTTTCTCCTGTATCCTCAAGGCTCCTTCCAGAGGTTGGATGGTGGCAGGTGACATGTTTCCTCGTGGCTTTTTGCAATTTCTTTCAGCGTGTAACCCAGATAAGTGAGCGATAAGCTTCATGAGTCAGTGGATAAGAATGCGCGGGCAAAGGGAAAGCTGTGGGATGTAGGGGCCGCCTGCGGCCCATCGGGCAGCGCGGATGTCACCCCAGCTCACCGTTCTGGCTCGTTCTCAGGGCGGCAGCAGCAGCTGGACGAGGCACGCCTGGAGGACTACGTGAATGCCGACCACGACCTGTACTGCGACACGCGGCGCTCCGTGGAGCCCCCCTCCGAGCGGCCCGGCGAGCGGCGCCAGGCCGAGATGAAGCGCTTGTACGGGGACAGCGCCGCCAAGATCCAGGCCATGGAGGCCGCCGTGCAGCTGAGCTTTGACAAGTACTGTGACCGAAAGCGGCCCAAATACTGGCCAGTCATTCCGCTGAAGTTCTGAGCCCCGGGTCCCTGGCCGTCACTCCCTCCCTTTGGGATTCGCGCTCTTCCATTTCCTCCTGTGCGTTTTTTCAGGAAAAAGGGGACACTGCTGAGACATCAGCACATTCACCGATGTCCGAGGGGCCCATCACTGGGGTGGATGTCATAGGTCAGCCACTTTGAAGCGGCAAGCGCGTGCAGTCACCAACGTGGGAGATTTAACATAAAACAATCATCTCGTGTATGACACTGCTTTTTACATTACCAGTGGCATTCAGGTCATTAAACTTCTCACAGATCCCATTTGGTCGTTGGTCTTTTCCTCTTTTCCTCTATCTTTAACCCAACTGAATGAGGCCGACGCCGTAAACGAGTCAGATGTGCTCTCCTGCTCCAACTCCCTCAGCCCGCTTCGAGAATGATCCAGGCATACGGGGAAGCGAAGCGAACGCCGCTTCTCCCCCACGTGCTGTAACGGGTCAGAGGTCATATTTTTCAGCTTTGCAGGCCACACTGTGTCACGACTCCTCAGTTCTATCCTTGCCGTGAAAGCAACTAGAGATGGTAAGTAAACAGATGGGTGTGGCTGTGTTGTGATAATACTTTATAAAAACAGGCCATAGGCTAGATGCTGCCTATGGGCCTTGCTGACCCCCACTCCGCTCTAAAAGAATGAAAATACCTGTCTGACATTCGCGTTATCTCAGTAACGCTACAGGCCTGGAACGTCAGATCTGAGAGCAAAGAACGGTAATTCCCAAACCCGTTCACCTCTGCAGTCTCCTGTAGAAAGGATACAATCGAACTCGTACTTTGTAGAGCGAATAGCGTTTTGATAAGACAACATGTTTCTGAGAATGAAAATCTAAGAATGGATAGAATCGTCCATTTAAAAAAAGCCAGCTGCCTTTTAAATAAGTTATTACAGTGCGTTGCCAGGGTGAGCCTTGTTGACCTGAGCAGGTTAGCACATCCATCAGAGGTTGGTGAAAAGATTTAATATTGACATGTTTCTCCCTAAGAACACTTAGCTCCGCGTTGCAGCTCCTGCCCTGTGATAAATGCATTCCTTTCATGAGCCCCGGGTGCTTATTTTTCCCAGCTCGCTTTATTACTCGAGTTGCAATTTATGCTCGGCTATTGCAGACAAAAATCAGAATCGACTTCCCCTGAGGTGACACATGACTACACTTTCAAATCTTTAGTAGTTCTCTTTTTTTAATTTTCAACTCTTAGGCTTAAATAGAGAATAGATGTGACTCAGGCACAAATACAAACGAAAACCTGTAATTGCATCAGCTTCTTAGAGTGAAGTGTTTCTCTTTACAAAAAGCTCTCCTACCTTTCCCCAAAGAAACCACCGTGCCGGTCCCACTCCTGCTGGCTCTGTGACTGCAGACCGTGGGAGTTACTTTCACCTCTCAGTTGCTTCTGTGTTCCCTGCTCTTGACGTGGGTAGTAGTGATTCCCCCGCATGGGGTCCTTGCGAGGGCCACACTGAGTCAGTGCCTATAAAACACAGGGCCGGCCACACGGGAAATATTCAATACATGTCGGTGTTTATTTTCTGTCTTTAAAAATTGCCAGAGAGCCGGTGAAAATCCTGGGTATGAAACTTCTTCCAAATATGGAGAAATCTTTCCCTGTCAGCTCTTCAGATGATGCTCTGGCTTCTCACTTCTCATTCCCACCTGTCTTTCTTCCCAGATGGCTCCTGGATAATTTGCGATAGGAGGGACCTATGATTTGTTCATTTATTCAGCAGATTTTTTTACTCCTTTCCTTTCCACTTAGCTAAATCATAGTTTCTCCCCCCAGGGACCTGGCATTCTAGGAGGAGAGGCAGGCAGGTGTGCAATGATGATAATTGCAATACATGCACTGCTAGAGGCGCACGCAGGAGCTACGGGAGCGTGAGAGAGAGAGATGAGGGTGAGGCTTTGTGGCCTCAGCACTGTTGACATTTGGGACCAGATCGTGTAATTCTTAAAAAATACATACCATGGATGCATACATAAAATCGAGAAACGTGCATGCAAATGACTGACACACAACTTCAGAATCATGATGAGTTCTGAGCAGGGAGAAGATGGCAGTGCCACTCAGAAGGGGGTTTTCTGTCTCTGATGTTTAATTTCTTTATAACAGAAAAGCTATGGTAGGAACCCAGCTTTGATAGAGACCCCCAAATTCATCAGTCTTCATCCTGACGTAAAGTAGTGTGTTTTTCACTTCGTTTCTAGTGTTAATTGTTAACATGAAACATTAATTTATCAAACATTTATATAGGGATTACTATGGGCCGTATACTGCTCTAGTAGCTTTACAAATATTAATTTCTTTAGCAATCAACCCATGGCAGACTTAGGAAAGCAACTATTATGGGGACACACCCTGTTTTCCAAAATACTAAGGTTAGGTGTGTTTTGGAATTCAGACATCATACTTTTAATTCCATACAGGGCAGGTTTTGGCATCAAATCCTTAGAGTCAAGTCAGGTTTGGCTGCCAAACAAATTATTTTCAACAAAATAAAAACAAAACAGCAACCCCCAGTTTTCAGAGCTTTGGGGATTTCAGAAAAGGGGTATAGAAATATTAATCCAATTTTGTAGATGAGGAAACCGAAGCACAGAGAAATTAACCAACTATTGTTGTCTTTCCATGGTGAGAGCAAGTGTCAAGCCCAGATATTCTGACTCCCGAACGCCCCACTTTTAGCTGCTTTGTCCTGCCAAATTCAGCCTCTACGACCATACTGATGATATATGTAAAGCACGATACATTTGGGACACAGTGAGTTTACAAAGCTCATTAGACGTCTAGTGGCATCCTGTCAGTTGCTGGAGATTCGGGTTTGGAACTTTGTGGAGAGGGTCTGCATCAAAAATACAGACTTTAATGTTTGTAGCCTTAGGAATATGGGAAAAGGGACCATTTATAGACTAGGGGAAATGGCCCTGTGACAGTGGGCCCTGAAGAACAATGACTTCAAAACACAGGTGAAGAGGAGTCTGAGGGGAAGCAAGAAGAAAATGACAAAGACAAAGGAAGAAATCCAGGAGCAAGAGTTTTCTCAAAAGGGAAAATGGTAAGTAGGACAACCAGACAATATGGCTTCCACTATGGCTTCTATTTCCGCATTAGGAAGTTGACTTCACTAGCAGTGAAATATTTCTGCAAATATGTATATATTGATATAGATAGATATAGATACTGAGATCCATATATCACAAATATATTGCAAATACTTATATATAACATATAAAATGTATATTACATGTGTAAACATAATTATTCAATAGTACATAAATATAATATGTAATATATATGTATGTAACAGAATTTAAGTACCAATGTACAGGAAGTTCAAGGAGAAGACTAACATGTTAAAACACTGAAGATAGACTCAGCCACATCCAGAATGAGGGAAATTTGATAGGACAGAAAACCCAGTTTCTTCAACAAATGGACTTTTAAAAAGTATGTGGGAGAAGAGGTGATGGCAGAAAGAGGACGGACTTTTCTGAGCTGTAATGTGTAGACTTCGTATGGGTCCGAATGTGAACAAGTTAATTGTTAAAATTGGGGAGAATTTGAATATGGACTGAGTATTAGAGGCTATTGAAGAATTATTAGATTGGTTAAGTGTAATAGCTATCTTGTGTTATGTTTTTTAAAAAGTTCTTATCTGTTAAAGACTCTGAAGTCTTACAATTAAACTCATATGCTGTCTTGGATTTCCAGCAGGGGTCCTCAACCCCCAGGCTGCAGACTGATACTTGTCCATGGCCTGTTAGGAACCGGGCCACACAGCAGGAGGTGAGCGGCAGGCTAGACAGCGAAGCTTCATCTGTATTTGCAGCCACTCCCCAGCACTAGCATCACCACCTCAGCTCCACCTCAGATCTTCAGGCATTAGGTTCTCATAGGAGCACCGGTCCCTGTGCCAAAAAGGTTGAGGAACGCTACTTTAAAGTCTTCTAGTGGCAGAGCATAAGAAAGGTGACAGTTGAAACAAGATCAGCAAAATATTGAGAATTGTCAAAGCTGGGAGAAGGATATACATAGAGTTTTGATATGTTTTTTTCTCTAGCTTTAAGTTTGAAAATTCCATAGCAAAGTTTTAGAAAATGAAATGGAATTCGAAGGTAAGAGTTTAAGAGGATTGTCACCGAAAGGTCTGGTTAACAGTATTGTTAGAGGTCTAGTACATTAAAAACAGAAAGTAGACTTTAGCCTGACAATCTAGAAACCATTGTAATCTCAAGGATCTTAAAGCAACCTCAGTGAATAGGTGGGGAATAAAACCAAATTCTACATCAAAATCTAAGATACTGAGGGGGACAAAAAAGGATGGAGCATGTCAAAGGGACACAGGAGCCAATCTGAAAGAGCTCCCAGTGACCAAACTGGAACAATTGCAAAGACAAAATATATAATTAAAAAATATATATATATATATATAATAAATATATATATATATATATATATATATATATATATATATATATAAAATATATAGTATTGGACTATAACCCAAAGTATAAAAGAAATATAAGTCCATACTGATAAGTGAATAATAAATGGAAAGAAGAGACAAATCGTCCTTATAGATGAGTTGTAAATAACATCTGTAGATCTTGCATCCTTTAGGAGGTGGACCACATTCTCCCTCCTCACTGTGTACGGGCTAAAATAGTGACTCACTTCTAAAGAACAGAGTTTAGAAAGGGGAGAACAACTTTCAGTGGAAAATCCTGGCAGACACCACATGATCTGAGTACTCAAGGTTAACATCACCAGTGATCAAATCTGTGGGTACCATGTGCTACCTAATGTGATCTGAGAAGGGTGCTTCACCTCTGGTCATCTCAAAGCTGTAACCCCTGCCTAATTATGAGAAAAACATCAGATAAACCTAAGTCGAGGGGCGGTCTACAACACACCTGCCCAGTACTCTTTAAAACCCTCAAGGTCATGAAAAGCAAGGAAAGCTAGAAACTCACAAAAGGCACTAAGGAGACGTGATGGCTAATGCAGGGTGGGATCCTGGATTGAATCCTGAAACAGAAAAAGGGCATTAGTGGAAAACTGGTGAGATCTAGATAGTCCTTAGTTGTATTTCATAGAAATGTGCCAATATTAACTTCTTCGTTTTGACAGATGTACCACAGTTATGTGAAATGCTAGCAATATGGGAAACTGGACAAAGGTAGTAGGAACTCTGTACAACCTTTACTTTTCTATAAATCTAAAATAATTCTAAAATAAAAAGGAGTTTTAAAATGAAATGGAAATTCAATATTGGTTTTTGCTCAGTGTATTTATATGGAACTCCAATTCCACCTTTAAAAGGAGGAAGATATATTTTAGTTTTTCTAAAGAAAGAATGTACAAAGCCTTTTTTCTTCTTTTGAGTGCTGTGGAATCTGACACCTCGGATACCAGGATGAGAAGGTGAGTGGGTGAGGCTCTGACCCTCGTTGGGAACCCAGCGTGTCACGTGCTGGACAGTTTCCACATATCACCTGCCTCGTTTCTCCCAACAGCCTGATGAAGCATGATCTCTAATATTCTGATCAGCAAATGGATTCAAAGTAAGAAGAAATAACAGGCCTAATGGCTGGGGGTTGGGTGCAAATGAGGAGCGGCTGCGATGGATGCAGCCTTTCCTTTCGAGGTGATGAAAATATTTCAAAACTAGATAGAAGTGGGGGTTATACAACACTGAGTGTAGGAAATGTCACTGAATTGTTCGCTTTCAGACGGTTACTTTTGTATTACATGAATTTCAACTCCATGCAAGAAAGTGTAATAAGTAAAAAACAATAATAAAATAAGTTTTAAGAAGCTATGGTTTAGACACGGGAGAAAAACCTGGAGAGATGGGCAGAAATCATGTGATATGTAATATTTCTCAATTTTTATTTTTTGGCCAAAGAACAGTTGTTCCACAATAGATATTAGCACATGACTGAACACTGATACTCTCCATAGGACCCAGTTCGAGAAACACTTTTTCATTGAATGAAGTATTTTTAAAAAGTAACAACGTAGCGTGGCTTTTGAAATTGAGAGAATAAAAGGATCAGAGACCTATTTGAGAAGAAACTTATTTGTGCTCAGTCTATTCCTAAGCATGGATAGATTTGGCAACATGCAGATGGCACAGATACACACACCAGGTAAGGCGGCCGGCAAAAGGCAGAAAATACGGTTGTGTCTTGGAAACAGAACGTAGACCCATCTGCCAGACTCCCAGGGTGCCCAGACCTGGCTGCACGTTAGAATCACTTGGATCCTGCTCCAGCCAGTTAAATCAGAGTCGCTGGCAGCAGGGACCTCGGCACCGCGAGTTGAAAACTCTCCAGGTACTACTAACGTGCAGCCAGGGTTGAGCTGCTCTCAAATACAGTGTAGGGAAGTGGTGTTATATCCACTACATCTCAAACTTTAGCATGTGTAACGATCACCTGGGGCGTTTGCTAAAACACAGATTCCTGGGCCCTACTGGAGTTTGGGGCAAGGACCACAAAAGTGGATTCAGGCGTTTGAGTGGGAGACAACTTGGTGGTGTTAGGGCAGCCATGCCACGACTTGCAAACAGCCCACCACGGGTCTTCATCCTCCACAGCGGGTACATCGTGATGGGGAGAAGGTCGTGAAGCCCTGGGCTAGAATAATGGCTTTGTGAGGGGGAGCAATGACCCAGCAGGGTGGGAAAGGGCCAGTGTATAAATAGTCTTCTCTGCTAGACTATAAACTGTAAGCAACTGCAAGGTCTTTACAAAGGCCTGGACTGAACGAAGCCATTTTTCAGGAAGACGTTTGCAGTATCTGTTGGAAGGCGATTACAGTAATGAGAATGAATGGGGTTTGACTAGAGAAGTAGCAGTGGAACTGGAGAGCAAAGACAGATGTGAGACATGGGGTAGAAGTAGCAACTGCATCCTTCCAGGTGCTCAAGCAACTCTTCTCTTGCAGGCCTCTAACCAATCCGTCAGAAATCCGCTTGGCGCTAAGTACTTCCCACACTCCCACGGCTGCCTCCGTGTCCACAGCACAGCATCTCTCACCTGATTCATTCAGGGGCCTCCTAACTGCCTGGCCTCCTACGATCTATTCTCAAAACGGCTCGTGCAGAGATGCTTTTAAACCCTCAGCCAGATCACAACACTCCTCTGCTCCCCTCTCCTTTACACGAACGGCTGGAGTCCTTACAGTTAGTTGCCTGAAGGCATGTCAAGATCTGGTCCCCTGTAATCTTTCTGACATCGGTTCACTATACTTGCCCACTCTCATGTTGCTGCAGCCCCATAGATCTAACTCTTTCTAGGACCTTGCTACTCAAAGTGCAGCCGGTAGACCAGCAGCATCTGCATCAACTGAGAGCTCATTAGAAATACCGTGTCTCGAATTCCATCCCAGATCTGCTGAGTCGGAATCTGCATCTTAACGAGACCCCCGGGGGATTCCTCTACATCAATAGAATTGTGGCAGTGATCCAGGATAGCCTGGCACACTGCACCCAGGATTTTGCATTTTGCGATTTAAAATCACAACGTTCTCCAACAGGAGGGCACTCCTTAATTTGTCTATTGCCTTCATTTTCCCCATAGCACTTATCACAACCTGAAAATGGTAGCCTCCAGGGCGTAGCATCAGATGTGGAATGAATGGGGTTCAGACCACGACTTTTAATCTAAATCTTGCAGGATTGTTTATTTGACTTTTAAAATCTGTGCATGTATACCTTCTATTTATTTGTTGAGATGAAAAACTGCCAGAGACTAGTTCCACTTGTAAGGAGCTCGGGAGATGCCTCTCCATCCTAACAAGTAAAAAGCTAAACAGAATGAAAAAATCAGCAGCTCTTCTAGGATCTTTAAGAGGGGAAGATGCAGAGTAAACTGCCGCCCCCAAGACTGGAGAGCAGGGAACATAAGGAGTCACAGCTTACCGCAGCGGAGACTCATGAGTTGAAACCACCGTGGGAACCAGTGCTGAGACAGGAAACGTGAACTGTAATTGACAAACTGCTGGAGGCCCAGTGTAGACAACTCTGAGAGTTAAAAACGCAGGGGGTCCCAGTGATAGGAGGGGCCCCAACAATACTGTGAGATTTATCTGCGAGAGCTTGACCAGATTCCCACGGTAAATATTGGAGAAAAAATCTCCTCCGGTTTCCAGCAGGGAGAGGGGAAATGGGACCATTTTGAAATAGGCCAGAGTACTGTGTTTTTCTTAACGAGGCCTAGAGTCAGGGGAAACGAGTTAACCAGAGCCGAACCTGCCGGGGATTATCAGAGCCTAGCCATAATCCCCGAGCTGACCTGGGGATAGGAAACACCCAACTCCAACCATCCCGTATCACCTAAAGGGGGAGTGAAAAAATGAAAAGCACTTGTGAAGTTCTCAGCCCAGAGACACAGGCTCACTAAAAGATGGAGACGTACCTAATGATAGGACTATAGAAAGCTTCCCTTCCCCACACCCGATCACCACACTGCTAACGGCCTATTTATAGCAGTTCCTTTTACCTGGACCATTGTGTCTGGCTAGCAAGAAAAAAATTACAAGGCATACGAATAGCAAAAACCACCGTTTGAAGAAACAACCGTCTGAACCAGACATAGCAGGGATGTTGAGAATTATCAGAGCTAGAATTTACAACAACTATGATGAGCATGCTTAAGGCTCCAATGGAAAAAGTAGACAACATGAAAGAACATGAAGGAGTGAGCAATGTAAGCAGAGATGGAAATCCTAGAAGCCAAAAAGAGATGCTGGAGATCAAAAACACTAACAGAAATGAAGACTGCCTTGATGAGCTTATGAGCAGACTGGACCCAGCTGAGGAAAACCATCTCTGAGCTGGAGGATATAGCAGTAGAATCCTTGAACACCAAAATGCAGAGAAGAAAGACTGAAAAAAAGTAGAACAGAATATCCAAGGACTGTGAGACAACTACAAAAGGCATAACAGAGGAGAAGAGAGGAAAAAAACAGAAGAAATATTTAAAACAGTGACTGAGATTTTCCCCCAAATTAATGCCAGATACCAAACAGATCTAGGGAACTCAGAGAAACCAAGCACGATAAATGCCAAAAAACAAATTAAAAAAACCCCGACACCTTGGCATATCACTTTCAAATGATAGAAAATCAATGATAAAAAATCCTGAAAGAAGCAGGATAAGAAAACATCTCTAGAGGAACAAAGGTGAGAATTACATCTGAATTCTACTCAGAACCACGCAAATGAGAGCGGAGTGAATATTTAAAGTACTAAGAGAAAAAAGAAAAAAACAAAACCCCACCAACTTAGAATGCTGTACTTGGCGAAATTATCCTTCAAATGCAAAGGAAAAAGAAAGACTTTCTCAAACAAACCAAAATCGAGGGACTTTGTTGCCAGTAGACCTGCCTTGCACGAAATGTTAACACAAGTTCTTTAGAAACAAGGAAAAGAACACAGCTTGGAAACTCAGGTCTGCATAGAGGAAGAGGAGCAAAGAAGGACTAAACGAAGGTAAAATAAAAACTTGTTTTTCTTATTCTTTTTCTTCATTTCAAAGTTTGGTTATTTTAATGCAGTTGTATTGTTCAAGGGAGTATAGATATGTTAAATAATTCATTTTAAGCCTGAAGAAAACACAGCTTCTTACGTAATTTCGTCAAATTCAAACATGATTGGTGGTTTCTTAAAAAACATTTCCTTTATATATCTTAATAAGATGTTTTTTTCTGGAACCTTTTTTTAAATCTTCAAGTAATTCGGAAACATTTCCCTATTTGCTCATTCCTCTGGGCACAGCATTTCAGAGCACTTATTTCACCTGAAGTGAAAATCTCCGTTCTCCCAGCCAGTGGTAGGAGGTGGAGGCGATCACAGACAAGTGAGGAGCCAGCAAGCTTTGTAAACTACTTCTAATTCCCTTCATTAGTATGCTGCAGTCCACCCCAGCTTCTGCAAGGTCAGACATGCACAAGTCCTTGGCTAACAAAGCAGGATTCTAACTAGTGTAAAAAGAGATTTTAAATAAAATAGAATCTCTGTAGGACAGAGAAATTAGGCTATGATTTACATCCACAATCTTGCTTGAAGATATCTGCGTCTATAAGTCCAAGAGGGACTTATGGAGTTGTTCTGCCCTGAGTAAAAATCGGCAATGTATGAGTATATTCATTTTGCAAAGTTATAGGTAAGGTTCTTTGGGGGATGCTGTGGCACGTCCCACAACGTGGATGGTGATTAGCGATACAGTCGTTTAGGTCAAAGGGATGAGGCCTAACCATAGGCTAAAAAATAATTCTGAAATACGATCATTTGAAAACTTAAGCTAATTATAAAGTAGAAAATAAAACCAATCATTTACCAGTATGTCTTTTTAACCTGTGAGATATCTCTTGTGAAGCTAAATTCCAATGTGGGTCTTACTTTAAATTTCCTTTTCACTTCTTATTTTACTTCAAAAAATTTTCTTAAGTATTTTTATTGACATGTAATCTATGTATAACATTGCATTAGTTTTAGGTGTGCGGCATATCGATCTGATATATGCATATATTGCAAAATGATGGCCGCAGTAAATTTAGTTAACATCCATCACGACACAGTTACCATTTTTTTTCTTGTGACCAGAACTTTTAAGGAAACTCTTTTAGCAACTTTCAGATATACAATGCAAATTGTTAAGTGTAGTTACCATGCTGTACACTACATCCCCAGGGATTCTTTATCTTGTAACTGGAAGTTGTTACTTTTTGACAACATTTACCCATTGTGCCCACCCCCAACCCCCCATCTCTGGCAACCACCAATCAGTTCTCTGTAGCTATGGTGTTATGTTTTTGCATTTCACATAAGCATGAGGTCATACGGTATTTGTCCTTCTCTATCTGACTTATTGGCTTAGCACAATGCCCTCAAGGTCCACCCATGTCGCAAATGGCAGGATTTCCTTTTTGTGGCAGAATGATATGCCATTGTATATTTATATGACATATTCTTATCGATTCGTTTGTTGATGGACACCTATGTTGTTTTCATGTGTTGACTGTTGTGAAAAATGGTTCGGTGAACACGGCAGTGCAAATAACTGTTCAAGATCTTGTTTTCATTGCCTTTGGATATATCCCCCAAAGTGGGATTGCTGGATTATACAGTTCTATTTTTAAATATAGTGAAATATAGTTCTCTTTTTAATGTTTTGAGGACCATCCATATCATTTGCCATAGTAGTTGTACCAATTAATATTCCCACTAACAGTGCACTGAGTTTTTTTTTCTCTGCATAGTCGCCAATACTTGTTATTCCTTGTCTTTTCGATAATAGCGATTATAAATGATGTGGGGTGATATCTCATTGTGCTTTTGATTTGTATTTCATGATGACTAGTGATGTCGAGCGCCTTTTCATCTACCTGTTGGTCACTTGTATGTCTTCTTCGGGAAAATGTTCAAATTCGTTGCCTATTTTTTAATCAGATTTTTTTCTTTTGAGTTGTGTGAATTCTTTATATATTTTGGATATTAACCCCTTATCAGATATATGATTTGCAAATATTTTCTCTCATTCCGTAGATTGCCTTTTCATTTCATCGATGGTTTCTTCTGCTGTGCAGAAGCTTTTTAGTTTGATGTAGTCACACTTATTTACTATTGTTGCCTTTGGTTTTGGTGTCGAATCCAAAAAAATCATTGCCAAGACCAGTGTCAAGTAACTTACTGCCTGTGTTTTCTTCTAGAAGTTTTATGGTTTCAGTCTTACATCCAAGTGTTTAACACATCGTCAGTTGATTTTTGTGTATGATATAAGGTTCTTTTACTTGTAGTTTTTACTTTTTATTTTACTTATTTCTAATTGACCTAACAGATAACAGATTGTTGAAAATAATAATAGCAACAATGTATTTAATTATATATGCTTGTATCTATATCTTAGATATGTGTATATCTATGTGTGTACATGTATGTTATGCTTATGTACGCTTATATATAAGAGAAATGAATGACAGCAATGGTCCAAGGAACAAGAGGGAGGAATTGAGAATATTTTGTTAGGATAAGGTTCTCACACAACCTGTGAAATGGTATGGTGTGATTTGAAAGTAGACTTGGATAAGTTGTGAATGTATATTGCAAACGGTAGAGCAACTACTAAAAAAAGTTTTAAAAGTATAATTGACATACTAAAAAAGGAGAGAAAATGAAATCACATAAAATGCTTAGTTAAAACCACAGAAGGCAGGAAAAAAATAGAAACTAAAAATAGGAACAAAGAAAAGAGAGAGGTGCAAATGACTAGTATCAGACATGAAAGAGGGCACATCACTATAGGGCCCATGGAAATTAAAGGGATAATAAAGGAATACAGTTGACCCTTGAACAGCACAGGTTTGAACTGCACAGTTCCACTTAGATATGGGTTTTCTTTCAATTGACCTGTGCAGTTCAAACCCACATTGTTCAAAGGTCAGCTGTACTATGAACAACTCTGTGCCCGCAAATTTGATAACCTAGATGAAATGGACCAATTCCTTGAAAGACAGAAGCTTCCAAAGCCCACAGGAAAAGAAATAGATGGTCCAAACAGGCCTATGTCTACTAAAGGAATTGAATCAATAATTAATAACCTTCCAAAACAGCACCAGGCCAGATGAGTTCACCGGTGAATTCTACCAAACATTAAAAGAAGTCATACCAAGTCTTTATAGTCTCTTTCAGAAGGAATACTTCCTAACTCATTCTAGGAGGCCACATTGCTCTAATACCAAAACCAGACAAAGATACTACAAGAAAAGAAAAAATACAGACCAATATCTCTTATGAACATATATGCAAAAACTCTCAACAAAGAAGATATACAGATGGGAAACAGGCATATGAAAAGACACTCCACATCATATGTCATCAGGGAAATGCAAATTAAAATAGCAATGCTATACCACTAAACACCTGTTAGAGTGGCCAAAACCCAGAACACTGACAACACCAAATGCTGGCAAGGATGTGGAGCCACAGGAACCCTCATTCATTGCTGGTGGGAATGCAAAATGATATAGTCATTTTGAAGACAGTTTGAAAACTTCTTACAAAACTAAGCATCTTCTTACTCTACAAGCCTGCATACTCCTTGGTATTTACCTAAAGGAGTTGAAAACTCATTTCTACACACAAAAAACTGCACACAGATATTTATAGCAGCTGTATTCATAATTGCCAAAGCTTGGAAGCAACCAAGATGCCCTTCAGTAGGTCAAAGGGTAAATAAACTGTGGTACAGCCAGCCAATGGAATGTTATTCAGTGCTAAGAAGAACGGAGCTACCCAGCCATGAAAAGACATGTAGGAAATTTAAATACATATTACTAAGTGAAAGAAGCCCATCTGAAAAGTTACATGCTGTAGGATTCCAACTATATGACCTTCTGGAAAAGACAAAGCTACAGACACAACAGTAAGATCAGTGGTTGCTGGGGTTGGGAAAGGGGATAAATAGAGCAGAGAGGATTTTTAGGGCAGTAAAAATACTCTGTATGATATTATGATGGGCCTATGTCATACATTTGTCCAAACCCATAGAATATATAATACCAAGAGTGAACCCTAAGTAAACTATGCACTTTGGGTGATTATGATGTGTCAGTGTAGGTTTATCCTTGATAAAATTTTTTTTAAAAATGTACCACTCTGATGAGTGAAGTTGATAGTGGGGGAAGCTATGCATGTGTCAGGGCAGGGGATACATGGGAAATTTCTATACCTTTCTCTTAATTTTATTGTAAACCTAAAACTGCTCTAAAAAGAAAAATAAAGGTTTTAAAAAGACTGCCAGAGAATGGACCCCAAACTGAGGACCCCTTATTTCAGCAGAAGCTAGAAAAGGGACAGTCCCACCACTGTGCCATTGCTCTGGCTTTATTGAGCTCATACATTGAGTGCCATGGCAACAAAGAAGAAGAAACAGCCTGTAGGCTCAGTGAATGTCAACCTTAAGCTTACAAAACTACGAGATAAACAGTGAGCTTAGCCAGATGCTGAATGTCCATGTCCAGTGAACTACAGAAGCAAAAGGAATGTGCATAGTTGGTTGGACGTCTGAAGGAGTGTGTGCCTCATCAGTGCTGTAAACAGATATTTTCAGTCTTCCTTCCTTCCAGACAGCATAGGACTAGCCTTGAGGGTACCCAACTCACGTGACTTGCTTTGGCCAATGAGATACAAGCAGAATCCTTTAAGAGCCTGTGCGCAATCTGTCCTCCTTTCTCCCAGGCCCCAGCAGTGTCAGCATTTGGACGACGTGAGCCTCTGGATGGTGAGCCCCATCAGGCTGCATGGCCAAGAATGTGGAGGTCAGCATCCAGTTGCCCATGTGGTAAAGTAGTCCCCCAAGGGACATGTAATATGAGCGAGAAATAAACCTTTGCTGTTTAAAGCCACTGACATTTTAGCATTGATCCCACAGCCCAACTGAGCTTCTGCTGACTGATGCAGAGAGGGACTGCTGAAAGAGTCAACAGGGGTGAGACGGAGTCAGCGGTCACAGCAGGAGATGTCCTCTATGAGGAAATCATAAGTCCATTGTATACGATGCGCACTCTTGCTGAAGGGCCGCAAGTAGCCCGCAGATATGTTTTATTTGGCAAGGATGGTATTTGTTTAAAGCTTAAACCTGGGAAATGGAGGCTTATTCTTCTCTCACCTATAGTTCCCACTACTCCCTATTACTTACAGCGCTGTCACTTGATTCATGTAGTTGATGGAGTAGCTCCTGAAGGCAGTTGGGTTTGCAGCCCCTAGTGGTCCAGGCATCTAAACCACTGAGAGAAGGTAGAATTGGCATTATCATTCTCACCTGATAGACAAGAAAACAGGCCGCGAGGGGTCAGGAGTCTTCAACAATGACATAGCAAGTCAGTGGCAGAGCTGGGGCCTGAACCTGGGGGACTCCTGCTGCCTCCGGAGACCCCTGCCTTCTGCTACTGCAGCCATCCTAGGAGGCTAATCCATGGATTGTATATTCCATTGTCTAATCAACCCACACACCGCTTGAGTTTATCACCAAGCAAATTCCCATTTGTTTTTAACAGAAAAATGGCACCATCCTGAAATGCCTTGAACCAAACTCTGCAGTCTCAACAGACAGCTTGCTTTTCAAATGCATATGCAAACCCAAATCTTTCTTTCAGCCAAGCCATTACAGCTCTTTATCTCTCAGTCTGAACTTTCTCTGATAAAGATAGCCAAGCGGAGGAAAGTAAAGAAATGACCACAAGGAAATATCTCCAGGATACGCTATTAAATACAAAAAGCAAAGTGCAGAAGAGTGTGTATGGAATGATCCCATCTGTATAAATGAAAAAAAAAAAAGAAACATATTCACGTGTTACATGTATTTATATTTATATATGCAAAAATGTCTCTAAGGATATGCGTGAAACGTTGCGGTTGTATCTGGAGAGCAGAATGGGAGTCAGGAGTGGGAGGGCCTGTTGGTGCCCCGGCACTCATGCCCTGCCAACCCCAACCACTGCCCTCTGTGACTTCGGCCCGAAGGCTCCCTCTGGCCAAAGAGCCTTCTCAGCCCATGCTCTGGACTCGTGGAAATAGATGAGAATTAACACTCCCCAGGAGCAACCCTCAGTCAGTAGTGACTGATGGTAGTTGGTGGAGAAATGCACGGAGTCCATTGCCTGTTGGGCGGGATGATTCTGAGATCATCAGTGTGTGCTCTGCACTGATTCCCAGAGTTCCCTGCACCCCTTGGTTCCCAGGTGCCTACAGAGTGGACATGCACCTTTCTGGCTGCCTTCCTTTCCTGTCCCATTGTCCCACTCCCTACCCCTTCTAAAAAAAATTCCAGACCCTGCCTCAAGGCCTGTTTCTGGAGGAACAATGCTGTCTAATAGAACGTTCTTCAGTGATGGAAATGTTTGATGTCTGCAGTGTCCAATGCAATAGCCAGTAGCCACATGTGACATTTACATTTAACTTAATATAAAATTGAAAATGCAGTTTCTCAGCTACACTGGCTACATTTCAGGTGCTCTCCAGCCCCGTGGGTGGCACAGAACGGAACTCTGCCATCATCACACAAAGTTTGGTTGGACAGTAGTGTTTGAGGTCAGCGTTGGACGAAACGAGTGTATATTTGGACCATGTGCATCAAGAAGAAAGCAGGTGTTTTTAAAGGGGGAAAGTATATGAGCTCACCACTGCGATTCCTGTGGAGTTTGTGTGTAAAGCCTGATTCTGACTCGAGTATTCTCCTAAATTTAACCTAAGCCTTAACCCTTCCCGTTCTCAGCTATGCAGAAGGCTGCTGCAGACCCATATGGCATCTTTATGCAAATAAGAGCAAGGTGACCCTCCCTCCCAGTGGATGCCACATCATGCCAGTGCACACTGACTTCAGCAGTGCCACCAAACAGGACAATGAACAAAGCAAAAAAGAGGTTCTTCATTGCTCTACTTTCTGCATTTCAACCCTTCCATTGGTAATGAGCACAGACTATGTCAGGACTTGAATCTGTAAGTTGGCAGAGGGCCATAGGACAGACACCAGGAACAAAAATTAAAAAAAATAACACTAGTAATACTACAAGTCAAAATATGATCTTACCACATTAATATTAATTTTAAAATAATAGCTCAGATATTCTACCAAAAGAATGAATGGTTGTCTTGTCTATTTGTTTGTTTGTTTGTTTGTTCGTATGACTGGACAATGGCCTGGTTATGTGATTATGCCCATTTAAGGACAAATAGGGATTTCTCTAGTCTGTTTAACTGTAGCAATACTGTGAGGATGATAAAATTCATGGCCACGTACAATATCTGAATATTGTATAATTTCATCTACGTAAAATATCCAGACTAGGTAGAGACAGAGAGTAGACTGGTGGTTGCTAGAGACTGAGGAGATTGAGGGAAGGGGGACTGTTGATGAGCATGAGATTTCTTTTTAGGATGATGAAAAGGTTTAAAAATTGATAGTGGTGATGGATGCACAACTCTGTGAATAGACTAAAACCATAGAATTATACACTCTAGATGGGGACTGTATGGTATATAAATTACATCTCAATACAGCTGTTATTCATAAGGCTAAGAAATATAAAAAAGGTCTTATCGACAGTGAGGACATTTTACATGAAATCTCTTTAACTCTAATCTTTGAACATCTCAATGTTTTTTCTTAGTTCTACCAAATGTAGACACAGCCTCCCGATCGTCTGTGTTAAGAGCTTTGCTCTTTACAGGTGATCTTTAACTCTCAGAATGCTCTTACTCACAGTATAACAATTTGCACAAATTTAAGAAGTTGTAGAACCCAGTTCTACCATTTTTTCTGTTGGGCATTGGAGCACTGGAGACAATCCCTGCCATCTTGAACACTTTTTAACTTCTACACTTCCTTTTCATGTCCTTTCTGTAAAACAGACATTACTTATTAATCCTGTAGTGACTCAGATAATATTGTCACTGTCTCGACTTCAGCTAGTGGGCCTTGTCTTCCTGATGTAGATATCCCCTTTCAGGGAAATCAGGAACTTTGGAGGACCTGAAATGTCATCTCTCTTGACTTGTGAATGTAAAGGTTTGCGTTAGAACCTGTTGACTCATTTGACAGCTCTCTTTCCTACCCCAGGAGGAGTCCTTTATCTTTTCAGTCTTTACTGCTCGAGTGTTTACTAAGTGTCAGGTGCTGGGAATATAAAACCAAGCTTCTGCCCCCAAGAAGCTGTAGTCTACCTGGGCATTCAGATGAGTGTGATGAGAAAATATGCTCCTTTGTAACCCTACCCCTGCTCAATTGTTCATTAACTCAAGGAAGGAATGAGATCCAGAAATGGAGAAAATAAGAGTTAGCTTTGAGCTTTTGAGTTCCAAAGGCCTCATACTCAAGAGGGATAAATGGAACTCGTATGTGCAAATACCATAGACGTTGGAGAATATGAAATAAATTAAAACAATGCTTTGTCATTCTCTCTCAACTTCTCCCACCAGACAATGATTCCCTGGGGGGAGGATGGCTGTCAGAGGGGCAGTTATTCGTGCACAGAAACGTTTTAGGTCCTACATCCCCTCTCCTAGAAGAGCCTGGGGCAAGGAGAAGACAGAGAGAAACTGTGACAGACACCATAGGATATCCTGAACCTCGATACTGTTCAGATATTAGGCAACAATTCACTGAGCTCCAGGAAATGGATCATGATTGTCCTAAACCAACTACAGTATTCCTGCCCTTTGCCAGTGGGTGGTTTAGGGGGTTACCATGTGACCCAGTTCTTCCCAAGGAGTTAAGAAGAGTTCTGGAAAGGTTTTTCCTCCCTGAGAGAAAGAGAAGGACCACTCCTTTCTAGATGTGGTCATGAGAGAATGTGATACTAGGGCCACAGCAAGTATTTTATGACTAAAGGAAGCTAAGAGAGTGGCAGAGAATTAGCCTACTCCCATCCTTCTTGTCATGTGAGATGATTTAATCCATACTTTTAAGCAACTTAAGTGGCAGTCAAAAGTGTTCTAATTAATACAGACCCTGCATAGGAATCCTAGAAGAAGCTTAAAATAACTCAGATATTCTACCAAAAGAATTAGTGGTTATCTCATCTGTGTGTGCACGCGCGCACGCGTGTGTGTGTGTCCCACCTCCTTGGCAACAAGACCCTAGAGAAAATATGGTCCCATGGTCTCTGGCAAAGGGGTCTCAGGCAGCCATCATGGATATGACAGGGTGCTCCCCATGTCTCTGAGGGTGGCAGAAGTGGACAGTGTCTTAAGGAGCTCTAGAGAAGTTCCCATAGGAAGTTCCTTAAATTTATATATGTATATGTACACACACACACACACACACACACACACATATACATACATACCTATATATATAAAAGATCACCACATCGCACAAATTTGTTTACAGTTGAACAGAGCCCAGTGAACATTTTGTTGTGGGTTGGCACTGGTTCTAAGGCCCAATGTTTGGGAGCAACACATGGAGGACATGTCCCAGTGATCAATTTTTGGCTCATTGTGACAGACTGCCTGTTGTCTTCCAATAGCCAATGTCCCTTCCTCTATAGTAATAGAAACCCTGATTTTTAGCTGGACATATGGAAAGACTACATTTCCCAGCATACCTTGCATTTACGTGTGGCCACATGACTACATTCTGCCTAATGAAGTGTAAGCAAAAGAGTCCCATGGCTGCTTCCAGGCACCTCCCTTAAAAGACAGCTGGCACATGCCATTGTGCAGTTTTCTTCTTCATCACTTCTTCTCCTGCTGCCCAGAATTCTGATGTGGTGGCAGGGGTCCTGACCTTTATCGTAGACCATAGATGGAAAGTCACCCCCTGGGGATGGTGGTGCAGTGAGCTGAAAGGAGTGTGGGTCCTTGAGGACTTTGTGAAGCACAACTTTGTGAACAACACCAGCTCTGGCCTGTCCTGTCCTGACTTTTTCATGAGAGAAGTAAATTTCTATCTTCTTAGGCTACTACGATTTGGAGTCTTTGTTACCTCCAGTTACACCTAACCCTTTCTGATATGTGCCTCCACCAGCCATACTGTGAGAAAGCCCTATGTAAGGACACTCAGGATCTGGGCGATTCCAATGGAGGACAGCCATCGCAACTTCTCCCCATCATTGACACATCCTCTGCCTACCTTAGTCACGTGTATAATAACTTGCTTTGTCTGACTTTTCTATTTCCTTACATGTCATCAGATTTTTATTTTCTGTTAGGACCATTTCATGAGATGTTTCAAGTTTTTTTTTTTTAAAGGTACAATAGAAATAGAAATAGTTACCCATAGAAACAACACAAGTAGCAGAGACTCTCATTATAATTATGCAAGAAGTGAGAAGCAAGGGGGCATAAGAATCAAGTTTCTAAAAAGAAATCATAAAAGACATTACTGTTCTCTCGTCTATGGCTCCTTCCGCTTTCCCCAGAGTAAATGGCACTCCTTGTGCAAGTCTCTTTTTATGGCGTACATGAACATCTGTTATTTCTGTTTTAGAATATAGTGTGTCTCTTTAGGTTACCAAAGGCCATTGCTGCCCAAGTTATGAAGAGAAGCGTATTAATCTATCACGAGCACTTTCCAGGACACAGCACTTCTCTGTCATCTTTCCAGAAAAGCAGTTTTGTGTACTAGTTGGAAAAGCAGATTTCTGATACAACGTTCTGTACTCTGTATTTATTCTTGTTTCGCATAAGGAAACAAATGCCCTGAGCATGTATACCCACAAGATACCTATTCTACAAATCAGGCATTGTTTGAGTTTTTCTTAATAATTTAATAGGTTATGAAAAGAACTTAAGGAAGTCAATCAGTCCATAGAAATAATCATTTGTGGGGTTTAAGAGTCTAATAAATTGCAGTCCTCTTTCCACCCAAGTTCAGGATGAATTGAGAAATAAATTCAGGAGTCCAACCAATGGAGATAGAAATATCGACTTTGTCGCTGACAAGATGACTGAAAAATATGACCTTAACTCCACGGCCAAATGGAGTTCCATTCCCACTGACTTGAACTTAACTGTGGGCTCCTGTTTCTGGGGCAGCACTCACCCTATAAGCTCTGCTCATAGTGGAGAGAAAGCCAGAATAGATCCTCTATGTGGGCTGGCAAATCTGGAAGAGAAATAACTCTAGAAACTCTGAGCCAAGCATGCTCATCACCCTCTATCAAATTCCCCAATGTCCCTCTCTGGGGAGAGGTTAGTAGAGCAGCGGGGGCATGGTGAGAAGCTGGACTTGTCTACAACGTCCTTTCCCTCCTAGAGCAGACCCTGTTTCTGCCCCCTCCTCCATATATCAGGACTTACTACTTAAGGCTGACTGCCGTTTGCATTTACTATACCCTGTATCGTATAATCACATATAAGATTCCAGGTTGTTTATTAAATGGCTACAGAGTCTTCCATTGTATGGATGCTGAATAATATGTTTAACCAGTGTTTTGCTATTATTGGACAATTAAGTTTTTATTTTTCAACGCAAGCCATGTATATCCTTAAGTAGACATCTTTTTTTCACTTGTCTCTATAGTACAAATTCCTAGAGGTGGAATTGCTGGATCAAAGGGCATGTCCAGCTGGAATTTTCACAAATATTGCCAAAGTGCTCTGCAAAGAGATTACTAGAAATTACCCTCCCCCACCAGTGGTGAGGGTGCCTATTTCTTTCCCTTGCCAGTAGTAGCTAGTAATGAATTGTTGGATCTTTGCCAATCTGATATTTTTTTAAATGTATTTCTTTGATGTTTTCATTTGCATTTTTACAATTATAAAGGAAAGTCAGCATTTTGTCACTATTTATTGGCCACTGGGATTTTTTGATCTGAGAACTGCTTGTTTGTGTCCTGTCCCATTTTTCTGTTAGGTTCTTTTTCTTAATTGATTTATAACAACTTTTGTTAACTTTAGGAAATGAGTCATTTCATATATGTTACAAAGTTTTCACTAGTGCATACTTACTGTCTTTTAACTCTTTTTCATTAGTTTTCACTAGTATGTGTTGTCTTTTATGGTAATTTTCCCTGCAGGAGCTTTTTTATTTTTAGTGAAATTTATTAATCTTTTATTACATATCTTAGTTTTGTGTCCTGCATAGAAAGTCTGTCCCCATAATTATAAATTAATTCCCCCAAACTTTGTGATTTATTTTTTAAATATATCTTTGGTCCATCTGGTGAAAGAGGAAACAGAGAGATTTCATCTTATTTTCTCCAAGTGACTAGATAAATATTCCAAAAACATTTATTGAATAATTCATCTTTTCTTGTTTTGATTTGATATGTGTCTTCATCATATTTTAAATTCTCATACAGATTTGAGTCTCTTTCAGAACTCTCTGTTCTGTTTTTCTGCTCACTCTATTCTTGGTCCAGACACCCAACTGTTTTAATGATCATTGCTTTATAATATATTTTGCTATTTGGTAAAGCTAATAACCACTCCTTACCCATTAATCATTTCCCCCCAGAGTCCTGCTAGCCATTGTCACATGTTTATTTAAGTCAGTAACTGCGATTGAGCACCTAGTAAGCGCCAGGCAGTGGTCTAAGCATTAGGAATACAACAGTGAACAGAACAGGGAAAACTCTGCCCACATAGTATGTACATTCCAGCTGTGAGAGAGAGAAACAAATTAAGCCAGTCAAATATACACAAGGTCAAAAGGTGGTAAATGAGATGGAGAAAGACAAGATAGGGAAACAAGATAGGAAGTGAGGAGAGTACAAAATCAGGTGTTCGTGGCAGGCTTCATTGAGAACATGGTAGTTGAGGTGAGGGAATGAACTGCGTAGACACAGAAGCAACACGTGCAAAGGCCCTGAGGTAGGAGGCCAGGATCCCTGGAGCAGAGTAAAGGAGAGAGAAGGAGATAAGGTCAGAGAAGTAACAGGAAGCTATCAAGGAGGGCCTTGCGGGCAAATGAAAAGATCTGGGCTGTTTCTCTGGGTGAGGTGGGGAGCCAATGGAGCATACTGAGCACAGGTGTATCATGAGCCGACTCAAAGTTCCAAAAGTCGATTCTATAGGTATTTTGTTTGGGATCACATTGAAATCTTACATTAATTTATAGAGGATGGCCTCTTTATAATCCTGTATCCTTATATCCAAACATTAGCTTTATGGCAGTATTATAAATGCACAAACTGACAAATTGACTTACTTCCAGGAATGAATTCTAGAGATACTGTCACATATGTGCAAAATGACTAGGGCACAAGCATTGTTTATGATGGCAAAAGATTTAAAAGAATGAAGACATCTAGATATCTGCCAATATGGGGCTGGCTAAGTAAATTCTAATGCATACATGCGATGGTATAATACCCCACTACAAAAAGAATAAGGAGAATTTTTATGTACTGATTTGCAGTGATCTCCTAGATAAAATAAGCATAAAACCAGGTATAGTATAGTATGCATAGTATGTTACCATTTGGGTAAAAAAAAAGAAATATATGCATTATGTATGAATTTGTTTTGGTAGGGGTAAAACATCTATGAGACTACACAAGGAACTGATAATAGTAGTTCTCACTAGGGAGGACAGGGATACAAATTGAATTTTTTACTGTAAACCCTTTTCTGTCTTTGGACTATTGAGCCATGCGAATATATTACCCATTCAAAAAACAAATAAATATAAATTTTAATGAAATAAAGTATGCCTTTATATTAGAGCCATTTTGGAAATGTATTTGACAATGGCTCAAATAGAATTAGTAGAGACCTAAATCATATGCAATGACCTATATGATATATCTTTACATGTCCAGTTGTAATAAATACACAGACAAGTGTGAGGCTAAATACACAATGTGCTCATTTCTCTGCCAAAAGAAAAAGCATTTGGAAGAGAGGGGAAAGGGCACAAAAGGCAGTTTGCACATCATCGCAGTGCAAGAGAGCTAGGGGAGCTCAATATTGGCCTACCAATTACAGACTTAGGTTCATGATGAATAAGTGGGTTGTATAGTGGATTAAGAGATGATGAAAGCTACCAATAAAAGAAAAATGAATCCATAAGAGGTATTGAGTGTAGGGTGAATATCTAGAATGAAAGAGGGTATACAGATCTGGCTTGGGTGGTTAGCGAGGCTCACTGAGAAAGTCACATTTTGGGAAAGATGTAAAGATGGGGAGGGAGCATCCATGCTGGTGTCAGAGAGAAGAGCCTTCCAGGCAAAGCAAACAGCCAGTGCAAAAGCCCTGAGGCAGAAGTTTTCCTGGCCTATTAAAAGGATAGCAAAGGGGCCAGTGTGGCAATAGTAGATAAATGGTGGGGGAGCACAGGTGGTAAAAAGGAGGCAGCAGATGCCACAGAGCTTTGCCAGCTCTGCTAAAGACACTGCCTCAATGAGATGGGAAACCACTGGAGAATATCGAGTAGAAGAGTGAAATTTGCTCTTACATGTTAAAAGCATCCCTCTGGCTGCTGTGTGGCGAAGAGGCTACAGGGAATCAAGGGTAGAAGCAGGGAGGCCATTGCAGGATGATTCCGTCACTCGTATCACTCCCTGAAGCATATTCTTAGAGCTATTCAATGCATGTGAAGAACCTATAGCCAAACAGAACCGAGTCTTTAAAAGCGAATTTATTTCTCATCATTGGACGAACACATATTCACTGCAGAAAATTTGAGAAAAACAGGAAAATATGCATAAGAAAAAAATTTACCAATATTATACCTTCCAGATGCAAGTGCTGTTGATATTCTGGTGCGTTTTCCTCCATCCATGTAGTTTTAAACAAAGTTCATAATCGGTATGTACATTGGTATCGTGCTTGATCTCAACCTAATAGAATAAGCATTTTACCACTAAAAGAATGATTTATTCTGATGGAAGCTTAATATTCTATCTTATGACCATATAAAATTTAACTGAAACAGGCCACTAAATAATGTATCAGTGAAGATTTTCATGCATAAATTTTGCTCCTCATTTTAGCTTTGCTTTCCACAGGACAGATTAGGAGGTGGAATTAGCAAGTCTAACACAGAATGTATTTTAGGTTTTGATACCCGCTGTCAAATTGTTCTCCAACAAGGTGGTGCCTATATACATTCTCATAAGTTTACTAAAGTCGTAAACCGTGAAGAAAAAAATATCCTTCATCAGCCTCATCCTCTTCAAGAAGATCTCTTTTTAAAATGAGAAAGGATCCGAATTTCACACATCATGTGCATAGCAGAGAGGGTGAAAAATAAGATTCTGAGTATGAAAGAGTCATTTGAGTTTTTAGACCAAAGCTGCAGTTAAATTATGATACAGCTCGAGGACTACATATGAAACCAAGTACACGCTGGGTAAGCTTTGTAGGCATCGAAGTAGTCATTACTAAATATATGTGGTTGCTAAGAGACTAAAGTGGGGACTGAGAATTACATTTAACACATTCTCTTTAAATTGAGTTATTCCAGGACTAGCCTTCTCATCTTTCTAAATGGTATAACGTGGAGACATTTGTGACAAATTGGTGTTCAGCCAAAAGGAGAGAAATATGGAGAAAGATGAGATGAGAGATAGGAAGATGTGGATTCTAGAACGATTCATTTCTTCCTTACTCTGGGTCAATCACTTGACCCTTCAAGTCAAGTAAAGTGGGACTAATATTGCCTGTTTTGTCTCATCTACCTCACAAAGCTTTTATGAAGATCAAATATGCTAATAAGTGGCAAAGTGATATACAATCATAGGGTCTTATTACCATATTGAAGTCTCAGGCGAGCTGCTTTGGGTACCGGTGTATAATGAGATGCTTTAATTCCTCTCGCTGGGTATGTCCTGTATTTGATTATAGCAGATTCAATAATCTGCTTTTGGGGAAATCCATTCAAAAAGGAAAGCATGTAATGAGCCCCCAATGAAACTGGGCAAGGATTACATCTCTTTCACCCATGTGAAGGAGTGTCCAAAACCCCCTGGGTTAGGAGGAAACAGGATTATACACCCCCGTTTTGTCTTCTTTCTTAATGGTATATTATAAATAAGGGCAAGGTAGAGGCCCATGTAGGACTCTGAGCCTACCCTACCCCATCTTACTAGTCCACCCCCACCCAGAGCTGCCAGGCAAGCTACTCCCTCAAGTCTCAGGAAATCATCCCTTCTAGCACTTTCTCCAATACCATCATCTAGTCCTCAACCTTCATTAGCACCCAGTATGCTTTGTTACAACACTGTCTCACTGGATGCTATTGTGCTCCTCTCCCCCACAGACTGGCCAGGTTCTACGGGCTTGCCCTGCTGTCTTATCTCCCTTGTACGTGCTTTGTAACCAGGATAGGCTTGACACATATTCTTTGACTAAAGGAATGGATGAGTTTTCAAGGGCCCATGTCACAAAAGGAGGCAAATGCCTCCCTGATAAAAATAAAGCCTTTATGTAGTTTGCTTTCAGAAACAATGCTAAACCAATCTCTGCAGAGATGTATTACTATATATTTAAATATATTTATGCATACATATAACCAGTATTCTCTTGGTAACACAAAATGCTGAGAATAATAAGTTGAGGTTACTGAGGCCTGATACTACTCATTCCCAGGTCTTACATTTAAATGGAATTGGAGTATACTCAGAAGAGAAAGGGATTTTTAAATCTGGTATTCCTACATCCTCTACCAGAGATCTAATTCGGTGGCTCTCAGTCGTCTGATGATTCTATAGTAATGGAAATGCTAATAAATACTGATGTCTGTGAACTACCCTCCAGAGATTCCAATTTAATTCATTTGTGGAAGGACTTGAGCATCTGTACATTTTAAAAGCTCCCCAGGGGATTCTAATGTGCAGCCAGGCTGAGAACCACTGCTCTGAAGTGTCCAGGGTTGAGATGACTGATCTAGCTAATTCATCCTGAAAGCTGAGCACACTGGACTTCCTGAACATCTGCATAAATCTCTTGCTCTCTCTCACGCTCTCGTTCTCTTATTCCCTTACTCTCTCACTCTTTCTTTTACTTATCCAATAAATTGCTATGGAATGACTGTGCTGTTTTTCAGCCAATCAGGCAAGAACTCAGATCTTGATGGTTTAAATTGAAGTGACCTGGGATCTTTAAAGCTCAGGACGTACTGGTGTAAGTCAGGGATGATGAACGGATGAGATAGCACCATTGGGTTCCCTTTCCTTCTTCAGCTCGTGTTATGTGGATGGCCTTGTTGATGGAAGGGGACAAAAGAAGCCTAGAAAAAACATCTATATACCAAGATTTGCCAGACTTTCATAAGGTGTCACTCTTGGAATCAGGAATAGAGTGGGTGGGATACCATCTAACTCCCATGTGCTGGGTGCCACATGGCCAGTAAATATCCTAAGATTCTCTGAGCCAGGCAATTCTTGCCTTTTTATTATGAGTCCCAGGATCCTAAAGAGCCAGGGCTCTTGGGATGGGGTAGAGTGCACACTGAGGTGTCTCAATATCAGCGACACAAAAGTACTCTTTTTATAAGATATCCTTGCATGAGATGAGTCAGTCATGGTACTTCTTTAGAAGCCAGTGTCTGATTATAAGTTCTGGGAGGGTTGGGTTCCTGTTTCCCATCTCTCACTGCCTCTAACAGAGAGATGTTTCCCCCAGCAGATGTTCAACAAGTGTTTATAGAAGAAACGCCCTCCAGTTCCACGATATTTCAATAAACCCCTGAAGCCCCATGATTTGCTTATTTGCAACATTAAAAATGGTTAATGTAGAGACATGTGAGCCCTGAGGTTTCTTCCATTGGCCTTCTTAGAGCATAAGATATGAACCACAGAGCCCAAGAGACACGACTGAAATAACACAGGCACCTCCCTGGTGCCACATTGCTCTGGAGAGGGACTGCACTCTCCTGGAGCATCACAGAAGAATTTGGGCTGCAGGCCCCCAGGATCCCTACACTAATCATCTCCTTGGCAACCAGCATGTCAGCAGAATTCTGATGCACATTACATCTAAAGCTCTGAGCTCGACAGTTCTCCCAGAGTTGCATTATCCTGGGAGTGGATTCAACTGGTACTCCTCTCGACTCTGATTGCTCCAATCACGGCCCCAACCATCATGAGGATGAAGTAATCCAGTCAGAGCATTATCACTCTCAGAAAAAATCAAATGGAAAAATTGTGCCATGCCTTTTATCTCAGTGTCTCGGTTCCATTTTTTCCTGTTACTTTTTAAATTTTTTGTTATCTCACATAACCAAGATTTTTATGCTAAAAGAAAGGCTTACAAGAGAATGCTGTTTCTACTGCCGATGAAAGTGGAAGAAGCTGATCCTGAGGTATCTGCTGGAAGAAAGCCCTATTTCTATTTTCATTGGCAGATGCTCAAACCAAGAGGATTTCTCAGGGTCATGAAGGTCGCCTTCTTGGCCTCCATAAAATCAGCTGATTCTCAAACTGATATATTTCATGGAATTCCATGAAATAGATACATTTCATGGAATCTTTTCCTACTACACCATTTCTTGCTAATGCTGGAACAGGCCATCCCCCTGACAGATAACATGACTTTGAATCACCCTGGACAGCCTGAGTCAAAGCCACATGTGCCAGGCCGAGCCACGAGAGCACGAGTTCAGGCCTCTCGACATCCACACTCATTTCTGAATTTGATATTGCACTAACTTTTCAGCTCCCTTTTTTTTTTTTTGAGTTGGATTTGGTTTTACTCGTCTGCCAGAAATAAGCCAACATTTTTGCAGGGTAGGAGGCTGTAGACTTTTAGGAAACTCTGCCATGGTGAGTTTTCGGAAAACTGTCAGACAGAGCAATGCATTGTTTTCTTTCTGTCTGATACTAAATTTAATTCTCAGATTTTAGACTATTGAATGAGCCTAAATTAAACAAGGGACCTATATAGGTTTGCAGGCATTGCTGATTTCAATAATAGTGCCATTTATCAAACTTCCCTTCCTTATGAACTAGGCATTCATGTGCATGAAAGTCCTACCCTGAGGGCAGGAGCTCCGGATAGGAAGTCAAGATGCCCAGGTTCTAGCCTTGACCCTGCCACTCACTGCTGGGCTATTTTGGGCAGACATTTTTCTGAACCTCCTTTTTCTTCTTTAACTTTCCTTGAACCTTCATTTCTTTACTGTAAAGTCATGTGGTAGGCCGCATGATCTATCTCAAGTCGCTTCCACCATCTGCAATTATAAATAGATACAAATTTCCAAAAACTCACTTGGCCAAATTTTACAAAATGAAAAAAAAAAGAAAAGATGATAGAAAAGATGAAAAAGAATCAATCAAACAATTCCAGGTTTCCTTCATTTTGCTATTCTGCTATTTGAGTACTCTGTTATTTTTCTCCTCGTCATTTGGTGGGGAAAATAGAAGATTAAAAAAAAAAAGGACACAAATGGAAAGCAGAGGCACAGGAAAGGAAGAGGCAGAGAGGAAGAGCCAAACAGTGCAGTGACAGAAGCAGCGCCCCCGGGCCTGCTGTTCCCCTCTTCTGCTAGTAGCCCGGCGAACTGTGACAAAGCACAACCATATGAGCTGGTGTGAGTTGACCCAGCACCATTTCCCACCCTTAGAGGCCGTAATGTAACTGAACTTCAACAAACACTTACAGAATCCCTGTGTACATGAGGAATGGCAACCTCAGGCTTAGGAACTCTCAGGGAGATGGGGAGACAGGTTGTTAGCAGAGAAAAATAATCTCTAGGAGCAGATAAATCTAAAATTGTGTGGGAAGGACAGCATGCCCTGGGGGCAGTAGAAGAGCAAGGGGACCTGTATGGGCTGATGGGGATAGGGAGGATGAAGGGAGAGGTGGGATTTGATTGAACTTAAGGGTTGGGTAGTAGGAATATGTACAGACAGAGAAGAAGGAGAAGAACTTTCTAGATCCATCTACTCTCCTGACTCTGCTCCATTAAGTGGCAGGGGCCTTTGGGAGACAGTGTCCCTACTTTTCTTTAGATACTCAGTTATCATTTTAAATCAACTCGCACATACGTGTCATTAGTGAAAAAAATAGCACTTTTCTTTAGAAAGGACCATTTGTCCAACACATTGAACATTCCTATTTCCTGTTGATGTGGGACTGAGTTCCTGAAAATTTTTATTACTCTTTCCATTAAGACCTTATTCTGCAAAGAATTTCACCAGGCTCAGTTCTCGTTTGGGGTATTACATTGTTATTTGAAAGATGATTTTACCAAAACGTGGGTGATTTATTACCTCTCTTTTCTATTCCTCTATCTCTGGAAATCTATGTTTAGGTAGGAAGGCTAGGGGACACAGAAGAGAGAAAATAAACTCTCATTTTTGTCGTTGGTTCAGTTTCACTCACTATAAGAATCAGACCCTCAGAATCAGACAGGCAAACAAATGGTCTGGCGCCTGCTCTGGGTGCCTGTTTTTGAAAGCTGCTTAATGTCTAGATTTAAGATATATACACACACACAGCCATGTGCAATACACCAGGAAACTGTGGTTGGAAAAAGACCAAAAGCAAATTTCTAAATGCTATAGCTTCTTGTATGTGTAAACTAAAAAAGGTGTACCCACAGAACAGGAGGAAATATTTGCAGATCATTTATCTAATAAAACATTTAGGTCCAGAATATATGAAGAACTCTTACAACCTAATAATAAGAAGACAAACAGCCCAACTGAAAAAATGGGCAAAGGATTTGAATAATCATTTCTTCAAAGAAGATACACAAATGGCCATCATCATTGTGTATCATCATTGATTAATGAAAGATGCTCAACACCATTAGCTGTGAGGGATATGCAAATCCAAACCACAACCAGATACCACTTTACACCCAGTAGGATGGCTGTAATTAAAAAGATAGACAATGATAAGTATTGGTGGAAATGTGGAGAAAATGAAATGTCATATACTGCTGGTAGGAAGGTAAAAATGTGAAGCCACTTGAGAAAACAGTCTGCAGTTCCTCAAAAAGTTAACAGAGTTATCATACCGCCCAACAATTCCACTTCTAGGTGTATGCCCAATAGAAATGCAAACGTATGTCCACATATAAACTCGTACATGAATGTCCATTGCAGCATTATTCATAATAGCCAACAAGTGGAAATAACCTAAATGTCCATCCACTGATAAATGGGTAAACGTGATCTATCCATATGGTGGAATATTACTCGGCCATAAAAAGAATGAAATTCTGACGCGCGCTACAACAAAGATGCATCTTGAAAACATCACACTGAGTGAATGAAGGCAGTCACAAAAGGTCATGTATTGTATGATTCCATGTATATTTGACCCTTGAACAACATGGGTTTGAACTGCATGGCTCCGTTTACATGTGGATCTTTTAAATAAATATATTGGAGAATTTTTTTGAGATCTTACTACCACATCGATGACACTAGGTTACCATAAAGCAATCATGTTGGTACTTCTTAGTTATCAACATACGGATCACTCTACCTGTAAACAAATATGAATTTCTCACATTATCTTTTCATTTTTGATGTCTAGTATTAGTAATACATATAACATGTACAGTATTTTGCATCATATAAGACAATATGGATGTAGGTACTGACAGACTGACAGATCATTCATCTTGTAAACATATGATATAAACTTACGGTATCGATAAATACAGCACAGAACTGTAAATGTATTTCTCTCCGTGATTGTCTTACTAACATTTTCTTTTCTCTAGCTTACTTATAGGAATACAGTATATAATACACATAACATACTAAACACGTGATAGTCAGCTATTTATGTTATCAGTAAGGCTTACTGTCAACCATAGGCTATTAGCACTTAAGTTTTGGGAGAGTCAAAAGTTATATGTGGATTTTTGGGGGGTTGGCACACCTACCCTTTATATTGTTCAAGAGTCAACTGTATATGAAATATTCAGAGCAGGGGAATCTCTGGAGACAGAAAGTAGATTAGTGGTTGTGTGGGCTGAGAGAGACTTGGGGGACAATTGGAAGTGACTGCTATTTGGTCTAGGATTTTTTAAAGGTTACAGAAATGTTATGAAATGAATTGTGTTGATGGTTGCTATTTAAAACCACTGAAACTGTACACTTAGAAAAAAGGTACATCAGAAAAAAAAAATCCCAAAACTTCGTCCCACTTTTGCTGGCAGGTGTGAAAAACGAAGGGACAGAAATCGAATGACAATGACTCAACCACTGCTGTTTACTAATGTGATCCATCAAAACAGTTAAAATTGGCATCCATCTATCTTAATGAATCAATTCTGCTTGCGTAGATGATCATAGCGGTGATCATGTCCCATAACCCACTTAGTCATGAGATGATGCTGAGGATCAAAGACGCTGTCTTAGAAGACAAGAATCCCAGGTCAGGAGCAGGTCATCCCTCACAGTGATGTCACCAGGCATCTGCTAATGCCACAGTTGTTTTCACAGGCAAAACCTAGGCTGAGTTGTTCAAGACGCAGTGGTAAGACATCACTCGTTAATGGAATCTGGGTGAAAAAGATTCAATTTCTGTGCTCCCAAAACAACTTCCCCATTTATACACACACACACATGTAAACAACATACCACCAATTGCTTAAAATGGACCCAGTAATTCCACTTTTGGAAATCCATTTCCAAGAAATCATCTTTAATTTAGAAAAAAAAGCTATGTGTATGGAGAAATTTATTATCACGATATTGCTTAGATTGGTGAAAAATTGCCTAAAAATTGGAAAATGGTGAAATAAACCATTCCACTATCATAAAGCCATTGAAGTAATAACAGTCACACTGTGGCTTTAAGATCGTGTTCAGCAAAAAAGCCTTTTAAAAGCGTGAACGGGGTGATGTGGATGCATAATATAAATACATAGAAATGTGCGCACACCAAAATAGGCGCGTTATGGTGTTGGGAGGGCAGGTGGTATTTTTCTTTTTTTTCCCAGGTTTCTGTAATGAGCTTTTATTACTTGGTAAATTATTTAAAAATTTTAAAAATCATTACGAGAATTCAAATGGTGCTTTTTCCTTATAGAAAAGAATTATGAACTAGTGCCTATATTTTCTAGTTGTCTGGCACAGTTGTTGTCAAACTTTAATGTGCGTACGAATCGCTTATAGATCTTGTTAAAATGTGTGTTCTGATTGAGCAGGCCTGGGGGCCTGAGACTCTGCATGTTTAATGAGCTCCCAGGTGATGCTGATACTGCTGGCCTGGGGACCCCACTTTGAGAAACAAAGAGTCTAAGAGTTTCTTAAGAGAAATTGTCTAAAAATCAAAACCCAAAAGCAAACAAAAATACTGACTGGGAATACTGGAGAAACGTTTCCTATAGATTGGTGTCATGGAGAGCCAGGTAGCCAAACTGTCCCCCACCCCCCACCCCCACCCCAGCTCCCGACCCCAGCCACTGGTTCATTTTAATTTTCCCCCCAAGATGCTTTTATTCACGTGCACAAGCTTGAGCAAATATCAGCTTTCCATACCACTACAGATTTCACCATATTTAAAATTTTCTTTTGATTGTGGTAAGAATATTTAGCATGAACAGAAAGGCCATTTGGGTTGCCAATTAAGTGACTCGACTTCAGTCCAGCTATCGCTGGAACCAGTTCGTGATTCCTTCCCTTTCTACAAATGGCCACTCAGCTGCTGGTCTCCACAGTACAAAACAATCAAAAGTCAGCATCTATTTTCTACAAAGTGTACAATGCTTGCTCCCTCTGTCCCGAGGGCTTTCGCTGGGTGATAACTCAGCTAAACTTCCAGTCTGACTCCTAAACTAAAATGTAGAGAAGCTTCTCTGCTCTGTCTCCCTCAGGTGGCTCGTAGCCTTTATATGCTGCTGCTCGTGGAGTCACCGCACTGTTTGGCAAGGAGCTGTATTCATTTCCTACTGCTGCCATTGCACATTACCACGAATGTAGTACCTTAAAACAACACGCTTATTCTCTTACAGTTCTGGAGGTCAGAAGTCTATATTCGAGGTATTGGTGAAGTGTGTTCCTTTGGAGGCTGCGGGGGAGGACTGCCCACGTTGTCACGTCTCCTTTGACACTGACCCCCCTCCCTGCATCCTTCTTATGAGCCCACCCAGATAATCTAGGATCATCTTCCATCTCAAAAGCCTTAACTTAGTCACACCTGCAAAGTCCCTTTTACCATATAAGGTAACAAAGTCAGAGATTCTGGAATTAAGATGTAGACATCTTTTGGGGTTATGGGGCATTACCAGCTCATCACAGTGGCCTATTCATAGCCCATAGCTACTTGCCCCTTGTTGAGTTCATTTTTTCTCTCTACGAATAGCTCGATTGACACGCAAGGTTAGCCATAGTCAAAGTTAGCAGCCATAGAGTGGTGGCATGTTAGCTCACTGTGGTTTACTATTGCCACGTAACAAATCACCACAAACTCAGTGGCTTAAAACAATGCAAAGTCGTTATCTCACAGTTTCTATAAGTCAGGAGTCCAGGCCTGGCGTGGCTGGATTCTCCACTCGGCATCTCACAGGGCTGAAATCATAATGCCGGCAGGCCCACCTTCTTTTCTAGAGGCTCTGGGGAAGATCATGCTCTCATCTCCATTCAGGTTGGTAACCAGATTCAGTTCTTTGTGGATGGAGGAGTGAGGACTGAGGTTCCCATTGATCTTTAGCTGTCAGCTGTGAGACCCTCTCTCGGCGCCATAAGATGGTTCCATTCATTCTCTTGAGGCCTCTACCATCTTCAAGCCAGCAAGGCAGGGCCTTCTCAGGTTTCCAATCTCTCTGCCTTCCTCTTCTCTTACCAGCTGGAGAAAGCTCTCTGCTTTAAAGGGCTCATGTTAGATGAGACTACGCACATAATATCCCTCTTAAAGTCAGCAATGACAGAGAAGGTAATGTGAAGTCAGAAGCAGAGACTGGGGTGGCATGATTTAAAGATGCAGGGGCCACGAGCCAAGAAATACAGGTCACCATAGTAAGCTGAAAAGGGCAAGGACACGGTTTCTTTTCTGGAGCCTCTAAAAGGAACACAGCCCTGCCAACTCTTGGACTTTATCTCAGTAAAAGTGAGTTCAGATTTCTAAGTTTCAGAACCGGAAGAGAATGAATCTGTGTTGTTTTAAGCCACTAAGTTTCTGGTAATTTGTTACAGCAGCAAGAGGAAACTAACATACCAGCTTAACCCAGTCCAAGTTTAACAGGCATGAGAACCACTCTGGGCCCCTCCTCCCAAGGGTCTGCTTCAGGATGTAGGGACGAGGCTCTTACAAGCATTTTTTATAGGCTCTCAGGTTGGGCTGATGCTGCTGTTTCAAGCCCATATTCCGAGCAGCCATGCTCTAAGAAGCTTGTTAAAATCCATATTTTGATTCAGGAGGTCAGGAGCCTATCTTTTCACAAGCATCCCCAACTCATTGTTCCAAGTGGCTGCCAGTCATACTCAGAGACACAACTTAATAATCTAAGTGTCCCCGAGAGTGGAAATTCCTTGCTGTCTGGCCAGCCAGTGGCAGAAAGAGGCTTTGAGGCCCCCACACACCAACGAATTCATCAGTTCATCACACAGAGAGGTCACTCACTGTGCGATGAATCAGTTAAGGCCACCAGGGCTTTGCCCACTGGCTGCGCAGGGCGGATGCACACAGAGAGCATGGACCATTGTGCCTCAGGACCGACAGACACGCAATGTCACTTGACCTTAATGTCCCCAAAAGCAGAAAGGGCTGGGAAGCTTGCTCAACACAGAGAATGTCATAAGAGAGGAAAGCCTGCCAGGGTGGGCTGGTGGGCATCGGAGGAGGAACTGGAAGCCGGAAAAAAATAAAACTTTTGAGGAGGTGGAGGAATAAGAAGAAGGAAATCAGGAAAAGACAGATTGAGAACAGTCAGCGATTATGAGTAAGATGTGGGTGCGGCAAGAAAGACAACTGCTGTGTGGTCCGAGCCAAGGACGGGGGTGGGAGAACCGTCTGTGCAGCCAGTGGCTTCTCTCAAAGCCACCCGCTACACCACGACCCTTGTCCCCTGCTTCAGAGTCCACTGTCTACGCATGAGGATGCCCCTGCTCCCGTCATCCCCAGCGAGGCCCCATGAGCTGCTGCGTGGTTTGACCTTAAAGAGAGAGACGATACTCTTCAAAAGAAAATGTCATTCAATGCTGGGTTGAGAACTCCACCCCAGGAGCAAAACCGTTTTTCTTGTGACAAAACCTTAGTGAAATGAGACAAGCAAGAAAAACACCATCAAATGTTACCAAAAGGGGAGCGGTGTCAGTCTACGTGTACGTACATTTGTTTCTCCATCCATCTACTCGTGTACACAGAGGAAGATCGGAGGTCGCCATCCAGCTGGAAGGTGTTCTTGGGCTACACGAACACACGCCCACACACAGAAACTAAAACAGATCGATGAACAAAGCCTTCTGAAGAAGCCAAGCGTACAGAGTAAAGATGAGGCCACTTCACCCACACTCTGGCTGCTCCATAACTGGGGTCGCTGTTTCTGAAGCACTTACTGAAAGCGAGGCTTTGCACCACACTCGAAGTGCTTTGGGTCATTGCTTCATCACAAGAACCCTTTCAAGGGAGGCAGGATTGTGCCCCCATTCTGTTCAGAGAGGTTCAAGTCATTCCTCTGTAGTCCCTGTGGCTTCTGTGAAGCCAAGGGCAGGATTTGAACCTGGTCTACTTGACTTTTCAAAGCCCACGCTCTTAGCTGAATCACCAGGTCACACCTGTCAGCTGTGCAGCTCTCACTGGGGCAGATAAAGTGCCACCCACCGGCATCCTTTGCCCTTCTTACTGGATGTGATAATTAACTTCTCCAAGGAGGGAGCCCAGCTCAAGTGGGCCCATGGAGAGGTGAGAGGCAGTGCAACAGGCATTGGGAAGAGGTGGAGGACGTGTCACATCCACAAAGGACCGGGCCTTGCAGAGAGACCCAAAGTGCCAAGCCATAAGCAAGGGAGGCAAAGAAACTCTTTCCCAGCTGCTGTAAAGGAGCCTCCGTCCCACAGAGGAAAAGGAGCCTGGCTTTTCCAGGTGACCAATCTGCTCCCGCCACCCACACGAAAGCCTTTTAGAAAGTGGAAATGCAATGCAGGGAGAGGATTAATCCTACCTTCACAGCCACACACCTACGTTTTTTTTTTCTTGGCCCTTTGCTGTCATACAAAGATACACACACACGCAAAAGTCGATTAGCAAATTGGCTTCTGAAATGACATTTTGCTTGATTGGTTTAAATCGCAAAACCACTGTTTTCAAATGCCTGCATGGCAGGGAAAACACGGAACTGTGAAGGGTAATGGGTGTGCTATTCAGTGGAGAAAAATAATGTGGGGCTTTATAATTGTTTCAGAATCAGTCATTTGACGGTATAAAGAAAAAAATTAACTGAGATAAAATTTTCTTTGGGGGAAGTAATTATGATTATTGTAAAGCAATCATTATTCATTTTACAGATTGGGAAATTGCTCCCTAAATATGACCTGTTTGGAGATAGAAAACGACTTCAATGTAATTCTCTTAAAGGATTTTGATTTTTTTTTATCTCAAATTCAATTGCATTCAAGAAATCAAAAGAAATGTAATAGTTTTCAGAATGAGAATTATGTTTTTTGATTGCCTTGTAAAATAAAAGGACATTACATAAGTAGACTGATTTGCTAATATTTTATCCTTGTGTGTGCTTTGCATTTATTTATGACCCACAAAGCACCAAGGATATTTTTAAACTCATGACTACACAAAGGAGGGACAAAGACTGGTTTGGGGCAGATCAGAAGACAGGCAGAAGGCAGAACTAACTACCTCCTAGTTTGCTTCTGCCATTGACAAGGAGAAAAACAGAAGGGAAACAACAAAATGGAAAGCAGATACCATTAGGAAAGGGAGAACTAGGGTAAAATGAATGTGGGAAAGAGAAACAGACCCAGTAGCTACTGTTTAAATCCTCCTACCAAACCTGCGGGGAGTCTATTGTCTTCAGTTTGCAGATTGGTAAACTGAGGTTCAGCTAATCCGGGGCCCAAGGTGAGGTTTAATCCTAGGTCTGTCTGCTCTTTATACTCACTCATTCATTCAACAAACATCAGTGAGAGATTGCAGACAGAGAGGAGAACAGGGAGAAGAGGCCAGCTGGTGCTCAGGGCATCTCTAGGTGAGCTGGGAATGAACACTTCCTATTCCTTTAACACCAGTCCAGGATGTCCAGCCCGTCAGTTTACATCCCTGGACTCTGCAGGGCTTTGCAGATATGATCATGGATACTTTGGGTCATGGGAAGATGCACCAGGAAATTGGACTGAAGCGGGCGTCTCCATCTTGAAAAAAGAGAATGAGAGAGAGAGAGAGAGAGAGAGAGAGAGAGAGAGAGAGAGAGAGAGAGAATGTTGATTTGACAGAGCATGGCAATAACTATTAACAAATATAGTAAGCCTGGAGGCAGGACTTTAGTTTAAACTACGTGTCTTTGAATATTCTTATGAGCCTCCTCAATATTCCACAAGGTAGCACGTGCCAGAAGTATTGTTATCTGCATGTCAAACATGAGGAAACAGGTTCAAAGGAGTTAGGTCACCCAGTCACTTTGTCACATTTTTATCTGTATGCTGATATTGGTAGGAGTCATTGTGTCTCTAATCAACAAGTTCTAGTTCTAATCATCCATGAGTCTTATAACCATGGCTAAGTCACTACACCACTCCTAGTCTTAATGATCTCTTCTGCAAAATTTTGATAATGCTGTCCCTGCCTACCTCCATCTCATAAATCCACTGGGAGAAATATTCAGTGACATGTAGAGAGCATCAACAAACGTATGGTAGAGTTACAATTAAGATCTCTGAGCATTTTTTAAAGAGATGACTGTAGGGAACCAGCATTTATTATGGCACAGAAGTTCCCACTCCCCACCCCCATCCCTCTTCCCCTGCCACCTCCGACTTTATTTCTTTCCCAGATAAAGTCTCTAGGTGGGCGAACATGGTCATGCGTGGCATCCTCTGTGGGCTTTTAAGAAGAGCTGAAGCAGAGGGATAGCCATTTGCTATCCCTCAAACTGTATCGCATGGCCCTGTTAGAGCAGCAGAAATGATTGCATTGTATTTACTTGACCTTGGTTTAATATGGTACAAGAACTGGTTCCTTCTCCACGAGGCAGTCTCTTGCCGTTGACATATGCACGGTTTGCATAATTGTTACATTTGTTCCTCTTCCTTGCGTTTAAGTAGTCCTTGCTCACAGTGCATTTTGGAAATCACCTGGTTAACAGGTGTCTGCCCCAGCTGAACAGCTGAATCAGCCTAGAACTTTGTGTGTCCTAAACAGACGATAGCCTTTTTCCACAACAGAAGTTGTCATTTCCTTGTGGACAACATACAGAAACATGTGCTAGGTGTCAACACAATCAAGGATTACCCAGCTGGCTGAAAGCAATCTCGCTCAAAGAATGCCGATCCATGAATTGAGGTCAATGTGAAAGAAGATTGTCAGAATCGATATTTTTATCCACAAGATGGACAAAGATTTACAGAGTGGTCACCAAAAGTAGGAGGGTGTCAACCCCTAAAACCAAAAGGTAAGCAGTTTATCCAGGAAAATTGAGTTTATTTAGAAATAGCAGAGGTATGGCAGACTATGGTAAACCACAGGCAAGTCCCCAGAGCAAAGCAGAGGAGTGTGATTTTATAGAAGAAGGGAAGAGGTCAGAATGGATGGTTTTGAGCAAAAGTTCCTTGGAAGAGAGCAAGAGTTCTAGGTTGTGGCAGCTTCTCATTGGCTGAGTTGTTGCTAGGCAAAGAGAAAATCTTCTTCCTGCCAGGGTATGTAAAGTAAGCTGTAACAAGTGGTGTGTATGTGAGAGTCCTCCCTTCATGGCTTCCTGACTTGATTTTGAATGAGCTTTTCCTTTACTAATATTCACACACAGTAGCTAATATGTTAGATAGAAGAATCAAAACTCAGAATGATACTGATAAAATGCCATGGTATTTTTTATACAAACAAGAATTGTCAAGATCCTTAGGTGCAAATTATATAAGTTCAAATGAAGGAGCTATTCCTATTCATTCATTTAATACAAACTTCAGCATCTGATACATTCTGTGCATGGAGGTTACAGTGGTGATCAAGATAAACAAGGTTTCTGACCATCTGGAGCATCCAATCTATGGAGTAAAACTGATAATAAGAAATAAACATAGTCACGACCAGATAAATTTAGGTAGCAGCAAAGAAGACTGAGAAGTTGCATCTAATGACATAGAATAAAACCAGAAATGTGTGGCTTCACGGAAGCCTAGATAAAAACGTGTTTCTAGGACAATGGAGGCCTCCACTACAAGAGTCCCTTCTTGCCGTATGTGATCGTTTGTGTTCTTGACAAGAGTAGTTTCAGCAGAATGATGGGGACACAAGGCTTATTGGAGTGGACTTCAGAGAATGAGAGGCAAGGATGTGCAGGCAAGTACAGATGACTCTTCCAAGAGATTTTGCTAAGAAAGGGAGCAAGAAAATAAAGAAGTGGCTAGAACGTGTATGAACTGGTAGGGATGACTGAATTAAAAGGGAGATATTGATGATGAAGGAGAAACAGAAGGCTATTATTATAGGCACAGGGTCCTGGGAAGGAGGAGATGGGATATGAATGTAGAAACTTCAAGTTTAATTTAGATTTTAGTCACAAGTTCAAAGTCTCACAAGATTCCTCAAAAAGTTTTTCATTAATTAATCAGCATGTTTTCATTTACTCTTACTATTAGTCATGGCCCGACAGAGGAGAAAAACATACCTTATCTATTCACATAATCTGAGGTAAAATTGCAACTGTGGCAGAACCCAGGAAGGGGAGGTGGACAGTGCAATGAGACTGTCAACTGGGGCATTCGACCGAAGGGGGAAGTCGGAGAAGTCTTCCTTGAGGAAGTGATGCTCAGGTTGCAATCCAAACAATGAGGGGGCTCTAGCCTAGTGGAGGCAGTAGAAACAGCATGTGCAAAGGTCCTGCATTGGGAGGGAGAGCCTGTGAGAGCAATGAGGCCAGAGCATGGAAAATGGGGGCATGCAGTTGGACTAGGCAGGGCCTCAGAGGCCACGTCAAGGAGATCTTAAAAACAGATTACTTGGAATACTATTTCACACTCACTGACACAGCTCCAATTTTAAAAAGTAGAACATAACAAGTATTGACAAGGATATGAAAAACTTGGAACCCTCAGACACTTATGGTGTGAATGTAAAATGGGATAGCCACTATTAAAGACCGTATGATGATTCCGCAAAATGCTAAATGTGGAATGACCACATGATTCAACAATTCTACTTGTATATCCATCCAAAAGAATTTAAAGCAAGGACTCACACAGTTGCTTGTGTACCAATATTCACAGCAGGATTATTTACAACAGCCAAAAGATGGAAATAACTCAAATGTCCAATAGATGAATAGATAAACAAATTGTGATATATCTATACAACGGAATATTGTTCAGCTACAAAAAAGGAATGAAGTACTGCTTCATGCTACAACATTATGCTCAGTGAAAGAAGCCAAGACATGAAGGAGCAAATCTACAGAGACAAAAGTAGATAAATGGTTGCCCGGGGCAGGAGGGAGGAGGGAATGGGGAGTGACTGCTTGCTGGGTACAGAGTTTCTCTTCGGGCTAGAGAAATGTTCTAGAACTAGATAGTAATGACATATGTGCACCATAAGAAAGAATTACAACCTAACCAGCTGGAGATTTACATCTTAGTCAGAGCCTCTTTCTTGAAGAGGAACTTTGTAAGATTAGGGAAGGTCCACCATAGGACAACCAGGATGCTGAGAGATTTTTAAAACTTTCATAATGGAGAGCAGTCAAAGGTGCTTGACCTAACTTGGAATAAAAAGAGCCCCCCTCAGGGTTAGGTGATGGAGGCTCAGAGGCACACAGTAGCTTGGGATGAAAAACGTGCTAACAGTCACATTTGTTGAGAAATAATAGTAGCGAGCTCCCTGTCCTGAGAAGTATTCAAGTATACCTGAATGGCTGATAGCCATGGACAGGATGCAAGGGATTCCTGAATGCAGAGGACTAGACTAGATGAGTTATAAAGTTTTTTTTTTAACTCAGAGATTCTATGACACATTCTCAAGAATTATTTAAGAAGAAAGATAGTAAAATCCTAGCCCAAAGCAACATTATTTCTAGGAGGCTACCAAATTCATTATTACTAGGCAAGTGAGAAGTATGGAAGGAGTAATAGAAATCCTTGCCAGCTAATGAAAATGATGGGATAATAAATAATTCTGAGCACTGCATATGGTTCCATATTAAATTTCATCTGCAACAACAAGGACACACACTGTCAGATTAGCTATATTCTTTGGTATTCGTTGTGAGTTCTTGATGCCCCTCTGTGAACTCCAATCTAGATTCATGTATGTGGGACACTCAGCCACACTCCAAAAGAACAGCGTGCCATGAAAGACACAAGCATTAGACGTGGACATAACCCAGACTTGCAGATTTGAAAGGCTCAGTACAAACCAATGAAAAATCACTTGCTAGTTGTTCTGCCTCACAGAAAGACAGCATGAAATGACCTATGTTTAAAGGCAAAATCCACTTTCAACTGTCTTTGAATCTAGGTCCCCCTAGGATGCAGGTGTGCTCTATTTTGCCTGCATCCTGCTCACCTCCAGTCTGTGACTCTATAACACACATGGTAAGATGTTCCCTGTTCTCTAAGCCACAGCCGAACTGGACACTGATTCTGAAAGGGAAACCTGGAACAGACCCTGGCTGAGGCCTTGCACATGCTCCTTATAGCCCAGAGCAGGGAGCTTACACTCCAGGGACATTTTCTATGGATGGTAATGTAGCAGAGTGGACAGAGCCTGGATTTGGATAGAGCAGGGCTAAGATGTAAATCTAGATTTTGCCATGTTACTCAGTGTTCGTCCTGGGACACATGATTTAATATCTCCGAGACCCAATATTCATCAAAGGAAACACAAGGAAAGGTCAGGACACCATAAGAGAATCAGGAGAGTGTGAATGGGAATCTAGGGTCCTCACTCCAGATGCTCAGGAAAGTCCTTGGGAGAGGACCGGGGCTCAGAGAGCCAGAACGCATCCATCTGTCACCTGCAGGGGACTGGAAGAGCCACTTGAAGAGTCACAAAGGTCCCAACAGATGATTAGCTCCAGTTAACATCACCAGCATCCACATCAATAGCTACCACTTATTGAGCCCTAAATGATGAGTGCCTTACCGATATTATATCCTTTAATTCCTACAATATAGGAGGCAGGCACTATGATTATACCCATTTTACAGATAGGGTATTTCTGGAAATAAGTCTCAGGAAGCCAGAATGCATAGAACTACATACCTAATGGATATAGGTACTTTATTTAAATATATCAATATCTGTATTTATAAATAACACATATATGTGATAACAATTCAATAGAATAGTAGGGCTTGATGAAAAACAGTCTCCTAGCCCTCTTCTCCCAACTGGTGGCCTCATTCCCAGAGGCACACACTTAGCCCCCCACCCAACTGCTAAGAAGTCTGGGAAATGCAGTCCAGCTGTGTGGCTAGTTAGAAGATATCTGTTTGGTGAATAAGTAGTAGCCTGTAGGGGTTCAGAACAGGCCTTTCCAAGATGTGCCACTTTGGCACGTGAAATACATTGAGCTGAAAGCAGTCGAGACTCTGCAGGCTCATGAGAAACTTTACTTCTCTTTTAAAGAATTGAAGTTAGGGGCCTGGCTCAGAATTGAAGTTAGGGGCCTGGCTCATAATAAGATTTATAACCTGAAGTAACTTTTTAAGACTTACCTGTATGGCAGAGCAAACTTCTATTTACTAAACATCTGCTCTTCTTATCGTGTTGCAATGACCCTTTGAAGCTCCGAAGGGACCATACCTCATCCCTAGTTCAGAATATCATACCTACCTCAATCACCCTCTCTCTCTGACTCTCTCATGCATGTGGGGTTCCCATAGGTACATATGTAATTAAACATGTTTTTTTTTCTCTTGTCAATCTTTCATGTCAATTTAATTATTATACCCAGCCGAAAGAACCTAGGAGGGAAGAGGAAAGTTTCTTCCTCTCCATAGTCTCTACCGTAGTGTATTTTCTCTCAGTCTTTTTCAACACGTATATATGAACATACGAATAGTACTAGGATTATATTGTACGTTCAGCTTTTTATTCTGCTTAAAAAAATTTTTTTTTAATCTCTGGATATTTTCCCACACCATTCTTCAAAAACAGGGCTGTGTGATATATAATCGTATAGATAAGGGTTGCTCAGTATCAGCACTACTGATGTTTAGGTGGGGTTAGATCGTAAACCTTTGTTGTAGTGGGGCCATCTAAGATATTTAGCAGCATTACTGGCCTCCATCAATCAGGTGCCAGTAGCACCCTCTTCCCAGAAGTGTCTCCAGACTTTGCCAAATGTCTCCTTGGGAACAAAATCATCTACAACTGAGAACCACTGAGTTAGGTCAACAATAATTTATATCACTATTTCCCTTCTATTGAACAGTTGTTGCTTTCTTGTTCTTGTTTTGTTTGTTATTATATCTTCCTCTGTGATAAACATCATTTTATATTTAATTTTTGCTGAAACGGTCATTATTCAGTTAGGAGAGAGTCCCAGAAGCAGGATTATTCGGTTGGAGGCTCTGAGTATTTTTAAGTCTTTTGATTCATAACTGCCAAATAGCTTCCCAGAAAGGCAAAAGCTCTCCCAATTTCCTCACCCACCTGCAAGGTAATCTTGCTTGATTTTTAAAAGATTTTAGCTACTTAACATGAGAAAAATGGTTTATGACTTTTGAATAGCATTTCTTTGACTAATAGTTGAATGAGTATATTAGGTGTCTTCTGCACCCTGCCTGCAGTAGCCTTGCTAATTTCCCAACTGCTGTTTTGTTTTCCTTAAGGATTTTTGGGACAACCGCTTGTTGAAATCGGTCTGTGACATTTCCAAAGTGAGTAAAAGTTTCTATTAAAATGTGGCTTTCCTTCACCGTTGTGTACACACTCGCTCTGACTTGGTTTTTATCACAGCATCCATCCCACTGTGACTAGCACCGGTATTTGGACAGCTGTTATTTCTTTGGTTTAAAAAAAAAAAATCGAGACTTCTAGGGAATGACAGAAAGTGGACCGAAGGGTTTACTTTCATCTCAGTACATAAAACTTTAGAGTCCTGGCTTCTGTAGTGGCTGAGTGAGGGCAGATCTCGCCCCAGTACTATGTCAGATTGTCACACTCAAGTCCCGTTCTGTTGTTTTCACTGTCTCCTAGGGGTCTCCCATGATGTGGGAACCAAATGAACCAAATGCTTTTCCGCAAACTATGTCTTAGAATGAATTCCTCCTTGCCCCCCACCCCCACCCCCATTTCCCCTTTCAGCCTCCACCCTGTACAGGCCATCCCAGCCATAGCCAGCAGTTGGTTCCTGCAGACACGTGCATTCAGGCTTCATTCAAATAGATTATTTTCCTATAAGAGGGGGTGGGGGGGACAGAAAGTTAAACCTATGAGCTCCCTGCTGTTTTATTACTGCATGAAGATTGGTTAGGAAATGACTTTGGAGGGTGGGGTATTGCAAAAATGAGCCGGTGATCCGCCTAGCACAAATCTGTCCTTTTATGCAAGGCATTATTAGGCTTTCTAGAGCTCTGCCTTGGTAAAATCTGTCCTAATCCAATAAATTTCAGTAGATGAAATGTTTGCCTCCTCTACCCTTTCTCAGTCCTGAAGCCTCTTTCTTCTGGCTTAAATGTCCCTTAAGTGTACTATGTATCGTTACTGTTTATGTAACCGTGGGTTCAAGTAACCTGATGTGTTTTCAAAACAATGAAGAAACACAACGTAGACTATCCCGGGGACCGTTGGGCTCAGAAATGCCTCAGAAAGCATTAGCCGTAGAAAAACTGTAGGGGTCTCAGAGTTATTTTGAACCCTTTGGAGACAGGAAAATTCGCTTGCAGACTCAAGCGCAAGGCCTGAGCAGCCGGAGAAGTGGTGACTGGGGCGAGTCTGCGACGTCTCCCAGAGCCTGCCAGGAATGGGCTTCCAGGGAACAAGTGGGGTGATGACAGACACGAACCAATCGGTCGCCACCCCAGAATGGAGAGTGGCACCTGTGTCCTTCGAAGTCATTTGTCACCCACAAGTAACTCCAGTCAGTGTCGGCAACCCTGGCTGCACACTGGCATCGCCCGAGGAGCTTTTGAGCCCAGATGCCTCGGTCCCACCCTCCGCCCCCGAGGCCCTGATAAAATTGGGGTTCAAAAGCTCCCCAACTGATTCTAACGTGCAACCACGGTTGCGACCTGCTGAATTCAGCAAGCACCCGGAGCCCATATGTGAACAAAAGGATCCGGGAGTGTGGATCGGAGCGACACTGCCAAATCCTGGGTGTCCTTGGGGCAATGTCCGGGCCTCAGTTACTTTATCTGCACAATGGGTGATGACTAAGACCAGAAAGCCCCCACGGCTGAAAGAGTTCTCTTCTCTGAAATCTAGAAGCCCACTCCCCTCTGTCACCAAACCCCCGGTGGCTTTTCGGGTTCCCGGGTCCCTGGGCGCTCGCTGGGGGCTCCTAGGGGAAGCCGCGAGCTTGGCCCAAAGCCTCCGTGCGCCTGTGACGGGTTCGGGCCCTGCTGCGGGCGCGCAAAGCCCCTGGCGCTGACGTCAGGGCCCCTCTCCGCGCGGCCGGCCCCCAGTGCGGGCGGAGCCGCGCCGCGCTCCCACCCCGGCCGGGCAGCCAGCAGCCAGCAGCCAGCCGCTCGCCCAGCAGCCCAGCGCAGCCCGCCCGGAGCCCGGCCCGCGCACGTGCCCGCCGACCTGCAAACTTGTGCCACCGGCTCGACTGGTCCCCGGGGAGCCCGCGCCCCTCCCGCCCGTCTCCAGCCATGGGTAAGCGAGCGCGCTGGCCCCGCGCCACGGCCACGGCCACGGCCTCGCGCCCCCACCCACCCACCCACCCCCGCCCAGGTGAAGCCTCCTGGGCACCTCCGCCACGAGGCCCGAGCGGGGGCGCGGAGAACGGGGGTGGGAGGGGCGCGGCGCAGGTGTCCCGAACGCCCAGGTGCGAGTCGCCGTCCAATCCTGGGGGCGTCCCCACTCCGGCTGCTCACTGGCTGCACCCGCGGGCGTGCGGCTCGCGGGAGGGGAGAAGCGGGGCTCCCGGCCCGGCTGCGGAGAGCAGATGCAACAACGTTCCGGCCGCCGGCTCCTGCTTCATGTTAAGGGGTCGGGAGAGAGGAGCTTCTCACCGGTTTCCCGGGACGCTCTCCCGCCCTCTCGCCGGAGCTGCCAGCTCCGAGTCCCGTCTTGTCCCACCCTGCCGTGATCCTAGTGGCCTTAAACCCACGTGTAACAAACGCCCAGTTCCCCAAGTCTTTCCGAAGACCCCATCGCAGAGCCGGGACCCTTCAGACCGGGAAGGTGGGACGGGAGGGTGACAGGATGGGGCCGAGGGTTTCTGTTCTTTGTCCTCTGTTCCCACTATCGAAATGCGGACCTGGATGCAGGTGGAGATGGTGTACCGAGCACCAGTACCAGTTGGGGGATCGACTAGGAACGGTGAAAGCCCAGCTCTGGAGACTGACAAATCTCTAACCTGGCCCAGGCTGGAGGATTCCTTCTGTCACCTCCTAACACCCCGAAATGCTGCCGTCAGCAACACGTCCTTAAAAAGGGACCCAATATCGGCGGGGAAACTCGTAAAGAGTGCAGTGGGAATCAACCGAAATTCCGCTGCATCCCTGGAAATGCCTGAGCTCAGTGCTGGGGAAAGGCCACCAGCGCCACAAAAGCCACACACTGGAGAGCCCCTGTGAAGCATTCCTGATGAGGAAGTCACTGGGTTTAACCAATTCTCTGCCTGCTGGTCCCCCCACCCGCCATCCCTAGCCACTTACCCCCATCCTACAGTCCTGATATTGAGTGTGTGTCTGGGGGTGGGGGTGTCATTTTGTACCGACTAAAAGTCACATCACTCACTGCTCCCTCTTAAAAAAAGGTTCAAAGGCAAAAATCAGGGCCGCCACTCAGCCCCTAACTATTTTGGCAGTGCTTGAGGCAAAAGATGTTGAAGTTACACACAAGTCCAGTAGTGAAGAAAGCACTCACTAATTTTCCCGACATGAAGTTATATCTGTGTGTGTGTTTTTTGTGTGTGTTTTGTGTGTGTGTGTGTGTGTGTGTGTGTGTGTGTGTGTGTGTGTGTGTTTTTAACGCTGAGCATTGGGATTTGTACGAGTTAGAAACTGAACCTCGAATTGTCACATGGACACCTTCTTGAGAAAGGCTTTCACAATACCCTGGGCTTAAGTGAAGGTTTTAGTTTTCAATAGGTGTGCAAGTTCTCATGAAGCAAACGCCCAAACCCGAGGCCCGTTCTCAAGGAAGTACTTTGTGTCTCAGACAATTGTTGGTTCTACACTTCAATTGCCAATTTATGTTAATTTGTGCATACCTCACTGGTTCTGGCAGTTTCCTTGGTTTTAGTTTTTACTTTTTACATTAAAAAAAAAAGTTCCTCATGCTAAAAAGGAAACACTGATTTTCTCTGGTAGGTCCTTGGTAAATACACCACAGGGCTGTGAACTGGTTTTATTTTTCCAGATGTATTTCATTACCAAACGTACCCATGAATGTTTTAATTGAAATGATGTAATGCTGGGAAATTTTTGACTATTGGTCCATTGAGTTGGGGCTTTGGTTTTTATATGCGTCACTTCCTTAACCTGGTATCAGTTAATTTCCTGGTAACATGGGTGAGGTTTGTGGAAATAAAAGCCCCTTCACACTCAGATTTTAAGGTATTCAAAATCTTTAGGTTGAAAGATAAAATAATGAGCAGTGATGGTGTGTACAATTTTATCTTTCAGCGCATCTTCAAACTTTTTTTGTTGTTGAGCCAATTGATATTTTCTCGTGGCTCTTCTGAGATATAATTCACATCCCCTTCACAATTTGCACATTTAAGTGTACAAAGTCAGTGGTTTTTAGTTCACAGTTCTGCAACCATCACCACTATCTAATATCCTCATCACCCCAAATAGAAACCCTGGACCCATTAGAAGTCACTCCTCATTCTTCCCCTCCCCCCAGCCCCTAGCAACCGCTAATCTACTTTCCATGGATTTGCCTATTCTGGATGGTTCATGTAAATGCAATGAGGCAATGGATATTTGCAGTGTGACTATTCCAGTAACTTTGGTTGTTTTGTGCAATGGGAAGATGTTTATATATTGTTTGTCTGCAGTACACTACTTAAATGAGTGTGATGAAACTCATTTCACTGGCTGAAGAGTTCCACATTTGGCCATTGTGCAGGTGCTTGCATGTTCGTGTACACACACACACACACACACACACACCGCTCACACACACATTCTTGGTGTTACTCTGACAGGAATCCCGTTGCCTAACAGAATTTTGATTGTCACCTTGTTCATAGACCTGAAGACATAGCAACTAAGTAGAGTCAATGCAATAACCTCTTAGGGGCCATTTGCCATTTGTGGAATATCTATCCTGCTTTAACATGGATCATGTAGCAGAGAGAAATGCTGACTTTGTTTCATTAACTGCATATAATTTTAAATGAAATTGAATGTGAAATGATCAGATGTAGCAAAACAGCTAAGTAATTTTTGATCCATTTTGTGGGAAGGACATTTTTTATGAGGATTATGACTTAAATGCAGTCAAACACTTCACAATATAGCTTTAAAAAAAAACCTGGTTTGGAGCAGTTCTTTAAATGTAATATGCATACAGATCATCTGTGATCTTGTTTTAAAAAAGCAGGTTCTGATTCAGTGGGCCTGGATGAGACCAAAGCTTCTGTGTTTATAACAAGCTTCTGGGCAGTGCTGGGTCTGCTGGTCCCTGGGGCCAGGAAACTAAGGAAAAGCGGGACAAGCCAGAGGCCCAAGTGCCTATCTCAGCCGTTCTACTCACTTGCTATGTGACCTTGGGTAAATCATTTTCTCTTAATCTCAGTTTACTACAAAATGAAAATATTTGATGACATTATTTCTCTGGGCCCTTACAGATCCAAATGGATGAAATTTAGAAAAAAGAAAGGAGAGGGTAATGCTATGCTTGAAAAGCAGGAGGAAACAGCTCCCTAATTGTTTGAACACTATTTGTTTCTATGAAGCCAGCATCACAGGCATCATTTGTAGTGGCGTTGAATGCTGGCATCTGGACGAGCTGCCAACAGGATGACTGGCCTTTCTCCAGGGAGACTGGTGAGGGAGTATTTCCAGCCTTGGCTTCTCCTGTCCTCTTCTCCTTAGATCTGGCTGCTCCAGGGAGCCTGTCCTCCCCCCACCCCCACCCCCACACACAGCCCAGGCCACCTTCAGAGGCAAGACTCCAAAGGAAACACGGAGGACCCATACATGTAACATTTGGTTCTGTAAGTTTGCTCAGGAATTCAGATGCAATTAGAGACAAAGACATGGTATCCTGATGACTAGTTGAGCAGGAAGTACTCCCAGAATGTCCTAGCCTCCCTCCCTCTGAGTGTAAAGATCTAGTAACAGCCCACTCTTGGTTCTGGAGAGCACTTCCTGTGAGTCTGTCACGCACACTAAAATTTTGAATAAACCTCATAGCCCAATAGCACAGAGTACTGTTTCTGAGAAACAGGAAGTAAGTCATGAATTATTTTGTATATTTTTGCTTCAGAAAAAGCTGTCGCCCCAACCACTTGACCCCTCCAAGGATTTCTTCAAGAAAATTCTTATCTGTTGCACCCTGGGTCAAGCAGTTACACAGTTTATTGAAAATGCCAAAGGGGTGAATCATAAAAAGTGCCACATTTGCATCTTAAACATTTAGTCGACTTGAAACATTAATTCACTGATATTTTATCGTGGAGTCCAGGTCTTTGCTTTGAGTGTGAGTCCTGGTTAGAATTCCTTGAAGACTCTTTATTGGCATCTGACTTCTAGTTTCGGATTCTTTTAAAATAGAATGAGAACTTAAGGCATTGGGAACCAATCTGTGTGTACAATCCTTTTGTATCACTTACCCCACTCCCCTTAAACCTTTAAAATTGTCTTACCCGTACTTTTTTTTTGGCAATCATTTTGCCAAGTGACATCTCTTTGTTAAGACTTTCCGAAACAATCAACTTGGTATTCAAAGAAATAAAAACTCTTTCTTTTAGCGCTCATATTTTATTAGTTTGTATAATGTTGAATTAAAATTCATAATTACAGTAACAAGTACGACAGTCATAAACAGGTTTAGGAACAAACACAATGGACCCTTAGGTGCATAATTTAGCTGGTGACAGATGTAGTCCAGAAGTATTCTGAGAATAGCTTTGAGGCCAAGTTCTGTGGACAAGGGTTGGTGTGGTTTACAAAAAGAATAGAGAATATGGGGTAATTTGGTGGGTCCGTTACATGAATGTTGGTAAGAGCTTCTACTTGATTTTTAAGCCAGTAGCATCCATTTAATAATTTGAGCATGATTTTTCTGCTTACTATTGGCTGGCTTGTTAGTGTTTTTCATATGCCTTCTTTTCTGTTCAAATACCAAATCTGTCCGGAACAAAGATTGTTTTATTCATTGTTATATCCCAATGGTCATTCAAATGAGTGGTGTCTTGTAGGTGCTCCACATATATTTGTCACAAAATGCACATTATTAAGGCCTATCTGCATTATAAATATATAGATTTCAAGGTACATAAAATTATATTACTGTATCACAAGCTATGATAAATTGTAGTAAATTAAATATGGTAAATGACATTAATTATTATTCTTTAATACTATAATACTTTTCACACAGATTTTCATAGAATAACAGAATTCAGAGCTTGAAGTCACTTTAGAAGCAATTCAATTGCTGTAGGCACACAGACACGAACAATTTAAAGCATTTTGGTGTTATTTCATTACTTTTTTTCGCCTTTAGCTTTTTTCTTTTGGTGTTATAAAATATTCTTTCCTCTCTGGTGAAAAATACCTCCTTCTTGTCAGATTTTAAAGTTCAGGAAAGATTGGACCTAAAGCACTGTTTCCATGAAAATCATTGTTGCCCTGAGGATTGGAACATTAACAGCAGTCTCGTGTTTCCATTCTCAGCTTGTGCAGTTGGGTTGAATGAGTACCTATCGCAGTGCCATGTGAGCTGTGTGGGTCAATCTGTAAGGCTTTCACTTCCTGTTACGTGCTGGCAGGTGCTCACTCACCGAGCACTCGGGGTCCTGCTCAGATAAACCAGGTACTGTGCTGACTCTTGAAGCAAAATCAATCAATCAATCAATCAATCAATCAATAAATAAGCAAGACCTGGTCTTGTCCTCGGATGCACATAGTCACTTTGGAGAGGCAGGTGAACAATTATAATTGGAGTTCAGGGGCCTGTAAAAATGTCCTCTGTCTTAAACAACAGCAACAACAACAACAAAAACATGGGGTGGGTGTTATTTCATGGAGAGATTCCCTGGGGTGTCAGTTACCTTTGATCTGAGTCTTGAAGGATGAACAGGATGACAGGAGTCAGAGTGTCCTGTAGAGGACATCCCAGGCCCTGGGTACATATGTGCAAAAGCAGGAGGCATGAAGGTGGCTGCTGCGAGGGCATGTTGGATTGGGCATGGCCTGTATGTGGGGGCCCGGGGAGAGCTGAAGCGAGGAGAGAAGGCCAGGCCAGCAAAGAACTTGATCGTTAACCTGTTGGTCATAGAAAATCATGAAGAGATTTTAAGCATGGAAGCAACAGATGGAAGGAAATGACATTCTACCTGAGGAGATAAGAGAAACCCACTGAGATCAAATCATTAGTGTCTGTTGCAAAATTTCAAATAAAGGTCTAGGAGTTCTGAGAAGACCGAGACCTTCTGGGTTACATGAAGCTTCTGGAGGAGACCTGGATTTTAGGTGTTTTGAGAAGCAGGATGGAAAGGATTAGGGAAAACATGGAGGACAGTTAGAAGTGAGCAAGGTTTACTGGTAAAATCTTTGAAGAAACTGGCCTGGCCATGGCAGAGAGTGGGTGTGGGGTAAAGTAGAAAATAAGATGGGGGAAGGGGCACGGAAAGCCAGATGAGGAGTAACAACTTTTAACTGATTCCAAAGGGACACGAGTAAATGAATCTTGCAAACATGTTTTTAATCTTGTCTATTGCCTCCTCCCTTTCAAAGCATAAATTGGAGAACAAAAGAAGTAGGAACTTTTCTGGCGTGGAGAGCGCGATCGTTAGTGTGATCCCAGAAGGACTGGCAGAATGGAACCGGGTACTCGTTTATTCATTTATTTGATTATTAATATTAAAAGTGGCATTATTCCTTAAATATTTGAAAGAATTCACCAGGGAAGCTATCTGGGTCGGGAGTTTGCTTTGTGGAATGTTTTCGAATGACATTTCTTTAACAAAAATCATACTATTCAGATTTCTTCTTTCTCTTTGCTTCAGTTTTGATAAGTCGTATTTTTCAAGGACTTCTTCCATTTTATGTTATTCTCTTTATTGGCATAAAGTTGTTGATAATATTCGTGTATTCTCCGTTTAAATCTCTTGTCTAAGATCGGTAGTGATGTTCCCTTGTTCATTCCCAGTGATGTAGGTAATTTGTACTCTTTTTATTGTTCTTGATCGATCTTGGCCACTTATTTAAAAATGTATCTTAGTAGGTTGCTACTTACACCTGAAATTACATCTGATAGAGGAGCTGAGCACTCGTTAAATGAGAAATACATTTTCTAGTAGTCAGAAAATCGGATTTTAATGTGTAGAAGTAAAAATTACTTATTTGGTTAGAAAAAAAAATCTGCCAAAAGGAAAAAGTATCTTAACCTGATTTTTTGTATTTTACTCTTAATTGCTGTATTCAACTCAGTATATTTGAACATAGTGTGACAGGATCTATTGTCAATAATCTTGAGTTAGTGCACAGTATTTGCTTATATATTTATTGGTTTGTTTCCTGTTGACTGTTAAATTCCACCTTCTTCTTTGGAGCAGCTGGAGACAGATACAGAAATGAAAGAAGCCTCCTTTCCTTCCCTTTTAAGCGCACTTTTAAAGCATGGTTTCTCAGTCTCAGCACCATTGACATTTTGGGCTGGATGATGCTCGTCGGGAGGGGCTGTACTGCGCACTGTAGGATGTTGAGCAGCATCCCTACCCTCGACCCACTAGATGCCAGTAACACTCTCCCCAGTCGTGACAACCAAAAATATTTCCAAACATTGCCAAAGAACAGTCGCTCCATTTTGAGAACCACTGCTCTAAGTGAGAGAGGTTGAAAACTTTTTGTTCTTCACGATATTATAAAATTTGAGGCCTAGCATTATTGAGGACTTGGTTGAGCACATCTGCAGAATGGGAAGCTCTCTGGTTTAAAAGATGTCATCTTTCCAGAAGGGATGCTTGATTTTTCCAGCTGAAGGGAGTTTTGTTTTTTCACCTTTTTCAACATCACCAGAGAATCTGGAGATATAAGGGGGAGTCTTTCAGACCACTGAATCCATTCTTTTTTGCAGTAAAATGGTACCTAAACCATCTCCATAATGAGATCAAACACCGCTGGGAATAGAGAATGCCTGGTTTCCCTTCATAACTTATTCTGGTGTTCAGTGCACTTTATCTTTGAAAGGATTGAATCTATATGATTTCTTCTGCTTATCAAAACTGTTTTCATCATCTTTTATTCTCTTCATTAAGCAGAAAGACATCAAGGGTCTTATCTAATTTCTTAATTACCTTGATGGCCTTTCTAAATTTAGAATTCATCTCCTTAGCTATAATCATATCTACCCAGATTAAGCGTTTAAGACAACCTTCCCGCATGTTCTGTTCCGTCCTTAGGGTGTGTACTCATGGTTTCATTATGTTTTTTCATGTGTCTGAGAGAAGCAGGAGTTGGAAGAGAAAGGACAGAGTTTTTTCTTGTTGCTCAGAAATCCTTTTCCAACGATCAGTGATCTCCTTGCCCCCATCTTCAACTTCCCTCCCCCCAGATGGACACCTTAAGTTGGTGTCTTCTGAGAGATCTGAGCACACTGGGAAAACAGTTCTAGTGTAAAAAGAGCGGGAACACTAAGAAGCGAAGATTAGAAGGAGCCTAAAAGACTCGCTTTTTTATATATGCGTCAGGTCACTCTTTTTGGTTTGGGAATGTGGTGTTTCATGTCCACTCCCTGAAAAGAATGTTTAAATGGTGGATTTAAAAATGGCAGCTTAAACTGAGGCATCTGCTCCTTCACACAAGGAGCAAAGAACGGAGATGTCATCAGCAGAGAAATTCAAAGCCTTAAGATAACTTTATTTGATGCCGGACTTTCTTTTATATTTTCCTTTCAGTTTTCTCATGTGGCATAGTCTGACAATTTCTATGGCAAGAAAAACAGAAGTCAGAGCATTAAAGACATGAATTTCCATTCCATGAATTAGTACCATGTTGCAAAGCCACCATCTCAGAGGACCCAAAACTGCTTTGAGCTCTATGATTTAATGATATCTTGTCACAAATATTTGTAGATGTTTTGAAAGAGGCACGAATATTACAAAATCATTTCAAAATTTGTTATTGAAGTATAATATATACACCAAAGTGGGCAAATCATAAGCATACAGCTTGATTCATTTTTACAAAATTAAGTAACCAGTACCTAGATTAAGAAATAGACCATTACCAGCCCTTGAAATCCCCTGCAATCTCCCTTTCATGCACCTTTGACCCAGCGGTACTCACTCCTAATTTCTGCCAACATCCTTTTGCCTGCTCTTGCATTTCATATAAATGGAATCGTATAGTGTGAACTCTTATATCTGGCAGCTTTTGGTCTACATTGAGAATATTATTTTAAAACTCAATGATGTTTTCTGTTTAGAGAATAGACCTGCTTCTAAATCATTATGGTTAAAAGCATGTATTAAATGCCTTCGTATGTAGAGCTGTGCCAGGTAGTACATAAACCACTGGTTCCTGCCCTCCTTTTTAAGGGGAAAGCATTGACAAAGCAGGTGTGAGAAGGACTTTGAAAACAATTGATGAGAGATGAGAATGGTATGTGAAAAACACATACAGTGGCTGAGATGGCAAAGATAAGACATCCCCATTATCCACCTCGAAATGGAAAGTACATCATGAGGGGTTGTGAATAAAGAGGAAGCTGTAGATGTTGCATATTTATTCAGGAAAAGATCAGTATGAATATTTGATGGCTTCAGAATATGAGGATATAACAGATGTTGAGACCTCCACCCGATTAGTTTCCTGAAGATAGAGTTCACCATTGCCTAGTGGGTGTTCCAAGTGGAATGCAGGTTTGCAAACAGGATTGTGGTTTTCACTCTGAACATTTTTAAAAATCGATCTAAAACTGTTTTTGCCAAAATAACATTTTTCTTGTGTTGTTTGGACTTCAGAATATAATTATCTGTCTTCGTCCCTTCAGTGAGGAATTTTGTCATCTCGTTGACTGAAGTAATGATGTCAGCAAAACGAAGGCTTTGTCATCACATAAAGCTGTACATTGTGTAATGTGACATCACTGCTTCCCAATCAGTGGTATCGATTTATACTCCCACCAGTAGCGTCTGAGCATTCTAATTTCTCTCTATCCTCACCAGCATTAGGGATTGTCACATTTTAATTTTTCAAAAATCTGAGAGGTATGAAGTGGTATTTCATCATTTTTTATGTTGAATTACCCTGGAGAGGTTGAAACTTTGGGGTAGGTTCTTGACCATTTGGGTTTTCTCTTTCATTTACATCCTTGTTTGTTTTTCCCTTATTGATTTGTAGCAATTCTTTATCCATTCTGAATATTAACCCTTAGTTAAATATGTTGCCAAAATCATCTTCCTCTCTGTGGCTTATCTTTTGATTGTTGAACACATCTTTTGTTACACCGGATTTTTTTTATTCTAATAAAGTCCTAATTATCCATCTTTTCCTTAAAGTCTTTTATGATTTGTGCCTTTTTGTCTTGTTTTAACATTGTTCCTATCTCCAAGGTCATGAAGATGTTCTTCTATTATAATGTGTTTTCTTTTAAAGTTTTTTTTTAAGTATGTTTTTCATTTTTCAGTCTTTATTCCATTAGGATTTTTATTTTTTGGAATAGTAAGAGTTAGAAATCAAATTTTATTTTGTATTTCCTAGGCATAAACACCACATAATAGTTCATTCTTTGCTCCACTATCTTTATATAATACCATCGCTCATGTATTGTTTCCCTACTGTATATGTGCGTACATCTCTGGACTCTGGTCCTTTGGTCTCTTTTGCCATCTCTGTGCTAATACTGCGCTGCCCTAATTCCTGTAGGTTTATAATAAGCCTGGATATCGCCTAGGAGAACTTTTCTCTTCTCGCTCTTCTTTAAAAGTATCTGAGATCATCTTCATTTCTTCGGTTTGGAATCATCTTTTCATGTTCTACAAATATCCCTGTTAGGATTTTGAGCGGCATTCCAGTGAATTTACAGAATATTTTTCATGATAGTCATATGTTTACTATATTGAACCTTCCAGTTGTATACGTGGTATATCTCTTCATACGATTTAAAAGGAAAAAAGTAAATCAGTCGGGGTCAAATCTAATGCCATGGGATGTCATGGTTTCCTTCCACAGACCTGTGACTTCTGAAAGTGCAGCTGCGTGGACAAACCGGTTCACATTAACACGGAAGCTGTAGGGTAGGCTAGTTTGGAGTTATCACACACCAGCCTGGTTGTAAGAATTGAAGTGACGTGAGGTATTTTTATTTAAACCAACCCTTGACATATTATACATGTAGTCATAAGAACATAAAATCAATATGTTAAAATGTGGATTTCTTTTCAAACAAAACCATGACCCTATTTACTCCATTACAAAGACCAAGTTTACATTCAAGATGCGAATTCTTAGTTGAAAGAGAAAGCAAAACAAAACAAAACAAAACAAAAACAAAACAAAAAACCCATTTTCCACTAATATTTTAGAGCAGTGCAGCTAAGGTAACCCTGGAGTGAGTTAAGCGTAACATTTCTGTTGGAGTGTTACTTCCATGTTTGCGATATTACTCATGAAAATGAACTTTTCTTCGTCAGTTCAAGATTACCTAGTTCCTCTAAGTAGTCTAATGGAAAACATTTCCTGGAATATTTTTACATAGCTGCTCACCCTGCAAAGAGGCGGCCAGCACTGGGCTGCAGCGCCAGCTTGATTTATTCCGGAAAACGGTTTATTCAGCCGTCAAATGAGATTACGTACACGGCTGTTACCCATCACTTCACAGAAAGATTCTTATTCCTCTACAAGACCTCAAACTTTTATTTACTTGGAGGTAACAGAAATCTCAAAAGTAAATCCTCCTAAAACATATCTTTGGAAATACAGTTTTCAGTAGAGTGCTGTTACAGCCTTTCTGTTGACAGTGATGACCAGAGCAAAATGGGACTCCTGGACATTTTCTACACACTGCCTTCTGTCTGCCCACCTGTCACGCATGTGTGCACATGCCCCCCCACACACACACACACACATCCATACATTTAGATTTGAGTAACCCTGCAAGGTCCCAGTCATAAGAATCCATTCTTAACTTTCACTTCTTTCAGTCATATGTTTTTGTCTTGGAGTGAACTCTCAATGTAGAAACTCTAGAATTTAAAATGGAAGTCTAATTTTGGACATGAAACAAATACTTTTTACTTTCTATCATCTTATTTTAGCATTTAGGGATTTGAGCAAAAAAAAAATGGTGCTATTTTTATTTGGTGATTGACTTGCTGTTTCCTTAGCCTGATACTATAAGTGAGCGATCATTAAAAAGGAAAGTAGAACTTCTGACCAAAGTAACTGTGACAGAGAGTGGCTGTTCACTTAGAAACGTCTACTTGGTCAGTGACTTGAAGATGGGGAGGCTGTTTTCTCAGTGTGATGGGACAGTATTTGGAAAATCAGATGCTCATTCGTAGAGGCCAGAGACACTGCTAAACACCCTATAATGCACAGGACCCAGCCTTCCCAATGAAAGAGTCGTCTGGCCCCAATTTCAAGGGTGCCCAAGATGGGAAAACACTGATCTAGACTGAAATGTTGAAGTTGTGAAAGATGGTCTTTGCAAATTTTTAAAACATATAGTCTATGGGAATGTTTGGGATTTGGGCTGAAATAGGGCATGAGACAAGACAGCAAATGAAGGGACCCAGGTGAAGAAGGAAGGTGCCCAGTTTGAAAGGTGCTGATATGGATGGACCTACTTGTTTATCTCATTCGTTTCCATTAAACTCTTACCATGAACAAGGCATTCTTTATAATAAGAATAATGAAACAAATGATCATAGCATGTATGATATAACACTGAATTATAACTAGCTGTGGAAAATTCTTTTTGCCTGAAAGGTTTTATTTATTTATTATCTCAGCCGCTTTCCAGCAAACTCAAATATTCAAGTAACAAAAAAGATAACAGAGAACATTGAAGTGAGCCAATTATTTTTTCATTCACTGTTTAATTTTAAGCAATAGGTTTAACCTTTTAATTTTCTCCTAAGAGCTGCTCATGACTAGTGCAATGACTCGTTTAAGTATCTTATTTCCCTGATTTCTCTAATCCTTGGTGAAGATCTTGAGATACATGAAAGAAACTACATTTGACCATTTGTTGACATATAATACGGCATTTTCATATAATATGGTCCAGTCTAATACAGCCCAGTTGTCCAACAAGCTAAAAAGAAGGTAGCTGCTTCAACATTCTCTCTCTGGGGCCATTTCCAGCCTTGTAAGTGCAATGAGGCAAAAGAAACTTTGCAGATGAAGCTGTAACCTCATTTCTGATTAGTCTTCAAAGGACTCAGCCTTAGGTTTCTCTAAAAACCTAAAGTCCCACACATGGAGTTTCCTTCACAAATATTTAAGAACCAAGCATACTGTTCTTCAGTAAATCTTTTAGTAAAGCTATGTTCTCTTCAAGTGTGTGGTACACCTGTCTGGGTAACTAAGTATGAGATGGAGGATCTCTAGTTACTTTCAGCCTGTTATTTCACTTATACTAAACAAATACTTCCTGATGCCTTAATATTGGCATAGAAAATTATAGTTGACATTTGCGGGAAAGTTTTCCTTCTATTTTTTTCAGTTGAAATTGGTAAAAATGTGGTCATATCCAGGAAAGTGTCAAATGTTTATGCCCATAGAGTTGAATTATTTCTAAACATATTTATATTTTCATCTTAGTGTGAATTTTCAATTGGTGCATCTTACTTTAACATCTTTGTGAGAAAAATCTGATATAATTTTACTTACTGAGATTTCTACACAGGTTGTTTAAAAGTCTTATTGTTTAGTATTATTTCTATAAAACTGTTGAACATTCATGAGCGTTATCTGAAGTAAATATAAAATTATTTTTTGAGGGTAAAATGAAGAATGGAAAAAGGTATACCTTGGTTTCCTAGAATTAAGAGTTCATCTTAATATGAAACATCAAGTAATCGGAACCCTGTTTATTAGAGTACTTATCTTTATATTTGAAAGCAGGTGTTTATTCATGAAAATATTGTTAAACAAAAACCATAGAGCCACATATTGGCCAGTCAGGAAATGCTCTTCTCACCTCCCATCCCCACCTCCAGTCCTTTTGCCTAATCCCCCTTTGTGATATCCGCCATACTGCTATACTGTTATTTGAAATCTCTGTAATAAAAGGGGTTTGGCCTCTCTTGACCTTTCCGTGAAGTTCAAGAGAGTTTTGATGGCTTCTCCAAATAAGGAAATAAAGGAAGTTGAGAATTTAAGGAAGTAAGTGACCAGGAAGGGAAGATTCACCCCGTTGTCAGCCTATGAAATTGGGAGATATCTCTGCTTCCTTTTCCATGAGGAAATGTCTCTATAATGCTACAGAGAAGGTCTAATGTTTTGTCACCATCACAGTCAGCTACAGAGATGCCTGGGGAGAAAGAAGACTGTCAATAGCTGAAGCTCAAATTCTGAATGTTCATGGTAGTTATTTGCTCTGATGTTGTCGCTTTGTTTACATCATCAAAGGCATTATTAGAGATATAACTTGTTTTACCAACCACCTTCCCAACTTTCATTTTGCACATTCATTGCCCAAGTGCAGTTGAAAGTGTAAGAAGTGTGGTTGTGGATAAGAGTCCTTGGCCTTGAGGAAGAGCCTACAGTCTAGTGGGAGAGAAACCATGATAAGGATTAAAAGCGAAACAATAAAAATGTATTCAAAAAAGCATTGTCTTCTCGTGATAGAATGATAGCAATACTGGTTTATATTCCTGCCACATCTATTACTAAAGTAGCCATTTCTCTCTTCTTTTACATAGTAGCTGACTATTTTAGTGACAGTATTAAAAAGTTTCAGATTGAGTTTTATCTGTTGCTACTTTTACAAGTGAACTTCCTGCTAAAGGGTATTCACTTGGGGAGAATCAGATATTTGAAAAGGGACATTTTTGGAATTTAGCAAATGTTCATTGATACATTCATGCAATCAGGAAAATAGTAATAAAACTGATCAAAACCACAAGTTGTGTCCCCGAATAAATTAGACACGATGTCAGTAACCATAATAACATACTGAAACATCATTGTTATATGATGCTTCTTTCTTTAGAAGCCTAGAGACACCATTGCAGGAACCTGAAAACTAATTAAGATGTTGCTTGAATACCTGGCAAATTCTAGTCTCTTACATAGTTTAGTCTTAAATGGAATGCTTCATTTAATTATTTCTATAACTTTGTTACCTATGAAAACTTATCTTTAGGGTAGAGGAGACAGGGTATATGTTATTGTTGCCATGGTAACTTTGTACTTAAAATGGCAGGCTATGCTTACTTGGTTTAAAAATATCTACAGTTTGATTGCTATAAAAATCTCTACACATCATTTTCTCACGTCCAGTGAGTCGTTCCTCATTTAACTGGCATTTCAGCAAATGACTTGATTACATAAGTTGTTTTGAGAAATGCCAGAGGTTATTACTCTAAAGCACTAAACATATTTAAATTTCCATCATTTAAAATTTTGAATATTTAGAAAATAGCGTACATGGGCCTTTGCCACGGTTAATGGAGTGAAACCACTTTCATGGCTTGGTTCTGTATAATTGAGGGACTTGTGATGAATTGTACTTCCGTTCAAAACGTGTCTCTTTAGTTAGCAGCAGGCATTAGGGCAGAAGTGCCCACTTTTCACTTGAATCCCTACAATATTGGACTTAAATGTATCAGTCTATTCCTATCTCCCCGTGCTATCGCAGAACTCCCATTATAGCCAATCCGCTGCCTTGTTTTGTTTATTTATTTTCTGAAGGTGGAACCTCCTTAACACACACACACGAATTAAATTAACTTAAGCAGTGCAGGATGCTGCATTATTTTAGGTGCAGTAGCCTGGAATGGGTTTTGTTGAGCAAGCTTTGTGGCAGCTATTGACCACTCCTGAGTCTTTTTATACTTGACTATTTTGCAAATGACTGAGGCCTCCAAAACATTTCAAGTTCTGGATAAGTGGGAATAACAGTCTATGTAGATGTAACCATGCATAATCTGCATTCTGTGTCCACATCGGTGCTAGAAATCTGTCCTGCTTTGGGGACATAGGCAATGACAATGCTACCCACTTCTTTTTACTATTCCTTCCGAAAACTTGGGGACAGCATAGTGAAGAGCACCACTTCTATTGAGAGCTTCTTTTTGATCTATTTGTGCCTTTATGAAGATCTTTCATTGGCAGTATATTCGTATTTCTATGTTAGCATCCTTTTCTGATGGCACAAACAAGCTCCCTTGGTCACTGAGAAAATAAAATTATAGTTCAAAGCCTTGCGAGGCAGGTCCAGAGACTGTGTTGTAGGTGCCCTTCCTGCTCTGTACCCACATGCAACATCCCCCTCCTGGGGTTGGGCCAGAGCAGCTGAAAATCCTGCTGGGCCTTTCAGAGTCCCTTAGGGGATGTTTAAGTGGCAGATGCACTTAATTATTAGGCATATTACAAGTGCAGGAGAATAAGATCTGACAAGGTTTTGAACTTAGGACAGAAGGCTACTTTGTTTTTATGAATCAACTTGGTTTTCACAGAAATCAGAATATTGGTATAAATCAGTCAAGAAATAGAGATACTCAAACAAACACATATGTATATATATACTTACCCATTATATAGAAAATTAATATATGTTATATATAATGTGCATGTACTCAGGCAAACATGTGTGCATAGGTGCACATATATGTTGTGTGTAAAACATGTATCTATTGTGTGCATATATACACATACAGTACATACACATGTATGTGTATACACATTTATGATACACACACATATAGAAAACATTTACTGAGTACTTACTATGTGTGGGCACTGTTCTGAATGCTTTATCCACATCAACCAATGTAATCCTTAGATTAGAACCATTGTGGTCACAGAGCCAGGAAGTGGCAAGGTCAGTATTTGAACCCCAGCACTCTGGCTCCATCTCTGTGTTCCTTGCCTTCTCTTGATGGAATTGGTACAGTCGATATGACTTAATGTTATGGTTGATTGCTCTATTGGTTGTTTGTGCTTATAACCACAGGGGATCTGCAACTAAAGAAGAGAGATGGAGAGATGGATGGGGAATGGAGAATGTCATTTCTCCTACCTCTTTTCTTCTGCCGGTGTAGGAAGGAGAATAGGGAAACCTGAGGCTCATTCATTTTAAGGATCTCAATGACAGTACATTTTTGATGCTGGATTAGGTTTTTGGAAAGTGGTTTCAATCATTTGGGCCAGATCCAGTGAGTAAGGTGAGTGATCAACCTGAAGTTTGCCATTTGGGGACCCAGTAAAATAATGTAGATTATTTATTCTCTCCGGAGATACTTCAGCAGCACCATTGGATAAGAGGTGGCTTGGAAGAGCAGTTCTTTGTGTGTACACTTTTGTAATATCATGCTAACTAGCTAGGTTATAGGTTTATCTACTATAATGGAACACCCCAAAATATTAATAATAACTTCAGCATGCCCAAAGTTTCCATTCCTCTGATATAAAAATGCCGGCTGCTATGATGGCTCTCCTCCAAAAAGGAGTCAGAGACCTAGCTCTGTCTTATTGTTCTGTCATACTCAAGACTTGGCTTCCATTTCATGGTCAAGATGGCTGCCATGATGCCTGCCATCACTTTCGCATTCCTACTAATAATAAGAAGAAAAGGATGAGCAAACCCTTCTCTTTAAGGCCTTTCTGTGGAAGTTGCACATGTCACTTCTGCTCATACCCCAATGGCCAGAACTTGATCATATGAACATACCTAACTGCACGTGATTTTGGGCAATGTAATCTTTAGCTGGACAGCTAAGCTAAAAATATTATTACCATAGAAGAGGCAGAGTATAGATATTAGAAAACAGAAAGCAGTGTCTGCCGCAGTTACATATTAAAAGGGAGGTAAAATTGGTAAAAACATAATGTAAACCTTCAGATTTTTAAAAATCTCAAATGTTGGAATACTTTTATTTTTCTTTCAGAATATGCTTGCAATCCATGTTTCATATTAACATTACGAATATAAAACTTTAAAAATCCATGTAGTTTAGGTTATAACTATTACTAAATCCACGATGGACAGGAGGAAAGTTTTTAGATAGTTCATAGAGCTAACACATTTTGAATATAAATGCCCTTGCTTTGGGAAATGCTCCAAAATTAAGACTGTAAATGAGATAGAACAAGAAGACACTGAAGTGTTTATTAACATTTGAATGATATGTTAGGGGGTTGGCTCACCCCCTGCCTTTGATTCACATTTGGCTATTATAAACTGAGGAGGGACACATTTTATAAGGTAGAATTATGCTCTACTTTGAAGTTACATTCAACATTGAGGCTGAAACTCAAGTTCAGGAGTAGCTTAAAAAGAACAGGACAGGAATGTACTGTGATTGTCTTATAATTTTTATTTAAGGTAGTATTTAACATATCCCTACATATTAATTAATCTTAAGCACATAGCTTTTAGCCCTACAAACTTTTGAATATAAATATTTAATGTTTTTCATCTAAATAAAAATTAAGATATATACTGTTTTCCTCACATTGATGTAATAAGATGGATTCAGTGATTTTTTTTTCATTCTATGTGGAGTTTTCTTCAGGCCAAGAGGTGGAAACAAAATAAATAAATAAAACTGGACGTTTTTAATCTTCCTGTTTGAACGACCATATGGGGAATCAACTTGAAATAGCCAAAATTGCATTGAGTAAAGAAAGCAATCATTATCTTAGCGGCATGCATGAGATGAAATTTCTTACAATATCCCATCCTTCCACTGATGAAAGCAGGAATTCTTGCTAAATTTCCTAAATACCCCAACTTTTTTTCCTTCTGTGACTTCGGTATTCCCTTTTGCTTTCACATTGTTGGCTTCTCTGTTTAGATGATCATTCTAATTATTTTTTTTTCAAAATTTTAAAAAATACCAATCTTCTTCCAGTTTTGTTTATGAAAAGGATTGCTTCAAAACATCTTGTTTCCTAGTCTTTTACTCAACCATTCTATGCACAAACTTCATATGAACATCAGAATCATAAGAAACAAAAGGAACATAAGGAACAAAAAGAAAAGAGATGGTCGAATGATTTGGGGGGCTAGGGTAGGTTTCTAATGGCTTTTGGATGCTAATAAAGCATTCTGTGTAACATCTGCTTTAAACAGTGACATTTAAATCCACTATTGGTTCAGCATTACTTTGCTCTCTGAACTATAGAGATATTTTTCAGCAGTAGAACATATCAGTAGAGAAAGTTCGGAAAAATTGTCCTATTTTCTTCAATGGAAAGCAGTGCTTTCCAGAATTTAATTTTAGATGTAGGAAGTGTGCGGGAGGAAGAAACCTTCCTCTCCCCTCCCAGGTTCTTTCGGCTGTTCTAATAATTGGATAGACATGAGGTAGATTAGTGAGAGAAAATGACCAAATTTCATTTCATATATGTGTATGGGAACCCTGCATACATGAGAGGTTCAGAGACAGAAAGGGAACATGGGTGGATATGACATTCTAGGGATGAGGTTAGGCACCTTGGGGCTTCAGAAGATCATTGCAGGGAGAGTACACGTTTGGTAATTATTAGTGTGCCCTGCCATATAAATAGGTCAAAAGTCATTTCTGGTGATAACGCTTACCATGGGCCAGACCCCTAATTTAAATTCTTCTAGATAGTTCATTGGAAGAGGGCAGAAGTTTCTCATGAACCCACAGGGTCTGGGTTCCTTTTAGCTCAAAATAATCTGCATACCACTGAGGCACATCTTGGGGTGGTATGTTCTGAACCTCTACAACAGCAGTATTTTGGATTTTATTCTAGGATTCGCTATCTGTTAAACCTGTAACTATCTGGTTAGATTGTTCACCTTCATCTTGGCCTCAGTTTTCTCAGCTAGGAAAAGAAAATGGTGAAAGGACAACGGAAATAATGAACACTCTGTGTGGTTAGCGACTGGGGAAGGACTTGGGGTGGTCATGTCTTAAATTTCAATTTGTGGCAATATTTCAGGCAGGCCAGGTGATTGACTACTGCTCAGTGGAGTTCACATTTGCCTTATCCTGAGACCTTTTACAGCTCTTTGCAAACAAATTACATCCTCAACATGCAAGGAAACGGGTGATGGCTTCTCTTCAGGAAATACTTTCCTTGACTACATTTTGTGAGTCACATATTCTAATTTATAGCTGAGCCTGCTGTGGTGAATTTGCTGGGCAAATACCCAGTGAGATCATAGATCTCACGCTTGTATAAACCCCTTGGTGGTCTTTTATTTTCAATGGACCTTGAGATGGACTGACGAGCTGTTAAATGAGCGTTGAAACAGAGCCTGGAAGTGAATTTGGTTTGAAAAGAAATTATAACAGGCAAAAATGATAGACCTTTCATGGCTTCTGTATCTGTGTTTTCAATATGAAAGTCACTAGCTATTTCAATTTGAATTAATTTAAATGAAATTAAGTTCAGTACTTTAGACACATCGGTCACATTTAAAATGCTCAACAGTCATATGTGACTAGAGGCTACTATATTGCACAACACAAACCTAGTATAGTTCTACCCTCGCAAAATATTCTATTGGACATTGCTAGTGTATAGATAGGCACCAAAGGAGGAAATGATTATGATATAGCAAGAAGGAGGCTTGGGATCCATTCCAAGAGTCGAGAGATGATTCTGTTCTCATTTGAGCCCTTACAAGCTCTGTGATCTTATCTGTAAGCCATTCTAGGCCTCAGTGGACATGTCAATCCTGCAGCCACTACTTTTCTATGCTCGTGTAGATTATAAAGCTAACGTGAGGATCCAACGTAATAGTGTCATTTTATGGTTTAGAGAGTGGACTCTGGAGCCAGATTGCTGGATTTAAATACTTACAAGTATACTTCTCAGGGCCTTGATTTTCCAATCTTAAAAATGGGCAGTGAAATATCTACTTTGTATGATTGAGCAGTAAATGGTTTCATATATGAAAATTGCATGGAACAATGCCTGTACCATGGAAAATACTCAGTGATTAAACTATTATTATTATTATTATTATTATTATTATTATTATTATTATTATTTATTTTAATCTATTTAGTATAAGGTACTATCAAAAGCTTTTGTTACAAATGATGTTTTCAGTGTGCTGGTATTTTATGTTTTTTAACCTCTTTGCAACATGTTGCTATACATGAATATAAACATGCCACATTGTAGCTTCTTAATGCTTATATTGTCCTGCATAAATTAAGCCCCTTTGGAATATAAATTATTTACAACTGCATACTCAAGGTTTGTTCTTTGACATTTCAGCTGTATAATTAGTTCTTCCCCAAAGAAATGAGTAAGCTTGATGTCAATGCTGAGAACTTCCAGTAGCAGCCTCCCCTCCAGTGATATTTGCGTTCATATCTCTCCAGCTCCTTAGATCTTGGAGTGAATAAGTCACAAGGGCCAGTATTGTGTTCATAAAGGTTTTGTCACACCCCACAGGTCCTTTGTCAGTGGGCTACTTGACTGAAAGAGGAGGGTCTTGCCTATATCCAGAACTGGGTGTCCACCCGATGTTTGACCAGTGTTTAATCCCTAGTCTCCTTGTGGATAAAGGGACATGCTGATTCCTGGGCCCACCCCTAGAGATTCTGATGTAATTTTCTGGAGTGCTGCCTGGACACAGGGACTTTTTAAAGCTCCACAAGTGATTCTAACGTGCAGCCAGGTTGAGAACCACTGGGTCAGCCACCACCTAGTGAGATTCAGTAGACACTTTTTGAAGTGTGGCCCAAACATGGCTGGTTAACAGAGCCACAGCACCCTGGATAGAGGTAGCTGGTGGGCTTTCACAGGGTCCTGTCCAGTTCCCCATTTTTCCCAGTGATGTGAAACAGGACAAAACATGGCAATGAGACCCATGGACAATGAAGTTAAGCTGGAAGGAATATAAAGCCGTTTACTTTACATGGAACCAAGTGAACATGTATAGGATACGGGAAGCATAAATAAACAGCTATGGAGTGGTTTCAGTTGATTGACAGCTGCTGTGGATAGGAGTGTGTACTTGGAAACCATCCTATGTGTGGATCCTGGCTCCACAATTTCCTCCTGGGTGGTCTGGAGCATGTCCCTTAACTTCACTTGTCTTCAGTTTCCTCCTTCATTTAGTGGGAATAATAAAAGGCACCTACCTAATTCTGTTACAGTGACGATTAAATGCGATGATATATGCAGAATGCAAGTTCAATGCCTGGCCCATAAGAAATACTCAGTAGATACATGTTTAGTGTCAATTTGATCTTCATCGTCATCCATGTAATGGGCCTGCCCAAAGGGCGGCAAGATCAGCTGTTGCATGAATACAAGTATCTGGGTTAGGGCTTGTTATGAATTGTGACAAACAGAGCATACTATTGTAAGATATTAATATTTGGGAAAACTGGGAATAGAATCTGTAGGAACTCTGTACTATCTTCACAATAATTCTGTAAATTTGAAACTATTCTAGAATAATAAGTGTATTTTTTTAAAGTTACTATCAGGTAGTACTGCCTCGTTAAACAGAAATGAGATATTTATTTATTTTTCAACACATATTTGTGTGTCAGCTCTGCTCAGTAAATGGGAAATTAACCCTTTTCATAAAGAACTGAAATGTGTTTGTTTTAAATATCTCTGGGGCAGATAGTTCTAAAATATATATTTCCATATATCTGTAGAACCAAATTAGATCTATTAAATTTTTAAATTTATTTTGAAATAATTTTTAGATAGAGAAAAGTTGTCAAAATAGTATAAAGTTCCTGTTTGCTCTTCACCAAGCTTCCCCCCATGTTGGCTTATGAAAGCATTGTATAATAATCAAAACCAGGAAACTGATATTGGTACAATACTGTTCACAAGCTACAGCATTTACTTGAATTTCACCAGTTTCTCCTCTAGTGTCATTTTTTTGTTACAGAATCCAGCTCAGGATCCTACATGACATTTAATTGTCACATCTCCTTATTCTCCTCCAATATGTGATAGTTTCTCAGTTTTTCCTTGTCTTTCATAACCTCTACTCTTTTGAAGAGCAGTGGTCAAGTATTTTGTAACATGTTTAATTTGGGTTTGTCTTATGTGTTCTCATGACTAGATTGAGGTTACACATTTGGGATAAGAATGCCACAGAATGTCTACCGTCGTGCTTTTTACAGTGTATTATATCAGGGGACACATAATGTCCGTATGTCTCATTACTAGTGATATCGACCCTGATCATTAGGCGAAGGGGCATCTGTGGCCTTCTATCTATTTTTATAAGTATCTTTGCTAATGGGCACCACTCTTGTCCCCATGTTACAAAATAAGGATGAGATGGGAGGAATTATGCTCAAGCATTAAATGGTCTCAAATAGTGATACTTTTGATGTTTTATGTGTAATTTTCCTAATTTTCTCTCTTTAATTTTATTTGTACTCTCAGTGATGCCTTCTTGCCATTTTCAGAGTTCTGCCACAGATAGCAGATGATAAAAGGATAATCAAGCTGTTATAAGTATATATATAAAGTAAAAATTAATAGGCTATAGATTAAGACTTGAGAGAGTCCTCTGGAAATGTAGTACATGAACTTTAATTGGTGTTCATTGAAGCACTTTTTTTTTTGCTAACTTTAAAAATAAAGTGTAATATTCAACAGTGTATTTAAAGTCAGACAAACTTGGATTTGAATCTTGGTATTGCCCTTAACGGGCAAGTTACTTAGCTTCTGCAAGATACGGTGTCCACACTTAAAACCTCTGGGTTGTTACAAAGGGTAAATGAGAAAATGTAAGGGATGTGCCAGGCACTGTGTCTGTACATGGCAAGTGCCCAATAAATGTCAGCTGCTATCTATGATATTACCCACACAGAGCTCTTACGGCCTCTTAAAATTGGACAGAGCATGGAAGGATAAACAATCAGCTTTATGTCCTAATTAATCTGCAGTTGGGTTGTAGACATATAAGCAGAAAAAGCATATAAACTCTGTTATACACACACACACACACACACACACTCACACACACACGCAAACGCAAATTTAAGTGCAATTAGATCATTCTCAAGTTGGTGGTCTTGCTTTTGTGACTATCATTCCAGAATCTATCTGAGGATTACTCTAAAATACATTGTTTCCCATAACTCCCACATCACTTACTTAATGATATATTAAGATAAGCTTATTAAAATTGTTTTTGGGAATCAGTTTTAGAGGTAATCTGATCATTGAAAAGAGTTTATGAACTTGAGTGGTGAATTTCTTTCCCAACAGCTACATTGCTCTTTGAAGCACTACGTATTTCTAATGAATTTAATCCTAAAATGTGAAGGTCATTAGGTTGGCATTTCTTAAAAGAAAAAATAAATAAAAGGCTACATTTGCTCTGTTTCTAGGACGGTAAAGTCTAGTTAGGCTGTGGTTTGGAAAATAGGGAATTATGTGATCAATGTGTAGTACAGCTACTGAGTTTAAAATTTCATCTAATCATAAATTATTTCAAACTAAAGATCTCTTTATAGCTCAGCTCTATGAGAAATGATTTATTTTTAATATGTATCAAATCTTCAAAACATGGCGGCCAATAGAATCAAATTAATCTCTTGCCCCCCTCTCTGCCGTCCCCCTCAATAGGGACATGGTGTTCTAGAAACAGCCAGACCTATGCTAAGTTCCATTTTAGTCCTGAACCTCCAAAATGGGTCTTTAGAATTAAATTTGGCTATTAGCCCAGATTTACTCAAATTTTTCACAAGCACTGCTTTGTATTTCAGTACCTCCCCCTCCCAGCCCCCAACTTTAAAACTGGTCAAGGGAGGGGAAGTGGGAGGAGGTGCATGAACAAAAAACAAAAGCAGCTGCTAGAGAGAAAACCCAGTGAAAGGGGGTGAAGAAAAACAATTCTGTCACAACAGCTGCTCAAATTATCAAAAGAGGAAGCCCTCACATTGTATTTTGATCACTAAAATTTTCAAAGGTTTATAGATGTTCTTTGGGAAGAAATGAAATGAAGTATGTGTATGAAGTTAGTAGATGATTGCATAAATGAAACTAATATGAGACCAGTGACTCTTAAGTCAACATAACCCTTGTTTCATTTTAAAATTCAGAATTGTTGGTTAAAATTCAACATCAAAATGAATATTTTGGTTTTGTGTTGTTGTATCCCATTGTTTCAGAATGGAGGACATAGTTGTCTCAGGCCAAATCTTTTCACATCCAAGATCAGATAGAGGTTTTTAACCTTATAACAACAGAACAACAAAAACACGTGACATAAAGCTGAGCCAACTGGGAAAGCAGGCAGTGCGATAGACTCTTGACCCTTTCGTGGATGGGATACTCTTGTTATAGAAATCGCATGTATGGCTGGTCTGGAAAAATCAGAATTACCTGAGGCAACATGAAAGAGATTGAATGGCTGGATGGACTAGAAAACTCCTTCTTGGCGATGCTCGTTTCCATGTTGTACAGATGGCTCATGCATATGTAGTATTTATATCATTGCATTTCTTCATACCATAAGCGAGTTCTGTATTTTACAAGGGAGCCCACTCTGAAAGGTAATTTTTTAATTGTACTTAGAAAGTTTTCTATGCCAGCCATTGAGTCTAAGAAACTATAAAGAACTGAAAGGAACCCTTGGTAGGACAGCCACATTTGAGCATGGATGACGTGGTCTACTAAAGCAGGGGTCCCCAAGCCCCCGGCCATGGACCAATACCGGTCCATGGCCTGTTGGGAACCGGGCTGCACAGCAGAAGGTAAATAGTGGGTGAGTGAGCAAAGCTTTGTCTGTATTTGTAGCCACTCCTCAGTGCCAGCATCACCGCCCCAGCCCCACCTCAGATCATAAGAGCACTGGTCCCTGGGGCCAAAGAGGTTGGGGAACACTGGACTAAAGAGCATAGTGCATCCTTGGAGTATTACATTGAGTTTTCTCAAAGGTAGAAACAGCATTGGTTTGCAGGAAGCCTACTCTGGCCTTATTCTGTCTCAAACACAAACTTTTCATGCAGTGAGTTCCTGCATTTTGAAGGTTTAGAGTTCAGGTGGCCCCAAGGATGGATGAGGCATTAGGTGCCTGCCCAGTCAAACCTTAAGGGTCTACTTGGAGTCTTCAGCCCCTCTTCCGCTTCTAGAATGTCAGGCCTGGGCTCCAGCTGGTCCCAAAGATTTAGAGATTTCCCAGTTCACTGAGTCTGTCTAATGCAGGGCCCAGGAAACTGTTTCTATAAAGAGCCAGCTAGTAAATATCTGTCACAACTACTCATCTGTGCCTTGTAGTGCAAAAGCAACACGAGACAATGTGTAAATGAGTGGGTGAGACTGTGTGCCAATAAAACTTTATTGGCAAGAATAGGCGGCAGGCTGGCTTTGGCCTTCCTGCCATAGCTTGCTGTCTCCTGGTCTAGAGTGAGGACTTCTGCAGGGAGCCACAAATCTCCAAGGGGTTCATGGGGATGGAACTTAGGAGGAATTGGGATAGAAATAAAACACAACTGTATTTTCAATAACCTCTAGCAGAAACTTAGCATTTGTTCTCTCATGAAAGTGGCCAAGCAACCAGTCACTCCAGCAGTACCTGCGACTTTGCCATGAGTAGAAATCACAGGTAATTTCATATCATTACAGTTGTGGCAGATATCTCAAAATATCATTCTACTCATAACTACTTGGAAAATGTATATTATACCCTCACCAGCATTAATAAAGAACATATATATTATACATGCATGTATAATTACATTATATGATTACATATATTTATGGCATATATTTCAAATTTATTTGAATAGTTGTACTTCAGTTTAATTAGTTTTATTCCTAATTTTTTGTGTTTTATTTCATACTTTAAACACATTGTGAGAAGGGAGTCCAGAGGGCTCAGCAGGTCACCAAGGGGAAAGAGGCCCGGTGCTACCGCTTCTTCGGATGACCCGTCCCTCTCCTCCCAACCACTGAGGGGCACTCATCCCTAGCTCTGCCTGGGATGCCTCTTTCTGGCCCCATCCATTGCCTGCCCAGCCTTCAGAGCCCGACGTGGCTGGCTGTCCCGAATAATGCTTTCCTCCAGCTCTACCACCCGGTGCCAGTCACAGACACTCATGCCCGGGCCCGCCTTGTGGTCATGTCTTATTTGTCTCTGCTTTTATGTCCTGGCCTAGTGAGACAGTCAGCTCTGAAATCCAGCGGATCTGTGATTCCTCAAGGAAGGAACCACTCTTCCCAGACCTTGGAGAACCCCACACAGTCAGAGAAATTCATTGGTATTAGGTGATGGTGACCATGATGGCGACCTTGTACTGTCTGACCATGCTAGTGTCTCCCTACCTAGAAACTGACCCTGCCCTGGGGAAGACCCAAGGACCTGTGTTGCAAATGATGATGAACAGAAGCCTATGGGTAGAATATTCATACCTCCATTCTATCTGCTAACTGCCCGCTTTGGGCAAGTGCCTATATTTATTCTCTCTGAGCTTCAATTTCCTCATTGGTAATTGGGGATTGTACTTACCTGATAGGATGTGAAGAGTAAATAATATCTGACCCTAAGAACAGTGCCTGGCATGGTGCCTGGTGCATGGCAAATGTTCACTAGCGGAAAGGTAGCATTCACCTGAGCGGGTTGATAACTAGGTACTCAGGGTTAGCCTGGTATAAATCTAAATTCTGAGGCTGACCTATGAATCCCAGAGATGCCTTGAAATCCTAGGTGGAGACAAAGGGATGAAGAGATCTGATGCGTGGTATCAAGGGAAGTTCACCTTGCTAAGTGACTGTGGGCAGTGATGAGGCCAGGAGAGAATTCCTTGGACAGAGTGGCTATGACAAAGCATGAGAGTCTCCCAGCTTTAATGCGTCCATCCCTTAATGAGGTCCTCTTGGGTTATGTGGATGTCCCACCCCCTGACAGCCACATCAGGTTGTGGTCATTTATAGAACACAGCATCCAGCCCCAGAGAGCCTTGGGATGTTTTCAGGTCACCAGATAAGGCAAATCATGGACACACCTATTAATATCCAAATGGGTGCCTTCACTTGAGCCTTCTTCCATCTAGTTGGAGTCTGATCCTCAGTACTTTCTCTGTGGGACTGGGTCCCATGGGCCTCCTGTAGTTCAGGCTGTAGTGCTGCAGCTCATGTGCTTGAGGAGTGGGGGGGAGGGGCAGTAGTAACCGTTGTTGGGAATGTCAAGACTGTCCAGGTAAAATGAGACGGGCTTCTCTGTGGTTAGACTGGCATTTGGGTGTAAGTGTGGATCATGAGCCCTGACTAGAGAGGCAGACAGAAGCCTGATATCCTTCTCCTGTTTTCCTTACTAATTTTCTGCTGGCCTCTGGGCAGCTCATTCATGTGGGAGCACTTGTGGATGGATAGGAGGAGTGAGTGCTGGACTAAGGGTCAGAGACCAGGGTATTAGTGCTGTGACTGCCGCTTACTATCTCATGATCTCAGGCAAGCCACTTAACCTCTGTGTGCTTAAGTGACCTCATTGAAAATGGAGTAATATCCTCCCTGAGGAATGAATAAGGCAATATTGAGAAATCATTTTATGGGAAAGCCATTTTCATGAACACAGTGGGGAAAGCACCGTGTCCTTAGCTCAGAGTGGCAGAAGTGGTCATGTGCAATAATCAACGTCAATGGGAAGATAAATGCAATCCACATTTATGGAATCACCTTTAATAAGAAATTGAGTGAGGGGAAAGATTCATGAAGTTAGTATCCTTCTACTATTTCTACCACAAAGAATATGCATTAAAGATGATTCCACTATAGTAATGGTGGACTGACAGAGAAAGCACACACTTGAACTCCTGTTGCACAGTCAGCTAATTTTCTGTGTCCATTAACAGCCTCATAATCACATAGGAATTCTGAACTCAGACCAGCAAATGATGAGTCTTGGTGCAACAAGTGTCCATTTCCAGTATAAACTCATGTCATTGCCCTCTGCTTTTACATGACACTTAGCAATTCTTTTTTAAAAATAAAACTTAAAATTGGAGGTTGTTTAATTAATTCATAATGGGAGATAAAATCAGCAGGCCAAGTTCAACTTCAAAGCATCTCTTTCTTGGTTGGGAAAGCTCCCTGGAGTGTAAATTGCAGTACTGGCTTGAGCAGAGAGTAATAGTGAGGAGAGTTTGCCAAGTACACAGCCCAGTTCTTATAATCTGTGTCCATCTTCAGGTACAAATGCATGTTCTCTGCTCCAGAAATGGATTTGAACCTGGAGTCCCCCAAATGAGCAGGCAGGAGTCTTTGGACTTTGCGGTGTGAGCTTGTCTGCCTGGCTGGGCTTTGGGAACAAGAGGTCCTCACTCCTGGCAGGACAAAGGGAAGAGTGATACCAAGTTATACGACTCTGAACTTACTTCAGATGCCACGACAGGAGAAATGGATTGAGCAAGAATAATTTCTGTAGACTCAGGAGATTGAATCTTCTTTTCTTGACAAAGAAGTGGGACATTCCAGACTGTAACACAAGATACCAGGGAGACGAAAGCTAATAAAACTTTGAGGGAGGAAATGAAATTCTCTCTGGGCTGGTGGAAGAAGCTGCTTTCCCCCACATCTTTTTGTGTCTGTAAATTCCCCTACTGTTTGAGATGTTTATTTTCTATTTTCTCTGTATTTTTATAGCCACCTCAATGACTATTTTATGCCAAGGCAGTCAAGTAAGGATGTTCCTAATACATTACCTCTTAGAAAGGATAACGATTATGCCTTCTTCATGATTATGAGTCATTCTGTGCTCAGATTTACATTCCACTGATATTTTAAAGCACTGGCCCAGGTAATTTCAAGATTTGTTATCTCATCTGATCCTCAAAGTAGCCTTTAGAGATTTTATAATGGAACTCAGGGAGGGGAAGGGATGTAACAAGTCATACAGAGGTTTGGATATAGACTCTAAGTCTAGAACCCTCTTCACAGCTGCTTCCTGTCTTCAGCACGTTGTGTGACTTTTGTGAATTCTTGAACTCTGTAAACTCAGGAATGGTGTGACACACTGTTGGAAGCATTGTCATAGGGGAAATGAGCTAGATGTCTCTAGAGGCTTCAGACTCTAGTTGATGGATTTGACTCTAAATCAAAATGTCCTTCAGAAAAAGGATTCTTTCTTTTTACAGAACATCCGAGATTGAGAAATTAAGCAGTGTTGGAAATACAGTCAGTTCCACTATAACTCTTGTTTTGAAACCACATATGTGTTCCAATATGATCGATATATCAGGGAATAATATAGGCATAATCAAAATTTCACATCTGCTCATGTGCCATTTTTCTCCTGGTGAAAACTAGGTGAAAGAAGACTGTACCCAATTGAACCCAGCAGAGTTGGAATACACAGAACACACACATGCACACACCTCATACATCTCCAAGCTCTCTCAGTTCACCCTGTGTGTTAGGAGCCATGCGCATCCACACCCGTGGTTACGACCTGCCCTCCCATCTTCCATCACCCTCCTTTCACTCCTTCACAGTAATTCATAAGCTGCCATCTGATGCCCACTTCAGGACTTTAAGCAAGGCGAAGTGAAATACTTATACTTGTATTTATATATTTCTCAATCTTGTACTATGTAAAAATCATTTAATTAGATTTCTTTTTTAATATATCACTGGTGAAGTTTTTGAGTGTTGTGTACCTAACCCCATTTTTTTCTCATAAGCTCTGTGTTTTTTATTGTGTGGTTTTGCAAAGAATGGTGATTTTTAGGACTGTCCACGTGTCATTAGAGCATAAGTGACTGTACAAGCTTTTGCACTAAACTTATCTGTCTTAACCCTGTTAAATAATTTATTTTGGGGATAAGATAAGAGACTCATCTATTTATAGGTATTTTATAGTACACTAAACTTCTATTTATGATTCATTCAGTATCCAAATAAGAAGGAATAGATTTATTTGCCAACCCCCCCTCCATTAATGTCATTTTAAAATCTTACAACTGGAAAGGATGATTAATAGGAAAAAAAAAGCTAACTTACTTTATGCCACGTCGTGTTGGACGCCTTCCAACAATCACTGCATTTCAGCTACATGGCAACCCACTCAGGTGACAGGAACCTGAGGCTTGGAGGGAGACAGGGAATCAGCCAGGGTCCCTACAGCTGGGAAGGGATGAGGCCGGGATTCACAGCTGAGAAGCAGCCCCTCTCTCTAAGCAGCACGGTCCCCAGACCACTCTGTCCCTGTTGTTCATCATCTCCTGATGTGAATACAGTACTAGGGAGTCCTGTGGGTTGTTACTACACTGGGATCTTAGGAGACCTTCTCCTTTAAGACAGTGGTCCTCAACCTCATTGGCCCCGAGGACCGGTGCTCCTATGGAAATCTAAGGCCTGATGATCTGAGGCAGAGCTGAGGCGGTGATGCCAGCTCTGGGGAGCGGCTGCAAATGTAGATGGAGCTTTGCTTCCTGGCCCACCGCTTACCTTCTGCAGTGAGATCTGGTTCCTCACAGACCACAGATGGTACCAGTCTGGATAGTACTGGTCTGTATGGTACCGGTCTGCAGCCTGAAGCTTAGGGATCTCTGGTTTAACAGATCACTTTTTAAAATCAGTGTTTTTCAACCTTTTCATTTATTGTTAATCTTCTCCACAAGACTTTTTAGACATTTTTCTTTAATTACCTCCCCTTGAAATCTTAATACCACAGATACGTTGTGTGTATGTTTATGTACTGTGTATATTTGTATTTTATACATTAAAAGAGTAAGTTTCTATTTTGCCCCTCAAAAACCCATTTTCATCCAACTGGGAATGACTTGCCCATTGAAAATGCATATTCTGTGCCTTCAATTTTTAAAAAATAAATAGATCTGTTTTTAAAATTAATATCGGACTACTTTAGAATGGTGGACTTGAGTTTGGCAGGGATAAGTACTGTTGTTTGGTGGTTTGCTATCATCTGTATGAGCCAATCCCCGTGAGAAAGTGAGGTGTAAGTGAGTGTGTGGTTCCCACTCCCCTCAATTTCTCTCTCAGAGAGAGAGGGAGGGAGAGAAGGAGGGAGAGAGACGGAGGGAGGGAGAGAGCAAGAGAGAGAGGGAGGGAGAGAGAGAGAGAAAGATAACAAATGGAAAGAAATCAGCTGTTGAATAATAAATGATTCTGGCTTGTCAGCCTATATTTAGCACCTTTAGTAATGAATCATCTTTATAAGATACTAAATGATGGATTCCAGCCTCTAGGGTATTACAGATTAATGCTCAGACTTTAATGTGCAGCAGAGACACCCATGGATCTTGTTAAAAGGCAGATTCTGATGCAGCCTGATCTGGGGTGGGGCCTGAGAGTCTGCATTTCTGACAAGCTCACAGATGCTGGTGGTCCAGGGACCCCACTTTGAACAGCAATATCCTAAGAGAACATGAAGGCAGCTATAAGAGGTCCTCAAACTCTTTTCAGGATTTCAGAAAGTCTAAAGCAGTGGTTCTCAACTGGGGGCGATTTGCTCCCCAGGGACCATTTGGCAATGTCTGCAGACATTTTCAGTTGTCATATCTGGGGGTGGTACTGGCATCTAGTAGGTGGAAGCCAGGGATGCACAGGACGGTGCCCTCCACCAAAAATGATCTCTAAAATGTCACTAGTGCTGAAATCGGAAACCTTGCCTAAAGGAAACCACACAGCCCCAGTCAAGCAGCACAGACCCATAAGAATACCCACTGCCCTCCTTGACAGGAGCAATATTAACCCAGGATGGTAGCACCAAGCAGTTCACAGTAGTCAAGCTCTGCAATTGACATGAATAGATATCTCTAACCAATTTAAATGGGGGAAGTGAAGTAATGGTAGTATAAAAAATGCAATTAAGTAGATTAAATGAAAACATTTCTGTAATCATGAGATCTACAGAGAAGTCTGCATGTACATGTAGCAGGAGATCTTGTTGGTGGAAGGATGGAAATGCCTGCACCTCGTGGAGTGTGAACGTGGTGGGCTGGCCAGGCTGCGCACGCTTGGCCGGCACTGTTTATTGGAGTGGTATGCGAGTTAGCCCATCTGGACATTTTTGGAACAAACTTGGGACATTCCTTTGGATTCTTGAATATGACTTGCAGCTGGGTAGGAAAGTGGTGCAATGTTATGATGCACAGATTGAAGATTCTTTTTAACCATAGGAATAATCCACTGTGGAAGATTTTCCCCTCACAGACGTAACATGTACAGGTTGATACATCGTTCTACATATGCTTATTAACAAACCAGCCTTGTCTCATTGGATGTACGTGTGGCAGCATCTGGATGTTTCAGTGTAGTCATATAATCAATGTGTATTTGAATCATTTAAAACAGCAGCAGCAAAAGATAAAAGTAGCTCCTCAGAGGATGGATTGTTTGAAAGTTCTCTGTCAAGTGTAATTTTTCATTTGGGTTAAAAGAATTTTAATATTGTGAAATTTCTCCTGAGAGGTATTTGTAAGTTTACTCTAACTACGGGCTTTCTTGGAAGCGTGATGGTCAACTCATGTCAACCAAGTAATGCTGATCCATTCATAGAGGGCAAAAAGATTTGTTGGGTCATTTAAGATGATTTTAAAACTTCCTGACCCTGAAAGAGAGAAGCATCTAAAATACCCAATTCTGACAAATCCTGAGGCCAGAGGAATTTTATCGGCTGAGCTCAGCTTTTGGACAAGAATTGTTGAGCCTGTGGGTTATATATGTACTTAAAACAAGAACATCCAGACTCTTCCTTCAAATAAAAACATGTCTGCCGAACAGTTGATTGTCATCTGGAATAAATGTTCCTTACTTTTGTGGTTTCTTACTGGTTACATTGAAGTGTATGAAATTGTCAGCATGGGACCATTTTTACTACAAAATCGGCAATAATTTCATATGGTCTAGTCTAATATTATTTAGTAATGTATTTTAATTCTTTTAAAAAAAATAGCTTTTACAAGCATTGAGGGCTAATAGCTAGATATAATGTGTATTTTCTGATTTAGCTGGCACTGTTGTTGGGGTTTTTCATCTCTGAACAGAATATGGTTTCATACCAATGACATCTTTCACTTGGGGTGGGCACATGAAATTTCACAATGTGTGAGTTGCAGTGGTCCATTCTGTTATTTTCCAGCCATACAAAAGTCTCATTTCTCTTGATTTTTTAAAAATGATGAACTATCTATCTTCTTGTTATATGTACTTTAAAATTCTTGTTCGTAAGAACCATATTTAAGATTAGAAAAAAAATTGTAATTGTATCCCAGCATTTCTGTCCCATCAAAAGGACACCAATACCTCAAGATATTGACAGATATTCCTTGGGGGAAAATGGGGATTTTTGAGGTCACGGCAGTATCTAGAACACTGAGGTTTTAAAAAGTAGTGGTTTTCCTGTTAATCTTCTAAAGTCTGTTACTAATTTCTATGATGGAGATGTAAGTTGTATCATTTTCCAAAGAGATTTAACTGGGATACCTACTAACATCTCATGAAACTAGCGATTCTCAATATACAGTCTAAAAAAATCCTGTTCCACACTAGTCATTTTCCAGAAAGGTTTGTTCCTAATTGGCTACAAATTTCCCCCCAGATGATATCTGTTATTTTTTCCCCCAGCTTTTGATCCATTCCAAAATACACATGGGCTTGACCTAAGAATTTTGCTAAAGGAATATTATTCCCCTCTAGGGAAATGAAAGCAGCATGTTTCAACACAAGTTTAGAAATCTTAAAACAACTAAAAATGGGGGAAAAAAACCCATACCAGATTATTATTATCTTCTGCGGAAATTAGATGTGCAAGTTTAATTCTGGCCATTGTCAGTGCCTTACTGTGGGGCAGGATCATAGCAGGGACATGGTAAGAAGCTTATTGACCCCTCGGCTGTTGTGATTATGTGGGTATATTTAGAAGCTGTAATGAAAGCTGAGCATCAGCCAAGATGCCCCAGTAGACACTCTCAAATTAAGATCTCTCCCATTACGAGAAAAATCCCCCGAAGAAAATATTTGCATGGCAAGTAACAAACAGCTCTTTCTCACCAAAATGATGTTGTAACATTTCAGGGAAAACAGTGACTGCAACTCATTTATTATTGTCAGTTATATCTCCTAGGGCTGAACAGTCTTCAGAGAGGAGAGGAGAGGGGGAGTGTATGGGAGACCTGCTTTGGGTCTCTGCTTTGCAGACCTCTGTGTTTTAGCAAATTTATGTGTTATTTCCTTGAAGAAGTTTAAAAGCAGCATACCCTTTTATTGCAAATGCAAGGGATAGAACATAAAGTGTTTTCATGGCAAATCACCAACCAGAAAGGAATCTAATATTCTGTTTCTAACCAACTGTTTGATCTGCTATATTATTTCTTCTCATGGGGCTTACAAATTTTTGTTCAACATAAATCAGTGGCAAATAAACTATGATTTAGTTTGTAGCAAAAATCTACAATAAAATCTATCAGCATGTGAATCAGCTGTCTTAGGAAGACTGTGCTAAATACTTGTAACCATAAGATAAATGATAAACTTTTACTGCCTAGCTTGTCCAATTAGCTAGATTTCATAGTCTTGTGTCCTGATCTACCAGAGTAATACAACATCATTTTTTCCAAATCTTTTGACATAAGATTGGGGGTTTAGTTCAGAGACTAAGAGTTCTGTGTTATTCATACGGTGGCTGTGATGCACCTTCATTTAATCTGCAGGCTTGTTAAACGGCTTAGTGGGCTGAGAAGTTTTGGGGTCACCTGGAGAGGATCAGAGAGGCCAGGCTTTGCTCCTTTGTATCCTCTATGCACTGTGGAAACAGTGAGCATTCCCCGAGATGTCCTGGAGAGAGAACCCTTCCCCAAGTGACAGTGAGTTTCAGTCTTGGAATCATCTTTGCTTAACCCTGGGGAAGATCCAGGCTGAGTGCCAGCAAGTTCTCACAGAAGTCTCTGAGGATGCAGAGAGATGGAACACTCCCTGCAGAGCTGCAGCCTGTGACTCTAAATCCCTGTGACTCTAAATCCCCAGGCATGTTTACAACCCTCTGGGAGAAGAGGCGAGAGACAGTGCAACCTCCCTGCACAGAAGGCAGTCTTCTCCTGGCACAGCACCCTAATGACAAAAGCACACATGCGCTATGCCGAGTTACCTGCAGCAAATGAAACAAACCAGTTCTATGGAAGGCTTCCCTTCACTGACTTGGGGACCTCCAGTTCATGGGTGAAAGTAAAGACACCTGTTAGTAAGTGACTTCTGGGACATGAGCCCTTACTGGTGGAGTATTAAAAACCTTTGGTTCTCCAGGGACTAGTAACCCAAGACACAGCTCTTTGTCATGGTCCCCAATTTCCTTCTCTCTCTGCTTGCTTCTTTTGGCCATTCAGTCAAATATGACCATTGCTTTTTCTTAGTATTGATCCTCAGACACAGAGCAGGGAAAGGAAGTGATAGTTAGTCTAGTACTTTCTACAAATCGTCATCAACTCCAGGAATGTGTTCATCAGAAAGGAGGAGGAAGCCAATATTTGACAGGAAGAATGGTGTCAATTCAGTGTGGCTACCACATTGTCTCACTCTAGCAAGGAATTCAATTTAAGCTAGAAGGAAAATGTCATTTGAGAAACTAAGATAATGATATGTGTTTAAGGTGGCATTTTTAGATGTGAGCTCACGAGGATCCCTGAGACCGTGTTTAAAAAATTCTACATTTATAGTGAACATCTTTAACTTGATGTTAAGATAAACACAAGTGCCAACTCGGAGATGCAATTTGGAGATCAGACCTGGTAATGAAATGGCCGTGGAGATCAGCAGGAGGCAAACTATTATCCATCGACTGATTCTGGCTGCCACCTGTTTTTGAATGGCTCACTGCTTAAGAATGGTTTTTATATATTTAAATGGCTGAAAGAGAAATCAAGTGAAGAATAATATTTCATGATATGTCCAAATTCAATGAAATTCAGAGTTCAGTGTCCGTAAATAAAATCGTATTATAACACAGCCATGCTCATTCATTTTCATATTATCTATGGCTGTTTTTGCGCTATAGTGAAAAGTTGAGTTATGACCATGGTTCGCAATGCCGAAAATATTTACAGTCTGGCTCTTTCCCAAAGGAGTTTGCTGACCCCTGATTTAAATGATCCAGAGTACGTTTGTTTGAAGTTTTGTAGATAACCTTCCAAATGAATCCGAATAGTTAAAATTACTTGTGGAGAACTTGTAGATTCCTGAGAATCTACCACATGCCTACTCAGAACAAGGCTAAAGAAGGCGTGATTGTCACTTGAGTTTTTCAAAGCCTCTGTCCTACAAGCAAAACCCTCAAGTTGCCCCAAATTACTCATTGTGTATCAGCTGCACTCACCTCCCTGGCAAAAATCTTCCCCACATCTTCTAATAAGTAGAAAAGTGACTCGTGAATGATTACAGGAAAGCTCTCTCTGTCCCCAAGTATCTGTCAGGAGTTTAGAAATGGGAGGTAACAGAGACCTCCAGGAGAAAACACCCACAGAGTTTAAAATCTGGCCACTAAAGGCAGAAGTGATCTCTACACCATTTTCTCACTCTCACTCTGAGTCCACAAGGCCTTTCATTTTCCTTGTATGGGGCTTACTGTGTTCAACCTTAAACTCTAGTTATCTGGAGAATTATTTCATGTACCTGGCCATCCTGGGAACTTTGTTAAAGATCTTCTGTTAAAGATCTCAGAAATGGATTTAATCATTGATATAAGGGATATAGATACATTTTTTACAGGTCTTGGTTGGCTACCCCTCTATTTCTGGCCCCCTTTCCCAAATATATTCCCCTATTTACTTTTTACTTCCATCATACCAACCCATTCATGTCATCCCAAACTGTCCATGATCTTTCATAATGCTGTGCCTTTGCACATTCTGTTCTGGGTCCCTTCTTTGCCTTGTCTGCCTCACTAACCCCTACTTTGCCTTCAGTACTCCTTGGAACCCTTTTCTTCGCCCCCTCCCTTATGGTACCATTCTGCCTAGGATGTGCTTCTCTAACCCATTAGATCACATGGTATTATAATCATTTGTTTACGTGTCTATTTCCTTTAAGGGCAATGTTTGTGACTGGCTAAATTTTGTCACCAAGCCTGATACATGATAAAGTGCTTAATAAACTTTGGTCTAATGGACAGATGGTCACGTGCACATTCACTGGTTGTTTTTGTTCTATACTTCAGATGGAACACTAAACATGTTTTCTATTTGTAGACCATTCTTGGAACTCCTGTCTCTGTTATTAGATAAGATAATGCATTCTTTTGAGCTCGTAAAAGTTTTATCCTTAAGTCTAACCTTAGCTTTCTGCTTTAGTGGTAAAACCAAACTTTGGAATGAGGAGTGATGAGAGTGCGAAGCTCTGACCCTCTTGTTAATAATCAATTACCGCACCTCACAGCAAGTGCTATAAGGAAAATGGAACTGGAACTCCACACCAGAACATTCTATAAAGGAAAAGAAACTCTTGGACATGCAATTAAGGTTAAATCTAAATTTTCATGACACCAATCAGAGAACAATAGATTCATATTTTCTTTTCTCAATCATCACCTCAAATTACTTTGACCTGGTGGGACACACTTGGATAGAATGTGGGGGAATACAAGCATGTTTACCTAAGGGAGAGACACAGGTGGCTCATTGGACATAGGAGGAAAATACTGACACTTCTCTACTTATTTAAAAATAAAGAAATTAAAATTTATTTTTAATATACATACTTCTAGTACTTTAAGTATATAATATGTAGCTACATTTACATGGATTGGGACTCCATAAACTTTTTAAATAATAGAGGTATATCAGTAAAAAGTTTTGGAGGCAGTTGGAAAAATAGATCAAAGTGAATACTTCCTGTACTTCGTGCACTACCTATGAGACCACTTATTTTAGATGGAAACCTCAGGATAGAGACCTCAAGTTCTTTGGAGAACAAATTGGTACTCCACAGAAGATGCTGGAGCCTCCAGTGTGGGAACTGTGAAGGGAAGGAAGGAGGGTGGGAAGGAGGTTACCACAGGTGGCTGTTAGCTTCAAGAAAATCAAATAGACCAAAGCTCTTTTTCTTTTTTTAACTAGAAAAGAAAGGATAATGGAAGATATAGTATTGTTGCCTTTGTGTGTTTTCATGAGGTGTTTGCTCATTATGGTTGCAGTATCCTGGGTATCTTTTGAGTGTGTTGTCTCCCCAGAATTCACACAGCATAGCCATCATCCAACAATCTAATATGTAGATGAGGGAACTGAGCCAAGGAGAGGCAAAGCAGCATGCCCAGTCTTTGACTCGGGCTCGTGTGAATCTCTGATCGAAGAGGTAGAGAATTTGTTGTTTGGAGGGAGCGTTACAGAGGAGGGACTAAAATGAAAATCCACCCTATGTTTACCAGGTCAACTGAATAAAGACCCCAGTTTTTGCCTGGAGAAGTGAGTATTCCTGGATTTTTCAAAATGTCATTTTGGGGATAATTTGGGTAGGCCACCTGGACATAAGCACATACAGCAGTTGATGGGATGGATTGTATTATCATGATCTATTTATTACTTGTCAGAACCTATTTATGAAAGATGCCGACATGACTGGTCAAGTTAAGAAATAATGACCGAGTCCTCAGAGGCAGTATGATTTTTCCCAGGCTCAGCCTATGGGACGGTTTAGTTGTCAAGGAGCTACTTGAAACCCTTTTGGCATGTCAATATTCAGCTCACCAGACAACCGCTGCTCTTGGGAACACTTGCTTTTACTGAGAAAAGAGTTTCCAGAAAAAGAAGCCCTGTCATACACAGGACAATGCAGGACAGGAGGTTCAAATGTTCATTTCCCTGGCCCTGAAATGAAATGGTTCTTAGGTACACAATTCGCTGCCCAGGTCTAGAGCCCAGCCCAGAAAGAAAAATGTGCAGTGCATGGTAGGCAAAATTTTCTGCCTGTGGACATTCACAAGGCTGCATTGTGGAAACAGAAGCTGCTCAAATTGTTCATTGTTCTATGGCTCCTACTTTGGCAGCCAGAAGCGAATTCATTATGTGTGATTGGCATACTTTGCTTCTGTTTATTTCATGCCTTGAGTACAGTAATGCATTCTGTGCTCTCTGCAGCTTTGCTTTGCTTCTGACTGTTCTAGTCTTCCCCTCGCCTTCCGTTCCTCCAGCCCCACTGCTTTTCAAAACCAAGAGACAAGCAGACTTGTGACTTCTCGCCTTAAATCATATGAAATGGTTAGGTGAATAAATTTCCCCCAACTCAGAGAGAAACACACATTGTTCTCACATCTGGGCCGCTCAGCCAGCCAACAAACATTTATTAAGCACCCACGGAGCGCATAGCAGTGTGTCCGGCTCCCTTTTGGGGACTGCAAGCTCAGACAAATGTCCACAATGGCAAATAGGCCACGTTTCTCCCTTAATGTTTTCACCCCGGAAAAGTGGCCTCATAGGCTCAGAGGAGGGAAAGTGAGAAGCAGTTCTTTTACCATTTGCAAGGTTTCTTTTTAAATTTTATCTGAATTGCTTCACACAGCTGGAAAAAAATTAGTATGACTACTCACAAATCAGGGTACTATTTTTCATGAATTTCAGAGCAGAGTATCTCAAACTTTCATGTGCATTTGAATCACCCTGAGAATCTAGTTAAGATGCAGATTCTGATTCAGTAGGTCTGGAGTGGGGCCTGAGACTCTGCATTTCTGATGACCTTGAGGTGATGTTGGTGCAGATCAGTGGAATACCACGCTTAAGTAACAAGTGCTAGATCAGTGGTTTTCAACCTTGACTGTGCGTTGGGCTCACACGGAGCGCTTTCAAAAATACTGATGCCCAAGGCCCACCCCCAGAAGTTCTGGTTTAACTAGTTGGGGTGTGGCCTGGACAAAGGGATTTTTAAAGTCTCTCCAGGTGGTTTTAATATGCACTATGTGGGAGATATTTCAGCTTTGCATCTGTAAGAAGTGGATTTGTCTGCAAGGAATGGAGGATACATCTTCCTTTTGGGTTCTGAGTCAGACTGAGCCAAGTCCTTCAGCCCTTGAAGAAAGCACTTGCAGAAAGCATCCTCCTAACTCATCTGCTCTTGACTGGGGAGATTGTGCCCCCCAGGGGACATCTTGCAGAGGGAATCTACTGGCTTTAAGTGGTTAGATGCTAAAGATGCTGCTACATATCCTACAGTTAGTTCACAGGACAGTCCCCACATCAAAGAATGATCTAGCCCTAATATCGATCGTGCCCAGATAGAGTAAGCTGGTATAACTTATGTAACTCCTGCCCTCAATGGATTGGGAAGTTCAATGTTTCTTTCTTTCTTCAGTGACTACTGAGAGTAATTCACTAATAGCATTGTAGGAACTAGCTTTTTGTATGTATATGATTCTATTTTACAACATGCTACTGTGGCCAGGATTCTGAACTGGAAGGTTAAGTGCCCTCTGTAAAATCAGGCTATGGAAATACAAGTTCTTGAAGTCTCTCTCAGTTCAAACCATCTGTGATCAGCAGAGGGAATGGGTAATTGCTGTTCAAAGCTTATAGAGTTTCTGCTCCTGGTGATGGAAAAGTTCTGGAAATGGATGGTGACGATGGTGACATCATCTTGTGGATGTGTTTAATGCTACTGAATTATAAAGTTTGCATTATGCATATTTTACCACAATAAAAAATTCTGTGATCATTGTTGGACCATAAACAAACCATTTGTTTGCCTGGTGCGAATGTGAACCCACCACCTAGCTTCACAGTTTCATTATACTGGATTATCTTCCTTCCTAGCATTTATCATGGCTTGAAATTGTAAAGATTTGTGTAATTATTTGCGTAATGCCTTTTCCCACTGGACTATCAGCTTTCTATGGGTAAAAATACATCTGTTTTGTTTTCCACGGTATCCGCAGGGACCAGCCCAGTTTTCCTGGGATCTAGTAGGCATTCCACAAATATTCATTGGATGGATGGATCTGCTACTAGTACTGTATATATATTAACCTCCCTAGGAATGGGGATTGGCCGACATTCACACATTTAGATTTACTGTCTTCTGTTTTCTACCAGAGTTGTTGTAAGGTGAAGGGTTTGTGGCTAACGCTTTTTCTAATGTTCTTCTGGGGATTGGCTTACATCAGAATCACCTGGGCCCGGCCCCATGGACTCAGGTTCTGTCAACCTGCAGCCACTGGCCATCAGTAGTATTTAAAGCTCTCTAGGTAATTCCAGTAGCACCAAGGTTGAGAACCACCATCTTGGACCTTGCTTCCCAAGATGCGATCCCAAGACCAACAACATTAGCACCCCACCACCTCCTGGTTGGAGATCTGGAATCTCAGGCCCTGTCTGAGCCCCTCTGTGGAATCAACCTGAAGTTTAACAAAGCCCCCAGGTAATTCGTTTGCAACCTGTAGGTTCATTTCTGGTTAATGGCCCATTCTAGTTGGCCTGGAGAGCTGTTGACTCCACCATAAAGGGACTGTTGCATATTTCTGGAGGCTGGAGAGAGGCCCGCAATGCAAAAAATACTTTACAGAGAAAGAGGTATTGTTACCATCAGACTCAGTTGTGATTCTATTCTAGATAATTGGCCTGGGAGACAAAAGGCAAAAAACAAAAACAAAAAACTTTTTTTTTCTATTTCATTTTTAGTCTCAGTTTTTAAAAATGTCAACAAGCGAAATAAGAAAAAAGGGGAGTGGGGGAGGTGGGAGATGCAGGAACCAAATGGATGCACGAAAATGATCTTGCTCCATGTAGAAGAAAAATGAAAGGCAAAAAGCTACGTCTTTCACTTCCAAAGAAAAGAATGTTTTTCCTGTTTGCCCTCTCTGAGAGCCTGAGCAGAATGGTTCAGCGTGTGCAGCGCTGCCAAGAAAAGAATATAGCAATGGCCAAGAGGACAAGGTTTGAACTGCCAAATATTGGCTTGGTTTGAAACCATGTGACAAATGGCGCCGTCAGTTTCATTTAGCAGGACGGAAGAGAGAAATGCGTATGCTTCTGTCTCTTTTGAGGCTTTGTATGAAAGACAACTGTAGGTAATTAACTTTACCTTCCCAAGTTTAGCATGTGCATTGAAAGATCTGTTATGACGGAAAGCTTAGTTTATTTTCAGTACCAAGCTTGTAACCAAATGGCTTTCTGCAAGAAAGTGAATTTTACAGTAGTCATGGCTGCCTGGAGAAATGCTTCACTAATGGAAAATGATGACATTTTCCATTAGTGTTTATCACGATCCATACGTGATGGGAGATGCAATAAGGATCACAGAAAAATAGACCTGGGATGCTGAAAGGGCCTTAGGCATTGTCTCATTCAGTGGTTCTCAGTCTGTTTTTCTGTCCCAATCCACCTGTAGAATATCAAACCTGGCAATTGGGAGCATTGGCTCTGTCATGCAAGCATGAATTTTGAGGGCAGAGAGGTCATTTTGGAAACAAAAACTGCTCAGCAGTTCTGATACGCCCCATCTAACACTAGTTCTCACAGTTTACTGTGTGTTGGAATCATCTAAGCAGCTTTACAAGCTACTGCTCTTTGGCTTCCAGCCCCTGAGGTTCTAATTTAATTGTTTTAGGGTGTAGCCCAGCAGGGGACTGTGGAAACATCCTCAGGTGATTCTAATATGCAGCCAACGTGGAGACTCACTTCCTTAGCCCATTGTTCTATTCTCCCAACGCTGAAAATCATTGTTTCCACCCTCGGCCTCAATGAGGAGGGAACCAAGACGGGGGATCGTGTTGACGGCAGGTCTGTGATGGAAACCCACTAGTGGGCTTCTGAGGTTTTCCTGTGGAGAGAGGTGGTGTCCCTTTGCTACTGGCATTTCTGGGGTAGTTCATGTTATTTATTCCAGCACCCTTATCAGTGTCTTCCCCCAAGATGGCCACAACACCCCCCTGAAGGAGAACCTCGAAGTGATGGACTTAGTTAACGCTTTCCACTTTGCTCATCATTTGAGCTTGACTTGCCTGTTTGTTGCCGGAAGTGGAAACAAAGCATTTTGCAGTGGACACGATAGGAATGGACAGGACCACAGTTAATTTCGTTGGAAGTCGAGGGCCACTATGATATGGGCACCTGTAGCTTAGTACCCAAATTCATACATCAACTGTTGAGAATAAGGGTTTCTTTATTGTGCCATTGCTATTTTTGATTCAGCGGTGACTGAAGGTAGAGAGAGGTGGGACCCAGAAAAAGTCATTCTCTTTGGTTCCATGTTGATGGTGGGTCATGTTGAGAGCTGGGGAAGGGGCGATGTCATCAGGAGAATGACTACTTTAGGGTTTCATGGTCTCTTTTTGTAGCCTAGAAGAGGAAATGTGTCTTGGAATTTGAATACAGAGGACTGAGTTACATAGGAACTCTATTCCTTGCATGCCCTGTAATGTCAACAGTGCTGGGAGCTTATAAACACTGTGTATGCGTGCAAGCATTTTTCACATGCTCTAGTAAAACAGCTATATCCTGAAACATACTGGACTGTAAACATAAAGATAAAAGAATGTGATCATTTAGGGGGATTGTTTTAAGATTTCACTGGAGAAAAATGTGGTAGCACATAAAGATATCAGTTGAGTTCCTAAAAGCATTGGGTTAAATTAATCATTAATTAAACATGAAACTTCAAGATGAGATTTTGCTTTGTAATTTATTGCTTAAAATTTGAATACATTTGCATCAATTCATATGTAGAATTCTAATTTGGTGAAATCTTTTTGCAGCCCTAAAAAAACAATAAGCATTTTATGCTTATGAGTTGTAGAATCAGGAGAAGGGGGTGGGTAGCAAGGTCAGTATTGCATTTCTGTTGCTGACTTAACAAATTACAAGTGTATCACAAAAGCAAACTGTGTACGTTTTTGTGCTTTTCAGGTATTTGCTCTTTTCTACATATTTTCGCTTTCAAAAAGATGTCAGGGGTTTTTTTTTCAATTTGGAGTCATTATGATTAAATTTGAAGCAATCAGGGTAAAAAGCTAAAACAACCTTCTCAGAACCCAAACATAAAATAGTAGATCGCTCTTCTGTATGAGGACAAGCCTTGTTTCTCTGCCACACACACTGCCTCCTCTGCTCCTTTATTGCCGTTGAATGTTCCACGTCAACTGGAAGTTATTCACTCCGTCCATCCATCACTCTTGTCTGCAGAGCGACCAAAGGTGGGGGGAGGTGGGACCTCAAGACGTAGTCTTGGCACTGGGGTTTGTTTACACAGATGTGAGGTTATAAGCACTTTTGTGTCTTCTAAGGGGGGTGACTATGTCCCTGTCCATGCATCCCTCAACTGGCCCACGAAGACCATGCTGAGGAGGGCTCAAAAATAGCGAAGTGTTACTGGAGAGCGGGGGCCTCTCCCAGCGCCTTGTCCAGGGTCTTTATGTCTCGAATAAAGAATCGAGCAAGACACCGAAATATAGTAGAAAAGAAAAGCTTTATTAGAAAGGAAAGTACACTTCCAGACGTGGAAGTGGGCCTGAGCAAGAGAAGTGTGGTTCAAAGGGCCTGGTGACAAAGACTTCAGGGTTTTGATCCCTTTTTGCTGTGGGTGGTGACTTTTCTTAAAGGAGTGGGCTTCCTTGATTGACAAAACTCAATGATTCATCATTTTGCTCTCTGCGCATGTTTGTTCCCAGAATTCAGTCTGTTATAATGATATTAATGAACTTCTGGGCATATGCATCATATTATAATGATGGTATAATGAGACTCAGGTGAGTTGAAGGTTGTTGGGGTCTTCATTGCACAGGTGCCAGTGACTGGCTTAAACTGGTACCTAATTCTCTGCTTACTTGTTTCTGGCTTGTTACTTGTTTAATTGTGGGCAGATTAAGGCTGACTCCTTCTAGGATAGGATGACCTCATTCTATCCTAGAAGGGGTCAGACCCGAAACCTGCCTACCTCTTTTCTAAGAGCCATGAACCCCCTTATTGGTATGAATGTTGATGGAGGGGAGGTCTCTTCTTCCGTATCTGCTTCCTGCTGACAATGGCCGTCGTCCCTGCCTACAGGGGTTTCGTGGAGCTCTTTCCCTTCCTGCCTCAGTCAGGGTGGGGTCTTGGGTTTCCTGCTGAAGTGCCACCTCAGCTCCTAGACAAGAAAACAAGATACAAATTTATTATTTAAATCATATATCTATTAATTTCTATTATTGATTTGCCTATTAAGTGAGTAAAGGGAAACAGGCTTGGTTAATATATTTCTTAAAGAGTAAAAAAAAAACCTTTGGCCTGAAGTCCCCTCCTCCCCTCAGACTCTAAGGGCCCTGCCTGGCTTAACACCATTTCTACTTAACAATGGGCTGATGACCCTTGTCAATAGCCAGAGGATCTGAGTCGCCAGGGCAATTATCAGGATTTGAGAGAGAGGGCCTTTTTTTTTTTCAAAGAAAGGAGGGAAGAAAATTAGGTTTACTAAAAAGATTAACTCTTCAAGAGATGACCCATTTCATTTCCTACTAAAAGATTAAGAATTTTACAAGTGATGTCCCATCTCAGAAGGACAGTTTCCAAGGGACAAGTCTACCTCTAGAGGTACTTTGTTTGCTAACTTCCCAACCAAACCTTCATGGTGCCTCCATTACTGTGAAACTGTAGCACATATTGTTGGAGATTGCCTCTATTTGCAGGGGGAGCACTTGTTGAAGGAAAGAAAAGGTATTTAGCTTACACTTCTTAGACATCTATATGAACAGCTAAGAATTCCTAAGCTGGCAAGCAAGGTCGTTAATGGAATGTTGAGTGCTTGTGTTAGCTAATCTGTTAGTGGAGACGAAATAAAATCACGGAGAAATTTTGATTTTTATACAATGCCTGTATACTTTATAATAAACCAGTCTTCCATGTATAATGATCATTTATGCACAGTTTTTAGACTTTGGAAGAAAAAAAAAATCCTGTTCTGGAAATGCAGAGTTGGGAACAAGATGTCCGCGCTAAAAAGTTACCTGACTTCTCCTCAAGTAAGATGACATATGCAAACTATATGTAGGTTCTCAACAAATGTTATTCTATCCTTTCCCCTGGGTTTACTTCTCTCATATAAATTTCTCCCTCGTATAAATTTCCAGGCAGGCCAAATGCTCTGTTGGGGTCACCCTCTCTGGGTGCATCCACTAGAGGGTCCTCCTGTAAATATTTTGAATACATATGCAGGATGGAGTTCCTCTATTTCCTTCTGTCACATTTGTTTATTTTTGTCCCTTTGATATGGAGTCCTTGCTCAAGACCCCAGGCTCAATTATCTAATGTCTATGGGAAAACTCAGCCTACTTAATGCCATACTGCATTATTTTGTAGCTCTCAGGGGAAAAAATGTGCCAGGGAAGTGGAGACTGCTTGTTATTTATTTTTACACGATGAAGCCAGAGTCTTTTAATGCGAGTGAATAAAGGTGAGTTAAGATCTGCAGAATCTTTAGATTAGGGAGGCTGTACTATCGATGGATAGGTCCTTCAAAACATTTCCCCTCTATTTCGGAAAATGCGAAATTGCTGTATGCACTGCTCTTGAAATAGATCAAGTATAGAACATCAGATTAGTTAGTCTTGTGCATTTGGAGAGGCCCGATGAATTCATTTGACATTCAGAATCTAGAGGATTCTGCTATTTCTTTCTAGGTAAAAACCTGATTAAGAAAATACGTGTTTCCAATATGGAAAACTATTCTAGATGTTTTATCCAATATGAACTACAGTAGAATACTCAACCAATATTGCCCAATACAGATATAATGTAAGCCACTTATGTAATTTAAAAAAGGCTATTACAAATTATTTAAAAAGTTAAACAGGTGAAATTAATAATGTATTTTAATTTAACCCAATGTATCCAAAATGTTATTTCTACATGTAAGCAATATTTAAACATTGAGATATTTACATTATTTTTCATACTAAGTCTCTTTGAAATATAACACTTCTCAATGGGACTGGCCCCCATTAAGTGCTCGGTGGTGACAAATGGCCAGTGGCTACTGTATTCGACCACATAGCTTTAGATCTTCCTTCCTAAGTCCAGACAATGAGAGATTGATAACTAATCAAGATTCTCACCCTGATATAGAAAGATGACTTGAACTTGAGAAAAGGAGCTCTTTGAAAAGAAACACGATAGAAATCTGTAATAGTTCGTATTACAAACTAAACCACTTTGCATAGAAAAATCTTTGTTTTCTTTTGATGACCAAGCTCTGCGATGTTTCTTAGTGCGTTGGAAGGGCATCCTCTGTCAGTCTGCGCTTGTGCAAAACCAGATGCCGATGACGCTGGGAGGTGGACGTGCTGAACTTCAGCGGTGAGACCATCCTCTCTGTAGCTACAGCACCTGCGTTGAGTCCCACCTCGACTCCTCGCTGGCTTTGCGATCTTGGGACAATTCCCCTTTTTTTAATTTATAGTAGCTTTAGCCATAATAGCTTCAAACTGGAAGTTCCATTAATGTTAGAATGAATGAAGAAATCATTGCTGTATTTAAAAAAAAAATTATTGAGGTCACATTGGTTTATAACATTATATAAGTTTCAGGTGTACAACATCATGATTTGATACCTGTATATGCTATGTTGTGCTCACCACGAGATGTCTAGTTTCCATCTGTCACCATACATCTGACCCCCTTTATTGGGCATACACCTAAGATTTTTCATCTAAAGGATCAGGCTGGTAACTATCTCCTATGGTTGTGGGGATCCAAGAAACTAATAGACACAAAGGACTTAGAACTAAGCAGTGAGCTATGCTATAGAAGAGCCTTAGATCTTAATGAGCATCTTCATCATTGAAAAGATTACCTCCTGTCTCACTTCCGACTGGCTTATTCATTTGATCACTATTTACCAAATACTTCCTGAGTTCCCATTAGTGTTTGCTTGCCGAGGCCATCGTGGGGAGTGAGACACACAAGAGTGCCACTCTCACATCTCATGTTTTAGTGAAGGGACACGGCCCATAAATAGACAGGCGAGCAGGTAAATGAATAAGAGCACTCAAGAGTGTGAGAATGGGTGCTCTGGTGTCTCTAGGACAGGTTAGCGTGGTAGTGAGGAGCCAGAGCAGGGGGGTAGGTAGATAAGCAGGCAAGGGGAACCTTGCAGCGAAGGTGACATTTGAGTCAGACGTGCACAAGAAGCAGCAGCCAGCTGGCACAGATGTGGGGCATAGCGTCAGGCCCACGGAGTGGCAGGTTGTAAAGGCCCCACGGAGAAACTGATGTATCACATTTGAAGAGCTGAACGCTGACTCGTGTGTTTGGGGGTGGACACAGAGGGAGCGGAGGTTGTAGATGAAGTCAGGAAGTGGGCAGGGCCAGACACTTGGAGACCTGGCAGAGCTTGGAATGTTATTCTAAGGGCAATAAAAGATGTAGGGCAGGAAAGTGACAGGTCCGAAGTGCCTTTTAAAAATAGCACTGTGGCTTCGAAGAATTTTCTGGAAGTGGAGAGAGGGCCACCACTATCTGAGACCCACAGAACACCAGCTGGACCCCCTGCAACCAGCTTCTCTGACAGCCCTGGTGTCTGAAAAGCATCGCTTTCTGCTTGCACACACGTGCAGCAGGGTCCTTATCCTCATACTTTGTAAATAAAGGGCTGGCTCTGACACCTCCCCCACCCCCGCCACCCCACAGTGAAACTGATTTTTAGGTAGAGATAATGGATTTATACTGGCGGTTCTCAAAGTGTTGTCCCTAATGAAACAGCATCAGTATCACCTGGGAATTGGCTAGAAATGCAGATTCTCAGGCCCTAGCCCAGCAAATGTACTCAGATTCTGGAGATGTGCCCAGCAGTGTATTTTAACAAGCCCCCAGGTGACGCAGGTCAACATTTTGGAAACCACTGGTGTTTGCAGATACAGGTGGTTGCTCAGAGTGAAAAGTGCTAAGTGGCCACGGAGCGGGAGGTCCCCTTCATTGTAATCTTTTCCAGTCAATGTTGAGGTTTGGGGTAGCTCCTGGAATCAAGCGTTTGGATCCATTTCTTTGTGCGTCCAGGCTATTCGTGTTTATTTAGGTTCTTCCCAGCTGATGCACTTCTAGGGTGGGATATTTACAGGTTTCTGGGTTGGCTTCTTATCCGAGTTCTCAGAGTTGTGGAACTGATGTAATTATGTCCTTAGTCGAATTTAAGTCTGTGTTGGAAGAAGCCTCTGGCAGTCCTGATAAAGTTTGTACTGAGAAGGACCAGCAGTTTGCATTTGAATTTAAAAACCTTATTCTCAATTGCCCATGGGTGGACTGCCTACACTACATTCTCCCTCTGTGAGTTTTTAATCCTCGGGTGGCTTATGCTGCCAGCCAACCTGTTTGTATGTGGATCTTCCCCTTAGGTATAAGTCATCTGTTTTTCCTAGTCTGTCAGGCTGCTATAAGAAAATACTACGCCCTGGAGGGAGTGGGGGTGCTTATAAATAACAGAAATTTATTTCTCACAGCTCTGGAGGCTGGAAGTCCAAGATGAAGGCGCCAGCTGATTTGGTGTCTGGCGAGGGCCCGCTGCCTGGCTCACAGGTGGCAGTGGGGCAGGATGTCTCTGGAGACTCTTTTATAAGGAAGGGTACTTAATCCCATTCAAGAGGGCTCCACCCTCATGATATAAGCACCTTCTGATCATCCCACTTCCTAACACCATTGCCTTGGGGGTTAGATTTCAATATATGGATTTGGGGTGGACAAACATTTCGACCATAGCACTACAGAAGGAAAGCAGACTGATTTTTAGCTTAAGTGCATTATAAAAAGTACATCTACCTACTGCGGGGAGTGAGGAAATAAACATCCCAAAAACTATTGTAAAAGCAAAGACTGTGGGTGCTGTTCTTATTTCTCCTGCATTTGTGTCCTAGGGCTGGGGCAACAAATGATCACAAATGTAGTGGCTTAGAAGAACACATGTATATTACATATCTATTACATGATTCTGCCTCCACAGCGGGCCACTGAACTTCCTTATAGCCTCAGTTTCTTTGTCTGCATGATGGGGATAGAAAGAAGTTCTTGAAGGATCTCCTTGAGGATTAAATGAGATACCTGGAGACAGATGTGGCACAGAGTTGTTCTTCCATGAATGCTGGTGGCCTTTTGTCAAGAGTCTGAAATCTTGCAACACTTTTGTGTGTGTGTGTGTTCCCAAAGTCTCTACATTGGTTCTTTTAAAAATTACTTAAATGCTTCCTTCTCCCTCCCAGACTCCTTTGCTCTGTTCTTTGCCACCCTCGCTGGTAGAGACCCTCCTGCCCCTTGCTGATAGGGACTGTTAATAGGTAGTCAGAATGTTTGCAAATAGAAGATTGAGGAGGGAAAAACCCTTCTTGTCCACAATAATCTGTTCCTATCTTTCCTCCCTACTTAAACCTCGACTAGAAAAAAAATCCACAAAAGTGTGGGTGCTTCATTTGATTTTTTCAATCAGCTTTTTAAAGGTATAGTTTTCCATTTTTATTTCTCTGCTTTCTAGATTTGCTTCTGATTTTCTCAGATCCAGGACCTTGTCAAATACCAACTTTCAATGATATTTTGAGAGATAATAGCAAAATATGAACCTGGATGGGTCTTGGATGATCTTAAGAAGTTGTTAACTCTTATAGGCATGATAATAGTATTGTGGTTAAATAGGAAAGATGCTTTTTTGGATACACACTGAAATACTTAGTTGTGAAATATCTTTAGACAAAAGAGATGAAGCAAATATGGTGAAATGATTTTTAAAATATTATATACAATCAAATGAATTAAAGGACCCAGACTGCCACGAGTATGGTTTTTGAAGCCATTTTTTTTTCTTAATACTGCACTGGAGAAATAACTTGGACTTCAGGAGCTTTACCAATCACAGCCCACCCACTCCCACCCTTCTCTGTTCACACAACTCATGCTTTATCAAGCACCCTAAGAAAATTGCCTCAGTGTTCCTGTCGGGTTCACATGTTACCAGTGCTCTTTGATGGAGCATAGTTACATTTTAGAGAATGTTGCCATCTTGGTACATTTGCTTTGTCCCATATCGTAGTCCACTCTTCAACCTGTAAAGGACATATCCCGCTTCGAGGTGGAGAGCGTTACTTATTAGGACAGAAAGCTCATACAATCATACACAATTCTAGCTGATATGCATTTGCCACTTGATCTTCAGCTGTGTGGGTACAGCAGGGGGCTGCTTTGTGCGAATCTATGACCAAGGAAGTGTCCCCTCCTGCCCCATGGCCCAGGCCTTGCAATGACACTGAGACACACAGCTGGATATTGTATGACCCAGAAAATGGTCCTTCTTGTGTTCTCATGTGAACCCTAGACCCCAACCCTCAGCTTGGGAGTTGAGATAGTGCCCCCAAATTACCCCAGCGGCTTGTCCATTATTCCAGGAACTGGACAGGGGGTGACACAGCATCATGGTATGTGCATGATGTCACCTCAGACAGTGCCAGACAACAGGCCCACTCAAGTCAGACATACAGCACTCTATAACAGAGGCTGGGTTCTACTGCGAAACAGCCATTCTCTTGTCCACTGTCCCCTGTGTTTATAGGTGATGTGCTGTGCTCAAGCTTGCACAGGCCGGCAGAAGCTTCCTTATGCCTTCAGAGTTAGCAGCAGGCCATCTTCACAAGCAGTAGATTGTTCCAGACCCTCCATCCCACCATCTGTCCTGCATGCCACCATCTCATTCCCTCATGGTTCTAAAAAACAGCTTAAAGTTGCCTGTGACATTATCTACTCAGGCAGGGCCTTTGGACAATTCCTGGGTGACCAGTTATGCTGGGAACGCAGGACCTGTGGGCGTTCATCAGAGAACATTCACATGCAGAAATTTTTAACGAGCAAGACTCTTAAAATTTTGAAGACAAAGATGTAGACGTCTTATATGTTAATCTGTGTGCTTCTCTTGATGAATAATAACCAGTCAACAACAGTGACCTTCTAAAGATATATTAATATACTTCTGAGTGATCCAGACGTCTTGTAAGATCTGATCTGTAGTGTCAGGCTGTGTAGAGCCCTGAGGATGGCCTTAGTTTGTTGCTTTTGGCATTCCTTTGATCTTTGATTAAGAAAGGATTGCCGTAGGTGCTATACCAACTTAACCTCATCTCTGTGACAAATGAATCACCATTAGTTCTCTTCTTTCCACATACCATATCACCCTGTCTCACTCACCGTGGCTTTTGTTATTGTTCTTATGGAACTTTTCTTTGCTTTTATCCCTTTCATTTAATTTACTTTCATTTCATGGTAGAAAACATGTAAAATTTACTGTCTATTTTAAAGCGTACAATTCAGTGGCATTTAATAAACTCCCAATGTTGTGCAAATGTCACCTCTGTCTAGTTCTAGAGCATTTTCATCACCCCAAAAAGAAACCCTATGTTCACTCCCTCTTTCCGCCTCTCTGGCAACCACTAAGCTGATTTCTGTTCCTCTGAATTTGCCTATTCTGATCATTTCACATAAATGAAATCATACAACATGTGGCCTTTTGTGTCTGGCTTCTTTCACTGAGCATGTTTTCATGCTCATTGTAGCATGTATCACTGCTTTATTCCTTATTATGGCTGAATGATATTCCATTATATGAGTAGACTGTATTTTCTTCATTCATTGGTTGATGGACTTGTGGGTTGTTCCCACCTTTTGGCTATTGTGAAGAGTGCTGCCATGAATGTGTGTACGGTATATACCTAGGAGTGAAATGCTGGGTCATACAATAATCCATTGTTTAACTTATTAACTTCCCGGGGCCTTTTGCCTATGCTGGCCCTCTTCAGCCATATATGTTTATTCTCTTTCAAACCCAATATTAGGACTTGCCTCCACCATTTCTTTTCCTGGTGGTTCCCTGCAGCTTCTGATGACTTGTACACCCTTGGCAATCTCATGAATGCTTCTGGTTCAGCTCTGCCAACAAACTACCTAGCTTTTTGGCTTTTCATATCTTCATCTGTTTCTTTGGACTCTAAGAATGTTCGTCCCTCTATCTGCACTAACTGTCACCTCTCAAGGATGGAGCTGGCTACTCGGTCTTTATGCTCATAGGCTCTTGGGTACTATTTTTGCCTTTCTGTTGTTCAGCTATTCTAGTAACGACTGGAGATTCCAACTTAGGTTTGATTCTATTGCTCATGAAGCTCAGGTTTTCATCGAGATACAGGCATCTAGATTCTGCCATGTTTGAAAGATTAGAAGGTCTTTAATTAGAATTAAAAAGTGGGCCAAAGAGGAAAAGGGGGTTTGAAGAGAGGGATTGCTGTGAATATAGTGTAAAAATGAAAAATTTCTCTATAATGATAATAGCATTAATGCAGCCTTCTTAGCTTCGATCTCATTTGATCTTCATGACAACCGTGTGAGGTGGATCCTATCATTATCTCCACTTAAAAACAAGGAAACTGAGTCACAGAGAGATTTAGTCCTTGGCTCAAGGTCACATGGCTCTTACGGAGGCAAGGTCAAAATGTCTGACTACAGACCCTGTGCCTTTGACTCCTCTTCCATTCAACTCATGATCCTTGAAGAGGGTATGACCACGATGACACGTGTATTTATTTCCTAGGGTGACTGTAACAAAATACCACGAACAGGGTGGCTTAAACAACAGAAATTTAGTTTCTTACAGTTCCAGAGGCTAGAGTCCCAAACCAAGGTCCCAGCAGGGTTGCTTCCTTCTGAAGGCTTCGAGGGAGAACCCACTTTGTGCCTCTTTCCCAGCTTCTGATGTTGTCCACAATCCTTGGTATTCCTTGGCTTATAGAAGCATCACTCCAGTTTCTGACCCTACCTTCACATTTTCCCCGTGTCTCTCCCCAGTTATGTATCCCCCAGCACCTTACAGATGTGTTGGGTATGCTCGCTGCTCAATGAATATTTGTTGAATCTAATTACCAAGGAATATGCCCAGTGCGTTCATTTCCCTAAACATCCATTTTTGGTTCATTTTTCTCCTAAAGGTTAGAAAAGCTGTTCTTTTTCTTTATGAAATTGTTCTGATTTATTCCTAGACATGAGCTTCAATCTTTATTTGCATGTGTTTACAAACTGTTGAAACAAAGCTTTTGACTGCCTCATAATGTCTTTCTTAATTCCATTCTTTTTGGATAAAAATAGTATTAATATCCATTGTAAATCACTGGCAGCTCCATTTGAAATGTGTCTTTTTGCACAATATGTACTATTAAGTATTCTCCTGTGTTGTTGCTCGGTAAGAAAAGATGACAGAGTGGTTTTTGTCATTTAAAAAAAGCCCAGTCTTTTTAATGCTGTGCTTAATTTTTAGAAGACAGGGTACAGCCTAATGAAATGGGAATTTGCTGTTTCGATGATGGAGAATGTGGAGGATGGGATACTTCAGATACATTCTAAAAGGAAATGCATTTTTAAATAGAAATGATTGGTTTTTAATTATTCATTAGGCAAAATTGAGACACTTGAATGGCCTAGATCCCCTGAGCACATTTTCGTGGCACTTACATGGAACGAAGCAGCTGGACTATGATATAATCATAATCACAATCATTGGAGGGCTTACTGTGTGTCAGGCTTTGTTCTAATTGCTTATTGTGGGCTGACCCATTTAATCCCAAGACCGTTCTCTGACTTAGATCCAGTCATCCTTCTTTTTATTTTTTTTACTGAAATGTACATAACATAAAATTAACCATCTTAAATAGAACAATTCGCTGACATTTAGTACATTCGCAATGTTATACAACCACCAACGCTATCTAGTTCCAAAATATTGTTGTCACTCCCAGAGGAAACCCTGTCTTCCTTTTTTTAAGAATCAGGAAGCAGAGGCATGAAGACGATAAGCCCCTTTCTTAAGGTGACCCAACTGATAAGTGATGGAGCCCTTGTCTGAAGCTGAGCACCAACTCAAGGCCAGGCTGTACCATTGTTGGAAGATCTTGAGCTTGAGTCCTGGCTCCGCCTTGCTCTCTGCGCCCTCAGGGTCAAAGCACTTAGCCTCTGTTTATCATGATCTTCATGTGAAAAGGAGGTACATTCTTGCTGGTTGCTGTGACCTCAGGGCTAGTCAGCATTTCCTGCACTGTCCCCTCTTAAAGCATCAGGCCACACCTTTTCTTCTGTCAAACTTCCAAACCCTACTTCAGAGCAAATAGCACACCAGGTGGCAGTTCCCCTGTGTTTTGATATGCCACCTGTGCATTTCTCTGTGCACTTATTTGAGAAATTTCCAATCCCTTCATCAGGGCTGGAGCCAGGTGAAGCAGGAGAGGTGTCTAGGGTGCAAGTTATTAAAAAGTATTTACTCGCAGGGCCCTGTAAGCTCAGGGTCTGGGCTCTGTCGCCTCCCCTAGTCCCAGCCTTGTCCTGAACCTCCTCCAGGATCCTGTTCAGTTGTTACCGCTTCTCATTCCTTACCTCCCTGTCTTCCTTCTGTTGACCTCAAGGATCCTCCTCCCTCCTGATCATCTGATCATCGGTTGCAGGCCTCTCTGAGGTTCCTCCTGCTCTGCCCATCTCCGTGTGCTTGCCTGTTTTTGCCTCTTGCTCTGCATATCCAGCTGAGTCTTCTCATTCACTCCACGTTGTGCCATCTGGGTGTTGATGACTCTCATACCTACATTTCTAGCCCTGTTCTGTCTTCCACCCTCACACTCAGTGACCATATGTCCTGGTTGGACTCCAAACTCTCAATTTATGCCTATTGTTTCGGAATCATTATTGGCAGTGCCTCCTGCTACTCTTAAAAGTGACATGTGGTCATGTATGGCAACCTTCCTTTGCAATCCCTCTATTCTCGTAGAGTGTACTGCAGATGTATGAAATTCAACACCTCAAAAGCAGATTCCTCATTGTCTTGCCTAAAGGCCACACCACCTCAGCTTTCTCCATTTTGATCGATTATATCAATACGGAACCATTTTTCCAAGGATGAGGGGATATCATCACACCTGGAGGAATTGCTGGACCCAGTGGCCTCCATCTCTGTTCCCTGACATCCACACTCCCTTGGATACCAGGGGCTACTTCTCATTTAACACTATCCCAGTACTATCCAATAGAGCTTTCTGCCGTGATGGAAATGTTCTATGTCTGTGCCACCCAGTATGGTACCCACTAGCCACGTGTGGCTATTGAACACTTCGAATGGAGCTTATGCAACTGAGGCATACAGGTCACATGGGAATCTTATGTAAAAGGCAGAATCTGCTTCAGTGGGTCTGTGACAAGACCTGAAATTCTGTATTTCTAACAGGCTCCTGGGTGAAACTGATGCTGCTGGTCTGAGGACCACACTGAGAGGAGCAAGGCTCTAGTCTAACCCAATGATTCTCAGCTCTGGCTCAACATTAGCCTCCTTGGGAAGATCTGAACATCTGTCAGATGCCCAGGCCCCGCCTTAAACCAGTTAAATCAGGACCTCAGGCTCTAACCTGTGCAGTGGGATGTCTCTGTGTGGTGCATGTTCACCTTTTCAGCATGGAGCCCTTTTGGGGCCCCTGGACTACCTTCTCCCCCAAATCTCCTGAGTCTGGAACAGCTCTAACTTCTTTAAACAGGTTTGGAAGCTGCCAAACAGACTTGGCCTCACAGTTGTAAAGAATTTCCCTTTTTACAAAGGACTGTTCTAGACCTTGTGAGTTTGCTGACAAAATACATGCAGACCCTGTGAATTAGTTGATACTTTTCTTTGCACACATACATCCATTGTACAGTTTTAAAGAAGTCAAATGCAGAGAGCAGAGCTGTTTAATAGTCGGGTACCGGGCCCAGGGAATCAGATCTCCCTTGAAGCAGCATCAGGGGCTCAGTGTTCTGTGTTCACACAGCCCTCAATACATACCTCATCAAAATGGTTCTTGTCACTTTATGAGTTTCCTGTTTCTGTGCTCTTCTTCCTTTTAGATTGAGAGCTCTTTCAAAGTAGGACCACTGTCCTATTTCTCTCTGCCTTTCCATCCAGGCCTCTGTCAGGATCTCCTGGGAACCTCACTCAGAATCCTGAGAGGCCAAGGCCAGGCATGTGGATTTAAAAGGCTTCTCAGACAATCTAGATTTATAGACAGGTATGAGCATCACTGTCCTAGAGCCTACTGTGTTCTCTGGCACATGGCAAATGTTGATGTCAGTGGAGAATCTTGATAGACCCCAGCCTAGCCAAGGGATCAAGGTTAATATCAAGGTTAATATATATCGACACCATTCACCCCTTGATATGATGCATTGCAAAGGACACAGCATCACGTCTCTGGTTCCCTTCCAGTGGTGCATAGCCTCAATCAGATCATGAGGAAACATCAGACAAATTCAAATTGAGGGACATTCCACAAAATCCATGACCAGGGCTCTTCAAAAGAGGCAAGGTCATGAAAAACAAAGACTGAGGAATTGTCACAGATTGAAGGAGACTAAGGAGATGTGACAACTAAATGCAGTGTGAGACCCTGGGTTGGATCCTGGAATAGAAAAAGAACATTAGTGAAAACACTAGCAAAATCCAAATAAGTTCTGTACTTTAGTTAATAACATTGTATTGATGTTAACTTTTCAGTTTGATAAATGATCTGTAGTTATGTAAGATGTTAATATAAGGAGAAGCTTGGTGAAGGATATACAGAAACTCATGTTTTTGTGACACTTCTGAAAGTATAAAGTTATCTCACTGCTCCCTCCCGCAAAAATTGGTAAAAAAATAAATAAATTATAAATAAAGGAATAGAAAATAATAGAAATGTCAAGGACTGGGGTATTCTGGCAGGAGAGTAAAGAAGCCCAATGGGAGACAATTGGTTCAGCAAAGAACCCTAAGGTGGATAACCACAGATTACAGATTGACGGCCCCACATTTTCGTCCTGACTCCCTAATGTTTTTGAACAGCTTTATTGATAAATAATTCATATCCCATTACAGTTCACCCATTAAAGTGTACAGTTTACTGTGTTTCAGAATATTGGTGGGATTGTGCAGCCATCACCACAATCTAATTTTAAAACATTTTTATCCCACTAAAAAAAACACCTATACCCATTAGCTGTCACTGAACGCTACCCCCTAAATCACTCCCCCAGCTCTAAGCAACCACTAATCTACTTTGTCTTTATAGTCATTTTCCATTCATGTCCTATTGTGGACTCTTATTTTTAATGGAATCATGTGATCTTTGGGATCTGGTTTCTCTCACTTAGAGTAATATTTTGGGGGTTCAGCTATGTTTAGCATATATCAGTACTTCATTCCTTTTTATGGCCCAATAATATGCCATTGTGTGGATATGTACCACATCCAGTTTATCCATTCATCAGTTAATAATAGAGACATGCCTTTGGGGCATTACTCTGATGGCTTTTGCTCAAATCCTAGGGTAGAATACTCCCCCAGCCTCCCACGTTCTATGCATCTGCTGCTCTAGAAGCAGGACTCTCGGGATAAAGTGCTTACACTATCTCCAAGCATCCCATGCAGTATTGTTTACTTATGTACACGATTAACCACTTTGGAATGTCTTTAAAATTAAGGCAAGAAATGACCTCAGGACCCCAGAAAGCAGAAAAATGTGGGTTATGTTATGTCCAAATCAATAATCACCACTTCAGGGAGCCATGCAATGAATCACTTTATTGAATAAGTGTGAGAAAGGAAAGATATTAGTTGTCCAAGAATGCTATTGCCAAACTTTGTGGAAACAATCTCTTTTTTTGTGGAAACAGCATACATTTTATTCTGCGCCATGGAATGTCTCCTCATTTGACCCAAGGGGTAAAGGAAAACTCTTATGCAACCATCATATTTTTAAAGTTATTCTTTTATATGTAGGCTGGTTAATAACCAACAATAGACAATTTTATCTAAGAGAAGATGACTAAGATCCTGTGTTTCACTTTTAGCGAGAGCTGATTTACATATCTAATTCATGCTCTATTAGCAAAAGTTATGAGAAATAGGAAATGCAAGAAAAACCCAAGACTGGTTTTATTTTAGATTAAAAAATCCTGTAGTTATATTCAGTTTTGAAGATTACCTTCAAAACTCAGGAACCGAGTAAACTGGTAACTTACTTTTTGCTGAGGCGTTGACCTTTTATTTCTGGAATCTAGCAGTTGTCAGTTATTGCCCTCTGAAAGTTATTTTAATCCAGAGTATTTCTTCCCATCATTTAAATAACTTTCCAGGAGTACCTTCACACACACACACACACACACACACACACACACACACACACAATTTCAATATCAATGAAGACAACTTTTCACTTTCTGGAAAATTCTTTGCCCAACTTGAATCTTCCTCAGTAATCTGATGTCATACCTAGATGTGAAATGAAGACATTTCATAGAATTTAAGAGTTCAGAATGAAGCATAATTTCTCATCTTCCCACCAGCCCTTTCACTCAGTTCCTGGACTCCTTGTATTTATTCTAGAAGTGTGGCATCAAGAACTGAACACCAAACAACAGATAATCTCTTGGTTTCATGTTTTTGGTCATTCGGTATAATCTCTCATGGGCCTTTTTGAGTGAATGTATTTTTGGTTCAAGTTGATGTTTATATAAACTAAGCCCTTCAGCCCTTTTCTGTGCATTGCTGGTGGGTCTTTCCCACCACCACCTCCTCTCACATCCATCTCGAAATTATCCATGACATTTAACCTCGTCAGAGTCTCCTCGTTTGTTAAATTCCTTTTGGTATCTGATGATTTGGTCATCGAGTGGGTTGGCCTCACTTCTTAGTTTCATATCACCTACAGACTTAATCGAGAAGGTGTCAGTAACTTTGCCTGAGCTGTTGATAAGCATGCTTCATTCGGGGAAGGGCCTGCCTGGACCACGCTAGTGAATGGAGACCACCTGGCAGCTTAATGCTTTATCATCACGAGGCCTCAATATCATGAAAGGTCATCTCTTCCGCAGCACAGCTTGAAAGACTTTTATCGATGCCTTGCCACATCCAGATAGTATATGTCTGGAAAATTCCCTTGGCCTAACTATCTAATTACTTTCTCAGAAAAAAAGCAAGAAAGGTTAATCTTCTTACATCTAATAATCACTGCATCCTCTCCTAAGTGCTCACAAGACATTCTTTAATAATCTATTCCAGACTCTCGACTAGGATGTCTATCAAAGTCAGCGGTCCATAGGTTTTTTGTCATATATCTTCCTTTTCTTTTTTGAAAATTGCAAATGCATTTTCCTGATTCCGTTGATATTACAGGGGAGGATTTAGCTATTTTATCTTCCAGTTCTCTGAATACCTGGGGTGTAATTCGTCATCACTGTAATGCTTGAATTCTCTTAAAACATCTTCGAATCAATTTGGGCCTCAGTTCTCTCTTCCTAGGATTTTTTTCTATTCTTTCCTGGCTGAAGGTCACTGTTCTTGTCCAAGAGTCAGAAGCAAAATGAAGTTGAGGAGACAATCAGGTTTTCTTTTGCCTGTTGGAATTACAACGCAAAAGAGCCCACGACCTCTTTGCTCTTTCTGATCGTGATGTCATGAACCGCTTTACAGTTTACAAAGTGCTCTCATGTGCATTTATTCTTGACAACTGCTCTGTAAGCCAGTGACTACCTGCACTGTAGAAATGAGGGAACAGAATTGGACTTCCTTTGAGTGACATATAGCGTTCAGTGACTTTTCCAAGTCTTCATGAAGCCTGTTCGTGGCAGAACTGGGCACCTCCTGGCCTTTCCACCACCCAAGCTTTGCTGAGTTTATCACACACATTTAAATACTCTGGAAGCCCGTGTTTCTGACTTTATTCTTCAGAACTCTCATTTGTCCTTTAGCGCATGCCCTTTCACTCTTTTATATATGCTGCATGAGAAGGACGATTCTCATAAATCATTCAACTTCTCTCTGTTTCCCTTTCACTTATTTTGGTGTCTGTTGATAAGCATGTGACCAGAATATCATTTCTGAGATCGTCTCAATTCTCCAAAGCTGTTACTCTTTAAAAACTCTGACCCCAGACTCGAAATTACCATTTTCTGAACCTTTGGAAAGCCCTAAAGCTGAACTATTCCCTTCATGCACAGCCACTTGCTCCCAATATTCCTTTTCCTTCACCAACTTCCCTCCCAACGGGATGTCAGCATTTGTTCTAGTACAGCAGCCCCCTTGTCTGCTTTCTATAGGACAGAATTGGCAGCAATATCAGGCAAGGAGACTCAGAATTCATCAGCTCTGCTTTCTTGCTGAATAAGACACTCCACAGATCTGCTTTGCTGATTTATTTTCATTACTGTGCGTGTCCTTGGAGAGATGGGCAGAAGGTTAAGGGTCGGCATTGATTTCTTTCAGATCTGTCAAGTCTCTTGCTGATTTTCCATGTTCCTTTGTAGTATAGAGTGGAGATTCAAACAACAGATGACCTTTTAATAATATGACTTTATCGATACAACTTATGGCAACTTATTCTCTTGCCTTCACTGCTTTCCAGAAATAAATGGGCCCACATCCTACAGTCATTTGTTATCAGTTCTGGACGTAATAAAACAAGATACCATAATGAATTACTTTAGGAAAAATACTGATTTGGTTATTACCTATGATACAGAATATGAAAACTGCAACATAAGTATTTCTTTCTGGTTTCTTTCACCATTTCACTGAAAACTTAAGAAAAGGAACAAAGATGGGCCAAAGGGAAATTATTTCTCTGTTGTTATGCCAAAGACTTCATCTCTTTCCTTTCAAAACGTCACACATCCTGGAGTTTTTAAAATCACTAGAATTATCACAAGGCAGCTCTTTCTCTGGGAAAAAAATGAGTGAGTTTCCCATTAGGAGATCATGGTTAAAATAATCCGTCGGCGCTGGGACCAAATGTAACTAGAAAACTGTGTTCAAAAGCTGCATTCATTCGAGAGAGAGAAAGGACAACCTTTCTTATAATGAGCCCTGGGAAGCGGCCAGCATGGAAAGAGGTCGTACAATTGACAGTTTGGCATCTGAATAACTACTACTAGCTTATTTTTGCTTGTGGTGCTATAGCCTTTGTGGTTTTTTTCTGGGGCTGAATCCCTGGTGTCTTCAAACAAAGTTTCCACTGAGTCTGACTGTCTTCTTTCAAACCACTCTGCATTGTGAAATTGGAATGTACCATTTTCATGGGAAATGGGAACAGTTACTATGACATGAGTGAACAAAAGGGGGTAACTTTTTTATTTCAAATGGATGTAGCGTGTGGATAGGACATTTGTTCTTACCCACAAATGAGATATACTAAGAATGTGTGAAATTATATCGTTTGCTGTTCATTTTTCAAAGTTTGCCCAAAGGATGGTTTGGTGAAATTACATAATACGTCAAAATATGAAAGATCCCTATCATCCAAGCAGGACTGAGAAGGAGAGGTTCCTGAAGATTTTACTTGCTGCCTGTCCAAGACGCAAAACATTGCAGGGGAGCGGGTGGAGGGTAAGGGAGAGGGGAGATTGCTTTAAGGCTCTCTGGCTTTCTATGGTTAGATTATGCCGATTTTCAAACTACATTTCCACAAACCAGATCAGAAGTGAAAGAGACACCTCTTGGGTGGGGGCAAAGGGAGATTAATATACTTTTCTACTGGCTATTTTCCCAAAGCTCCAAAATATACGATTATTTATTACTGTTGCTTCATATTCTTTCTATTGTACCTACCTGCCCTGTTACACTTATCACTTAATGTTATAAAAACAGGGTTTGAGATTTAAAGCGAAACCATGGGATGATTTTTAAGAAATCACAGAAGTTGAGACTGCTGAGGCTTCTGCTGCTTTTATCAGAAGAAACACTCCCTGACTCCAGTGGGTCCTGTGATGTCTGTAGTTAACTCTCAGAAGCTCGGGCATGTGACCTCGGCATGAGAGAACGGCTGTGTTTTCCCCATTGTCTTTGCCTTCTTTGCACCTGCATCTTAACCACTCTGTCCCCAGGAAGGTAAGGCCATGGCTGAGGGCAAACAAAAGCTTCCAAGGACCGAGATGCACTTGATAAGTTTGAACTGTGGCAGTTTTGCCTTGTCTGCTGGCTTGAGAACTTTTTTTTTTGTGGTGACGTTGGTTAACAGAATCCAGTAAGTTTCAAGTGTACAATTTAACAGTAAGGCATATATGTATTGCATGTGTGTTCACTGCCCATAGTTAGATTTCTTTCTGTCACCACATATTTGACCCCCTTTACCCCATCTACTTCCCCCCTCCCCCACCCTCTGGTAACCACTAGTCTATAGTCCGTGTCCATGAGTCTCTGTTTGTCCTGTTCGTTTGTTGCTTTTAGGTTTATATCCCACATATAAATGATATCACGTGGTTTTCAACTTTTTCTGTCTGGCTTATTTTGCTTCTCATGATTATCTTGAGTTCCATCCATGTTGAGGCAAATGGCAATATTTCACCTCTTCTAATGGCTGAGTCATATTCCATAGTATATATGTACCACAGCTTCTTCAGCCGATCATCTATTGTAGGTGACTTGAGAATTTAATCCATGACTCTGCTATTCTTCCCACCACACACACCCCTAACCCTAAAATTTGACCCCACTGAGCTGTACTAAGCCAAATGAACCAGACTATTGTTTCTCACCATTCTGGATCATGGACCACTGAAGAACCTGTTAAAAACTTATAAACTCCTAAAAAGCGTCTATACAATTGTATGCAGATTTTGCCTACAGTTTTGCAGGGATTCATAGCTTCCGTGTAGCCCATGCTGAGAGGTTTACTTTGACTACATATTCTTTATTTCTGTTTTGAGTTTTCGAGTACCATCTGCATATATTATTTTTGTTCATTGAATCTGTCTAGGTTACTTTTTCAATTAAAAAATAATTAGAAGACCGTGAGCCTAAAACAGGTTTTTCTTATTTGATTAAGTACAATATTGAGTCCTGAGAGTCAGCTTGGAAGCACTGCTCATTATTGACTTTTTCAATACCGCAGTATATCATCATGATTGCCAAAAAAGCAGGGTTGAGAAGCGAAATAGTATTAGAAAAAAAGATCAACAGTTAAATTTTTATATGCATTATTTTTAAGAAAGAATGGGGGAAAATTGTTATTTAAAAGCAGATGGAAATATATCCAGGCCCTGACTGTGTCAATGGTCTCATTCACATGGGGAAACTCTTATGGTTGCCACAGTGGCTATTTGATGGGATCAAAAGGCTAAGAGTGGATGATTATCACGTCAGGAATAGAGACATTGGGATACCTCCCTGTATTCCTCCCACCAGAATTTATTTCATCCAACCATCGTTTTATTTAAAAAGAATCTTCTGGAATTATAGTGAGTGTTTTGCCTTGGTTGGGCTTCCCATGGAAGCCATCTTTTATACTAAATCTTTCACTGTACGAGTGTCAAGATTCTGTATATTTTAAATGACAGTCATATTTTACTCCTCTGACAAGGTTTATGTGACATTTTTGTGCTCTATTCTTAAAATCCATGAAACTGAAATAACTAAAGGGAGGAAAAAGAGGTCGATGGTGAAGAAAAAACTCTAGTGAGGATTTTCTTGTCTTCTAAAATTCCTCCCTGTTTATAGAAACCACCTGGCCAACTAATAGAGTTTTTCTTTCAATCCACTGTGAAATATTTATCTTAGAGCATGTGTTAGCACTGAATGATGTTTCAGTTGTTGCTATGATGTGATATCAGTTCCAAGGGGATAAAACATGGATTTCTTTCTTGATAGGGATGGAGGACGGGGAAGAAAAGAGAGGTGAGCCAAGACAAAAAAAAGGGCCTATGTAACTAACTAAGTGGGAAACACTGGTGAGGTGCATTGTTCATTTATTTCAGTAGCTGTACAGCCTCACTTTCAAACACTATTGAATACTCTGTGGGTGGTAGGATTGTGTGTGGGAAAGAGCATAGTTATAATAGCTAACATTTATTGAACGCTTACTATTCTAAGCACTTTATATGTATTAACTCATCTAATCCCTATGACAACCATATGGGATGACAGAGTCCAAATCCTGACTTTTCTACTTTTTAGCTGTGTAAACATGTGCAACTGCATTTTTTTTAGATAAACTAAAAGTACCCATCCCTTGGGGTTCATGTTAGCATTAAAGGAGATGATAGGTATAATACATTTACAATTGTGTCTGATATATAAAAAACTCAAAGTTGTAAAAAATTAGCAATAAAAATAAAATCTGTTTACACAAAGACTTACAAGCAAATATTCATAGCAGCATTATTCATAATAGCCCCAACCTAGAAACAACTCAAATGTCCTTGAACTGGTAAATGGGGTGGGGAGGACTCTGTGATGTATCCATACTATGGAATCCTACTCGACAATGAAAAGAAAACATGTATACATACAGCAATAGGGAAGGCTCGCAAACATTATGCAAAGTGAAAAAAAGACAGGTGCAAATATACTCTATGACTTCATTTATATGACATCCTCAAAAAGCAAAACTATAGCAACAAAAAATAGATCAGTGGTTTTCAGGGGTCAGGTGAGGAGATCAGCTTCACAGAGATACTAGGAAACTTTGTAAAGTGGGGGATCCATTCTGTGTCTCGATTGTGGTAAATGCACAACTGTATATTATTACTAAATTTCTTCAAACTGTACATTTAAAAATAGGTGAAAGTTAATGTATGTAAATTATACTTCAAAACTAAAGAAAATATACTTGCTACAAATTGTAAGGCTATATGATGTTAGATTGCCTTTTATTTTAGAACAGAGGTGAATGGTTTTTACATAGATCCTGTTTTAGGAACTATTTAGATTCTTTCAAAAGAGAATGAATGCAGAGGCTATTGAGCACTTGCCATATGCCTGTCTGTTTTGATAGATATGAAGGATAATGCCAAAGGGACCTGTGCTAGTGTTTATACTTATGGAAATCGTAGGGAGGTTATAACAGTTCATGTACACTAAACCAGCAAGAAATATCATGAGCAAATAGAATTCAAGGTGCGGGGTACAGAGAAGTATTGGGGCAGGTCAGCAAGAAGCGAGAAAATTTAGCGATGATAGGAGTAGCTAGGGAAGGCCCCTGGCAGAGATAACACTTGGAAAGGTTGCATAGACTGTCCTGGAAATTTGAGCAATGGTGTGGAGGTCAGTTCATACCTGAAACTGGCGAGACTGGAGCATGTTGGGAAGATTCGAATTTGTAGTACTCTGAGTTTTGTCAGTTTCACAGATACAATCACAGAAGGTTACTGATTGTCCAGTGATATGCTGGAGCTGGTACACACTGGTTCTTGCTCTCATTATAAGTGTCTCCTCCCAACTCCAAGTTCAGCGACATATGATTGGTAGGTCAATATTGGTCATGGTAGGAATATTTACATCCTGGAAAGGACAAATGCGACAGATCTGGGTCCCTCCACCCCAACCCTACCCCTCCAGAGAGCCAGTTGTTAACCATTCACTAGCATACTATTAATTGTGATCCTAAATAATTATGAACTTAAGAGAGGGGAGCAAACAGAATGGTCTAGAGGTGGCTGAGGAGGTGTTGAGAGAGAAGGAATTACTCTTAAGGGGGACAAAAAGGCACAAATAGTTAATGCTGAAAGAGGAGTAGGATGCTTTTTGTGTCATTTCCAAGAGAACTGAAACGGCGTGCCTTATCACAGGCACAGAAGTAATAAACAACTCTTATGTAAAATGGGGTGTTTTCAGACTTTCAATAGGGCTCCCTCTTGCCTCAACTTCTTTGAGATGTATGCAGCACTCGAATTGTCAATAGATACAGTGCCAAATTGGGGGTTCCGTTCTCTGTGCCTCCTGGCATTCTTTAGGTTCCTGTCCCATGGAAGGCATAGCGGTGGAATGAATGAAAGAACGAACTAATCCTTATCACAGTATAATAGCCAGTACTGTATGCTTACAACACAAAAGCTTGCTTACTTGTTTGTCTCCCCAATAGTAAGAACTCCAGAAGAGCCAAGAATTTTGTATCTTTGTGTATCCTAGCACCTAGTGTCGCACAGTAGGTGCTCAAGTAATGCTTATTGAAATAATTCAGGCAATTTCAGTTTTAGACAACATGCAGTTATCAAAAGATCAGTGAGTATCTGTTCAATAAAACAAACTCAAGCTTTTCTTAAAACATTAAAAAGAGGCAGCATTGCACGTGTAGAACACAGGCTCGGATTCTGTTATCTATCGTTGGTGGGCGCTAGTTGGCCTGCATCTCCATGTCTTTGCGCGCTATGGAAATTGAAGTTATTTACTATCTTCCATGTCTAAGATGCTATGATGCTAAGAGACTTTGTAAGTTTAAAATCATGGGTCTTTTAACTCATTTCCAATTTTCCCCGAGATTACTTGCTGGCGGCACTGGCAGTTGTAGCAATTACTCTGAGATAACTTGTGGATCACAGTCCTAATCTTACTCCCAGAGTCTGCCACGAAATATCTCACTTTTAATATTATTGTCGCATTGCTCTAGGATACTGATAGTCTTTGGAAACAAATGACATCATCCTATGGATAGCATCCTGTTTTTAGTACTGGTATTTACATTTACAAAACATAGTCATTCTCGATCGCTGAAAATATAAAATCCCAGAAAACGAAGCATTCCCACGCATGATGTTAACATCGTTCTCGAACAGTCGTTAGCCAAAGATGCATTCAACAATCGATTTATGTATACATTTCTGTTACATTAGGATTAGAGACAGGTTCTGTTTAGAAATAACTGCAAGAACAGTTTTTATATTTTATTTTCCCATTGAAAACCAGTCAGATTTGCTTCAGCCTGAAAGAGTGTATTTATGTAAAGTTAAAATAATGCTGGCAGGTAGCTACACCTTTTTTTCTAAATGAGAAATGACTTAACTATGGCTGCATGCTGAGTTGTAAAGTCATATGCTGCATAGAAATTTTCTATATTTTTATTTGATTTCTTTGATTCTACTACCTCTATAAGCAATAATTGATAAGTGATACTAGCTAATAATTAATTGGCTGCATCCCATCCTATTTCTCTTCCTCCTCCTCTGTGGTAGGCTGAGTACTGTTCACTCCCGTCCACACATCCAGGTCATAATCTTCAGAACCAGTGACTGTGGTACCTCATATGACAAAAGAGAATTTTCAGACATAATTATGGATCTTGAGATGGTGAGAGTACCCAGGTAGGCCTAGTAAATTCACTAAGGACTCTGCAAGAGGGAGGCAGGAGGCTCAGATGTGAGGATGGAGGCCTAGATGAGAGGAATAGATTTAAAGATGCTACGTTATTGGTCTTGAAGATGAAGGAACAGGCCACAACCACAGAATACAGGTGGCCACTGGCAGCTGAAAACGTTCAAGAAATTCTCCACTAGAGCTTTCAGAAAGAAGCAGCCCTTCCTACACCTTGACTTTGGTTAGCCCAGTAAAACCAATTCTGGACTTCTGTCCTCCAGAACTGTAAGAGAATAATGCTGCTTTGCTGTAAGCCGTTCAGCCTGTGGTTGTTTGTTATAGCAGCGATAAAAACTAGTAAGCCATCTCTTCTCAAAAGATTTATTTTAAATTTAGTATCCTTTGTGGTCTAGACTTCAGTCAACATAGGGTCGTCTGGGTGGACATCTGCAGTTGTACTTTGGGTCCCGGGTGCTGCCACCCCACTGCTGGTTTCAGCCCACACTCTGGAGACGGTGTTCATTGTCTGGGCTTCTCTCCTTAATCACCTTCAGTCAACATAAGTAAAATATTCTATCCCGTCGGGGCTCCTTAGTGTCTAGAGGCATATAGAGAATTAGAAAATGTTCTGAGGCACACCACAAAGCCTTGGAGTCAAGCCAAGATGGGAAGAAGAGCTGCGGTTATTCAACCTGATGAGAAGAAAGCTGAGGGAGGACTTAACACCGATATGTAAGAAATGGGAGATTTAATACGTGGGAAAAAGTGACTAACTGCCCCTCCCCTTCACTGAGCCGACTCCAGGATAAAATAGCAGCCAAAAGAATCTGGGTTTAGGAACAAGGACTGGCAGGGAAGGTTGTGATTCTTGTTGACATGTAGACTTTTGCAGCTGCTAAAGAGCCTGGGATCCATCTAGCCCCACCCCCTTATATGCAGATGATGAAACAGGCCGAGCGTGACCTTTGTAAGGTCACAAGCCAATGACAGAGTGTGTGGCTTCACACATTCACTGTACTACCTCAGTGGAGGATGCACAGTAGTTTTAAAGATTGGCAGTCGCTCGTGTTTTTGAAGTGATTGAAAATTGAGACAGTCTCAGGGAGCTTTCCAGAGGGATGGAAGTATTATATATCTTGTTCTTGGGTTTAGTTACGTGTGTGTGTGTGTGTGTGTGTGTGTGTGTGTGTGTGTGTGTGTAAAATTCATCAAGTTGATTGCTCAGGGTTTGTGTACTTGAATATGCCTATTCATCAATTAAAAAAAATTTTGCTAGCATTTTGAAAAGGAACGTACTGAACTCTTCATAATAGCCCCAAACTGGCAACAATCCAAATGTCCTTCAAGTAGACTGGACAAATAAACTGTGGCATGTCATACAGTGGATTTCTCTACAGTGGTGAGAGTGAATAAACCACCATAATGTACATACAGCAACATAGTTGAATCTCATAAGCAAGTTGTTGCATGAAGGAAACCAGACACGAAAGAGAACATTCCATGTGATTCCATTTATATAAAAGCCAAAACTGAGCAAATGTATCTGTGGTGTTAAAAGTCAGGGTAGTTGCCAGTTTTGAAGGGGGAGTTAGGGGCACAGAAGGAAAGGGGCCTTGGGTGCTAGTGATATTTTTTAAAATAGAGGATCTGGTTACATGTGTATATTCATTTTGTGAAAGTGAAGTGAGGTGTACACTTCTCATTGTGCATTTTATTTATATATATTATATTTCAACTAAAAATTAAGTTCAAATGGGACTATTAGAAGGTTTAGAGGAGCTTCTCAAAAGCCTTTCTACTATTCACTTTGCAGAATTTGATTTTGATTTTTTGTACAGGTGTACAAGTAGGTTACATTAGAAAATATGCATCCACTCATAGAATCATTAGAAAATACATGCTACGGAGATAAATCTCCTCTTAAGAAAACTTGTATGTTTAAATCTCAGTTGCAAACCAAAAGATACTTATTCTATAGTCAGCTTTCTCACTGAGCTAGTACAATCTTTCTTTCATGAAAATCTACGAAGGCAGCAGCAGCCCTTGGTGCCTTTTTGGCTCTTTGTGGTTCTATAGAGAATGAAAGAATGGGGACATTTTTAAAAAGAAGCAGCTCAAAATAAATAGTAATTTTGTTAGGAGGTACGTTTGTCATGCCAAGCACATTTTCCTGCAGCAGCTCCTGCAACGCTACGGTTGGGTTCTAGTGGTGTGAAGTGGTTCAAGGCAAGCAGCCGACCCATCAGAACTCGTCCCCCTGAGTCAGCATTCGCCAGAAGCCACATACACTGCCTGCCACTGTCCATCTAGTTTCAAACTAGCTGGGTAGCTTACCTGAAATAATTTTATCCTATGAGGTTAGGCAGAAAGGAGTTGACATAGATGCTCTCTTTAACAAGGCGTGCCTGCAAGGTTGGTCCTTGACTGGCATTGGGGAACTTGACTGGTAAACGGTTCCCTTCATGGATATGAAACTTTCCCTAACTGATTAGGTTGGTTCAGGTGCCTTAACTGGACACACAATATGGTTTAGGCTGAACACCTGCTTATCTTTCTGGAGTCTGGAATTTTGATACGTCTAGGCAGAGGGTGCCTACATGACCAGCATGAGTCTTTCCAATGGCTCCCCTGGGCAGAAACATCTCGTGTGTTGCTGCGTTTTAGTGGCTCAGGGCTGAGTCTGCCCTGTGTGACTGTTCACGGGAAGGACAGACCGTAAAGAAGACTGCAGTGGATTTCTCCAGATTCCACGTGTGTCTCCCCCTTATGCTGTGGGTGTTGTGCTCATATATCTTAGCTGTGAGTTCAAGTACATGCTGAGTCTCATGAGTCCTTGAAGCGAATCCCTGAACATAGGGATGGTCTTGGAGACACAGAAACCTAAGTGAATATTTCAGTAGTTTTTCTGCTTTTTCCGAATGAAAATGAGGTTAGATGACACTCTGTGTGCTGCTGGTGTGCGTACAGACATGGAACAACTCTTGATGCAAACAAGTCTATTAAAATCATAAATTCATCAATCCTTTGATCTAAAAATCCCACCTCTGGAAATGTATCCTACAGCTATGCACATACCTGTGCAAAATGAGGCATGTGAAAAGTTTTCATTGTACTTTCCCTCAGCACTTATTTATAATAGCAAAAGACCGGAAACCAGTGTCTGCCTGTAGGGACCAGCTAAACCTCCCGGGGTACATTCACACTAGGAGTTACTATACAGCTGGAAAAAAAAATTAGGAAGTTATGCACTGATATATAGAAAGATTTCTTGTGTATTTTAAATAAAAAACAATGTACAGAACTGTAATTATAGTATGCTGTTTTAGTGTAGAAAGGATGGGATGTGTATGTGTGTGTGTGCGCGCGCATGCACGCGCATACTTTAACTATGTGTTGACCTGTGGGGTACAAATAAGATTGTAAATAAAGGCCAGAGGAGTGAGAATTCTCAAACTATAGTTCCTTGTATTGTTTTGTTTCTTTGATCGTGTCACTGTATTACATATTAAATTTTTTTAATAAAAAATGAAAAGGGCTGAGGAAGTAGTATAAGTGAGGTATATCAAAATCATATTTTCATAAATGAAAGTAAGAAAATTTTTACATTCTTTGAACTTGTTTTTCTCTTTACTTGCATTAACTGTGGCCCATGAGCCAGCCACCTGATTTTATAAATTGGAATATAGCCACGCCCATTCTTCTACATACTATCTATGGCTGCTACAATCACAGAGTTGAGTTTGTGGAACTGGGACCCCATGATGAACAAAACTTAAAATATTTACTAAAATATTTATGTGGCCCTGTACAGAAAAAATTTGATGACCCTGTAACCATAGTGTTGATTAATTATGGCTTGTATCATAATTAACTTATTTTCTTGTGTCAAGTAAATACTATATTTATACAAAAAGCATTAGATGACAAGATACAAAATTTGATTACCTCACTTTAGATGCATATTAGATTCATTTTTCAATAGTATGGCTCACTTCCAAGCAGGGGTTGTCAATTTTGAAGGTTCTAGCCATCACTTTGACATATATTTTTGTGGGGCTTCCTTTTAATAGTCTAAGTAATGTATCTGTAACAGATGCTGCGGGCCCCTGCCTGTGTCCCATCCCATCACTTCTTTGGTGAACCCTGGTCTGAATTCCACGTATTAGCACCTGCATTTCTTCACCCAAGGGCTTCGGCCATCAGAGACTGCCTTGCTCATCTGTTGGCAGGCCAGAAGTTCCAGAGAATTAACATCCTCCAGGAGAGGCCATCAACCAATGGCTGATGGCAGCACGTGTTCTATACTGTCTCTGAGAATTCTCCAGTGGAACTAAGAACCAGTCACCTAGTGATAACTTTCTTGTTAACTTCTTTTAATGGCTATATTCTCTTCCCTTCTCTAACTTCCCATCCCCCTACTTATATTTCCTGGGATCAATTTCCAAATGAACTACTTGCAACCAAGCCCTGAGGTTTAGCTCGTGGAGGAACTCAAACTAAGATAGGATCCTCACGAACCATCTCTTTTGTTGTTATCTTTAGGCTTATATGAGAAATATTTTGAATGCCCTTACTCTTTTTATATTTCATTGATGAATATGATATATCACAGGATTTTGCATGTACTTAGTTACCTTTCTAAAAAATGAATTATTCTATAGACCAAAATACATTAGGCTGTGTAAAGGGAATTCTCTTTAGTCTCATTGAACATCTCATAGATTTGGTCCATGATAACTCTAAAAGTGGTTTTTATTTCTTTATCAGAGTTGATGCCCTAAAGGCAGGATGCATTCTAATTTGATTTGGTCATTCATTTGTAATAGGCAAGGCAAATGGCAATCATTTCAAAGAGGCCATGTTCTAATAAACTTTGAACAAATCTGCATGGCATTTGGTACGTGCTATGTAGGCTATGTGATTGCTTAGGGTCAGTGCTTGGTGTGGGGAGAGAGGGGAGGAGGGGGATTCTGTTCTACAAAGACACAAAATAAAATATTAAGAAGCAAAGTAATGAGTAATCTCTTTTCTAAAAATATATATGCCTCTGAGATAAAGAAAGGTCTACCTTCCTGGCAATGATACCCCGGTTAGATGTTGTCTTTAAAGGTTCATGGGATTAAAAATAGTGGAAAGTAGACTTTGCTAAAGGAAACCAAGGTCTGCAATGTGCAGGATGCGATCATTCTCCCTCCATTTCAACTGTTTATTTTGTTGCATGTCAGAGATGACTTCATCTATCCTTCCCGAACAAAACATGTTATTCTTTGAGACATCTGGTGATTAGCAAAAACTTCATGTAGAACAGTAAGCAAGCCATGTTTTAAATAATCATGACTTTAATAATCCTGAATGATATGATGGCAGCTACTGTTTATTAAGGATCTACTGTGTCCTTGGCAGTCTATAAGGTGCTTCATGTGTATTAGATCTATTTAATCCTTCCATCAATCTTAAGGGGTTATCGTCATCTTCACTTTACAGGTAAGGAAACCGAGGCATAGAGAATTTAAGTTTTTGTCCAAGGTCACCCAGCTGGTAAGTGGCAGAGCTGAAATTAGAACCCAGCTCTTACTCAAAATCTATATTCTGTTCCCTGTACTTCAAGGACTTGGGATAGAAATTATTAGGTAGAATCCTCCTCAAATGAACTTCTAAGTTTTTTCCAATATGTGAGCTTAATATAACTTTAATTGATTCATAAAATGGATCACCACAAATATTTTAAATAATAATAGTAATAAAACAACACTTTGATTCTTTGCATGCTTTGCACATCCTAAAGGCTACACATAATTTCATTAATATTTCTCACTAATTTTGTGAAAGATGTTTAGTGTTCTCATTTTTTTTCCCCAATGAAGCTGGATGTTGAAGAGCTGAAGTATATTGCCCAAGCTCACATGAGTGGTTCAGCCAATATCCTGGACCCCTTTCTGTCCACTGCATTACATAGGCTTAAGACTTGAATTAATAAATGAACAGACCTTTAATTAGGAAGACAAACATATTCTTTAAAGTAGTCCTATATTTTTATTGTCCTGCTATATATATAGCAGGACTATATATATAAAGCAGATGTTGCTTTTGACTGGTGGATTCTGTCTTCTGCTCCCTTTTTGCTATCAATTATGATGGTTATTTTCTAACGAATTGATTTTTTCAACTCTACTAATGTGTTGTGACTTTAGCAACTCCTATGTGAAGGTAATTGCTAGTTTTATTGTCTGAACATTATGATAACTGTTAATATACTCCAGAATAATCAATGATATTCATCCTGGGGCTGATTATGTCCAATTGTTTTGCCATTCCTTTGTTTGTGAGTATTTATGGCACCCCCATGTACACATTCGGCCTCCAGACAATGACAGTTATACACAAAACAATCAACTGATAATGTAAGGCAGTGTGCAATTATGTCAAAATGAATGGGACAGAGCATTGGTGCCGTAAGAGTTCAGAGTGCTAAAGAGGGTAAGAAAAGACATTATGGAAATCTCGACAGTTCTGTCTTCTCAGCTTCTTTTGAATCAGACCACCTTTCTCTATTTCATGTCTACCTGGTCCAGGTGGTCATCATCTCTGACTTGACTATACCTGCTTCCTGCCTATTTCTCCAACATCTATTTCTTTAAACAATTGTATTAAGGTATAATTCATGTACCATAAAGTTCACCATTTTTAAAGACAAATGATTTTAGTAAATTTACCAAATTGTATAGCCACCACCATAATCTAATTTTAGAATATTACCATCACCCAATAAGATCCCTTGAGCTTATTTACAGTTAATTGCTGTTCTTATCCTCAGTCCTAGGTTCCCTGGGGAACCACTAATCAACTTTGTTCATGTTTTCTGAACATCTTATATAAATGGACTAATATAATATGTATTCTTTTATGTCTGGCTTTTTTCATTGAGCATAACTTTTTGAGGTTCACACACATAGTAGCATGTATTGGTACTTTGTTTTTATTTCCAAATAGTATTCCACAGTATGGATGGACCACATTTTGTTTATCCATTAACCAGTTGTTGGACACTTGGGTTGTTTGCACTTTTTGGCTATTATGACTAATGCTGCTATTAACTTTCATATATAAGTTTTTATGTGGACATATGTTTTAATTTCTCTTTAGTATATACCTAGAAGTGCAATTGTCATGTGGTAACTCTATGTTTAACTTTTTGAGAAACTTACATGTGGCCGCACCATTTGACATTCCTGCCAGCAGGCAAAGTATGAGTGTTCCAGTGTCTCCATAGCCTCACCAACACTTGCTATTATCTTTTTGACTATGGCCATCGTAGTTTGTGTGAAGTGGCATCTCATTCTCATATCCAGTTTTGCCAAAGTGAAGAGCATTTGTGATGTGGGACAGTGGTCCAAGTAAACCAGAAACGTGTTTGAAGTTCTTAGTTCAGGTTTTGGTAGCTCCCTTAATAACTTTAGAATGGCCACTGAATATTCATGTAGTTCCAGCTCAGACATTAGAAAAAAAATGTAGGAAAAAATGTTTATTCTGCACTTCATCTTCTATATCATGAAAAAAATATAATTAAAGAAATAACAGTTTCAAAAATCAAATTAATATTTAAATCACAGTATTTGTAAAGTTGTTTGGAAAAGAGCCTGCTATTCACTTAGTGTAAAGGCTGAATTTGGAGGGCCTTTTTGGCTTTATTATAAAGTCCAATATTGGAATTACTCATTTGGTGTAATATACAGGAACCATTTTCTAATGTGCCAGCATTAATCCACTTAAAGCTGAGTGGCTAACAGATTAGCAAACACTTCCACTTACTATAAAGAAATGGATATTGTGAGGGCCTGTGATGATGAGAAGGCTGACTGGAATCATAATTCATGTGTTCAAACTATGTGAAAATACAGGCGGAATTAATGTTGCGTTAGAGTTTATACAGTATATTTAGAAGTAATATACTGAAATCCGTAATGAATATGAATTCTTATTTATTTAAGTAGACTTTGAGAGAGAAGTTCATTGGTAAATATTAAAAGTTAGTCTCTGGATATTTAATTATATAAAAAATAGTTTGTTTTTTTTTAATTGCCTTATTGTTCTCTTAACTGATTTTCTGCTGAATTTTTATGTTTAATACTGAGAACTGTGGCAGCAACTCATATGTAAGGATGTTTGTAGGCGTATGAGAGTATTTTCCTTTATCTCAAATAGTTTTATAAGGTCACATCTTTATATCATTACTGATTTGGAGATTTTGGATTTATTGTACCCTGTTTATATATTTAACATGTGGACACATGACAAATGCTGGGGAAAAGGCTCAATACAAATAGACATATTGCTGGAACAACTAAGCCACCTGCTTGTCTTTGTCCATTAGTACTAGTGTCACTGGTGTAGTTCATAGGAAGCGCTCACCCTTATCGTACATGCATCTGATGAGGCCAACAAGTGAACAATTGTTGTGCGGGTCACTGGTCCACCCCAGTACTGACATTTGCCTAACAAGTGTAAGCCAGTACTTGGAAGCATGATTAGTCAAATAAGAAAAAGTTAGTAAAAAAATAAATAAATAGGTGGATGGGGAGAGGGCCGAAGTCCCTATTTGCTCTGGTTAGTGAAAGTAGGTTTACACTTCACTACATGGAATGAGAAAACAAAATATGAGCCTGCAATGCGTGTAAGACAGACTTTTTCTGAGAAGGGATTTTGTAAGAGTCTTTTTTTTTTTTTTTGGTTCAAGGAGGGAACATGCATAGTAGTGCCCAGGGACACAGATCAGAATTAGACAAAGTTCTGGGGCTGACTGAAAGAGGAGATGGATAGATACATGGAAATTTAGAAATCCATAGAAGAAATACAAGTATGGAAAAGGAACAGTACTCAGGTGTAAAACCCAGAGGTTTAGGTGTTACAGTGAGGCAGCCAAATGGTGGAAGAAGGGAAAGATGGAAAATGAGAAAAGGAGAAAGGAATGGAGGATGGAGAGCAGGGTTTTTGGCATTCTTTTCTGTGGTTTAGGACTCCCCACACATTGTCTCTGAGACAAAGAACTGAGCACTTTGGACACAGTGCCCTTTCTGGCTTAGGAAGAATCCTTAGAAGACACAGCCTCCTGTGTGAAGAAGGGGAAGTTTCATATAAAATGCATGATATGAGAGCCATTGACTTGGAGGTTGCACCGGGTTCTGTGTAGGTGTATATCCCTACAGAACACACAGCTGAAAATTCAGTACTTACTAATCTAAGGTTTCCTTGCAAAGTTGCTGACTCTCCTTAGTCTTGAGAAGCTAAACCAACCCACAGAGGTGGTAAAATGCTAAAAATTTAAACGAAACCCTAAAAAGTGATTTATAAATATGTAACTAGTGGTAAGCTGAAAGCTAAATAACTTTTACTTGAATATAAATGCAAATATATATATATTAGAAGAGAGCAAGTTTTTACTCTTGACTTATACTCTTGCAAAGAAAAATAAAATCTGTCTTCCATATATATAAGAAGGCTTTTGTTTTTGGAATAGGTTGTTGGAATATATTGGATAGAAGGCCATTTCATACAAATGAACAAAATTTCTGTGGGGTGGGAAATGGCAGCGTATCCTACATAAATCCTGAAAGAGCTGGAAGGCTTTCAGGTACTTTAATTTCCACCATAGAAAAGAAAACATTTTGGCAAATGTTAGAAGATAATCAAGTAAGTGAGGCTAGATATATCCCAGCTTTCTTGCTCTTACTTCATATTAAAGACAATGAATCGTCTCTTGTTTTCTTATTTTTGTTCAGAGTATAGTCAGCAGTAAAGAATGGTTCAAGAACTTCAGAAAGCTCAGACACTAGGAAATATTTTAGTAGATTCTGAGGAGGAATCACCTCCAGCTGCAGACAGCTGAAAAGTGCTACAGACCAAACCATGAAATATTTTGTCTTACCTAAGTTTAAAGATCCTTCTAGATCCCAGCCTTGACTTGGAGAATGACATTCTCTCATTCCTTGGGGTCCAGGTCTCTTTTGTGTCCCAAGCTTGGCAATCATCTTGTATCCAACTGAAACAATAAATTTGATGCTGTTTGTTCAAATAATTCTGAATGTACTAAGTTGATGAGCTTGTTAAATAGGATCTTTGACTTCTGTAGGCTGCGAATGTGATAAAAGTACCTTATAACTATTATAAGATTAAGGTCCTAAATTTTTTCCTTATCTCATGAGTATCAGTCAGGTGTGAAATTAGGTTTTTCCAGTCACCTCTAATACAACCAAAATTTGTGTTAAAATAGAATGTTATCAGAATGGAATTTGAGAACCCAAAACAGCTCAAAATACCAAGCCACAGTAATCAAGGCTACTGGCAGAAGAATAGACATATAGATTGATAGGATAGAATTGAGAGTCCAGAAATAACCCTTACATTTGCAGTCAGTTGACTTTCAACAAGAGTACTGCTACAGACTGAATGTTTGTGGCCACACTCCCAAATTCATATGTTGAAACATAATCCCCATTATGATGGTATTTGGAGGTATGACCTTTGAAAGGTGATTAGGTCATGAGGGTGGAGCCCTCATGAATGAAATTGATGCCCTTATACAAGAGGCCCCAGAGAGCTCTTTCACCCCTTTGGCCATGTGGGGACACAGGGAGAAGTTGGCTGTTTAAGAACTGAAAATGGAATCCCACCAGACATGGAATCTGCTAGTGCCTTAATGTTAGATTTCCCAGCCTCCAGAACTGTGAAAAATAAATGTTTGTTGCTTAAGCCACCCAGGCTATGGTAGTTTGTTATAGTAGCCCTAATGGACTAAAATAGGTACCAAGATAATTAAATGGGGAAAGGATACTCATTTCAACAAATGGTACTAGGACAACTGGATATCCACATGCAAAAAAATGAAGTTGGACCCCGACTTCATACTACCCACAAAAATTAATTCAAAATGAATCATAAACCTAAATGTAAATGCTAAAACTATAAAACTGTTAGAAGAAAACATGGGTATTAAATCTCCATGACTTTGGGTTAGACAATGGTTTCTTAGATGCAAAGTCCAAAGTACAAGCAACAAAAGGAAAAAACAGATCAATTGGGCTTTATCAAGATTAAAAACTTTTATATTGCAAACAACACCATCCAGGAAGTGAAAAGTCAACCGACAGAATGGAAGACAATATTTGAAAATCATATATCTACGGGACATGTGTCCAGAATATATTTTAATAAAGTCTTATGACTCAATAAGAAAAGGACAACATAAAAGAAAAATAGACGAAGGATTTAATAGTCATTTCTCTAAAGAAGATACAAAAATGAATCATAAGCACATGAAAAGATGTTCAGACATCATTAGTCATTAAGGAAATACTAATCAAAATCACAATGAAATAGTACTTCTCACTACTAGAATGGCTAGAAGCAAAAAGACAGACGATAACAATATGAAAAACAATATGGGAAAGAATGAAACCCTCACACATTGCAGGTGGAAATGGAAAATGGTGCAACTGCTTTGGAAAACAGTCTGACAGCTCCTCAAAAGGTCAAACATAGTTACCAGATAACCCAGCAATTCCACTTTTAGGTATAGACCCAGGAGAAATGAAAACTTACGTCCACACTAAAATTGGCTCATGAATGTTCATAGCAGCATTATTCATAATAGCCCCAAAGTCGAAAGGACCCAAGTGTCTATAAGCTAACGAATGAGTAAACAAAATGTGATGTATCATACCATAGAATATTATTCATCAATTAAAAAAGGAAATACTGACACACGTTGCAACACAGATGATCCCTGAAAACACTACGCTGAGTGAAAGAAACCAGTTCCAAAGGACCACATAGCATATGTCCAGAAAAGGCAAATTTATAGACAAAGAAAGTAGATTACTAGCTGCTTAGAACCAGAGTTGAGGTGTGGGGTAGGGCAGGGAGGAAAGGGGATTGAATATTCATAGGATCAGAATTTCTTTTGGGGTGAGACCAAATAGTTCCAAATTAGGTCGTGGTGATGGTTGCAATCATAGGACTTAAACAACTAGGAAGGGAGGAATAGACAAATAATTGAATTGTACATATTAAGTGGGGAAATTATATGGTGTCTTAATAAAACTGTTTTTTTAAAAATAAAAGGGGGGTTTGGGCTTAATTATACATTATAACCAGTGAAGGAAATACATTGATTAAATGTTAATAATACATTATTTTATGTTCTGTCCATTGCCTCATGTTTTAATTAGAAAAATACACATCTCTAATTACTGCCATTGTGTGCCTAACTAAGGTTGATGAGTTTGGGTTGGGCTTTTTGACCATAGAAAAAGTTGTTCTTTAATTGGGTCAATAAAACAATTACTGTTGGCAGACAGATGTACCTCCTGTTCAACATTGAGGTCATTTCGAGCCCCTGGGCTTTACAAACTGTAGGTGGAAAATTAAAACCATTAGTGTTTCTACATATTGAGCCCTACCAATGTAATATATTAAATATATAAATCTACACTTTAAAATATTCTTTGCCAAATAGTTTCTTTCTAGTAATGAAGTGCTATTTACTTACCAATTTCTTAAAAAGAGATGGTACTGTGTGGTTCATTTTTATTTCTTTAAGATAGAAAAATCATAGTCTTTAAAAGCCACAGGATATAAGCATTGCAAATAGTCTGATGATTATTATTTGAAAAATCAGTGAGTTCTCATTAAACGTGACCACAGTTTTCTAAACCTAGGCTAGGTGTTTTGGCATGACACCAGAAAAGTAACACATATGGTTCCTGTCCCAGCAGAGGTCGGAGTCTTTTTGATGTAAGACTTAAATAAATACATGGATGCTTTGGAGAAAAAGAATGTCAAAATGTGGGAAATAGGGGAGAACCAAATCATGGAGAGGGGTTCCCATGAACTGCAGCCTTTGAGTTATGCCTTAGAATTAGAACAAGTTAAGGGGAGAGGAAAGAGTGAGAATGAAACTGGTCCAAGATGAGGCAAGAAGGTATGGTACTTGTAGGTAACTGAGAGGAGCATGGCGGGTGAGTATGGTGGCTGGGTTTAGGGGAAGATAATTCGTGTGGGTCTGTGGGAGCCAACATGGGCTAGTAGGCAGGCGTTACATTGTAGATCATGGGAACAACTCAATAAAAGCGTCAATTTTGGACAGATAAGCCTTGATCTGGGATTTGAGATGGGAGATTGTAGAGGTTGCTAACCAGCTAGGCATCTATTGCTACCATCCAAGCGTGAGACCAGGAGAGAGGTGGGATAGAAGGGCAAGGATGGATTTGAACTAACACACACAAACACACACAGTAACTAATCCAATGCGGAGAAGTCATAGCCAACTAGTATGTCATTTAGAGAGAGAGAAAGTGAATACGGTATGTAGAGGGATTTTGTAGAATTTGAATGTCTATTCCAAACAATATGTTGATGTGGGAATATATCATGACCATTATGCAGTTGTAGACATAGATGTCCTAGAGGTAAAAGTTAAATAACTCCCAAAGTGACTTAGTTGGTAAATGGAGGAGCTGGCATTCTGAATGCCTCAAAAAAATGTTTTTCTGCGATGATGCGATACTTTTGACAGGAAGCAGAGAATTGGAAAGGCTGAGGGAAGCATCAGATGGGGGTAGAGAAGGAGAATGCAGCTTAGCACATCTTGAGTTTAGAATGATATGAAATATTTAAGTGAAAGTATCTGTATAAATTTGTGTGTACATGTATGTGCATGCATGCTGCACATATGTTTGTGCACATGGATGTATATATAAATGCATTCATCCACGTGCATATATATACATGTGAGGTGTTTGTGGATGCATGTATGTGTGTGTTCATGCATGTATATATGTCACACGTGTACATATGTGACACGTGTACATAGATATACATACGTTCACTTAAATATTTCATATCATTCTAAACTCAAAATTCATCTTCCCTGTCTCCATTAGACCCTCCTTCATTCTTCCCTTCATATATGTATATATGTACATGTGTATGATTGTGTCTATAAACATATGTACATATGCATACATGCATGCTGTAAATGAGCCACTGGAGCGTCAAAATTGTGGCCTAAAATTTGGAATTGAGAGATTTCGACCTAGTGGAACTGTTGGAATCTACTTAGAAAGGGTGACTTCATGAGAGACGGGGCACCTAAATGAGCCTCTTAAACATTCACAGATGGCTCATAAGGAGAATAGGACATGTGACCAAAACAGCGGAAGGAGCCGGGGGAGGAGGATTGCGTGTTCCAGGCAGTGCTCAACTCGAGATAGAAGCCTGACAAATGTCGTCTGAATGTTCATCACTGTTTGTTTTTTAAAAATATTTATTGTGCACCTACTATGCACTAGGCACCTAGTGAGGGCATGGGGGACACCAGGAAATCTCAGACATAGTGCCAGCTCTCAAAGAGTCTCAGGCAGGCTGGGAGATCATCCTTAAACCACTGGCATAACACATTGTGACAGAGGAGGTGCTGTGGCGTTAGAGAGCAGGGCAACTCTAGTCACTGAGGAGTAATGTAAGTGGGGTAGGTGGCAAGATGCTCAGCCAGGACACAACTGTGACCCTGCTGTGGCGTCATTCAAAATGAGGCATTTATTAGCTAGATGAAGCAGATATCTTCAAAAACTTTTAAACCAATTATTACACGCTCTCTTACGCTATCACTGTGATAAAGTCTACCTTGGCAAATTTTGGTTTTTTGTAGATTGTATTTTGGGTCTTGTATCTAAACACCCATCACAGAACCCAAGGTCATGCAGATTTTCTCCTACATTTTTCTCTAGGAATTTTATAGTTTTACATTTTGCATTTTGGTCTATGATCCATTTTGAGTTGATTTTCGTGTGAGGTATGTGTCTGAGTTCATCTTCTGCACGTGGATGTCGGATTGTTTCAGCACCGTTTGTTGAAAAGAATATCTTCTCTCCATCAAATTACTTTTGTCAAAAGTCAGGTGACTGTATTTATGTGGTTCTATTTCTGGGCTCTGCATTCTGTTCCACTGACCTCCCTGTCTGCCTTTTGTCATAGCCGCACAGCCCTGATTGATGTAGCTTTATAGTAAGTCTCGAAATCGGGAAATGTGAGTACTCTGATCTTTTTTTTCAGGATAATTTTGGCTGTTCTAGTTCCTTTGCCCTTCTGTGAGAACTTTACACTTAGTTTGCTGATAGCTACAAAAAGCCTTGCCAGAATTTTGACTCGGTTGCATTGGATCTACAGATCAAATTGGAGAGAATTAAACTATCATTATGAACATCAGTTTTCAAGTTGAGCTTTAATCTCTAGAAGACCCGAAATGAGGAGAGACCCAAACGAGAAACTATCCAGACCAGTGAGACATCAGTCAACAGAGAAAAGGATGCTATACGTGTGCCGTAGAGGAAAAATCAAGATGAAGGTCAAAGCCAAGGATTTCTGGGGTAAATCAGAGAAAGCAGAGGTAGAGGTCAAGTTGGGGTTAGTGACCCCAGACTCAATCACACACACAAGGATGAACTTTGGTCCCAATGTGTGAGACTGGGCCTGGGGGAGGAGGCCATACATGTCCAGGCAGGAGGCTGGCTCTATGGCAGTGTGGTCGGGAGGCAAAGCAGATGGCCTGACATCATTTTCAGCTGCCTTCCTCTCCCTTCAGGAAGGGAGACAGCAAGAGTGCCTGAGTCACCTTCCAGAACCGCCCGTGATTCCATTGTGGCCCTTGAGAGCGTTCTGACACTCCGAATTTCACCACCCTGCTTTTTCTGGGGACCTTGGAAACCAATGAGCCTAAGCCATGATGATTAAGGCACTGGAGCTTACGTGAAGAAGGATGTCATTTTAAGTATCCTTGATGGTTTTTGGGTTAATGTTAAAGCCCAGAGCCCACTCAGAGAATTCACTCTGAGCCAGAGGAATCTTAATTTCTCCCCCTCGAATTGAGATGAGATCTCTTAGAGAATTAATATTTAGCGAAATGGAACACAAATCATTTCTTTTGCTGACCTCTTACAGATTTATGAGATTGATGTTTTTATGACCTTTCAAATGTTCCAGTCTGGTTTGCCAGCCTGTGCCTGTTGTAGCTTTAGGACTCTCCTTCAGCAAAGACAAAGATGACAGGGACAGCCTCTGAGAAAAGGTGGCATGATGTGATGGCTTGCACCCCATAGTCAGTGTTGGAGTAATTAGAGCATCGGTGTTGCCCTTCAACCTTCCCCCCCTTTTTATTACTGGAGATTGCAAACGTCTAGATAAACATGACAAGGCCGTCCCCTCTGAGGAGTCCCCTTAATAAGCATTTACAATAATTGGATTTCTTCATTTTGTCGATTTCTGCAGGAGGAAAGGAGCTGTCACGCTCCATAGCACGACTAGAGGAAGAGTTTAGGGTTTGTAATTATTTTTTTTTTTAATCAAAGAGTTTAATTGCAATTTAATGACAAGATGGAAGATGTTTATTACACAGTGGCCCAATAAATATTTTCTAATAAGTGTCGAGGCCATTTGAGAGGAGGCTTGCTTTAAGAAAATAGGAAAACATAGCCTCTTTGAGGGAGGCAAATCATTACATTCAGACACTGTTGCTAAGAGCAGCCTCGCCTTCCCCTCCTCCTCCCTCTCCCCTGCTTTTAAAAAGCTGAAGCTTAAAAGCCTCCATTGTGTGGAGGGGAGAAATATGCTAATTTGAGGCACATTTCCCCTGCGAGTCTTTTTTTGGCCTGTCATAGCTGAGATATGAATGATGATAAAGAGAGGGAAGGCGGTCTTCTCAGGGCTCCGGGCGCCCTATTGTGAGAAAGGGAGAAAGGGGATGAATAGGGTGACAACTCCAGTCACCCGTGAAGCCCTGGTCTGTGGCTGCCCCCAACACCCAGGTCCCGCCTCTTGTCATCTTTGCTAGGCAGCCATGTTCTTTAGGTACTTAGGCTGCCCCCCTGCACGAAGGCTGTGTGCTTAAAATCATAGAATGCTAAATGTGTCAGGGTGGGGAAGTTATACAACAGACTCGAAATGGAGGCCTTCCTCCTCCTAGCCAAGGCAGAGCCCAGGAAAAAGAAATCAACATTTCAAAATGGCAGCAAAAACTTTCTCACTTCAAGACCACGACTGAATGGTTATCTAGATACTTGTGCTTCCCAAGCCTTATCACGATTTAATACAATTTAGCTCATGTTTATTTTGCTCAGGTCTTCAGAGTATTATCCAATTGATTCTCTCCTTAGATAACTAGATGTGTAACTAGATTTTTATTTGTTAAATTTGAATTTTTATGTGGCAAACTTAGCCAGGATTTCTATACAATGAGATGATAGTATTGGATGTGGGCTCTTACATTTAACAATAGGAAAAACATGTTTTCCTCCCTGCTCTCACTGGCTGATTTTTATGCAGGAAAGTGCACTGATTTAATTCCTTGTGGACACAATTTAGCTCAGTTAGTTTTTAAAATGTGTGAATTTCATAACTGAAGAATAATGCATGCATTACCAAACAGCCATTAAAACCTGCAAAAGTATTTCCAATGACTCATTGGAGGCAATTTGTATATTTGTCATGTACATTTGTAGTGTATTCTACATAGTTCATGAAAGAGAATTTTATAGCACCATTTGAAGCTATAAAATGAAAGTTAATTGAATTCTAGGTTCGTGCTGAGTACTTGGTGAAAAATCATGGTACAATAGTCCCTCCGTATCCTTGGGAGATCGCTTCCAGGACCTTCTTTGTGGATGCCAAAATCCAAGGATGCTCACGTCTCTTATGGGAAATGGAATAGTGTTAGGTGACCCTCCAGATCTGTGGGTTCCGCACTAGTGGATTCAACCAGCCATGGATCAAAAATATTCCAGAGAAAAAACTCCAGAAAGTTGATCACTAAACAACGCAGTATAACTATTTACATAGCACTTACGTTGTCTGAGGTATGATGAGTCATCTAGGCATGATTTAAAGTATACAGGAGGATCTCTGTGGGTTATATGTGAAGACTACACCACTTTACATAAGGGCCTTGAGCATCCAGGGATTTTGGTTGGGGGAGGGGTGTTCCTGCATATAGGCTACAGCAGGATTCACCTGCACATCACTTCATTCTTGTGGATTCAGTGTAGTTCTCCGCACATGGAAAATTCAAGTTTTGCTTCTTGGAACTTTTCGTGATTTTGTTCCCCAAAATATATTTGATCTGCAGTTGGTTGAATCCGTGAGCACACAACTCATGGATGCAAAGCCTGCAGAAATGGAGGGCCGGCTGTGATATGCTTTAGGTATGAAATGAAAATATAAGATGTGTTTATTGCAATAGTCTCTAATGTACTTTATAAAAAAGTTAAATATTACATCTTTATTTCTCTTTGTGAGAAATTTAGAAAAGCTAAAACATGATGAATCTTTGTCCTGTAAAAAGGGGAAGGTATTTACACCCACGGAACTTCACTCGATAGAAACTAGGGTTAGTTTCTATCCCTATTCATTCACCTCTACAAGGAAGTATCTCGTGTACCTGGATGCACACAGGTGATAAATGACTAAAACTGTGCATTTGTTGCTTCCTTAATTTAAGGTCTCGGCTCTATTCACTGGCATGATAAGCGCGCTTTAGCATTACAATCACAGGTTGTAAACATCCAACATTCATTTGTTTTTCTGATTGAAATCATAGCACGTCAAGGATCTCATAGTGAAGAAGCAGATCAGTCACCTATTTCAGTTACTTAAAGTGCCATCTGCTACTGGTTGCAAGCCCGAGACTTGTCTAATTCAAAATCACAAAGATCACAAAGCGATGGTTTAACACCAGTTCTGTCTGTTTAACCTCAGCTGGTGACATAAGACCCGTGTTTAAGAGCCACGTTATTCTGGGTCAGATCTTGCATGGGTTTCTTAGCCAGCTTTGTCATGCCTGAGAACTGCTCTGTTCTCACCTCTAGGAGCTGAAAACTAGTGCATAGTTTTATTGGGCATGTTTCCCTGCTAGCAGTGATCATGTACTCATATATTTCACTATAAAAAGGTAAAAGTTAAATGAAACTGGGAGTTAAGGAAACCCCAAAAGTGAGACTTCTTGCCCCTGATTGAGGACTGGGTGACGTGCAAAACCCTCTTAGAGACCTTGATAGTCCATGCTGACTGCCGATAATGGTGTTGGAACTTGGAAAACATCTTGTATAATGAGAGCTTTTGAAAAAGGCACGGGCTTATCAAGCAGCAGCCACGTGACGGTGAGAAGCTTTTATCTACATTACTATGTATTTAACACTTACTATAGTAGCCAGGAACTGTTCTTCCCACTTTTCTATGTTATCATTTAATCTTCCCAGTTCCTTTAAGATGATTAGACTAAATATTACCTGGCTCTACAGGTGAGGATCGAAGAAGACACAGAGGAGTTGAGTGACTCGCTACCCTTGCAGAGTTGGGGATAATCTTAAAACTCCTAGATTTTACAGTGAGGTCTAGCACTCGTGAAGAAACTGTGAAATTCCTTCTCCTGCTTTTTATTCCTCAGGTACCCATACAGAGTGCGTTTCTTCTACAAAGCATTTCTTGCCACCCGCAGCCCTGGCCCTTATCTGCCATCCTCCCCACAAGTTCAGCTTTGTTCCATCCCTGCCCTGTGACTTCCCCATCTGAACAATGAATCAGACATGGAGCCTACACACTCATGGACTGTCCATTCTGGTGAGAGAAATACTCTGGGATTCCAGCCACCATGACAGTGCCCCCTACATGAGTGGACAGGTGAAGATCTGCTGAATTAGAAGTGACTGTTTGTGTCCTGCTGCTCTGTGGCTCCGTGGATGAAAAAGCATCTTCACTCTCTTTAGATCCACGGTACCTGGCATGTTCCCTGCCATGTGGCTGCTGCTTGACAAACATGTGTAAACTAAACAAATAAATTATTAAGAGTGAAAATATTTATAACTTTTTTAGGTATTGCTAGCAGTAGATTACAGGTATTTAAAAAGGAAAGAATTAGCCTTCATCACCTTCTCTGTATTTCTGACTGAGCTTTAATATGTTTTTAGTCCAGAAATAATGAGAGATCTGAATTTTTAATGGGTGAGGAAGAGGAGGGCAAAGAGAAAGAAATGGAAATGTTTTTTGCTGAAAGTTCAACCGTTACAATTTTAGGCAGAGTTTACAGAACAGTTAAGGCAGCCTTACTGGAATGCGTTACAGCAAACATACTAATTGTCTGCTTTTTATTCACAGCGATAAAAGTAATCATGGGCAGATTAAACTGTGAAATAATTTGTCTTCCCAGCCTCACCAAATGTATTAAAACAAATGTGGGGTTAAAAGGCTTGAAATTCATATCTAATTTCATGTGACTACTTCCACTAAGGTTAGCAATAATTAGTGGAAAATAATCAAATTACTTTTTAAAAAGGGTAATTAACATATTGACTGATCAACTATTTGGTCTGAACATGACAAATTACCTGTCACTTTCACCCATGAATCTGACAGAACAACAGAAAGGGTTACACAGCAAATTCCCCAAACAAAATTTTTGAAATTTTAAACCAGCTAATTATCACATGGCCAATTAGAAATAAACATGTTTAAATTTTCTAAATATGTTTGTTTGAGTTTCATTTTACATCACAGTGCCGTGTTCAGTTTATCTTGTATATACCAACCCCTAGTATCAGGAAGGCAGTCTTTTAAAAAGCTACAAACTCTTAATTGGCTTCAGGAATTGAAGAATTAGACCAAATCAAGAATTTCCTTATTTTTCTCTGTTATTGCAAACAGTAGTGAGCATTTCCTCTTTGGCAATATAACAACAATAGCTTGCATTCTTTTAATGCTTTATCATTTTAAGTGTTTAGAGACATTTCATATTCCCCCAAAGCATCCATTCTCAGCTATGGAACGTATCATACTGGTGTGCTACGATTATTGGTGCGAAATCCCAGTCTGTTAATAATGAAGCCTGAAGATGTACACCGATTTCCTTTTTATTTTTATAAATGTATGCATCTATTCTTATCATCCACCACTGTCAGTCCCTTGCACTTTGATCCACTTTCCTGAGTGGGCAAGAATGAGTGGAATCTCAGCTTGGGCACCAATTGCTCGTCATCTTAGATCCCCAAAGATGGTGGATCTGATGGCCATTATCCATCCACTATGCTCTGGCCGGAGCTGGTTGACAAGCTCCTTCCTGGAGCTTTACTGCCTTCATGAAAAAGCCTTTCCAACCCTACTCCAATCTCGCCTATTAATCATAACAGCTACTTTTTATTGAATGTTCCTAGGTCTTGTGCAAAGTCCATGGCATGCATTAGTTCACTTAATACAACGGCATGGTTTATCAGTGGCTTTTCATTATAAAGATAAATTGACATTAACAAGCATTGATTTCCAAAGATTTATGTTGTCTTCTCCATAATACTGTTTTGGCTCAGTATGACTTTACTTTTAAAAGGTAGTTTGTAAAATACATGAATGTGTTTTTCAAAGCTATAATGTATATTTTAGGAAGGATTATCTGTGTCTAGAGTCCGCATTGCAGATTTGACATTGGGGCTGCATCCTAGCAGAATATTTCCTTTGATAACTAGGCATCAGGCAACAACAAGAGCATATTTGGCTGTGAGTCAAGAGACCTGAATCTTTAGTCCTGTCTTCCCTGATTAAAGACTGGAAAAGGAGAGAAGAGCTAGATGGTTTTAAAATGTTCCTCTTGCTTTTAGAATTCTATGCACATGTAACATTTCTTTCAAGCAGGGCTAGGAAATCAGGGAAGAGTTGAACAAAATTCTTCTCATTGTAGTTTCCGTGAAGAAATTCTAGGGGGTCCAACTCCAGTGACTTCATCTCAAATGACTAGGTGGTCAAAGGAACGTTACTGCCCTGCCCTCTCAGGGCCCTAGATGACATTGCCATCTCCGTGGCATAGACCAAGATCAAAGCTCAGTGGCACAGCACTAGAAATTGTCCTCTCTAATTTGACGTCCATCATGTAGCAACTACTTTGAAAGCACATTAGCCCATTCTGATTCCACTTGAGTGTATAAGTGACCTCAAGTTGTTTGTTAATCGAAAGCACAGAATGAACACAATATTTTAAAGTGTACCGGCGTGTTACTGACATTACATTATCTTATTCCCAAAAATATGAGAAGGGTTTTATTAAGTAGCTTGCGAGGTCAGCATAGCAGATGGCATCCACCTAATCTAGTGATTCTATCTATAAAATATATATGCATATATTTCTGAATGTATATGAATATATATACATATATATGTTCATTTTAGCGATACAGTATGCCATTGACATAAAACTTATAAATACTATGCAATTTAGGAGATTCTGAAGCTACCTGACCCATCTAAAGTTATGAGTTCTGTGAGTGGGTACTTGTCATCGGCTGGGCGAATCTCACTACCTTCTACACACTTTCCAGAAGTGCTGAGTATCAGACAACTAAGAAGGAAGCAAAGGTAACGGGCTCTGGGAAACTCTTAACTTTCTAGTGATGACAAATATTCTCATTGGTTGAATGAACAATGTTGAAGATGCAGGAGAAGAATTTGAATAAAATTAATTCATAAAATGTTGACGGGAAAAAGCATTTTTCCCAATTTATTGTTATTTAAGTATGTTAAGTTCACCAATTAAATATTGAAATAGAAAAAGCATGTTAGTTTGGCATTACTTGTACCTCAAGGACCTAGGCTGGCTTCTAGAAATCAGTTTCCTGTAGGAATATTCATGAGAGATCTGTTGAAAAAAATCTATTTTAGAGTTTTTTTTTTTAGTGATGAAAACAGGTTGTTCTCTCTGCCTTAGAAATTTGGACCAATTTTTGTCTTGCTTCCCAGCATCTCTCGGGGTCAACATGATTATCTATAGCAGATATACAGTCACACCCAAAAGTTCTCTCAGGATGCTGCTATACATTGTTTGGGCCTAGAGACAAATTTATGTTCCAGCAAAATTGTTGCCTTCCCCATTTAGTCATGGCGAGCACAACTCAAGTCAAAAATATGGCTATGTGTACTTAGAAGGTGGTTGGCCTTGTTTCTCATTGTCCATTGCTGAGATTGGAGACTATACAGAGCTCAGATTTTGCCTTTTCTTCTGAGATGCTATGAGTCTGTAGATTCCCTGATATGAAGACATCATATACAATTTAATGAGGTAAAATATTATTGGCATATTTCCATGAGTTCACCAAGATTTACTCTTCATTGGTCGCCTTTTCTACACACTAGGATATTTTATGTCTGACCTGGCAAGGATGGTTATTTCGAGTTGTCCTAATGGTTCCAATTTTCAAAGCCTACTGACTTTTAATGGAGTAAAGCACCTAAATGACTTCATCCTACTTCGTCCGAGAAAATATAGAGAAGAGGCAATTTAATAATATATTGCATTGGAATAATGTGAACATGTTTAAAAGTATGTGAATTTTTGTCTTTTTTAGTGTAAATTCTCATCAGCAGTAGACTAAATCACCGGTCCCCAACTTTTTTGGCACCAGGGACTGGTGCTCCTATGAGAATCTAAGGCCTGATGATCTGAGGTGGAGCTGAGGCAGTGATGCTGGCGCTGGGGAGTGGCTGCAAATGCAGATGAAGCTTTGCTAGCTCACTGCTCACCTCCTGCTGTGCAGGCTGGTTCCTAACAGGCCACAGACCAGTATCAGTCCACAGCCCAGGGGTTGGAGACCCCTGGATTAAGTGAAATAGCTCACATTTTGGTACAGTTCATATTTTATGCCAACCCCAGCCCACTAAACAGCTGACTCAACAAGGCACTGGTTTTCTGTAGACTTCTGAGGGCTTTCTAACATCAGAAAGTAAATTTCAAATGCTCTTGTCAAGCTAAGTATTGGTAAATCTCAAATATTCTGTCAAGCAACATGTTGCATAATTATACTCTTCTGTAAATTAATGGTTTCCAGACTTTGGTGTGTTTATATCAGAATCACTTGGTGTGAGACTGCTTGTCTTAGAGGTTCGTCATCCTTCATCAGGAAGGTCCCATCTAGATTAGAGGGAGAAGATGGTGACAGTTACATGCTCACCTCAATTTACCTTATTCCACCCTGGCAGTTTGAAGGTGGACAAATATCAGAGTCCTTCTACCCTAGCTTGTCAATAGCCTATTTTTTAATTGTAAAAATTACATAAATATATTGTTTCAATTTTACTAAAAATTATAATCCCCAATCCATGAAAACATCTTAAGCAATCTTAAAACTCCCTTTCTACCAGATTTCTGTTTGGAAAAAACTGAAACATTAAAACGTGAAACTCAATTTGTGTATATTCGATTGAATAGCACTAAGTTTTATGCATTTTGTTTCTATAATCTATTTCTAAGTGGGTACCAGGGTCTAAATATTTTTACGAAATATCTTTGTAATGGTTTTACTGGTTTCCATTTTTATTATACTCTTAGCAATATGAAGATAAGTTTAGTGTAACCACTTTGAGAGCTCAAAAGACAAAGGTTAGTAAGATCAAAGGTGAGAAAAAGTGAATTGCACCATGTACCTTCAAAGAAAAAGATGCTGGCATCTTGCTCCATAGAATGCCAAGAATCCAGCGGAATCCACCCTAGGGTGTTCAGACATTAGTTAGAGTAGGTGGAAAGCCATTTGACCTGCACAATGGAAGGATGACTTAGGTCAGTAGGAATGGTGATGGGGATGGGAGTTGCAGGGCTCCTCTGTACCTGATGGTTTTTATTCCTTAGAACCGTGCTGCCAAAGTGTCACTTAAGGCCCAATGGACCTTAGGGCCAGGACAGGTTTCACAAAGCATCTTGTTCAGTCTTATTATAGTTGAAGAAATGGAAGCTCAGGCATGAATGGCTCAAGTCCTCATGACTAGCAAGTGACAGAGCCAGTGCTTACTCAGTGGGAAGCATAGCATGCTTACCTGGACTGACTTTGAATCTCACTTAACTTCCCACGTCTCATAGGTTCACCAGAATTTTGTGCTTACAGGTCATCATGAATACTATATGCAAATAGGGTAGCCAGGAGCTCAGAGCTCCTCCAGTCATATGCTCCATTGACCCATGGACTTCATTTATAAAACACAAGTTATTAATAATTTCAATACAATGACACCAGAGTACTAAACCAAGCTTGAGGCCCTTTTGAGGGTGGCTTTCCATGTGCTTTTTTAAAAATAAAAATCAGACAAATCTAATTTGGTCTTGAGTACCCAGGTGTTAGCAACATCATCCAGATTCCAGAAACCAATTCTGACAATTTATTTACAGAGTACCCTTGGAGGCATGTCTTTTTTAATCCCATTGCCTTATTAACCTGAGTCCCATTTATTTATTTGACATCATGTCTAAGCCATAGCAACTCAGGGAGGCCTGGGGGAGGTACGGGGTTGGGGAATGCCTTTAGAAATCCAGTCAGGCCAGACAAATACTCAGAAGTGAACCCCTCAGGGATGGGAAAAGATCTGGAAAGATGTAGAGTCACCAGCTCGCTCTTCCTCTCTCTTCCTCCCCATGGACCTGTATGATGGTGGGTGCATGGAGCACTGATGAGATAAAAAGTACTGAACAGGAGGCATTGTGCTGAGGCTCTGTGTGCTGCCTATTGTCACTGCCCTGACAATAGACCAATGAAATAAGTTCTATGTGATCTTTTTCACTAGGTGGTGAAGCTGAGGCCCAGGAAGGTCACATGGCATCAAAAGATTAATAAATGATAGAACTGGGCTGGAAGGGATGATGGGCAAGAATATAGACCTGAGAACCTCATTCAGGTTGGACGATGTGCAACCTTGTGTAGATTTGGGAGGACAAATGGGGGACATGCCAGACTACCATGTTTGGGGAGAATGTAGCAAGTTATGGAAGATCTGTTCTGAGCAAGTCTTTGGCGGTGACCTGGATTCTCTGAGTGAGCTAGTCGATGCAGCTGCTCACCCAGTCCCATGCACCCTTGTTTAGCTTGGCTCTTGCCTGACTCCCAAGTTTCTAGCTTTGGTATCCAATGTCCTGAGTCAAGGCTTAGCCTGGCCTCTGACCAGTTGTGTGACTTTGACCAAGCCCCTGTGGCTTCCTTTGGTTTTAGTTTCAAGGGGGACGATTGTGCCTATCTCTCGCTACCATCATGAAGGCAAAAATTAAAGACTGTGGATTAAAGTTTCTGCAGCGGTGTTGGTACAGAGGGGGCCCTCCATCCCTGAGTACTGGCCTCTCTCCACACCTCTTGAGCTACTGTCATATCTTGAGTGGGTGCAGTGGGCCCTCCAAATACCATGCTGAACCTTGTTCCTGGAATGCACATCCGGCCAGCTCTTTCACCTGTAGCAAATCAAAACAACTCTTGAAGAGAATTGGCCAAGTGTCTCTGGTAGCTGGCGCTTACAGTTTTTCTGTCATCACTTGGTGATAGTTGCAGACAATTGGAGAAATATAAGTTGCCCCCAGGACTATTTATGCTTTCTGTTGCTCAGATCAATATGAAGTCAGCACTGTTGGGGATGTGCTTGGAGGGGTCCAGTTCCCCAAGGGATACCCGGGAGTCTGTGTGCGTGCCTGATCAAGTACCTCCACTCTGCAGCCCAACAGATAGAAATCCATTAACCTATACATGGACTCCATTTCAGGGAAAGAAGGCAGTGACTGCTCCATCTAGGCAAGAAAAAGGCCTCTTTAATGCGCCTTGAGTTCTCAGTGTTTAAAGGAGTCATATCATTTTTATCCCTACACTGCAAGCCTTGTCCCATAATTTTCCAGCTTCTGTTGTGAGAATGTTTACAGCCCACATGTCTTGTAATTTAACCGTGGATTTGAAAATAACTAGCTTCCAGCAGCAAAACAGGACAAAGATATTGAGACTCGCCTTCCTTGGGGGTACAATAATGAGGTTTGGGTTGGTCCAAGTTGGCATAAGTCTTTGTCTCTCACTTGTGTGGGATGCAGGTAAAGGCAGATAAGTGCCTTTCCAGTGTAGATAGCTGCCATTCGAAAAGGCTCGCATTTATAACTGAGAGACGGAGGGGTGGTTAGAATGCTAAGAGGAAAGTGAGCTGGGTTCCCCAAGGAGGTCTCCTAAAAGAGGCAGGCTTTAGCTGTGCCTTTCAGGAAGGGAAAGGGACCTGGGGAGGCAGTGTGAGTTAGGTTTTTGGCAAATAAGATAAGAGAAATCCCCTATAGAGCACCCCAGGTTCACCCAGCTGTGAGGCTGAGCCATCAACTCTCTCTGGCTAAGAAAATATTCTAGGCCCCGTGGTTTTGGGCAAATGTAGTAGGAACTGCTCCAAAGACATGACCCAGGTTCCAGTACCTGCTCATCAACAACTAATGGGTTTGAAACACCTGCCCTTGTTCTTGTTGACTGATCCTTGCTTGGTGGATGAGTTTGTTGGGAGCCCGCGCAGAGAGAGCTCACTGATGGTGTGGCACTCTTAACGAGGGACCTGAGCTCCCCACGGGATACGATAATCAATCAAGAAGCACATTGTAAGTAGATCTGCTGTCTGACTCCTTATACATGCCTGTACACATAGGAAGGAGAAGCTTTCCTTTTTAAATCAAAACCAGTTTAAAAACCCATCATCTTGTCCTTGTTTCTATTTTGGCTTGAAGTGTGGTTCCATCCTGGTGGGATCACTTCCCCCCAGTGTGATGAGACACACAGTTGGGGTATTGTTTGTCTTCCTTGCTCTACCTCCAGTCTCAGGGCAAGCTGCCTCCCTGACCGAGACCATCATGCCTTCCATTATGTTGCCCATAAAATGGTACTGATGATACCTCCCTCTTAGGGTTATGACGTGGACTAAGTCAGCTAATAAATGGACCCTTCTTGATGCCGGACAGGTTGCCCTTTTAATCTTTTTATCACTACCACCTCTTCTAAGATAAACTTCCTTAATTTTAAATAAACTTTTCCTTTTCCCTCCATTTCTTTTTTCTGGAATCCCGCTTCAGAAGAAGCAGTATTTCATTCTGCTACCCACAGCTGGTCTCCTCTGATCTTCAATTCATCTATCCACTTTCACTTGCATCTTCTTCAGTCTCTCTTTCAACCACTGCCATCTTTTCAGCATACAACATTTGGGGACTCTCTTCCTTACTGTGTTTTCCCCCTCAATCTGCTTGCATCTTTCTCTCACCTTCCCCTCACTATCAAATTTCTTCAGAAAGTCGGCTGCCCCTGCTTCCTCTTCTTCACTTCCCAGTTCTTTGGTAGCTGCTCCATGAACTGGGTTCTATTCTAATCTCTCTATGGATACTGGTAAGGTAATTGGAATTTTCTATCCCAGTGGCCTTTGCCCAGTCCTCGCCCTCTGTCTGCTTTGATGGTGAGCCACCTCCTCTTTCTCAAAATTCCCTCCTTCTCTGTGACAAGGCCCTTTCCTGGACCTCCTCCAATATCCTCTGCATCCTTTGACAGTAGCTCTTTTACTAGAGACCCCCAAATTGGGTGGTACCTGCAAGACTTTCACCTCTGCACCATCTCCCTTGGCATCAAACCCTCTACCATAATGATAATTGGTTCCTCTGCTGTTAACTCCCAAGTCTTCATTTCCCAATTCTGCCCAGACTGAGCAGCTACACATCATGGCTCACGTGGCCTCCAAACTTGATAGTCTTGCTCACTTACTGTCCTCACCCATTGAGACTTAAATTGTGTCCACTAAAAAAATATGTTGAAGCCCTAACTTCTGGTACCTGTAAATGGGCTCTTATTTGGATATATAGTCTTTGAAGATATAATCAAGTTAAGATGAAACCATTCTCAATTAGGGTGGGCCCTGGTCTAACATGACTGGTGTCCTTAGAAAAAGAGACACACACATAGGGAGAATGCCACATATAATGGCAGAGGCAGAGGTCGGAATGATGTATCTACAAACCAAGGATTGCCAGTAACCACCAGAAGCTGGAAGAGGCAAAGAAGTATGCTCCCCTAGAGCCTTCAGAGAGAGCATGGCTCTGCTGACACTTTGATTTTGGAATTCTAGCCTCCAGAACTGTGAGAGAATAATTACTGTTGTCTACATAATTAACAAAGTTGTAGTACTCTGTTATGGCAGTCCGAGGAAACTAACATATCCCCTGATCTCCCCATGTGTGTCCCTATGGCACTCATCATCCTTTTAGGGATCCAAGCTGACATCTCAGAATGAACCTTGAAGCCCCTCTCCCTTACCTTGCTGCTGAGGTTTTCATTTCTGCCTCAACTGGGTGGAGATACTTTTCTACCTCTTCCCCAGTGGAGCGTTGTCACCCTGAATCTATTCTATCTCATCTCCTATCCATCTATCAAACTTCCTTCTATAATTTTCTTAAAATGGCTCTGATTTATTGGAATTACCTGGGGAGGTTTTAAAGCTCTTGGCCCACCACCACCTCTGACCCTCAGATTCGAATCTCTGGAGATGGGGCATGAACATCAGTATTTTCAAAACTTCCCAAACAATTCCAGTGTGCAGCCAGGATTGAGAACCATTGGCTAGCAGAATATCACAATAGCCAGAGGAAACTTAGGGAAAAAATGATAGATTTAATACAGTAGTTCCCAATTGGGGGTGATTTTGCCCTCTAGAAGGCACTTGGCAATGTATGGAAAGTTTTGGTTGTCAAAACTAGGATGGAACTACTGGCATCGAGTAAGTAGAGACCAGGAATGCTATAAAACACTCTACAATGCACAGGACAGCACCCACTCCTAGGCATTATCCAGCCCCAGATATCACTAGTGCTGAGCTTGAATTCCTAGTTGATGGGAAAGAATGGAGAGAAGCAGCAATGCTGACCTTGACTTTGGGGCAGACAGATACGGTCCATGCAAGTAAGGAAAATGCACATGCTACCTCATGCTGTAGTACTGCCTGGGCTGTGTGCCCATTCATCTGCCTGGTATGTTGAAACTTTTTATGCCACACCTGTTTCATCATGTGAAGCCTCAGCCTGCTGCTGACAAACTTATTCCTTTGCTCTCCTTTTGAAAATAAGGTTTGGTGGCATTTTTGCCAGAAGAGAGAGGCCCATCACCCTTCACATTGCTTTTGAGAATCTCAAAAATCACTGTTTGGTGACCCCCACAGCTCCTAATGAGGATACTGCCTGTTGTTCAATAAACAGCTGATTCGATTGGGAAGAGATGGGCTAACAGAGGCTCCTGTGTGCTCATTGTTATAGATATTAGCCAGTTTTGTGACAGTGGCCTACCTGGGAACCACCACTACCATTAAAGAGAAACACTAATGATGATGGCTTATATTTTCAGAGCTTTGCAATTTATAAGAGTTTTCATGTATTTATAAGAGTTTTCATATATATCATTCATTTTGGTTTGTCATTTCAGCTCTTAGCTTTATGTGAAGTCATTTCCTATAAATGGAAGTAAAACAAATATAGAGGAGGGACTGAGGAAATTATATCAGGAAAGAGAATAAGACTAAGGCATCGAGAGGTATTAAAAAATCACATTGGATGTAACATTAGGAAATTTCATTCTGATAATGGGAGACAAAGCTTTGCCAAATTAATAAAGCTTCGGGAAGATCTAATTTTGGAAAGGACCCAACTCTAGACAATCGTATAGTAAATTTCTGACTCTATACTATATTTCTAGTTTCTGGGTTTTTAAATTTCTGCAACATTTTGAGTACAGCATGGACATCTTAATATTTTGAATATTCTTGCTACCTTTTATGAAAAGTATCTTTTCTGCTTTAAATGTAAGATTTAAGAATTCTCTCCAAAGACTCAGTTATTTGCTACTAGAACACAGCTTTGATTTTATCATGGGGAGTAATGTGAGAATAGTAGTCACTTGACAATTTCTTTTAAAACACAATTTATTTAAAATTAATCTATTCGAGCAGACGAGGGATTTGCACACTAGAATGTGAAGTGAGGTTGTCTGGTTCTGGGACTGTTGCTCTGGGTATTGATATCCTTTGAGGGACAAAGAGGAAAGGTTGTGCCAGGCATGTGAATTATACTATGACATGGAATGTCTTCCAGGTCCCAGAAACAGCGTGGAAGGGTCTCAGGGAAACCCACTGGCTCTGAGTTGCCTTTGTCCAAGGTGGTCACTGTCATATCTTCCATGACTGCACTCTTAGCTCCTTCCTCAGGAGAGAAGTGAAAGGTACATTGGCTAGTTAGAAAGGAGGGGCTATCCATCCTTTCTAAGGAAAGGAACAAACCAGAAAGAAAATAGTCAATGCCAAGAATGGAAAACGAGGTGAATGGAGAGGTGAATGGAAAGATGAATGAGGCTTTGTCCCCTGGAGCTGCAGGACCCCTAGGAGGCTCTGCCCCTGGGTACTGAGTGGGAGGCTGGACTTCAGGAAAAAAAAATGTTTTATAAAACTTGAAAATTTCAGAGGAATTAGTTTGAAGGGATATGGAGACATCCCTTCTTGGCAATTAATGATACCCCACTGAGGAGCCATTCTGCGACCAAAAGAAACTTGAAATATAATTCTAGAAATTTGGAAGTAGACATTTGACAAACTTTATTGATAGTGATGTGACTATGAGAAGTATATACTGGTAGATCATTGTGCAACTTGAATTCCCTGTTGACTGAACAATCATAGTCATATAACGTACAATAGTGACTCAATTTCTGGCATACTGTTGGTGCTTAATGAATCTTGATTGAATAAATTAATGAATAAACAAACCAGTCAGCCAACCAGGATGATGTCCATAGGAGCCTACACAGGATTCTCTCACCTCCATCTTGTTGTGTTCAACACTTCCAGCATTTTTTGGGTCACAGGCATATAAGATACATAAAGCAAAGTTACTATACTTGGAGACTGTGTAGTGTTCTGAATATATTAGGAATATCTCTGTTTCTGCCACAGAGCTCCTAAAACCATTGGAATTTCCTTTGATAGAGAGCAGGAGAGATGTCTTTTGTTATGTTAACAAAAGGTAACTTTTGGAACCTAAGATTGGGGTTGGGTGCCAGAGGAGCCCATTGAGCCCCACCCTCACCCCACCCATCTCCAGGAAGGGGAGAGGGGCTGGAGATTGAGTTCAATTACCAACAGCCAATGGTTTAATCAACCCATACCTATGTGATGAAGCCTCCATAAAAAACTAAAAGAATGGGGATTCGGAGAGCTTCCAGGTTGGTGAACATGTGGAGACTTAGGGAAAGTTGCATACTTGGAGAGGGCATGGAAGATCTGCACCCTTCATCTGGCTGTTGATTCACATTCTTTAATATCCTTTATCATAAATTAGTAATCTAATAAGTAAAATGTTTCTCTGACTTCTGTGAACTGCTCTAACAAATTAAACCCAAGAGGTGGGTCATTGAGACCTCCGATCTACCCAGTCGGTTAGAACCTCACATGAAAACCTAGACTTGTGACCAGTCTCTGAAGAGGAAGGAGGCAGTCTTGTGGGACTGAGCCCTTCACCTGTGGGATCTGATGCTGTCTCCAGGTAGATAGTGTCAGATCTAAGTTAAATTGTACGACACCCAGTTGGTGTTGTAGAATTCCTTGATGGTATGGGGACCACTCCACCACACACACACACACACACACACACACACACACACACACACACACACACAGAATGAAATTGGTAACCAAAATTGGTAGAGACAAAATAAATCTGGTAATATCACTAATAGAATAGATCATAGGAGAAAAATCAAGATTATCTTTATAAGTTGGAAACTGGACCGAGATGTATAGGCACAGGCACAAAGCCCTATATGTGAGATAAACATTTCAATTGGACCATAGGAGCCTCCTATTTTGAGAGCAATGAGTCTTGTTCCTGTCCTTATCATGCAACCAGAACTCTTAAGGAAGTTCCAATGATTCTTTGGTGGTAAAAGGTACTTTCTGCTTGTCAGTCCTCATCCTTGTTGCTTCTTCTATAGCATTTGACACTATCTGACACTGCTAACTTTATGCCCTTCATGGAACCTTTTCTAATTCTATAATCCCACTTTGGCCTTGTTCCCTGATTTTCTAAATTTTCCTTCTTAGTCTTTTTTTTTTTAACCCTCCCTTTAAAGGTTTTCCTTTACTTTTTTATTTAAAAGTCAATGTTCCTTAAATTCTAATCTTAGTGTATTTGTAGTTTATATCTCTCTCTGGTCATTTGTTAACCATTCGTTTAAAATATATTTGTTGAGGACCTACTATGTGCCGGGGACTGTTCTAGGATATGGTACTACAGCAGAGGCAGAACAGACAAAAATTTTGGCCCTTTAGGGACTTATATTTTGGGGAGAGAAAGAGACAATTGGGTCATGGTTAAAGCAATAATGAAAATCACACCTAGGAAAGGGGACTGGGCATGTCAGGGCTACAATTTTAGTCAAGAAAGTCAGAGAGATTCCTCTGAGAAGGTGGCTTTTGAGCAGAGCTGGACTTCCTGTACTCCCAAGGCTTCCTCTGCACCAAAGCCTCCCAGATCCTTGTCTCCAGGCAGCCCCTCTCTTCTGGAGCCATATACCTGAATGCCTCCTGCATGCACAGCTCCTACAGGGTGTCTCAGGACACCAGAAACCACACATGCTCATCTTCTCTACCAAACTTCTTCCTCCTCTTTGGATCCCCATTTTGGTTCCCAGTGTGACCACCTCCACACTCACCCAAGCTAGAAACTCCTTCACACCCTTCTCATCCCTCTTGCCACCCCATGCAGACACATCCAGTCAGATGTCATCTGGGTCCTCACATCCTCCCCATGCTATAATTCGGGCCATCAATGTCTCTTGCTTGTACTATTTCAGGAGACTCCTCTACTCTGGCCCTGCCCTGCCCTGCTGTGTTTCACATTACCAACAGAATGACCTTTGCAAAGCACAGATCAGGTTTGCTTTCAAGCCTTCCATCTCTACCCGTTGCCTCCAGGATTAGCAAGGCGTTTGGTTCCCAACCTACTGTGTCAGCCATCTCCCTTCATTTCCCTCCCACCACCCAGCAGCCCACCACACATACACCCTATGCTCTGGACCCTCTATCAGAAGAATCATCTCCCCAACACTTTAACAATACCCTTTTTTTTCTTTTTGTATGCTTTCCAATTTTTCCTGGAACACTCTTTTCCTTCTCTCCCTTTTTTTTGCCTGGCAAGTTTCTAACCAAGTGCAGTAGCCAACTCAACTCTGCAAAGCTTTTTCCAAACTCTTTTCTCTTTCTTCTTATCTTCTTTGTTGTGATACTATAGTGCTTGTGGCCAGTAAGAGTGCCCTGACTTAGGAGGGTTCTTGGTGCTTCCTTAGTCTGTGGGTGACATCGAGACAGACAGGTACCATCTCTTGTTTATGGCTGCGTTTCTTGTAGATATTAGTACTTGGAATGTTATTCTATGCGTGTTTACTGAACTGGCTGGAATTCTTTAGAAGATGTGCAAATACATAAGTTCAACCATATGAAACTACTGTTCTTCTTAGTCAATATTAGCAGTTTTGTATGGTTCAATCTAATACATCTATTTTGCAGCAATATTTGCTATTCTTACTTTGGCTTGCAGAAGTATTCTTACCTTCTGTCAAACTGCCTTAACACATGGGGTCAAGGAATTGTTTTTGGCTCACATTTCTCATCCTACTTGTTCTATATATCCAGTTTTAGTGGCCAAAATGGATGCATACCTGAGAAATGTTATAAATATTTATTCTTCTTTCTTGCTATTAACAATCTTTCTATTATGCTTTTTTTTGTGATTCAAATGGGTTATCATAAACATCAGTGAGGTTTTGAGGCTGTTGATATATAAAGTTACAATAGTAATTTTTGGCATTGTCATACATTATTGGCCTAATGAAAAGAAAATGAGGAAGATACGAATGAGGCAAAAATGATGCATTGTTCATTTACATGGAGTTTTTCAGGGTGAAAGTATATCAAGGTGTCAACTGGAGACTTTATGACTATTTTGTGTCGTGGTTATGATTTCCATGACTGTGATACAGAACTAGAATCACCCTTTGGTTCGGCATACCTTCCATATTCTACCTTCCCGTTCTTATCAATATTTAAAAGTAATATTCTTAAACCATAACCAGAAAGTTGTTCTATCCTTACGTTCTATAAGTGAATGATTTCACTAGATGCTCTTAAAATAAAAACTAATAATATAGCTAATCGTGATTGCCCCTTTTTGTGCTGAATTGAATTGTTTTCGTATTAATTCTTACTTGAACTGCAAGGGAGAACAAAGTTGTCACAGAGCAACAGTTGCAATCTCTTTTTCTGAATGCACCTAAGTAGTCTTTGCAAAAATGTTTAAGACAATCCTGTTTGGACACATCATCAGGTTTTCCTATGGTGCTAGTTCATCGCAAATGAATCTGTTTTTGAAAGTGTGAAATTTTACACTGCCATGCTTCTTAATCCCCTTGCCATGAGACAATAAAATTGGCCGGGTCCATAATTTAAGGCAATAGCTGATTGTGGGCTTGGTCTTCTGGTATGATAGTTAAAGGGTAAATGAGATGGAAAATTAAAAGAAAGTGTTGAAACAAGCTAAACTGGTTCCCAGAATCTTTTGTGGTTTAACAGGGCCTCAGGTATTGAATGTGGAAGGATTTGGGGGTTATCTAAAGCTAATGTGTTAAGAGATCAAGTTGTTAGAGGATTTTGATTCAGGATCTTATACATTTTTTAAAGCATTGAGCAAGAAATCCTCAAAACTTGGGAGAGATTTTTTTTAGAAGAGGGTGGTTTATGTTGGCTTCTAAGATGGATGTTCAATGCAACCAACGAGCAGACTCTGTTGTCAGTCAGGGAACCCTTTGCCCTGTGGTAAATAGTCATCTCTGTATTTGACTTGATCTTCTATACATTTTTTTGATAGGGACAATGAAAGTAAGTGGGTCAAACAAATGCTTAAAACATGCTACAGAAATTAGTGATGCTTAGAAACAAGTGGCTCATCATGCTAAAGGCGTATATGCTTGGGTGCGTCGAGAACACTGGTATCTGGTGGGACTGCAAGGATGCTTGTGAACGCAATCAAAATGATCAGTAGTACAGTAGCCTTTATGCTGAATATTTTGAATGCTCTTGAAAATACCCTTTGACTTTGTGGGGTTCTAATGAATAAAGTTTCATTCCAAGAAGCCATCAAAATATCAGCTAGATATACTTGTAGCATACTATGATTATTTTAAAATAAGGACAGGTGTCCCTTTAAGAATTAGGCTTGAGCTGAAGTTTCTCTTTCTATCACATATGTTAGCTAGAGATCAGGAAGCAGGTTCTAATAGTAAATTGCTAAACTGTTATTGTTACACCCATGTTTGGGTTTTGTTCTCACTTTACATATCTCCCCATCTCATATATATGTTTAGGTCAATCAGTCTATTTAGAGATTTGCGAAAGACAGAGATGAAAGCAAGCAAATAAAACAGAGACCACGGGCAAGTCCTTTGACTATAGTCTGCCAGGGTCGGGGGTAAATGAAATAAATCACGCTGCGTTGCCCCATCAAGGAGTCCCACAGGAAAGAGTTTGCTTATGAAAGACACACATTCCCCCGAGGGAACATACATCCTGGCTGACCAGCTGAGTCACGTGGTGGGAGGGGGCTCTTTCTTCTCCACATCCCCTTCTCTGATGTCACGAATCTCTTCTTTCCTGGGAGAATTCATTAGCATTCAGTGGGTGCAATTGGCAAGGAGAAAAAAGGGAGGAAGGGGCCCAGTGGGGAGCGAGTCCTTGTCCCCTCGGAGCCGCATTGACACTCGAGGCACAATCGGGCACAGAATGGCTGTTTTATAACTGGGATCCTCCGTGACGTATGGCTGCCTGCTCCTTGGCAGCTGTCTTTATGGACCAGTAGGCAGAGGGAAATTGACGCTGCCGAGACTTTCGCATCTTGGAAGGCACTGTAATCGACTGTAGTGAAGAACAGAACCTCTCAATCACGCGAGTGTAAATAGGAGACGGAGGGGAGTCCGAAGAAAAGGAAGAGGAGGGGAAAAGTGTGTGCTGGGGAGCGGGGAAAAGCATTTTTGGTGGATGGTATGAAGCCAGCCATGGAAACTGCAGCCGAGGAAAATACTGAACAAAGCCAAGAGAGAAAAGGTACCCAGCGCTCTGACAATAGCCTGTTTAAAGCTTTTCACTGGGGGTGCTTAAAAAGGGGTAGCCCGGTTTTGTGTCTCTTGTAAAATAGCTCAGAAGTAATCCCTATGGCACGGTCTTGCTTTCAGGGGGGCTTTTTCCTGTGGGCTGATATTAAATTAATAGAGCAGCCTGTCTGCCATCCATTCCTGTTCCAAATCTTTCTATCAAACGTGCTATTTCACGGAAGGGTGTCCGCAGTTTGTCATCTTGGTACTGGGATTGGGGAAACTGTCTTTTTTTTTTTAATAGAATGTCATGACCTAAGTTCTGTATGTTAAATTCCAGGGACATGGGTTGCTTTGTTTTCTGCTTCTGCCGAGGAGAGGCACATATAGTGACGATTATGCTTTGCTTCTGCTAATCCCGTGGCGATTTGGACACTCTCTCATCTTCTTATTAAATACACTTGCAATTTCTGTGTATCTGGCCCTGACTATGACATGTCATAAGTATTTAAGTTGGAGCTTGAGAGAAGGGACATCAGCTCTGTCACCTAGTGCTGATGGAAGCAGGGGTAGGGGGGTCTTCTATTTATGATTGGAGATTTAGGGCAGGAAAATTGATAAAAGTCCTGTTCCTTAAAGAGAATCTCAAAACATGTCACGATGTTGACATACACAATGTTTTGTCTCGTTTGTTTTTGAGAAAGAAGCATTTTGTGGTAAGAAAATGGCAGAAAATAGAAACTAAAATTTATGCTGTTAGGTTAACGGCATTTCACTGCATGGTAAATTCTCTCCCTCACCTAAAAGTTGTAGACTGTCACAAGGGCAAGGGACATCTTCTGTAACTGCAGTGGCTCTAATATCAAAAGCCATCATGCTGAGGTTATTTCTCATAGCCCTGGTGTCCACTGACAGTCACTAAACAATAGTAGTTCTCCAGAGTGGAAGTACAACTATATTTTAATTATGAATATGTAGGTTAAACTGAAAAACTACTGAGAGTCAACCATTTTATACGATAAAAAACGGCAATTTCATGGTTTCAATTTAACAGAACACTGGCATAGAAGCTGCTTGATTTTACATGGAATTTTTTCTGTGCGCAATACTTAAATAATGTCGTATCCTAAACAGAACAACTTCATTTTTTAAATTAATTATTTTTTAAAGTGTGAACATATACGGAACAAAACTTTGCCATTTTAACCATTTTGAAGTGTATAATTTAGTGGCATTAAATCCATAGCACTTTAATTTTAAAATTGATCGTTCAGTTCAATCTTGTATCAAACCTACTGCTCCCCACCAAAAAAAAAAAAAATGATAGCCAAAAAAAATGGTGCCTTTTCTTGTATGTATGTTTTGAATTTACACAAATGAGCAAATAACAATAAGAGAATGTTTGTGAAGCTGAGGAACTGAGATGAAAGTTTAAAGCTTCATGGTGATCAGAGATGAAGTTTGGGGGTGTAATCGTTTAATGGCATTTTTGCAGGGGGCCTATCCAAGTTAATAGCAGGTGTTTTTTTTTTTTCCTTAAAATAGATGACTTTGTTTAACACACTCTTTTTATTAATACGGTGTTTGCCAATGTCAGATGACACCATTTTGGTCTCTGGAAAAACATACCTTTCTTTTTTGTCTCCAAAAGCAAGCAAAGGGATAAAGCCAATATAAAATCCTTACTACACAATTGTGTATCTCGTCATCATTTAGTCTTATGGACCGCTATTATTTTATGTTAATTAATATTATTTAATACCAAATCCGCAGGCTGCCACTCTATCGATTGACCATCTGTGTATGAAAACTCATTAGCTATGTATGGTTTTTAGAGACAGAGTTAGAAGCAAAGATAATCCCTGGAAGAACTTTAAAAATTGCCAAAATTAATAAAAACTAGCAATTTGGTAAGGAATTCAAAAATGCCAAGTTACGAGCTTGAGTGAGACTGGGAGTGCCTTTTTGCTGCATCTACGGGTTGGGATTGCTCTGTGACCCACCCATCGTAAATGCTGAACCAAAGGGTGGTATCTCAACTGCTCTTAAGTAGACAGAGCAAGTTCATAACTGCACAAGTGAAAACTCACACAAGTGTCACCTTTGTAGTGTTCATAGTTTGCTCACCCGTTGTCATTCAAGTGACATACATAGGCATAAAACGATAATCACACATGTTTCTGCATGCTTATCATTCTAAGATTCCTTCAGATTTTAGTTTCAATACAAAATAAATGTTTGCTTTATTGAAATGATCATTTAAAAATTTGATACAGAGAATGCATTATATAGTTCTTGAGCTGGTGGGTCTGTTTTTTTTTACTCTAAGACTTTTAGCAAGGGATTAATTTACCAAATTTAAACCTATCTATTTTGTCACTTCCCGTTGTTTTTTATGCACATATATTTTTCCCCTTCTGTTCTTTCTTTTGCTCTCAATAGTTAGCACTAGGGACAGTATCTGTCTCTTAATTTGGGCTATTACTGTCCAATGGCTGGTGCCCAGTAGCTTCTCAATTAGTAGCTTTAGATAATTACCACAATGTCATTAAGAAATAAATTAAATTTAACTTTATAAACTGACCTCAACTTTTCTAGTTGGTGTCACTCTTCCTGAGAGTTTGAGCAGGACAAAGAGAGATGTTTCTTTCAATGAAATCTGAATGACTTTGTTCCTATTTTAAATAAAAATAAGCCCTTAAGAAAAAAGAAAGCAAATGTGTTTTTGAAACAGCCTCATAGCTTTTGTCACAGAAAACTGCTGGATGATCAAAGTTCACAAGAAGCATTTAGTAGTTATTCAGGAATTTTTAAGGAACGCAATCAGATTTTCTCGGATGGATATAAGAAATGCCAAATTGTTACAAATGACAGTTTTTAAATTGGAAGCGTTACATTAAATCAAAGTGTGAGAATTGAATAAGCAGATTCATTGAAATGGAGTAAGTGGAGGAAATGAGTAAGACAGAATCAAAGGAAATAGATCATGAGACTCAATAATAAAGAATGGAGAGTTAGGTTTCTATTTATTTCTGTGGAGTATTACTTGATGTCAATTCATTTGTGAAAACCAATGCATTTGGAATTGCTGGGAGTGCTGAATCACAGGGTAGAAAAACAATTGAATCAACTGCTCTGTTGCATGAAGAAAAAAACCCTAAATATCTGTGATGAAAATTATTTTTATTATATGTCAGAAATTCAAATCTCCTGAAGCAAATAGTCAAGCTAGTTCAGTTCCTATGAATCATTGCTGAAATAAATTCTAAAATTGCAGGCATCAGATTAAGTTCCTAACCACATAAGAAGAAAAATGTAGTAAATCGCAAATAAAGTATAGTTTAAAATAAATTACAAGACATAGTCAAAATAAGAAATGAATTCAAGTCGTTGACTTGATAAAAAAAATTAACACATCCATTTAAATCTTTTTAATTAATTGGACATAATTTCTTATGTGCTTAGGGAATTTTTATTTGTTTGTTTGTTTGTTTTAGCAAACCCTCTCTTCTTTTTCGTTTAGGAAGAAAAGCACTCCTCTGGGATATATGACCTGTATGTTAAAAACCCAGAGCGACACATTTAACATGTCACTCTGTTCCCGGTGATCTATGAAGTATTTGATTTTGAGATTTTTATTGACGTTCTCTAACTTGATTATATGAATACGGTACAGAAAATGTTTTAGATGCAGTTTTTCCCTATAAGAATCTGCAAAGGAGGACATTCGAGGAGAGGGTGTCTGGGGATTAGGCTGTAGAGGAAAGCATGGCTGGCCAGATGGTACTGGACATATGTGGTAGGTATGATACAGCTTGCTTTTATGTATTTTTTTGGAAAACTTAAGTGTGGAGAGGATCTGAACGAGCCATTTGGTGCATCTCCTACTTTTATATTATTGTTTTCATTAGCATACTTTTCAAGACTTGGTCTTGCTGTTTCATTAGACAAAGAATTCTGAAATTTAGTTTTAATTCTGGAATTCAGTCCTCGAAATTTAGATTTGCCTTCCTTGAAATTGAGTCGAAATCTTGAATTCAGAGTACAATGTTAAAAATTGTATTTCTCTGTTATTTGGAAGTAGAGGTCAATATAGAGTAGATCATCTTAATTAACTACATGATTTATTACCTTTGATGTATCTGAGAGCATGTAAAATAGCCAGTTGTCCTCATGACGTAAATATCCCCTCACTGGGACTGATGATGAATTGAATTATTCCAAAGATACTCTTTTTTCTCTGGGGGACCAGATGTACATCCATGTCGAGATGGTTGGCCAGGAATAGGGATGGCCGTGGGACAGAGGAAGAAGGTGACACACACTGGCTTTGAAGAGCAGGAGGCTACAGTCCCAGCTCACAAATGTACCTGGTTGTTCATTCATATATTTATTCATTCAATAATGTTCTCCTTTGAGCTGTTATCCTTCTGTCCTCTCAGCTCATGTCATAGCAGTAAAAGGGTGCTAAATCATTTTAGGGACCATTATTTGTAGTATGATCTTGGTTTTAACCATGATTTTGCCGACTGGTGGCAGATGAAACAGCAGACAACAATGCCAGAGAGAATTTTGACCCTTAGTCAGCCCAATGATATTTCTCTTCAGAGAATATGTAATAAGTGAAAATAGTTTTCTATTTTATAACTTGATTTCATTAATTGCATTAACTTCTTTATATATTCCAGCTTTATTTGCTATATTCAAATCAAAGATCAACACACTTCATCTGTAAAGGACCAGAATGTAAATATTTTAGGCTTTGTGAGCCCCACGGTCTATGTTTAACTACTCAAATCTACCACTGTAGCATGAAATAGCCATATATAATATATACACAAATGGGTGTGGCTGTGTTCCAATAAAACTTTATTTACAAAAACAGGTGGCCATTGTTGCTGACCTCTGCTGTATTCTATAGTGTTGTTATAGCTTTCCTTTCATATTTTAAATAGTAGCTAAAAATGAAGAATGATAGAGCTTTCAAAGACCTTGCCCAGTGAATGTGGTCTTTCCAGGACATCTGTCTTCATCACTCAGTTGCTTCCAGTGATAATTTCCTAGTTGCTAGAAAGTAGAGCAGTCTGCGGTTCAGTTATTCAGCCTTGTCACTAAATCACATTATCTAAGTAAATGGGAAAAAAAGTGTACATGACACTGTTTTGTTTTCCTTTCCTCAATTTCCCATTGTTTGTTTCATACTCACCTTTGGGGATGAGTAATAACAGTTGTGTCTATGGACATCAGCCATCACCACTCACCTCAGCCTCAACCATAAATATTATCTCAGATATCACAGTCTTTTGCACTTCTTCAAGAATATAGCCTCCTGCCCTTTGCTCTCTCCTACTCTCTGAGAGGAACATTTGTCTTCTTTCCATAAGGCAGGATCTTCCTGGGTATGCACATTTTCCCATTTCTTGCCAGTTGCCCAGAACTGACATATTATTAATATAGCATTCAAGCTGAGACAAGCACGTGACTCCCTTCTAAGTGTTGGGACCCTGTATACTGTGTTCTTTGAAAGTTTATAAATAATTTATAGTTAATGTCTTCATTTAAGTTTGGCTCACAAACATAAAATAGATGAGATTTTCTTTTCTTTCCTATCTCAAGATTTACTGTTGTAAAAAGGCCTTCTCAGATGCACTGCTGGGTATTTTTATGCAAATTAAGCATCTCAGGCATGGCTGCCATGTTGTTCTCAGAAAATATAGTCCATGCTTTTCATTGCCTTGCCTAGCAGTCTGTGCCTGATTTCCCAAATGTCTGGAGACTTCCCCATCCCCATGAAATGAAGACAGAGAGTACATGTATCCTACGCTGAGATTCCCCAAATCGCACAGCCCGGCCTGGGTAAGGTCAGGGCGCTGGGGACAACTAGGGGTTCATTTTTTGGTCCACATGGTCCCAGGGTGCTTCTTTACATTCAACCAAATATTTATTTAGCAGACATTTATTGGGCACCTACTGTGTGTTGGACCTGGAGAAAATTTTTTAATTTTTCAGATCAAAAGTGATCTGAGGATGAAATTTTTCAGAACAAAAGTGATCAAGCTACATGAACTCCTCTTGCCCGAAGTTGATATGGAGGGCTCACAGCCACTTTACCAAGAGGAAATCAGAGCATACATACCATGAGGCAACCTGACCTTCTTCTGGCTCTTTCCATCAGCCCCACTAGGTTTTTTTTTGCTTTCAGAAAATGAAGCACAAACCATGACTAAGAGAGAATCTCCTGAACAGCAAAGCAAAAATCTAAATTCAGGGAAGGCTAAGAGTTAAGTTTTAAGAGCCCTGAAATAATGTCAGCAGCTTGGGACCAGAAACATTTCTCTAGGACACACAGAGGCACAACCCACCTGCCAATGGACTTCAGAAAAATTCTTGTTGAGCTAACCACTGCTTCAGCAAAAATGGCAGCAAATGCACCAGCCTCAGTAGGATAACATGGTGGTTTCAAAAATGTGCCACGTGGAGTCAAAATGCCCATGTTTATACACAGGATCCTCCACCCCTGGCTGCACGATCGTGGGCAAGTGACTTAACTTCTCATTGCCCTCTGTTTCTTCATTTGTAAAGATAGAATAATAATAGTACCTATTCCATAGGGTGGTTGTGACAAACGAGGTAATGAATGCGAGGTGCTTTGCATGACGATAGCATGACATAAGCACTTGAACTTATCACTATCACCATCGACAGCAAAAATAGGTTCAATGTGCAGTTCTGATTGTCCTAGCTTTTTTTTCTTTTCCATGTCTTTCAAAGTCTTTAAATGTCTTCAAATGACATTTGACTTAAAGCCAAAAAAAGTTTTCTCTAAAGCACCACCTAGAAAAGTATGTTTCCACTTCCTAATCGGAAACACCTTGAGAGTTTGCAGAGACCACGGAGAGTGGTGGGGATTTTGACAAGGCTTTGTGAGGTTTTAAGGGGACCTGGTCGGGGCATCTGCTCTGTTGCCTCACAGTGCGGTAGTTTTCTCAGTCATTATCCTCGGTGACGTGAGTGCCAAATGGAGCGTTGTAACCTGATCATCTGATGGGATAATTACCTATGTCAATACTAGAATCACTTTTTTTATCCTGAAATATTTGTGGCACCCCAGAGGATATCACTCCTTCTGAGGTTTTATGCAATTCTCAAATATAAGCTGGCATAGTCATCTTATGGTCTCTTAGGGATTTCAAGATTGTAATTCAACTAATGGTTACCAGCAGCCTCTCTGTGTCAGGCGAATTAGTAGATTTTTTTCTCTCTGATCCCCTAAGTAGGAAATGTAGTCATATTACCAGCTATATGAGTCCCCAGGAGGCCACTCGTCACCTTATATGTGAGTAAGCAGTGGTTGGAGCCCAAGGCAAGCAGCCCTCGGTCTATAAAACACTAGATGATCATTGGATCAGGATTTAATCCAGAACATTCTAGACTGAAGTACCATGTTTAAAATAAGGTGACAGAGAATACTGCAGATGTCAGTGGGAAAGACAGGAGTTTCATCCGAGAGTCAGCAGACCATGGGGTTCTTTGCCAGATTTTTAAGGCTGGAACTGGACACTATTATGGAGGGTGAGCCTGTAGTCACCTTTGCTTGTGCAGCTGTAGTAATTATGGCACTCTGTGGGTCCGAAAGAGAAATAAACAGAACAATATTTTCGCAAGAAGCCAGATTTTTGCTATGAATAGTGTCTGCCCAACATGAGCATTCTAAGGGGTAATGGGTGGGGGAGGTGAATAAAATAAGGAAAGAAAAGACAATTTTGGTGATTTTTGTAAACTTATTCAAAAATGGAAGAGACTCCGACAGTTTCAATTTATCATGCTGAGTTGATAAGATGGTACTGAATGATTGCGTTTCAATCACATATTTTAAAACTCCCCCTTGCCTTTAACTATATGGTAAAAGAGTAACTAAAAATGCTGATATAAAATCTTTGCTGGAAAAAGAGACACTGACTCTTTGCCACCTGAAATTGGCAGTGAACAGCAGAGCTGAAATGGAAATTGGCAGGTACCACTGGATGTACCCAGGCTCAAAGAACCACCAGTACCATCCCGTGCCAACCCTGGGGGACAGGGCTAGCCCCTTGAGCAGTCCAGGTAAATACAGCCTTGGGGTGAATTCTAATAGCAAGTCAACTGTTATCGTTAATATTATTTGTAATGGTTCTTTCAGATTGGTGATATTTTATGTTTTGCTTGATGCATTTATTTGTTCATAGGGGCGTGGGTGGAATTGGCCCTTTAAAAATTTTTGAATCATCTTTTTTTCTCTCCTCCTCTCCATTCCACCCCATCTTTCGCCTCTCTCGTCTCCCTCCTCCCCTTTTCCTCACCCTTACCTTTTCTGAAAGGGAGCAGTGTACAGTGAGATATGCCTTTGGGTTAACCACAAAATTCCCAGTGTCTGAACCAGTAATGGGAGGAGAAGGGGTGTCACCCATGTCCACGTTGGGACTGAGAACTAGGCCAGGACACTTGAGGAGCATTGGCTCCGAGAGTACTGTGGGTGTCCCCAAATGTCTCCTCGGCCCCACTGCTTTGTATCACTTTGATTTAACATCAGTCATCACCTTTGAGATGGGAAAATCAAAGCCCACGAAATGAGCATCGGATAACTATACAGGTGTACACGATCCCATCAGGTAGGTCCATTGGGTCCAGTTTCCAGTTTCCTTGCTCATGAGAAACACTGGTCTCTCAGGACTGCTAGGTGCTGGGCCTGGGTGAAATGTATGTCAGTTGATTTGGGGAGCCAGGAGGGGGAGAATGCTGAGCAATATGGACATCCACCTGCCACATGTTGCCAAAGTCTACCCATGTCAGCTCAGTTAGCTAAAATTCAGTGGTCTCAAGTTACTTAAAAATGAATATAAAAGGGATGGTGGTGGGTCAAATAAACACAGTGGGTTTAAAGTATTGCTATCATTTCGCATGAACCCATAGCATCATTGTCCCCAAGTAGTCACTTACTTTTTCAGGAATACCTAAGAAATGACAACGTGGAAACTACAACTCTAGATAGAGCAATCCTGAGGTACAATGTCAGACACCTACTGAATTACAAAGTCACAACACCTGTAATTTAATAAATTTTTTCTTTTAAAACCTAAATTGTGGCTTCACATTTCATTAATATGTAATGTGACTTTAGATTTAGTTCATGAGCTATGTCTTCCTTCATTCTACATAGGGCTGTCAGGCACCAGCTCCGTGAATGCCTGAGCAGTGCTAGTTAGAAAAGGTGAGCAAGAAGGGACATCAGACATTGGTTCTCATAGATCCTTTAAAGAATGGAGGGTTCTGGAATCTAGATTTTTTAAAAAGTTGCCACTAGACATGACATAGCCATATAATGGGATACTGTTCAGCGATAAAAATGAAGTACTAGCACGTCCTACGACATGGAAGAATCTCAGAAACATTATGCTGAGTGAAAGAAGCCAGACACCAAAAAACCAAATATTGTATGATTCCATTTATATTAAGTTTCTGGAATTGAAAAATCTACGGAGACAGGAAGTAGATGAGTGTTTGCCAGAGGCTGGGGGAGAGGGGCATGGGGAGTGACTGCTGATGGGTACAAGAGATCTTTTTTGGAGTGACAGAAAATTTTTTTTTAATTAATTTGTGGTGATGGTTGCAGAACTTTGTAAATTTACTCAAAACAGGTGAATTTTATATATAAACTATATCTCATTAAAGCTATTTCTAAAAAGCTTCCCCATCCTAAAAAAAAAAGCACCATCAGATGTGCACAGTTCAATGTTACAGAAGGAGAACAGGAAAAGGGTATGTGTTAACGTGACAAGAAGGTCCCCAAGCTATCAGAAATTACTGCTTGTGAGAGAACGATATTCATTTTAAGAATGCATTAGAAGACAGCAGTCTAGTTGGAAATTGAAGAAAAAAAAACTATGTTTTTCCTGGATTGTGTGGTAAAGAGTAAACATCAATATCTTATGAGGGAAAAGCGTGCTAACAATTGTTCTTGATGAGTTTTGTCCACTGGTTGAGCAGTTCCCTATAAGATCACTGGAAAAATACTTTTTTGACCCTACAACCAAACACTGGAATATGGGGATTCTAACTAGTAGTGGCAGGCGCGACAAAAAATACAAGGCTCCTATTTCTTTTCTGAGACCTTTGGGGCCAAATTTGTTTCAGAATTCAGAAGAGTTTGGGCTTTTGAAAAGTAACATGGCGCCTACACCATGTGCTACATGCCATCACCAGCAAGGTCTGGGTGCTCCCACAAATCCAACACATTATCTTTATGGCGAGCCTAGGTTGGGTAAATGGAGCCTGTAAACAGCCTTTTGTCCATTCAGGTCAGATTTTGGCACCAAGTAAGTTCAGATCAGAGTAGGTTTTGTTGCCGGATGAGCTAGACCTATAAATCAATCGACCAACCAATCAACCAACCAACCTTTGTTTTTCGAGTTTTGGGGATTCTGGAATGGTACGATGAGAAATTGTAGAACCCTAATGGTATTAGGTGTCTGGTGATAGCTCATATGAGAATTCCATAAACAAGCAGGTTCCTGTTTGAGGGGGAGAAACAAACTCACGGAACTTGATTTATAAAATTATCTCCACCCACACGTACTTTGAACTTTTTCTGTGCAGTGACTGAAGTCACTGGAAAAATAAGCCTCTGTGTCACACGCGTTGGGACCATTTGAGTGTGGAGCCAGCTGCAGAGCCCTTGCATGTCAGATAGTATAAAGAATACAGTACAGGCCCCAGAGTGAGGGGACCGAACCCAGCCATGTTGTCACCTTCTCAGTTGCTTGGAGATTTTGTTGGCTTCTGAATCCCTGCAGTTGGCATTCTGTACTTAGATCCCAAACCAGATGGTATGAGGGAAAAAAATAGAGAATTCCATATGGCTCTGTGTCTTTTGATTTTTTATTTTTTGCAGAGTTCTCAGTTTCTTTCAAGTGGAAGAGGGGGGAGAAGGTTTTGATCAGGCTGACCAGATCTTTGCCAAAGGAAAATGCCTCCCCCGCGCGTTTGGTGATTATAGTACAGACCACTCTCCCCGGCCCCACAGCTTCCTTATTTCCCACTGGAAAAGTCCAGTGGTTCCAGTTTCCTTTGCCTTGATCTTTTCACATTTTACTTTTTTGGTGTAACTTCCCAGTCCAATTACATTTTTAGAATTTGGATAGTTAATCTATCACCATCTGTTGCTTTTTCTATTATTATTTTCATTTTTGAACTTCTTGAGATGTAGGTAATACCTACACCTTCTCTAGGCCTTCGGGAAATGAAAGTATGGAAAACATGGATGGCCACATGGGCAACCCCGTGTGATGCTGTCTGGGGCTCCTAGGCCTCAGATGGCAGCAGCAGTGAAAGAAGGAATCGTTAAATAGTTCATGTGCGTTCAGTGAGTGGACTGTTGTGCTTAACGTGTAGGGAGGGAATACTTCTGGCTACTGTCAGTTGTGTTTCACAGACTTTAGAGTATAGTCTTAAGAGAATTTAGATCCTCTATTCCAAGTGTGGTCCGTGGACCAGCAGAATTGGCATCACCTGGAAGCTTATTACAAATGCAGAGTCTCAGGCCCCACTCTGGACCTGCTGGATCAGAATCTACATTTAACAAGATTTCCAGATGCTTCCTGTGCACATTGAAATTTGAAAAGCGCTAATTTAGAGGAAGGTTCAGGAGCAAGAAGAGAACAGACAGGAAGGAATCGAAGTGAATTTACCCTTGAGATCTAGACATCGCTTTATCTTTGAAAAAGACAGAATTGCCTAAGGTGTTCATTCTTCTCTGTTTGTGAAGAGACACATAAGGATGACCAGTCATAAATACACTGAGTCCTGCTTAGTTTGAAGGTCTGTGACCTTGACTCTCTTACCTACTTTTCTGAAAGCATGCCTCCTCTTATTCCTTTGTTTAAAATCTTGCTGAAGGAGAGTGAGGAGGAGCAGTGAAAGTGGGAGGGAGAGGTTTGTTTCCTTGTGCCAAAGAGGGGGGCAAAAAGAAACTGGTTGATCGGAGCTTGGGGGAAATTTTTAAATGTCCCTCATCACATTCCTTAATAAAATCCAGTGATGCACAAGATACTGTTACTTAATATAGGCTATAAGCTAATGGGTCAAGAACAACTGTTCATCCACTGGTCAATCTGTAGTTCAGCCTTCAATCTGACAGGTAAGGAGTAGAAAAACCAACCCATTTACCGATTACTAATTCCCAAATCCTAATTGCTCTGGTACTTACTTGGGTTAAGATGGCCATAGATAATTCTAGAATAGAAGTCCAAAGAGAGCCCCTCTTCCATACAATGGAGAGTGTGGGAAGAGTACGGGAGGGGCAGGGACCTGCAGAGAGGACAAGTAAGCATCTCACCTGTTCACCGCTGTGACTCAGGTCATATGTTTGGTGCTTTGTATCTGCCCAGGTATGACTTGAGAAGGCGGGCCCCTGAGATCCCCAGCCTTTCTCTCTATGGCCCCCGCTAGGCTGAGTGTGGGAACCACCTCTCATAGATCCACTTTATAGACTGACACCTGTGGATATGAGTCCGAGGAAATGCTGTCGGATTTTTTTGTTTTTCTTTAGTGTCACTCTTTCTTAACGTAAGTTTGTAAGGCTACCAAGTTTGAGGTCTTTTCTGAAAACACTTGAAATGTATTTCAAAAAGAAAAAAACATTAATCTTTTTGGGTACATCTTTGAGCCTCTAGTGGTTGAGTATTTTTGTAAATAAAATTTTATTAGAACCAACCATGCCCATTCATTTAGATTGTCTGGCTGTTTTCCTGCTATAATAGCAGAATCGAGTCGTAACCATCATATGCCCTGCAAAGCCAAAATTATTTACTATCTGGTCCTTAATAGGAAAAAAATGCCAGCCCTACTTAGAATAATTGCATTCTTAGCACATCTTGCAAATTCAATCCACTTCAGGTAGGCAACACCTAAAAACACTGCTTGCCACTCAGTTATCTAAAATCTTCTACACTCACGATCCCTCACCTTCTTCTCTCCAGGCTCCAAAATCCTTGCTCCTGGGTGGGTGGGGGGCCTTGTTCAGAGGCTTTAGACTAAAGCTCCACCCTTGTCCAGAGGGTCCCTTGGCTCTTTCTGGAAGCTCAGTCCCTCTGGCCTCTTTCAAGTCTTTTTCTGAGTGTTCCCATAATAAACCAAATCATGTCAAATGGCTGTCATGAAGCTGTTTTCATTCGGTCCATTCAGTGTGCTTTAGCAAGTTTTATTTTCTATGATATGTGAAACATCATTTATATTTCATTAATGTGATATGAGGGGAGGGTCATTTCTTTAAGTGATTTTTCAAAGTATGGGCCTCTGATGCCCTGAATCACAATCACCAAGGATGCTGGTTAAACATTCAGATCCCCAGGCCCCGCCTACCTTCTTTGGGGTGGGGCCCAAAAGTTGGTATGTTTTAACACGCTCCCCAGGCAATTCAGATGCACGCTAAAGTCTGGCCAGTGCTACCGTAGACATAGAGGATCATAATCTTGGTTAAGGAAATATCTCCTCTTTATAACATCTTTGGTAAAGTATGGTTTAGTTCAAGGTACCTTTCCAAAGAACAACCTAAACTTGAAGTTCACAGGCAACTCGTATACATGTTTACTATCAAGATGCCCAAAGCCAAATCATCACATCCTTAGCAGACGGTGCTATTGAATTCGAAGCAAACTCCTTTTGATGTTTTATATTTTCATTGTATCTTTATGTATTTAAAAAATGCAAAAAGACGCTATTGTTGAGCTGTAGATGAACACCAGTGTATTATTTATTGTTGCATAACAAATTATTTTTAAACTTAGCAGTAAGAAGCAACAACATATTATCTCGATTTCTGTAGGTTGAGTCTGGGCTCAGCTTATCTGTCCCTGGGTCTCATCTGAAAGCCCAACCAGGAAACCATCACTTCCCAGCTCACTCTGTGGTTGTTGGCAGGACTCAACTCCTCACAGCCTGATGTGCTGAGGGCCTCAGTTCCTCACTGGCTGTTGGTCCAAGACCTCCCTTGATTCTGTGCCATGTGGGCTTTCTCATAGCTCCCTCATGACATGGCAGCTGGCTTCATTAGAGAGAACAAGTGAGTAGGTAAGGGAGTGTGCCAGCAAGTGAGAGAAAGAGAGAGAGAAAGAAAATGCTAGCAAGACAGAAGTCACAGTCTTTTGAAACCTAATCAGGGAAGCAAGTCAACTAGGTCCTACCCACATTCAGGGAGAGGCAATGACATGAGGGTGTGAATATCAGGAGGTGAGGATGGGAGTTTCTAGAAAGGCTGCCTGCCACAACTATATAAACCTTTCAAAGTGGAAATGCATCCTTTGTCTCCATAGAGCACTGTCTTCTCTTCTTGATGACAATAGCCCCTTATCTTACCTGTCACCAAGTGAGCAGGGCTGTGGTTTCTTGGGCCACTGGATATGTTCCCCCAGCCCCACCTCACCCAGGTTGATGTGGCTCCTGCCTTTTGATGCCAATCTTTAGTTCCCAAAAGGGATTCAGAATGTTTTAAAATTACTGGTGTCTCTTGTAAAAATCAAACTTAAGAAGCAGGTTTTTTTCTTTTTAGGGTACAATTATATATTATATAATTATATATATAAAGTGGCCTCTTCGATAAATTTTGACATTTGTATGTGCCCAAGTAAGATGGTGACATGTCCATCAATCCCAGAGTTTCCCTGGTCCCTCTGTAAGCTCTCCCTCTTACCTGCCCTCTCCAAGTGACCACCGATTTGCTTTCTATGTCTCTGTATTCGTTTACATTTTCTAGAATGACCCTTGTGAAGATTTGTTCACTTAAATCTTCTCACCATTTCTGACCAAGCCATTCCCATGAAATGTTGGGCGATGATGGCTGCTTAATAGCTCCAAGCTTTGTCTGATTTTCATCCTTCCTGCCTCCATTGACCACACCATATGCACTTTGAATAAAACAAAAAGACCTATTCTGCTACCACCTACAGTGGAAGAGTTTAGTTTGCACCCACTCCAATCCAGCCTACACCCCAGTGCCAGATTAACCTCTTAAAAGCATACCTTGGATCACGTTGCTTACCTGCTCACAAACCTTCCCTGTCTCCCCCACTGCCTGCCAAATGCAGCCCACAAGGCCACAGGCTCCACCTGCCCTGGCATCCTTGATGAACTCGGCCACACCCTGCATTCTCCCCATGTGCCCCTCACCACGTTGGTCCTGTGCTCCTTCTCTGATGCCGTTCCATCTGCCCTAGCCATGGGATCCTTCTGTTCTTCAAGGCCTGTCTCCACTATGGCCACCATACACCCTTTCTTAGCTCTTCGTACTAGGCCAAGGAGATCTGTCCCTATCTCACTCCCCATGTCCCTGAGTCATCTCTTTATTCTACTTGAATGATTTCTTATATTTTTCTGTCCCTTGCCCCACTCCAAAGTGTCAATATTGGAAGGGCAAACCAAACCCCCGCAACTCAGCACAGTGCCTCGCGTAGAGCAGCAGTTCAACACACACTCCTTGAATTCAATGAAATCTAGGAAAGCATAGACATTATCACCCAGATGGTCAAGGGGGTTGAGTGCTGCCAAAGCTTAATAATGTAGATAGTTCTCAAATTTCTTGAATACACTATGGATTTCCATGCTTTTAAAATCTGTGTCATCTGAACTTAGAGCTGGCTTCTCCTACTCACCATCGGGTTCCCTGATTCTTCGCTCCCCCATTTCACTAGGCTAAGAGCACACACACATGGTTTTTAGGAAAACCAAAGCCAGTTTCCTCAAAGGCAAAGGAAGAAGAAATTAATCAGTGTCTGTTTCTTGAATTTGTTTATTCTCACCAGGTGAACATTATCTTTACTTTTATATAATTGCTTATCATCTACTGCTCATGCCATATTGCAAGTGTTTGAAGCTAATCTATTTGAAGATTTTAATCTACTTAATAGATTTCAGGACAAGCTTTTTGAAAGGATCTGCTGAAAAGCAATTCCTTTTATATTATTAAAAAGAGTTTCAGCCTTTTAGCATTATAGAGTTGAACTTTCACATGAACTACTCTAAGAAGCTCAAGGGAGAACTGAGAAGCAACCTATCTAATCATTTAAGTGATTTCTCACATAGCTCTCTAACAGGAATCCCCCTTAACTCTATGGTACCTTCTTAATGCGTTATACCCATGGTTCACAGACTTTCAGGAGTTAAGTCCCTTTATGCTCTTAAACATAACTGAAGACCCCCAAAAGCTTTGGCTTATGTGGGTTGTGTGTGTAATCTTTTCTGTATTAGAAATTACCGCTGAGAAATTTATTATTAAAGAATGCTTATTATTTATTCAAAATAATAATAAACCCATTACATGTTAACATAAATAATATTTAGGAAAGATAGCTTCAGTGAGAAGAATAGTACTGTTTTACATTTTTGCAAATCTCCTTACTATCTGGCTTAATAACAGACAGATGGATTCTTACATTTCCCTCTACATGCATTCAAAAGCATCTTGGGGCATCTAGTTTTGGTTGAAGTATAGGAAGAAAACTCAGGGTCTCACAGATATGTAGTTGGAGAAGGGAGGAGTGTTTCAATGGCCTTTTCATATATTTGTACTTTATTCCATTAAAATCTGTTGCTCTATCTTGGCTCTGTATTCAAGAATGATTTTGTAACATCACACATTGGTCATTTGAAAAAAATGGTTCTCTGAGTTGTGCAGATCTTTCAAATATGGACATATTTCATTGTACTAGAACAAAAAAAGTCACATTTGTTTATATCACCACCAATTGCATCAAGAAGCCTTTCAGGTGTTGACACTATGGTAGGTACAAGTTTTCCAAAATTGATTGGCAACGATACTATCAATTGTTTTCTTTAAAGTGATAACCTCATTTGGGTCATTTTGTGCAAATTGCTGTCAGACACCAAGTCTCTATCATTGTAACTTGTCAGCTATTTCAAGAAAAAATGGTGTTCACACACACACAAGGTGCTATTTTAGCTCATAACTCAATCACACGAGAACTTTGCCTTCAAACAACCATCACATTTTAGTACCCACCAGAAGTGCTTTCTGCATCCATCCCATTTCATCGCACAGAATTTTGAAAAGGTGTATACTCGGGTTCAGATCTAATGACATTCATCATGTTTTTCCTGCATCCAGGACATTTTTAAGTGAAACTGTTCATTTTGTTTTTATCTTTGTTACTGTGAGTACATGGTGGTGAAGAACGCACTGCTGATTAGTACACTTTGGTGCCAGTGCCTGGTTCATGCTAAGCTAAGCCATCAACACTTTTACTGTGCAAATGTCAACACAGTGAATTCAATAACATCTTAGTGCTATTATAAAAAGTTTGAGCCTCGCAGACCTCCTGAAAAGGTCTCCCAGAGCTGCACAGACCCTGCTTTAAGAGCCCCTGTTTTCTGCCCTTGTGGCTCAGTGTGGGGCCGGTGGACTGGCAGAATGGAATCACTGCCAGCCAGCTGGTAGGACATGCGCAGTCGTCTTCCCAGACCTGCCTACATACAAATCTGCACTTTCACGAGATCCCCAGGGGATTTATCTCCACATTAAAGTTTGAGAAGCCCTACTCTTCTAACAGGGATCCTGGAAAGGGCCAGGTGGCAAATATCTGTGGAAACCAGTCACCTCTGCCTTTGAAGCTTGCAAATAGCCACACACAGTAGATGAATGAGTGTGGCTGTGTTCCAATAAAACTTTATTTATGGACACAGACATTTGAATCTCATATACTTTTCATGTGTCATGAAATATTCTTCTTTAAGGTTTATCTTTGAAAATTATGTAGAACCATAAAAAAAAAGCATTCTTGGCCATACTCGTTCTCCAACCTGGGTGCTCATTGAAATCATCTGAAGAATTTTGTTTTTAAAATAGCAAACCCTCTAGTTCCTGAGTCCCACTCCTGGAAATTTGAATTTAGTTGGTCTGTGGTGAAGTCTGGGTGTTGGGACTTTCAGATGCTCTCCAGATAATTCTAATGTGCAGCAAAATTTGAGAACTTCTGCTCTACAATATTTTTTAAAGTCAACTTTATTTTCAGCAACTTGTTTTAATCATCAAATTCAACAGTAACATCAGGTATCTCCTCCAGGACTATACTTTGTAACCTTAGAGCGGGGGAGTTTCTCACTCTTGGTGCTGGTGACATCCCACATCCCATCCTTCTTTGTCTTGGGGAGGGGACAAGGGAGGGGCTGTCCTGTCCTGTACTCTGTCAGATGATTAGCTGCATTGCCCTCCCTGTTGTGGTGACTGAAAATACTTCCCCATACCCTGCCTAATGTCACCAGGGAGCAAAATTGTCCCCAGTTGAAAACCACTGGTCTAAACCCTGCATACTTGTCTCTGCGTGTGGCCTCAGGAATTCTCCATCTCACCACTAGTGACATTTGGGGTCGGATGCTTGTTGGGATGTCCCATGCACTGTAGAGTGTTTACCAGCATCCCTGGGGTCAGTAGCACCCCCTCCCCCAGTTGTAATGACAAAAATAGTTTGGTCATTGCAGAATGTCCCCTGAGGGCACAGTCACCCCCTGTCTAGAACCACTGCTTGGGCCATCTCAGAATCAGGGAGGTCTCTGTCACTGACATTCACTTTGGCTTCTTTTAAGTAGAATTCTCTCTGCCTCCATTTTCCTGATGCTGGCTGTTTCCGAGTGGCAAACCTTGGTTGTTCTTTTCTTTTTAATTCTGCGGCTCATTAAGAATCAGTAAAGTAGCAAGGAAGGCCATGCGTAGAGCGTGGTGTGTGTGTGAGAGCGTGGAGTGTGTGACGTTCGTTCCCTGGGGAAGAATCTGAGCCTTGTTCCCACTGGCCCTCCTTCTGAGCCAGCATTAAATCCGCAGCCAGGGTCACAGACAACTCGGGGCAAATCACTGGGCCGTTATGAACTCACAGCCATGGCAACGGCCATCCGCAAGCTGGAGGACAAAACGCGTTTTATTCTGCTGTTCTGCACCAAAGGTTCTGGAGATGCTGGAGACAAAATGGCCATTGAGAGTTAGAGGCATCGATGAGTACTTTTTCTCCCTACTATGTGGTTTATATTTAAACTGTCTTAGGCTAACAATGCACATTGGAGTTTTTGTGTGAACCAACACCTAAAATTCAAAAATTCTCTTTAGCCGCAGAGACGTGCTAAGTGAAGACTTAAGACATTGTTAACCTAAGAGTTTTTGGGCGTTTAATAAAAAAGAGGTATTGAGAATTACTAGTAAAATGGGCTAGAAGACGTGGCCTTGCTTTTTTTTTTTTTTTTTTTACTTAAGTAGACCATAGTCATCAAAAAAAAAGGCTTTCTTCGCCTTTTCTGGTTCATGTTAACCAATGTTGTCCTTGCTGGTGTGAAGCTGGGGAAAACTTGAGTGTGGATTTACAGGTCTCCCCAAGAAAAGCACTGACCGATCTTCGCTAGCATAGTCTTATAGCAGAATGGGGCTCTGCCGATGCTGAACCCCAGCTCTACACTTACAAACATCAGCCTCGCCTGCGACTTCTCACACTGGGGACAGCCTGAATCACAGATCCAGTTCCTTTGTCTGTATAAGCACACTCAGCACCATGGTGCGGTGGGATGGGGGAACGAATCTGTTTTCCCAGACCCCGTCTGTGGTGTGGCACTAAAGCATCTTTGTCAAAACTTCTGAGGTTAACAGTACTTGCTTGGCTCAGAAAAAGCACTCTAGTTGCAGTCTTTTCAAGACAGCTGAACAACTTGGAACATTTTGTTTTCTGCGTCGCTGTCCCTGGAACTTGCCATTTGATTGCAAGTGGCTAGAGTTATGGCCAAGCCCAGCGGGCCACCTCTTAAGGGGAAAACACCAAATATGGTTGAACACAAACCGGGCACTTCAGATAGGCTTGGGACAGCGCTCCTGAGGCTGCGAAGATGGGACTGTCGACTAGAGGTGGGCTTCTCGAACTTTCCCATGCACCAGATCACCTGAGGGGCTTGTGAAAATGCAGGTTCTGATTCAGCTGGTGTGAGTAAGGGCCTGAGAGTCTGCATTTCCAAGCTCCTGGTTAAAGTTGATGCTAGTCCAAGGACCGCGCTTTGCAAAGCAAAGGGTCTAACGTACTTTCAACTGATAGATGGTCCACTCATGTCTTTTCTTGACCTCTGGAAGTTTTCATTGCTGTCCAGTGGAAGCAGACAGTAACCATGTTTAGCTCTTTTGAGCTATAGACCCATTTGTCCAATCTCCTACCAGAAATCCTCCCTTGAGATGACATCCAATCACCTCAAATTCAACACATCTAAAACATAACTCAACACCTTTGTCCTCAAAGCCTCTTGTGGTCAACCCTTGCTCAGGGAACAACACAATATCCATCCAGTTATTTGTGCCTGACATCGAGGAGTTGTCCTTGGTACTCACCAGTCCACCCCCAAGCCCACGATCAAATCCACCCCAAGTTGTGCCCATCTGACATCTTTATCATCTCCCAGACCTAACAGTTTCTTTCGTCTCCACCACCTTTGCCCTGGTCAAAGCTCCTGTCATCTTTCATCTGAATCATTACACTGGGTTCCTACTGGTCTCTGCTTCCACTTTGTTCCCATCACATCGGCCTCAGTGATCTTTTACAACCCCAGTCTGGTCCCCGTGGTGAAAAATGCTCAGTGACTTCACATGATTCTGAGGATCCTTAAGGTGCCCTAGGAAGCCCTAAGTGGTCAAGCTCCAATAGACACCCTCCCCCCTCTGCCTTCTTTGCCCTATCCCATTTGACGTGCATACTCTTTGTGTTCTGGCTTCTTTCATGCCTGGGGAAGCTCCCTGCTTGTTTCTACCATCGAGTTTTGTTGCTTCTGTTCCTGGAACACCGTCTGTAACCCATCCTTCTCTTCCTTTACCTAATGGACTCAAATTCATCCTTCATATTTGAACTCTGGAAGGTGTTCCCGTCCTCCTCCCCCCGCAGTACCCTAAGAAAGTCCCCACTGTTTGCTCCCCTAGCACTTCTGATCTTAAAACCATTTGGTTAATGTCTGTTTCCCCCATAGACTATAAACTCCATTAGACGATAGGCCACGCCTACCATAGCTCACCATTGAGTCCCCATTGCCCAGCCCAGTGCTTGGGACATCGAATGTTCGCTAATTGAACGAAATGGAAGGGATGAATGGACAGCTGCTCCCTCCTTCCCAATGCTGTCATCCTCACCCATATCTGTTACCCTGCTTAAATGACAGCTTCAATTAAAGAAGAACTTTGAGAGACCCCAATTCCCGAGGTATTGATAGCAGCAAAGTTATGGGTAGAATTTCTCTTGAGTGAAGGCTGAGCTGTACCTTTAGGTAAACTTGTACTGTTTCTTCGAAATGTTACAGGTCATCTAACACTGGTTCTTTTAAGTATTTTAATAACTGACTCATTAGCCATGTCTAATGTCTCAAAGACCATTGTTTCATATGTTTTGCCCAGTTTTTGGTTGTTTCAGACAGGAGAATAAATTTGGTCCCTGATACTCCATTTTGGCCAGAAGCCAGGAATCGTTTTACAGAGTTTCTGATTCAGTCATTCTGGGGAGAGACCCAAGAATTTGCATTTTTAATGTGTTCATAGATGATGCTGAGGCTGCTGGTCCTGGTATCACACTCTGACTATCAATGCTTCTAGATATGAGACTGCAAACTCTTGCTATAAATAGTAACTATTTCAGGCTTTGTAAATCATATGCTCCCTGTCACAGCTACTCAACTCTGCCACTGTAGGGAAAAATGGCCGCAGACAATTTGTAAATGAATGAGTGTAAGTTGTGTTCCAATAAAACTTTATTTACAAAAATACAAGGTGACCCTGGTTTAGGAGAACTGAGCTGTTGACCTTGTGATGGATACTGTAGTAATAGCTACTCTGTTTCAGAGTGAAGGGGAAGTCATTAATTCTAGGACTTGGCCAGTCCCTTTATATAGAGTTTGATGGTTGCTGTATTCAGGATGATATGGTAGGCATATGGTAGGCATGATATGATAGGAGATGGCTGCCTTTTTAGACTGTATTTCTGACACTGTGAAATAAAACAGAATACTAATATGGACATGCAAACAAAAAAAAAAGCCCTCTTGCCTCCTCCCACATAAATACACACAGAACTGACTCCATAATTTGCAGTCTCAGTGTAAAATGAAAATTCAGACACCCTTGTTCAAAAATTAAGAATTTCAAGATGGTAGTGGTAGAGCACTAAATCAAATACGGGGCCCCACGAGACTTCACACTCATCATCATGGCCTCCACCAGCACCTCTGCCATGTACGTATCTACATGTTCTTCAAGTCAGAAATGCTGTTAATGTGAGGACACTAACAGTATAGATATCCACTCTGTGCAACAGTTTGAGTTTCTCTGAGATAAGCGTGTCCAGTGTTCAAAGATACCTTATACACTGTGGATAGAAGTAACTTCTAGACTGACATAGAAGGTACAGTGGGTTGCAATACATTTACAGATGGTTGCAGATCCACCACACATACAATTTTAGTTCTGCGGATAACTGGTCAACCAAGCTAGAGTAAGTGATGCACCCGGCTATATCATTTCCTATAAACTTTTCCCATGTTGATTCCACAAGCTTCTACTCACATTGGCCAGCAGGGTCCCTAAGAGCTTTATCTGTGCATGTGGGACATCAGTGACCAATATGACTTCTGTAGGAGCCAGAGTTTCTATTAGCCACAAGTAAAACCATCTGCCAAAAACATAAGAGCGCTGGCTTCTGCTGAGAGACTATGATTCATTGAAGTGATCCCCAAAACTCTTGAGTCCCTGGTTTCCCCTGCTGTTATAAAACCAGACCCACAGCATGGGACATAGAGTCCTTGAGAAAGATAAATTGGAGGGAAACGTTAGCCTTGATCTAGTGGTGAATTTGGGACTGAAAAGCAGCATTCTTCTAACCCACTTGTCTTTTTGAGTCGGAGCGGCTGTTCTACTTCCTTTGAAAGAAGCAGAATGCTATAACCCTTTGGATGAAAGATTGTTTTGAAGCGGCAACTGTGGATGAGTTATATTGTTAAAGGACAAGTGTGCTGTGCTGTGATACCGAACCTAACTCCAAATGATGAGAAAGGATGTGGGTTACAAAAATATTCAGAAATAAATGAGCATTTTATCAGATTAGATGTCAGTGTCACCATGTCAGTTGTTTATGTATTCTGCATCCGAAGTCTGTCTACAGAAAGCCTTTCCTAAGCCCTCTCCCATAGGAATTATAATCTCTCCCATTCTCTTTCTCCTTCCTTGCCCACCATCCGGTGGCTCTCCAGCATTATATTGGCCCTCATTACGCTGTACCATAATAATTACATTATGTGTCTGTCTACAGCATCACACTGAACTCCTTGAAGGCAAAGATGTCTGATTTCCTAGTTGTATCGCTGGTGCCAAGCACAGTGCTTAGCACCCAGTAGATCTTCAAAAAATACTGAATGAACTTAATGAAACCCAAAGTAAAACTCAGAACCCAGTTCATGTTACAGAAAGTCAAATATGTGGCAGGTCAAACTGTGTCTTCCAAAGCGATGTTCTATGATGATAGAATGTTTTTTATCTGCTCTGTCCCATATGGTGGCCACCAGCACGTGGCTGTCGAGCAGGTGAGATATGGCTAGTGCGACTGAGGAACTGAATTTTTTATTTTATTTTCTTTGAATTAATTTAAGTAGCCACAGGAGCTGGTGGCTACCATATTAGACAGCATCATCTCAAGGTCACCATCTCTACCCGATAAGGCCCAGATATAACTACCAGGGAAACAGCCGCTCATCTTGTTCCTTACATCATCATAGAGACTGAGGATGGGGGAGGTCGTGAATGATATAACACACACAGGTCTATTTCGTTTTTATGTAATAGGACACATCGGGGCTGGGGATTTAAGTTTCTCTTAGTTTGGGAGCCTGGAAAGAACCTGAACTTTTAGTTGCATTCCTCTCACTTCAGCCCCCAGAAAGTCACATGACAAAATCAGATTGCACTCCATCATTCTCGTTCACAAATCTCAGGTGCCTGAAACTTTTTAAGATACTGACTTGCTATGACCTTGAACTGTATTGGGTACTGGGTCTTTATGTAGGTTTATAAATCCACTTCAGAGAGGTTGGTCTTCATGAACACGGCTTGTCACCTTCTGAAATAAAAGGAAGCATGCTGTCTTATGAAGTCCTAACATTTTTAATTTTCCAAGGAATTAAAGAGAAGTCTGGTAATGAGAGTTCATAGTCAACTCTTGCGGTAGGTTTAAGCAAAAGCTAGTTTAGAATGGGGTGCTCGTCAACACGGAAAAGCCCGCCTCCAGTGTTTTATGCTGGGTAGTCATTCCCGGTCTACTGTAAAGACCGCTTGGGGAAAAGAAATGTAGCTTAATGTGCTTGCCTTGAAGTAATGAACTGCTCGTGATTGCTGTGAGACCTCATAATGCGGGCAGAGTTTGATTTCTCCGACAAGCTATTTACTTAAGGGTCTAGATAACAGAACCAGAGATGAGAGGTCGGGAGGTAGTGACATTATCCTGAGGCCAGCACTGCTCTACTGAAACTAAATGTCTCCGAATGGAAAGTGGTACCCGATTCTGCCCCTCGGGAAACTCTGTGTGAACATCTCAAGTAAAAGGCTATTTTCAAAAATGGATAAAAGTCTTATCCTTCTCAAGGTGAAGAGTGAATTGTGGCCCTCTCTCCTTCATTTCACTTCATGGATGCTCATTTTGTCTTTTTTTTTCCTTCTGTTCCTTTTCCTTCTTCAAGTACTTAAATGTCACCCACCAGTTCTGGGTTCTTAACTCTGAAGGTGTGTGTCGGGGGGCGGGGGCAGATGGAAGCCGGGGAGGAGGCGGACTGTGAATAAACTGCTTGTGCTGCCTGGCTGGGGGACATTTTTATCACTAAGTGGAGGTAATTTCTGATACTGACATGAATGAAACTTGAGTGGACCACTTGAGTGGCTCTTGGTGACTTTGTACATCTAGAAACCAAAATACCCATCACCTTACCAAATGGTCATGTTGATATTTTTCTGAACGCAGCAACAGTACCATTACTGTGTTTGATTCTTCTGGTTGCCCAAGAGGTAAAGGCTTGGGCACAGCCAATGGCTGCTACAGCAAGAGTCACTTAAAACTCCCAAAGTATGAGGTGGGGGGACCTTGCTGGCCGCTTTTCACAGAACTGCGGTTTCACTGCCATCCCCTCTTTTGAGTGTTAGTGCAATGATTGCGCCTCATCGTCACTTGAGCAGGTCCCCCCCACCAGCCCTGGGTCACTTGGGAAGCTGCAGAACTGTGACTTCCTCCATAACTATTTGTCAGTGGCTTCTCTGCTACTCACCCCGAGCAAATTAAGCTCCACTCCCTCTTGGAGCCCCAGGGTCCTCCCCCACAGAATGGGAGATGATGACAGCAACCCCAGTGGCCTTCGTGCTGTTGAGGGAGTAACCATAGAGCATGAGAGGGGAGGTGGAGACGCACAGCCTGCTCTGCTCATGTGTGCTGCTCATGAAGGCCAGAGACAGCTTGGCCATAACAGCTGCATTTTCTCTCCTTTGGGTCCAGGCTGCTTCGAATGCTGCATCAAGTGTCTGGGAGGAGTCCCCTATGCCTCTCTGGTGGCCACCATCCTCTGCTTCTCCGGAGTCGCCTTGTTCTGTGGCTGCGGACACGTGGCTCTCGCGGGCACCGTGGCGATTCTCGAACAACACTTCTCCACCAACACCAGTGACCACGCCTTGCTGAGTGAGGTGTAAGTAGCTGCTTCCCTTTAAAAATGTATCTAAAATGCAACCGCCCCGTGATGTTTGCAGAAAGTACACAGCTGATGCTTTTCACAAAAGCTTGCTGTAAGCAGAAAGAAAAAGGTCCAGGGGCGAAGGAAAAAGACAGGGCCAAGGATGCAGTGAGTGTTTGCCCCCTGGGGTGTTTGGGACCTGGGGTGACATCTCACCTGAGAATGGCAGGGTGCACACCATAGCCACTCTGCATGCACACTGTAGCCGGGGACATGGGGGACCAAGGCAAGGTGATATCGGTTGATGCTGCCGAGCATCACACAAGAGTTTTTGTGGTTCCCAAGTAACAGGCGCCCTCCAGTGTTCTCACAGGAAATGACCTCTGCTCCCTCCTCCCTGGGATGACAGGAACCCTGGTGACGACTTAGCCTAACTTGAAGTCTCAGCAACAGGCCCTTGACATTCATTCAACAAACCCCACAGTGGCTTCCAATGTAGGAAAGGGGAAGTTTCGGGATGGAGCCCGAAATCTCTGTCTTAGCATTCTGGAATCATTCTCATTGGAATCTGAACAACTCACACACGGATTCTCATAACTGTGCACACTCAGCAACAGTGTATTTATTTCTTTCGTATATTTTCCCCTTTCTCCATCTCCTTCAGTGTTTTTTCACCCAGACTCCCAAAGTCTCACGGTGTTGAGGTTTCTTGTGAGTTTAAGAAACTTCTCCACCAGACTGAGAAAGGCATGAATTTTTATGGAATAATAGAATCATGTTGGAAGAGTCCTGAGGGAATTTTAGTCTTTATCTTTTCATCAATGACGTTCAAAGAAATAAGCAGGGCAGGGGGCGCTTTAAGGACAATCAAGCAGGACAAGGGACTCATCGAGCACAACTACATGCAAAGAAGACCAAGAAATATTTACCACGACGGAGCCTGGGAAAGGTGTGTTGATTTAATCAGCTAGTGAGCTCGGTAAGTGGCTCGCAAACTTCCAGGAAACTCTAAAAATTCCCCACGCTCACGCTTCACCCCAATTAAGTCATAATCTCTAGGGATAGCAGCCAGGTACCAGTACTTTCTAAAGCTCCGCAGGTGGTTCCAATGGGCAGCTGAAGGTTGAAGACCAGTCACCTGGGTCCCCGTGAGCCTTCATACACTAAAATCAATTGTGAGTTAACATTTCGTTATCAAACCTACTTGACATATTGTCACTTGTGTAGTGAGGCTCTTGATGCACAAAACACCTGCCCAAGTGACTCCTTAAAGAAGCACCTCGTGCTGACTTAGGGGTCTTAGCAGAACAACATGAACCCCTGATGAGTGGTTGGGAGACATCTGATATGGCAGAAGGAGCACGTTGACAATTGGACCAGTTTGAAATGCTGGCTGTGCCACTCACTCTGTCTCCTCAACGCCTGTGTTTACTGATGTGCAGCATGAGGATTCTAACCCTCACGGTGCAAGACTTGGCTATATATTAAAAGGTTACAACTGGGCCCCCAGCCCTGAAAGGAAACCCTTCCCTCATCTGGGAAGGCTGTGCACCTCAACGGTGGGCTTGCCTTGGAAGAAAGGCCCGAATTGTGGGGCGGTGGCCGGGGCACCTGTCGGAATGCTCCATGAGCCCACGGAAGCCAACACCCTGTGTCCTCCCCCCAGGAGGCTGAAAACGTGTTGACCACCCGCTGTGGATTTAACATTTCAGGCTCTCTTCTTCCTTTCCATAGGATCCAACTGATGCAGTACGTCATCTATGGAATTGCGTCTTTTTTCTTCTTGTACGGGATTATTCTGTTGGCCGAAGGCTTTTACACCACGAGCGCAGTTAAAGAATTGCACGGAGAGTTTAAAACCACCGCCTGTGGCCGATGCATCAGTGGAATGGTGAGTGCGAATCTTGGCTTGTCCGATATACAACAGTTGGAGCCACCTCTGTGTGTCGCTTTGTATGTACTGCTTTGTAAAAGCTACGAGCTAAGTGGGAGTACATGATACGGATATCATGGGTTCAGCTTCAGACCACCGCAGTAAAGCGAGTTGGAATCTTTATGATGGGGAAGCTCTTGCCTTCAATTTGTAAAAAACACATCTGTGAAGCACTGGAAAGCCGAGGCATGCCTGTAGCATTCTTACCAATGTAGAGTTAGAGATGTGAAAATACCTTCGATACATTAGTGATAAATTAAATGGAACATTTCCCTTATCGGCATAGAAGTAATAAGAGTATTGAAGACTCTTCAAATATAAAGTCCCCACTATAGAGAAGATAACTTCATTTGTGTTCCCCTTCATTTTGCTTCGAATATGGATCGTGGCCATAAAGACGTACCTGTATCCTGACAAACTGGCACAATCCTTCTGGAAGTACTTCCCAAGCACTTCTAGTAAGAACCAAGCTGGGGACGTAGCTAGTCACTGAGGATGCGAAGATTAAAACACAGGCTTGTGGCTTCAGGAAGCTTATAGTCTAAAGAGAGGTGTTAGCACACTCTGGCCCTTGGGCCAAACCCGGCCCGCAATCCGTTTTTGTATAGCCCATGAGCTAAAAATTGCTGTATATCTTTAAATTGTGTGTGGGTTGCGGGGGGGAATAGACAAATGAATAACAGGACTTGTGAAAATTATATGAAATTCAAGTCTCTATCACCATAAATAGTTTTACTGGCACCTAGCCACATTGGAGCCTTGACATATTGTCCATGTCCATGCTGAGTGGTGGTGACAGAGACCGGAAGTGGCCTGCGGAGCCTAAACTGATCCCCATCTGGCCCTTGCAGACAAGGCTTGCTGGCCTCTGGTCTAAAGAGCTCTTTAAAAGGTAGGGTTGTAAGGTGCTGTATCACAGAGGCGAACTCAGAGGGGCGTCGACAGGCTAGGAGGGAAGGGGCGTTTATAGAGCTCGATATGGGGCACGTTCGATTTGAGTTTATAAAGGCCTGTTCACGCCAAAACATCTCCCAAGCCGCGGTGTCAGTTTCGCATGAGAAGGAGTGGTCAGGTGTCAAGAAAAGTTTGGAAGTAGAGAAAGGCTACCGCTGGGGAAGGCAGGCCAGGCTGGCAGGTGAAGGCGCTGGCCCTCTGTGGAGGGACACAGAGGACCTGGCTGTAAGGCTGCGGGCTCCCTGCTGCGTGGCCCACACACTGCTTTCTGCCCTCCGTGAAGAAGGGATAGACTCTGGTTTAAAACCGATGGAGCCCAGTGTTTATACAAATCCTCTTAAAGGAGACACGCGCGTTATAGCGGACTTCTTTGTGACTAGGTGGGAGCCCGGGCAAGAAGGGTCCGTGATACAGTGTACGTCAAGTTTCTTAAGGTTGGCGCGATCCTTCCCTGGGTGCATGTGTCACTGACAGCTGCACCTCCCAGGAGGGGCCCTCGGGTGCTAGAGAAACTGCTGAGATGCGCTGGCCCTGCTGCTTCTCTGTGTGGCCCTGAGTTCATGCAAAGTTTCTGAGTCCTCAGCTAATAGGCTGGAAAGTGCAGCAGAGATGTGTGCAAGTGCAGAACTGGGGAGGGCGTTGTGGCAGGCGGGGGTGGAGGAAATTGCTCCACACAAGATCGGAGAAGAGGAACCAACGTGAGCAGGGCAGAGGCCCAGAAAAGAGGGGTTGCTCCAGGGAACCAGTGGTGCACTCCGATGGAAGGGTGGAGCAAAGAAGGATGGAAGCATCACTGCTTGGGAAGGGGGACAGGAAAGGCCTTGCGTGCCAGGCCAGGAATAGACTCGGAAGACAAAGACGAGCAGGGAGTGATAGGATCGTGCACATCGGAGCGAGACCTCCACGTGGCATGCAGGGCGGGTGGAGGGAGGGAGGACAGCTCAGCAAGAGGTGACAGCACGGCTCATGCTAGGCAACAGCAGAAGGCTGAACTAGGCTCCCGTCGTGGAGTGGAGGACACGGGACAGATTCAAGGACTGTGGGCCGGACTCGGCATATGGGAGTGAGCACAGAGGAGGAAATGAGCGCCCAGACTCTGGCTCATCACGTGATGTGCGGGGGGACAGGATGGAGACCTGCTTTCTGTGCCGTGTGTCAGGCTTGATGTGCCTGCGGCCGGTACCCAGCTGGAGTTATCTAGGGCGTCACAGAGACTTGGGCTGGGGTTTCTGGGAGCACTCTGGCCTGAGATGGCAGAGCTGTCTGTGTGAGTGTGGCAGGCATGAACAAGCTCACCCCGAGGCTTCTGGGGAGAAGCCCAGCCCCTGTTGCTGGGGCACCCCTAAACACTTTCTGCCCCACTCAAATGGATATACTCCCAAATACACTTTCAAACTTCTTGAAAAAAAATTTCAGTGCCTCTGTTTACCTTGGAGCAGGTGTTAACATCCGGGAAGTGGTACAGAATATGGGGAGCTGGTGCAAGAGGCAGGGGGTGCTTCACCCAGAGCCGGTGGGAGGCCCCTGTGGGCTGCGGTGTGGGCATGTGTGGGGGCCCCTGTGCCACCGTGCAGAGCTGGGAGACCCCCTACCCCCACACACATCCCTCTCTGACCCGTTGTGTAAGTTAGATTTCATCTGAGAACAAATTGGTTCTAAAGAGTTGAAAAGCCAGTTGTGCGACGAGACCTGGGCCGTCTTCATCCATGTCCTCACTGGGCACCTACCTGTTCCCTGCCCACTGTGGTTTTGATACGTTCAAGGGGAATCACCGAATGGTCCCGCCTTTGAGCGCACTAGGTGATGGGAAGGGTTGGTGACGGCTGGAGCAACATGCTAATGACAAAGTTGTGTGAGGCAAGGACCAATGAGCTCTGCCCACCACCAGGCCTTGCTCCGGCTGCCCTGTTATGGGCAGCCTCTGCCCGCACACTCATTACGTGTGAATGCTGGAAGCTGCCATGACGGGATGCCCCCATGGGCCCTCCCAATGGGACACTGGCTGCCCTCGGGGCCCCTGACCGCTGCGGGAAGGGAAGCCTCACTGAGCAAAGCAGCAGCAGGCCTTTCTCAAGTCTTCGTGGTGGTGTCAGGAAGTTTTCTTTTGAAGGACAAGAGAAAGAAACCCTAGGCTGGAGTAGCCCGTCCATACACATCGGGGAGGAAAGGGCTGTGAAGCAGCTGAAATTTGCTTCTTTGAATATTTTTAGAAATGCAGATGCTTCCGAAAGTATCACTGGCCTTGACATAAACCAAAGTGGCTTGTTTCTGCAGTTTCCTGTGGTGACCGACAGGAGGTGGCCTGTCTGAGCCTGACCCCCAGGCCAACCTGGCACAATCCAGGTATTTCCTGCACTATGGAAAGTCGGATGGAACCTTCGGCTCCTCAGCATCAGCTTGAGAAAACAAAAGCCAAACTAGAATTCCAAAGCTTCACCCACATACTGTGTGGGTGCACATTCTGAAAATATAAATACCACGATGTTTTTGAAACAGCCTTTTAACGTTCTCTGAAAATTGGTAGTCAAGTCAGGTTAGGAAGAAACTAAAGCGATATGATTATATTCTTCCTGAAATCACCCATGGCAACGTGTGGGTGAACACGATGAAGATTTTTCCCTAAGCCGGGGCTTTGCTTGCAGAGCTGCTGTGAATCTTAAAGATGAAAAAAAAAAACTGGAGGGAAATGAGAATTTGATCAGATTGACTGCGCGTTAAGCTTGTGTTTAAGGCTATTTTAAACTCTCAATAAAGGTTCAAGCATCTAACACTTCATAATTTCACAGGATCATGAAACTAGGTAAATTCCTTTTGAGAAAGGGCTTCCTGTAGCAACTGCTATTATACCACCCATGTATTATGTAAAATAATGGAAATCTGGGAATATGAAGTTATAATTCATGTGGCCTGTGAAACCATCCAGACACCAGCCCACGGTAAGTACAGAACTGATGTTTAGAATGCCACGTGGGAGGCCCTGTCACCAATTAGCTCTGTGACTTTGGACAAGAGAGATCACCTCCTGGGGTGTCAGTCAGGTCCTTGTTTAAAGAGGGACCTAAAAAGTCCCTGAGGTGGCTTCCGGTAGTAACAGTCTCGATTCTACAGCTCTGGAGAGTGTGACTACCCTGCCCCAGCCCTCGGCTTTCCTCTCCCTTGTCACTCTGCCTTGTCGCCGAGTCCAGGCAGTGTGCTCTAAATTAAATGCATGCCACAGTTCAGTATCAGGTCAGAAATCGAGACTCATTCCTCCCAGGGGATGCGCCTTAACGGGTTCAATGACAATTTTTTCTTTCTCATTTTTGGCTTAGTTCGTCTTCCTCACCTACGTGCTGGGCGTGGCCTGGCTGGGCGTGTTCGGCTTCTCTGCGGTGCCCGTGTTTATGTACTACAACATATGGTCAACCTGTGAAGTCATCAAGTCACCCCAGGCCAACGGGACAGCTGGCGTGGAGCAGATCTGCGTGGATATACGGCAATACGGTATTTCCTTTTAATCCCCCCGATTAATTTTTACCCTCTTGTGCATGCATCTTAGTTTTGCACACTCAGATTTTAGTTACTACATGGCCATCTTTTTCATCGTCACGATGTTTCATACATTCTTCTGTTGGAATACTATATATGTGTGGCCTCCATACACTCTGTTTTGTGAACGGAAAGATCATTTAGGCTCTTAGTTGCTAAAAGATGCCATTCAGAATTTTGTTATATTTTCAAGTTAGGTATGTAGTTAGGTATGTCGTAAAAGGAACTTTATAATGCCGTTCAATCAGAAAAAAAAATTCTGGATGTCATCTATAAAAAGATTAGTTTTTCTTCCATTTCTTTTCCGTTTTGTACCATCCAACTTTCCATCCAAGTTATGCACTATATAACCCAATCAGTTTGTATGTCCGACTCTTGAAAGGAGGTCTTTTTTAAAAGACCAATTGTTGAAAGTTCACCTATACTGAAAAACACAATATAAGATCCGGATGTATTTTTAAAGTCATCATCAGAATGGACTCTGTAAAATGGCTGTTGGAAATCCGTTCACACATATTTTCAAATAAACCTCAATAGGCAGCTCAGGTTGGTTCATTCTGACAAGCCACAGATGGGGCCGTCGCTTCTCCTTCCTGTTCGTTAATTTGACACTTGACTTTCCTGCTGAGTGAGAGAGGACAGCATCCTAAGTAAGGAGTTTAATTAGTGTTTCTAGCCAAGATGGTAGAAAATCCTGCTCTTGGCAGAAATAATCGGGGGGGGGGGGGCTTTTCATTAGAATTGAAGAAGAAATAGCTGTTTCTTCCAGCACTTTTCTAGAGAATGACTATATCATTTTTGCTGCTTATTTATCCTGTGTGGCTTAGCATCAGCCTCTTACCTTACACATCGTAGGAAACTTGCCTAAAACTGCCCATCAGGCTAATCATCTCTTTTCGTAAAGACCAAGGCTCGACCACACTGTTCTTTAAAATGGATTCAGAACAGAGCCTAAAGTCGATGTTTAAAATATTTGTAAATGAATGTCTAAATATATATCATTTCCCTATTAAATATTTCCACTAAAAATTTTTGGTTATCGGTATCACATCCTTTTATATCTATATTTGAAATCCCTGGTGTCACTGACAATTTAGGGACTTGTCATATCCCATTCTCCTGAAGCATAAAGACTTCCTCCTGGCCCATGGCAAGGATGAAAGGAATAAGGAACTTTTAAAAAATCCTCCTTCCTTACCTCCCGAGAGAAGTATACTTTGAGTGGTTAATATTTATAAGCACTCACCTGTGCATTCATGGCAAAAAGAGCAGCAGCCCCCCTGGGCGGTGTCATTGCAGCAGGGGTTAGGGGGTTCAGGGTCACTCCCCAGCAGAAAGCACAGACCGTGCTGGCTCCATCTGTGGGGAACAGTGTTTTCAATCCCAAAGTATTTCCAATACATTTGTAGAACACAATACACATGACTATAAAAGCAAAGACATACCAAATACAAGTCCAGATCACATAATATAAACACAAATCACTGTCAAATCACCATGAAACTTTCTGAGCACAGACTGATTCTCGACTTCAGAACTTATGGCAAACCACTAACAAAGACCTCAAGTGCAAGGCCGCAGACCAGGAAAGTCATGGGCAAATGGATTCGACCTCAGTGTGTTGAAATGCTTTATGAGGGGGTCGTCCTGCGGCTGTTTAACTGTAGTTCATAAGCTCATATGAAGGAAAACCTAGGTTTGAAAATCATTGTTTGCACATAGTAGCTCAACTAAACAAAGCATAATTTGCAAGCCCCAAAAATAAATCCAGTTAAGTTTCTTACAGACTGCTTGACATTGCTCTTGGCCTGTTGTCCAAATAGGACTTACTATTCTGAAAAGCTCGTTCTGCAGAGGGAGGATGAAGAACGAAAGATATAGCTGTGTTGCAACTGGTACCCACGGCGCTGAGGGCGGTAGAGTGCGGGGCCCTGTAGTTTGCATGCGGCCCTAACATTCTCTTGGGCTTCACTTCACAGGTATCATCCCTTGGAATGCTTTCCCAGGAAAAATATGTGGTTCTGCCCTGGAGAACATCTGCAACACCAATGAGGTAAAGCCCTCTCCTGCCAGAGACTCGCAGATTCGTCTCTCCCCTTCAAATGGTTTTCAAAGGAGAACATCTATCCCAGAATAAATGTCATTTTCATAGGTCTCCCTGAATTTATATATAAAGCAAGTTTTTATCAATCAAGTCACAGATAAATCATTTATATTTCCCGAGTGATTTGCTGTTATTCCTCATCCACCCTTAGTTGGCACTAAAGCCTAATACTCCAGTGTAAAATCTCTATTTTTCGGGCATTGGTTTAAAAGCGTTTATAAAATTTGTAAATGCAGCAGTGGGAGCCACATATTTAAAGAAAATCCTAATACGCGTTTGGAAAGCGATTGGTGACTGAAATAATCAGCCCCTACCGACCTGGCTGGTCCGTTTGGATACCCGCGATGTGGACTGGCTCAGAGCAGGGGCTCCCAGCCTCGGCTGCAGCTTGCAAACAGCGAGGAGCATGATGATATAGTGATGGTAAAGGCTCAACCCCCACATGCTCAGATTTAATTGCTCCAGGGGGCAACCTGGGCATCCAAGAGTTTTCAAAGCTCCCCAGGTGATTCCAACGTGAGGCCAGCGTTGCCAGCGGGGCTTGCAGAAAACAGCTATAGAGGAAGATGCCTCTGCCCACTGGAACAAGTGTAGGCCATTTCATCACACACAAAATCCTGATGTCGGTGCCCTCTTCTTTCCTAGTTCTACATGTCCTATCACCTGTTCATTGTGGCCTGTGCAGGAGCTGGTGCCACCGTCATCGCCCTGGTGAGTAATGGCCCGAGGACTGGCCTGGTCTAGCTCCCCCTGCCGGCAGTCTCTATAATGACAGATTTCCTTCCAGCAAACCGCCCTGGGACGCAAGGTTGATTAAATTTCACCTGTGTACACTTACCACATGTCTAGGTTGCAGGAAGTACTAGTTGGCTGTCTTGGCACCGGCTGCAGGTAATGTAAATCGGATTTTGGGGGAAGAAGAGAGGGTGCTAGTATCTTGAACACCTATTAACTAGGACTGGAAGATCGTGTTGTTGCATATTTAGCCCTTACTGTCATGAATTCAGTCATGGACCCATGCTCACGTGAGGCATTGCCCAATTCTTTGTCATGGAATCTCCATTTTTTCAACAATGGAAATATGCACATATACATCTGTGCTTGTACAGTTGATCTTGTTCTGTGCAGTAGTTATGCCCTATAAAGCCTCCTGTGCTGAATTAACAAATACCAAGCCATTGTTCCTTGGGGAAATAGAGGCTGAGGTTTCTGCGAGCCTGTGGTCCCAACATTTTTTGTCAAACCAATCAATACATAACTTCGTTTTGTGTGTTTCTGTTCAGAGACACGTGATATAGTGTATACCGCCGATTCACACGAACTCATGGGCAACCGCACTCAGCCTCGCAGGGAATGAAGCTCACTTAGCACACACATGTGCTAAGGTACCTCAGTCTTCCTGTGCTTAAAAACACCAGAGAGCACTTCAATTAGCGAACATTTACGGAGTAAAATCACAAAAATGCGAAACACATGGCACTAAACAGGCTACGTAAAGGACATTTGCTTACAGACTAAGAGCTGAAACAAGAAGGCAGTGTCACCTTGGTCGACTTCAGCTGGGAGGCTGAGTATTGATTTCGGGGGGTCACAAAGAAATTCTGGCATGTAGGCCAATTCGCAAATATGGAATCTGTGAATGAGAATCAACTGTATAAATGCACACGAGTATATGTATGTATATGTGTGTGTGTGTGCGCATGCATGTATGTACGTACGTACGTATGTATGTACATGCATGTAGATATGCAATTTGGGAGGGCTCGGTTTGTGATCTCAAGAAATCTAAGACTGGTAGAATGAGGGGGACATCTCAGCCTGGTTCACTCTCCAGGTTGCTGCCTGTTCTCTCCGCCATACAATGGGCAGGAGGAGGACAACTGCTGGGAAAGATGATGGGAAATATAGGGCATTTCGCTTCATCTCTCCATTGCTGCTGACCCCAGCGCTCTATCCCGTCGTTCCTTAAACATATCCAAGTCATTTTAATAAACGCACTGAGGGCAGAGCCAAGGACTGCTATTGTGTATGTTAAATGAGAAAAAGTTCGTCTGTGCTAGACGTGAAAATCCTCCACTGTGATTATACATGGGAAAAAAGGAACAGCTTAGGCCGAGCTGGCGTCCCGCCCCCCACCCGAAGTTTAGGAGTGTCACGACACCGGCCCTCACTGCCTGTATCTCACTGTCGTTTTGTTCTCTTCCACCAGCTGATCTACATGATGGCTACCACATATAACTATGCGGTTTTGAAGTTTAAGAGTCGGGAAGATTGCTGCACTAAATTCTAAGTTGCATAAGGCCACTAAGGAGCTTTAGAGAGCTATACGATGTAGCGTGAATTTCACTGACACCCCAGACTAAAGCAGAGTCTAGGTTTCCGCAGTTCTGTACCAGTAATTTGTAAATAGCTATAGTCAACTCATTTCGCATGGTAGATGAATAAGATGACTTACCGTACATGGATTACAAAATTATGAGATCTGGCTCTTTTCACATATTGAAAAGGATTCAGTTATTTACTGACATTGGAGAGTACCCATTAAAAAATAATTTGCTTAAACTTTGAGCAGTATCTCTAAATGAAGTATTAAAACTTTGAAATACCTGCATTTTCCGTTGTTTTTTTGCTGGCTTGATAACCAAGTTGAAATGATGAAAATGAAAACGAGTGAAGATGAAATGGAAGAGAACCTTCTTAATCTGGATTTTTGTCACACTCCTTCTGGAAAATATTTTTTAAATATATTTTAAATTGCATTAATTTTTTTTATGATTACGTGGTTCACTACCAAATAAATGCCCCTCAAATAAGCCAGCTGAAAATGTGAAGAAAAATAAAGGCCACCCATTTACCCAGTTCTTCCTTTCAGAGCCCACAGAATTGCTAACCTGAAATTGTTGCTTTGGTGAGTGGTAACTGATTCCTCAAAGCCAGTTCTCAAACTGCACGTAAGATTTTAATGGGAAGAGAAATTGTTCCTGGATCTGAAAGTCTCAAATATGTTGAGAAGGAAATATGAAATCTAAGGAAGTTGAGATGTAGATTTTTGCAGGAAAGATGAGGAAAATGAATGGGAAAGGAGTGTTGACCACATCGGCTGTAAAGAATAAGGAGTTTTACATGTTGTGGAATGAAATAATGGCAGTTCTAAAATGGAAAATGTAGTTTCATTACTAAAAATGTGTTAACACAGAGACTGCATGCTTTGCTCACAGTTCTTAAGTTTGGTTTTGACATTCACTTAATTTTACATATTAAATATGTAGTTTTTTATTATTTACTCAAAATAAATATTGTTCACACTCTTAGGCCTTCAGGGGAATTAATTTTTCCTCAGATAGGAAAGACCTTTGCACCACACGTATTTTGAAATAACCATACAACGTGTTTCTGAACTTCTGCATTCGTTTAAAAAAATTACTCTCAAGATGGTAAAAAACGCCCTCCTGTATTTTTTGCTTTTTCTTAACAATAACTTCGGCCATTTTTTCAAGTTCACTGTGTTTGTATACTAACTTTTCTTCAGCCTTTTAATATTAAGCCTACCAGTAGAGCATGCTTTCAGTATCTGATGCCGCTGATCGCAGAATGAGTATTAATACAGAATAACCCTCTCCCCATTGACAGTAAAGATTGTCTAATCTGCCTAGCAGCTTGCTTTGCCTTCTGACATGCTCACTAGCCATCATGCTCACCCTTCTTTTCCAGATCCACTTCCTCATGATACTGTCTTCTAACTGGGCTTACTTAAAGGATGCAAGCAAAATGCAGGCTTACCAAGATATCAAAGCAAAGGAAGAACAGGAACTGCAAGATATCCAGTCTCGGTCAAAAGAACAACTCAATTCTTACACATAAATGTTTGCCAGAGTGCTTCAGCCGACGAATTTACAGCTCTGACAAATCATCAGAGAGCTGCCCTGCAGTGCAGATGTGTATTCCATCAAACAAACTAGTGTACAAGTACAAACACTTCACTGTCTGTCTCGAGCTGCTGGGATATATTTCTAGGAAAACCTTCCAGTAGGTAAATCTTTTGCTTTAGAACAGATATCGGAGGTTTTATGCTAGCCATTTTAAAAGGCAACACTTTGACAAAACGATCGTTCATCCTTTCGAAATTTGTGGCACGTTCATATTTCTTGCTAGAGCAAGCCTACTAAAACAGGCGATGAGAATATGGCATACTCCTTGATAGGGACCTGCGATGTGCCGGCATCAAGGGATGTGACCATAAATTCATGTATGCCATCTGTCCTCAAATAAATGTATCTAAATAGGGAATAGAATGGAGTAGGTGTGAAGTTCCATTTCTGACAGCAGACATTGGTTCAACTGTGGCTCATCAAAGATACTATGATTCTCACAATTGACCAGGGCACATTAATTTCATAATCCAATCGGAAATCTATTTTTCAATAATGCTAAAATGAGCTACGATGCTGCTGCTACACCTGCCATTGAAGAAGCTGGATTCTGGTTCATTGACGAGTTTCCAGAATCAATTTTATAAAAGATCTCATTTTAATAAAATGACCCGCTTGTCATCACTCTTCTTGGGAACTAAATGTCAGCTCTGCCTTAATGAGTATTTGCTTTAAATTTCTAAGAACTTATATTACAACGGGAGACCTAAAATCCTTCATAGAATTTTGTTCCACAAATGCTTTTCTTAATTAAGAAGTGTTACCTTATTAAAATGACCACCATTCTAAACCATTTTGATGTGGTCTGAAAAGCGAGTTTACAGTTTCATACCAACGATCTAAAACCTAGTTACAAATAGGCCACAGACCTCCTACTTTTATAGACTTGAATTCTTAAGTAATTTAAATTAGGGTTGGTATTTATTTCACTTTTTCTTATCTAAATCTTAGTTTCCTGGAATAATCAAGTTCGATGTTCAGCAAAACAAAAAAAACAAAAAAACAAAAAACAAAAAACACACAAAAAAAACCTGCTTGCGTTTAAGCCATTTTCAAAAGAAACTTGCCTTCTCAATCAGTGTGTTCCAGAACATTAAGTGACTATAGATATTGGGTATTAGTGATGGTAACCTTTGTGTTGTTCTTTATGAAATGATACATAGAGCTGTTGGGTGCATCAGTGCTTTTTAAAAGGGGCTGCATAATATAGGGTTAACTCTGTATATTCATGTTAAGAATTAACTTGTGGTTTGGCTGTTTCCTGGATTTTAAAACATACATGTGCAGAAATGTATTAAAGTGAAAGGAAGCATACCTTTGTCAAGACGCTATTAAAATTCAACATCAAGTATACTATTTCATCCGGGTTCTTTCTGTTGCTGTTGTTAATGCCTACAAATGCCCATTTGGATCTTGACTGTTTTCTTTTTCATTGGGAGAAGCTCTCTTCTGCGTAGAACAGTTGTTCCAGAATAGCTTGGTGATTCGTTCTCCTGTTGCATGACAGACTTACATATATTTTTTCCAGCAGTGGAGGTGCTGTTAGAGTCCAGTGTTCTAGAAGAAGCAGTGTCTAAAGCCTAATTTTCCTTTTCTAATTCTGGTAGCTCTTACCAAGAATTTTTGAAAGTTTTGTTTAAGTAGTCTAATATTTTTTATGTAAAGAGCATTAAATTTTGCTATGTATAAATTTTTGTAACCTAACAGTGAATCAATATTTTCTATCAGTGCCAAGGGCTTCCTGTAGTTCTATTCAAGTGTTACAATAAATATTTGTAGATAATAGTCAATACTTGTGTATGCTTATTTTAAAGATCTATTGAGGTGGAAATAGTTGTGGATGTACTAAGAGAAATTAAATAAAATTATAGCTTCATTCACTTGCCTTTTTACCATACATAAATACTATCTTTCTCTGTCCTCAGTATTGGTGTCATTTTTAAATAACATGCATAATCAAGATTTCACATTCATATGGAAATAAAGTTTCTTTTAAGCGAGAGCGATTTGAGAAAATAGCGTCACCCACTGGGCTGTATTTTACATATAGTGCCACTAATACTTTATAAGTCTCTGTGAAAAGTATAGAATTTCTCTGACCAACTTCAATGAATGAAAGCACTAGTCCTACAGGATTAACACAACTTAAGTTTGGAGGGGGAGGGAGAAAAAGAAAAACGTTTGGGAAAGTATAAATAATGAGGAACCTTCATAAGGATCCGTGTGCCATTGGCAATTTAACAAACCCAAGGTATTTAAGTCTACTGAAAGAAGATGTATTCGGGAATATTTTTTTTAAAAGATCTAGATCTAATAGTTATTTTTTAAAGCAGTGGAGTGAAACTTGTTACTTAGGATTTCATTTTATACTCTGTTTAAACTACTTTGTTAGCATGATTATACATTTGGATTTTCTCCAGCTGACCTTTTTAATAAGGACCAGATGTTGTCACTGTGGACACAATGGCATTTCTAAATGAGGTGCTGCCTGCGGATCATCACCCTTCATACGTGTCCAGCAGGAGAACAACTGAGGAGCCCAATTAGAATGCTATTTGTCACACTACTTGACACCTGTTTGTGTCAAGTAGTGTGACAAATAGCATTCTAATTCTAAAATAATTTGGCAATTATTTTTTAAGTTAACATGAATCTCCTGAATAAACTGTGTGTAAATCATGCCTAGATGAGATCACATGCAATCTCCTAATTATCAACAGTAATCCTGCCACAAATGTAAAAATCTTTAGAGGGTAGAACAGAGATTGTTTCATTTCTCTAGTTATACCTTGTGAGACTTAACTTTCTTAAGAGATGAAAAGGAAGTCAGAATTTTAGGGGAAGAAACTACTCATTGAAAAATCAATGAACAAAATAAGTCCATCAAAAAATGAGGACCAAAGAGTTCACAATACAAATTTTGAAACAATCCTTTTAGGGCTTTTTAATATTACGACAGCCATAATATGATGAGATTTAAAAGAGGGAATCCACTTTATCAGTATCCTCTCCTAAGTGAGGGCATCATTCCCTAGCTAGTGCAAGGCTAATTTGTTTTCAAACGTTTATGAAAAATTTATAATTTACTTAAGGCCGACTTTTTCAAAATGAATATTAGGATGAATAAAACTACAGAAAGTTTTGAGGAAACAAAAAGGTAAGTCAGGTTTGGCAAAGAACATTTTTTCTGAATTTCCCCCAAGCTTCCTCACTGTTTTGCTATTTAAACGTTATTTTACCCTATTGGGGGAGGCACTCATGGGGGTGCGGGTGAGGGGTCTAGTGGAGGCAGAAACAGAAGAGGCTGCAAGGGAGGGTCTTTATCTCGCAATCTGTATTCACGGGCATTCTAGATGATGTGCCATCTGAAATGCGACATAAGAAATGACTTACTTTTCTTTAAATGGACTCTGCCCTGGAGTATCAAGAATACTTTGAATTTAAGTTGACTGGGGGGGGGGCGGGGGAGCTATAATCCCAAGCTAGAAAACAAAGGATAAAATGAGTTATTTAAACAAGGGCTTTGAAAATACAGATTGGAGGAAAAGCTGCACAATACTAGTATTAGGAAGTTATCTGAGGGTTCTGGTCCAAGACGGTGACATAGGAGGCCCCCCGAACTGAACTCCCCTCTCCAAGACATGCTGAATGTACCATTACACACGGGACAATTTTTCCTGAAAGAAATCCGAAAACTAGCTGAGCTACTTCTTACATATGCAGTGAACAAGAAAATACATCAAAACAGGTAAGACAGGCTGAGACATGCCCTTCCCATAAACTCCATCCCCAGCATACACCATACAAGGAGGGGCCTCCCAACTCCAAGGTTCTCCCCAAAGAGCACAGGGTTTGGAACCCAGGTCTAGGGCCCCAGCTTCTAAGACTCTGACCTGAGGGATGGGCACCCGAATGCCTAGCTCTTAAGGCCAGCAAGACTAAAACAAACAGTTCTGAACCAATTCCAGAGGACTCACCAATTCCTGCTCTTTCCCTGAAAAGGACCTATCTGCATTATTAAAAGCTGCTGCCTGAGAGTCAGGCTTCTAATTTACTACATATCTAGGGGCTGACTGCCATCCTCCCCAGAGACTGGGGAGGCCAGTGGATGCCTCCTGCGCCTGCTCCAAGGCACCAGTATCTCCCAGGAAGGAGTGTATATACACAACTGTGCCCCAGATTAGCAGCTGTAACAAGAGACAAAGAATATTATATAATGATAAAGGGGTCAATTCATCAAAAGGATGTAACATTTGTAAATATGCACCCAATATAGAAAGCAAATATTAACAGATCTGAAGAGATAAATAGACACAATACAATAACAACAGGGGACTTCAATAACCCCACTTTCAACAATGGATAGGTCATCCAGACACAAAATCAATAAGGAAACCCAACAATTTGGGTTTATACAACAATTTGCGTTTAACCAACAATTTGGATCATATGACTTTAAACATTTACAGAATGTTCCATCCGACAGGAGAATACACTCTTCTCAAGCAGACATGGAACATTTTCCAGGATAGATCATATGTTAAGCCACAAACAAGTCTTAACAAATTTAAGAAGACTGAAATATCAAGCATCTTTTCCAACCGCAACAGCATGAAACTAGAAATTACAAGAAAAATGGAAAATTTACAAACATGTACAGATTAGACAATGTGATCCTATTAAGAAATGGGTCAAAGAAGGAAGAGAAATAAAAAAAAAATCTCGAGACAAATGAAAATGGAAACACAACATACCAAAACTTATGGGGTCCAGCAATAGCAGTTCTAAGAATGTTTACAGCAATAATCACCAACATTAAGAAACGAGAAAGATCTTAAACACACAAGCCAACTTTACACCTCAAGGAACTAGAAAAATAAGAACTAAGCCCAAAGGTAGCAACGTGAGGAAATAAAAATGAGAGTAGATATAAATAAAATAGAAACTGAGAAGACAACAAAATAGATCAATAAAACTAAGAGCTGATATTTTGAAAAGATAAACAAAACGGACAAAACTAGCTAGATTAACCAAGAAAAAAAAGAACTCAAAATTATAAATCAAAGAGGGGACATTACAACTGTCTCAACACACAGGATCATAAGAGACTACTATGAGCAACTGTATGCCAACAACTGAACAACCTGGCAGAAATAAGTTCTTAGAAACATATAACCTTCTAAGACTGAATCATGAATAAAAATCTGAAGAGATCAATTACTAATAAGGAAAATGAATCAGGAATCAAAACTCTCCTAACAAAAAAGGTCCGGGACCAGATGTCTTCACTGGTGAATTCTACTAAACATTTTTTCTTTTTAAGAATTAACTCCAATTATTCTCAAACTCTTCCAGAAATAGAAAAGGAGGGAACACTTCTGAACTTAACCTGATACCAAAATCAGACAAAGACGCTATAAGAAAACGATAGGCCAACATCCCTTATGAAAATAGATGCAAAAATCCTCAATAAAATATTAGCAAACCAAATTCAACAGTACATTAAAAGGATCATACACCATGATCAAGTGGGATTTACTCAAGGGATGCAAGGGTGATCCAAATCAAATAATATGATATGCCATATTACCAAAGTGAATAAAAATCATACGATCATCCCATTAGATGCAGAGAAAGCATCTGACAAAATTGAACATCCTTTCATGATAAAAACTCGCAACAAACTGGGTATAGGGAAAACCTGCCTCAACACAACAATGACCAAATGTGACAAGTCCATGGCTAATGTCACACTCAACAGTAAAATGTCTCTATTTGCAGATGACATGATATAATATATAGAAAATTCTAAAGACTCCACCAAAAAATAAAAAACTGTTAGAACCAATAAATTATTTCTGTAAAGTTGTAGGATAGAAAACCAATATACAGAAATCAGTTGCACTTCTATACATTAACAATTCACTATCAGAAAGGGAAATTAAGAAAACAATACCATTTGCAATAGCATCCAAAAGCATACAATACTTAGGAAATTATAGGACACTGATGAGAGAAATTGAAGACGCAAATAAATGTAAAGATATTCCATCCTCACAGACTGAAAAATATTGTTAAAATGTCCATACTCCCCAAAGTAATCTATATATTCAATGCAATTCCAGCAAAATTCTAAAGATATTTTTCCCAGAAATAGAAAAAAAAAACCTTAAATTTGTCTGAAACCACAAAATCAAAACAAAACCAAACCCGAATAGCTACAGCAATTTTAAGAAAGAACATAGCTGGAAGCATCACACAATCAGATTTCAAACTATGTCACAAAGCTATAGTAATAAAAATAGTATGGTACTGACATAAAAACAGACACACAGATCAACAGAACGAAATGGAGAGCCCAGAAATAAACCTACACAAATATGGTCAATGAATTTACAAGAAAGAATATACAATAGGGAAAGGACAGTCTCTTAAATAAATTATGTTGGGAAGATGGGATAGGCAGATGAGAATAAAAAATACAACTGGATCCCTATATTGTACCATTCACAAAAATCAACTCCAAATGGATTAAAAACTTGAACATAAGACCTGAAACAGTAGAATTCCTACAGGAAAATATAGGGGGTAAGCTCCTTGACATCAGTCTTGGTGATGATTTCTTTGGATTTGACACCAAAAGCAAAGGCAACAAAAAGCAAAAATAAATAAGTGGGACTATATCAAAGTAAAAAGCTACACTGCAAAGGTGGAGGACCATCAATAAAATGAGAATGAAATCTAGATAGAACAGGAAAAAACATTTGCAAACCATATATCTGATAAAAGGTTAATATCCAAAATACTCACACAACTCAATAGCAAAAACCAAACAATCCAATAAACAATCCAATAAAGAACTGAACAGAAATCCTGCCATTTGCAACAACATGGATGGACCTCAAGGGCATTGTGCTAAGTGAGATAAGGCTGAGAAAGACAAATACTACATGATCTCACTTATGTGTGGCATCTTAGAAGTCACAGAAACAAAGACAATGGGGGTTAGCAGAGGCTGGAGAGTGGGGGGAAAGAGATGTTGGTCAAAGAGCACAAATTTCCAGTTGGGAGGTGGCCTAGCGATCATAGTTACAATGTCGTTTTTACACTTGAAAGCTGCTGAGCGTAGACCTTAACTGTTCTCACCACAAACGTGGCAATTATGTGAAGTGATGCAGGTGGTAGCGAATGCTATGTGGGCATCATTTTATAATGTGTAAGTATCAAATCAACATGTCCTATACCTTATGCTCACAATGTGTTACATGTCAATTACACACCAATAAAGCCGGAAGAAAAGTTATGAGGTGCTGTTGAAAGATGCCAAATTCTTGGTGGCGGTATGACTGTGTTTGATGTGCTAAATGTAGCAGTGAATAGTGCCTGGACAACTTCTTTCTTTCAATTACTTTCAAAGGTATCTTTTGATGAAAAATCCCTTAGAAGCCGGAGAAATAAGAAATGCTAAAAAAACCTTCCACTTTGCTATAGAACTCAATGGTCACACAAGCATCGGTGGCAAAAACAATTCAGCCCACTTTGTATTTGTTAAGAAAAACGATCTGCTCTAGGATTTCACTGGACACACAGACCTGACAAATCCTGTGTCAGGAGCTGGGTGACCATGGCTTAGCACTGGAAGTCTCACGTCCCAGGAGAGCCCTCAGTCCGGGCAAAGACGGCTGTTCCCTCAGAGCGGTTCTGTGTACGCCTTTCGGTGACGGCAGCAGCAGAGTCATTAAAGAACTTTCCCGAGGGGCCCCCATGCGCAAGACGCTGGTCCGAGAGCTGCAGGTTTACAAAGACGAAGAACAGTGAGCGAGAGCAAACCGGTCCCCTCACGTCGCGGAGGTTATGCTGCCGCTGCACTCGAGTGCACTTACCGTGATTGGGTTGATGCGTAGTTTCTAAAGGTCGTTTGGGAAAGCGACATCCAATGGGTGACCCATTCCCAGTCCCAGATGTCCTCCACCGGAGCAGCTTTGGAACAGCCTAGGTTAGAGGTCGTGCCAGTCTCGACACCTGGGTATGTGTCCTGGCTCCACAACCTCACACTTACAGGACCTTGGTCGAGTCACTAACCCCTCTGTGACCTGCGTTTCCTACTCTATAAACCGTGGACAGTCGTACCTACAATCACACGGCTGATGTGAGCATGCAGTGACGTAATACAGCTATAGGTTTAAAATTACACCCGGCACACAGTAAGTGCTCAGAAACGGCACCTTCTAGTATCACCATCTCAGAGTTTGATGATGTTCAAGGAAAAAATGTCAAAAGTAAAGTAAAGACCAGTGGTGACACTGCACTACTTCTAGAGCCTAGAATGGAAAGACCCATGTCTTCATTTTCAGGGACAAATCAGAAGGACAATGTCGGGGAAGACGGACTCCCGTTTGATAGGCAGTGGCCCTAGAGAGTAGCTCTAGACAGGAACACAGATGCAATTTCCAAAATGCAGGCCTGGAATTTGACTGATGAGATAAATTTTCAAAGAAATAACCTAACAAAAATGGAAGTACAAGAAACCAGCAGCTCATTCTAGTGCAATGAAAGGTCTAATTTTGAAGAGCTGTCATTTCACTAGATTATTTTTGGTTTATGCACTAGAGTACCAAATAAAATAATGGAAAAAACCACACTGGATTAAACAATTTTTATTGAGATTTTGTCGTATTATAGAGACTCATAGGCCTTCAGTTACATGAATGAGAAGCTGGGCCACACGCATGGTTACCAGGAGTCATCTGGTTCTTCGTGAGACGGGCCTGTGAAGCTAAATTAGGGAAAGACAATTTAGAACTTTGTTAAATTCCTGTCAACCTTATTCAGAGACCTTTATAAATGTTCTCATTCCTTCTCCATGGAGCTTCTGCCTTCGCTTAAGATTTGTATCTGTAGCAATTTCACAACTTAAAAAAATGCAATAGATTTTTTTTTTTGAAATCAGTAATTTTGATTCAATAATTTCTTACAGGCAGACTCCAATATCTGAATGTTCCCCCTGGCCAAGGAAACCAACAATATGATAATGGTGTGCTTGGGAATGAGACGGTGGGGAAACCATACCTTTCGTCTTTGTCGCTAGGTGGCAGCGTGTCCATTTGTGAATCATCTTTGAGAATCTTTGAGCTCTGATACAAAGAGGGAGAAAGAATTTTGAAATTAGATATGTATTAATTTTATGAACTACTTTGATTTCTCTAAGTACTATTTTTGCAATATATATGTAATTTAAGAGTCCAAAAAAGAAGTGACTTTTAAACATTAAATTTAGCAACCACATCAAACTATCCAGTATGCATTCTCAATACCCATAGTACTTCAGGCTTAGCGTACTGATGTCTCAGAAAGTACCAATGTGTTCATTATTCATTCATAGGGCTTTCATTGTATTTCCTTCTTGTTTTAAAGATTAGAGACATCTCAACCTTTACAAACTCTGACAAATCAAAATCTGTTCCATTTACACCCAAGCAAAAGTGATGAGATTTTGTCAAGAGTGTAATAGATTTAAGACTCAAGGATCCATTTGAACTTTGGACTTTCTCTGCTTTTACCTTTTTGTCGCCAGTAAAGGCAGACTCCTATCCTAAAGTTTTCTAATAAACCGCAGAAGCCCTCACCCCACCCCCCGTCCCCGTCCTCATCCCCGTCAGCCCCTACCCCAGATAGCTGCTCCACAGCTTCAGCACCTTATCTGCCGTGTCATGGGCCTCTTGGATGATTTTCATGTATTTCTGCAAAGGGTTTTCGGCACAAGCAGATTTGTCTTTCATTTCTTGAATGCTTCCTTCTAATTCTTTCTCCATTTCAATCTTCAAGGACTCTTCGATCATCCGCTGTGAAATAGATGGGCAGCAAAATAGGAAATATACAAATACATTTTTAAACACCCAGTAATATAATTCTGATCCTTCAAGTAAAACCTGCATACCAGAAAACTTTTTTTTTCTTTTGAGTCACTGTTACCATCAAAGGGGGACAAACATGTCAACTCAACAAGCGAAGGGATTAATTCGCCAGAGTGTCCTATGCTTTAGACCAAATTAACCAGGAGTTCAGGGAACATCCACACAGATTGATTTATGTAAGATTCAGCAGGTGTGTGAAGTGGCCAGAATAATGCATCCGGCTGGGACCAGAATAAGGATGCAGAAAGCCAAGGAGAATTAGGAAGGAGGAGGGCAGAGGAGCCTGTGGAAGCCACCACGAACGGGCAGTCACCTCCCCTGGGTCCGTCAAGGTCAGCTGGTTGACCTGTAAACCCTACTTACAACTCGCAGTCTGCCTCCTTTACGGGCGTGGTTTCAGCACCAGCAAAGGGCTGGCAACAGCCATGCTTTACTATGAAACCCCTCGGGCGTATGCACAGCCCTTCCCAACGCTCTCAGCAAAGGAGGGGTCCACGATGCCTACAACAGGCTGTTTACAAGTGACCTACCGCTGCCAAGCCTCTGGGACACACTAAGGACTCACGTGCCCGAGAGCAAGGTACTTCCTAAGGGTGCACCAAAGAGAAGTTAGGACAGAGAAGTCAGCTGTACTTATATTACCCTTTCTTGATCCAGTTTTTCTAGCTCTCTTCGTTCCCTTTCTAAAGCTTCTTGTTCACTCTGCTTTCTTTCTTCTCTCTGCCTTTGTTCTTTCGCCTGCTTCTCCCATACCTTTTCTTCTTCTCTCTTTTCTCCAATTTGTTTCTGATCCACACCTAAAGGATCAGAAGAGAAAGAGCACCAGTTTTTCAAACAGATGCAGGACCGGTTTACAGGGCCCTGCCGAGACTTAGGGAGACCTGTCTGATGCTCAGCGGGCTCTGCTGAGCTGCTGGTCCATCGTCAGGGTCTTCGGCCCCCTGCCCCACTCCTAGCACCGGGGGATCCCTTTACTTTACCGAGATGAACAGAAGTCACCCTCACCACCAACCACTTTGACGGCCCTCCCCTCCACATCACTTTCCCCTCCTCTTCGCCCGGTTCTCCCCTCCTTCGTGCTTCCCCAGGCAGGGCCCGCACTGCTGCCTCTGCACTTGGGGACGACCCCTCCCCTACTTTGGGTTCTGACTTAACCATTAGCCCCTATTTATTGACACAGTTCTAAGCCGCTCGCCTGACTCTGCAAAGGCACTCGAGCCTCTGCTGCTCAGACCAGTACAAAAGTAGCACACACACCGCCCGCCAGCTTGCCAGCTCGCTGTCATTCCCCGCCGCCTCCAGGCCGGCCCCTCGTAGGGTCCCAGCTGTCGCCTCTGCCCCACATCATCTTCTCGAGTCCTGATCTCTCCCTCAGCCTCACATCCATGTTTCTGAAGGATTCCCTGCCACCAGCACATGGAGGCCCCAGCTTCCTGAGCTATATTACTCCTGTCCCTTTAATCGTGCTCCTCTACACTTTGTGCGCTCGGCCACCAGGCTCACGACTCCTCCTCCTGCTGCGATCAGGATCTTGATCACCAACTACCTGGACGGCTGAAATAATCCAGTCAGTGCTCTCCCTGTCATCAGTCTACCTTCAAGCCACCCATCTTCACCGGCACCAGTCATTTCCTGAAGAGAAGGCCAGGATCTGCTGTGCCCCGTCGCCACTACGGTGGAGTCCACGCTTGCTGTGGGCTAGGCTCCGACGATGTGCCTTTTTCTTTCTGGATAGACTTCCTACATCCCCGTAACTCTGCATTCGAAACGTCTCTGTAGCAGCATGCTCGCTGTACCCGAAGACAGGTGGACCTTCCTTGCTCTGTGCCTTGGCTTTCACTGTCTCCCGAACTTGATGTGCTCCCTGCCACTAACCTCCCCCACAAAACCCCACCTACCATGCCACCGCCTCTGTGACGTCCTCCTTATTCCTAAAGTGACAACGAGCCTATCCGGCACTATAGCCACACAGTATTTTGTGCCTGCCGTGTCAAAACCTCGTGTGTCTGTTTCTCCTACTTGTGTCCTCTGGGCTTTGCCTGTCTGTTCCCTAGAGCTCACGGCACAAGTCCCTTGGCCTCACAGGTTTGACTCAGTCTCAATGCCACAGATTATACTGACCTTTCTCCTCCAGAGACAAACTCACAGGTTCCCCAGAGGACTTTGAACCCTGTGGCTCTGCCCTGTTCTGAGTCCCCGGCAGGCACTGAGTTTTACTGACGAGACAGAGGCAGCAGTGATTTCTGTCTCTTGATCCTGGTCATGAAATTCAAATACCAGAGGAGGCAGCTGATCATTTCCTTAGGCAGAAATGCACCGTCCTCCCTGCTGGTGGGAGGGCTACTCCTATGAATAGGAACGCCGTGTGGCTGCCAACTTAGAAAGATCAAGAAAAAGGGGCTACTTCTTGGCTGTAGGGTATACCGTCGTGCGCTATGTAACAACATTTCAGTCAGCAACGGACCAAATATATGACTGTGTTCCCGTAAGATTCCGTCACGCCACCTGCTAGTTAAAACCAAGACAGACTTACTTGGGAAGTGACAGGAGACAGGTGTGGAAGCGGTGGCTGCGGCCGAGTCCAGATGAGGCATGTCGCCAGCAGGATGGAGGCCATCCACTTCAAACGGCTTTGGTAGGTCCCCCACATCTGTAGGAGGTGGGAACAAGTGTCCTGTGAGCCTTTAGCAGCAGCAGGAGACAGGAGCGCAGCGCAGGGTGGGCTGACTTCTGGCGGAGCACTTAAGTACCAGCCACAGCGACCCCCCAGTCCTTCCCTAATTCTAACGCGTTTTCAGCACAATGCTGGGCCATGTATTTGCTTTTCAAAGGTCTTAACTTTAAAGGATTTGAAGTGTTTACAAAATTAGATTCGGAAAGTGACAGAAAAATTCAGCTGGCTTGCCGATAATCATTTGAATGCTATTTAAATATCGATGAGTTAAGAAGGCTCTTAAAGTTAGTTACAAAGAATCTGCAAATTTGGCTAAGCCCTGTCATTTAACGGTTCTAAAATATACCTTCAGACTTGGCGATGAAGCTTACAAGGCTAAGTGGTAGGTTCTGTACAAACATAAAGCCTTCCCACGCTGGAGAGAACCTCTGAGATGACCGGCAGCAGGCTCCCCTGCTGGAACACCCCGAGGCGGGCCAGAGGCCGCAGCCACCTGCTAGACAACGAAGCCGGCACACTTTCCCCTCCCCTGCGGTCTTTCACTAGGAAGGAAGGGCATTTCTAAACCTGAGGCAGGAGATACTATCTGTAGGCTCTAAGGAAAAATAACTTCGCATCATCATATTCCATAAAAAAGGGAAAGAAACATTTAAAAAATAACTTTTTTTAAAATCTGAGGCAATCTCAAACTTGATAAATTAAGGAATCGCTTGCAGGCTCATCTCCAACTTTAAAATTATTGGTTACTCTGCATTTTTTAAAAAATAGAACTGAAATGCATCCCTGAAAATCTTTGTTATAAAAAAGAGGCAATATGTTTGCATTTATGGTTTTATCACAAAATACACATGTCCTAATTTGTAACTGCTTTGCTTTTTATAACAATGGATATGTTTCACCAAAACTAAGCTTTCTACATTTTCAACTTATAAAAACCGGTACTTATACTTGAACTTACGTTCAAAAGACGATTCAATTTCCTCATTATCCTTAAAAGGCAGCTTGTCGGGATTTGAAAATTCACTTTTGTCTTGAAGTTCAGTTTGTCTTTGATAGAGACTGGGTTAGAAGAATAAAATTCATGAATGTGAAGCTCTAATAACGTTAACACTCTAGGGCACAGGATGATGGAAAGCATTTGTGATTGGAGAAAATGATTTAGAAAATTAATTGTTCCCAGTGAGAACAAGAGCTACACAGCACTGGGCGCCCTCCACGCGCCAGGCGTCACTCTAAGCCATTAATACGCGCTCACTCCGGTATCCTCACGGCCAGCTCATGATGAGGCACGCACTACCACCGCTATACAGAGAACCACGCCACATTCTCAGTGCTGTTCCTAGGAGTCTATTTTATCAAGAACCACCATTTTTGAAAAAAATTCTGCACGCCGTTGGCAGGAGCCAACTGAGGATGCAATACTGCAAGACACCTGTGCATCAGAGTACCCAAAGTCAGCGGCACATGTGTCTTGTCTCAGCTTTATCACGAGAGCACGATATAAAAAGTTACACGCTCTAGGACCTCGATAGGCACATGTAGCAGTTTTCAACTTTGTAGGGTAGAACTGAGCCAACATGCAGATGCCCGGGCTGGAGCCCAGAACTAAGGAGTCGGACTCTCCTGCCATGGGGACCCCTACGTGGCTCAAACCTCAGCCTGAGTGACCCACTGCCCAGCTTCCAACACATCCACTCCACCCTGCTTCAGCAATCCTTTCCTAGGGCCCCGACTGCTTTGGAATTTCAGTAAGACAAATTAAAATTGTATTTGTTTATGCTTAAATACCAAAATATCTTTTAAAATGACTTCTTAATGTAGTGTGAAACTACTTCAAGTTTACAAATAAACTGAATTTATTTGCTTTTGCAGATGCTGTATGTTTTTTTTTATCTTTATAAAGTGAGTCTATATATGGAACTATAAAGGTGCTTATTAACATCACAGTACATATTATGTGCATCAAGTTTAGCAAACAAATAGAAACTACTTATTTGCTAAAAGGACGGTTTCCCCGGGTACTTTAGATGATTCCCAAAGATCACACATCATCTTACCATCTGATCGCAAATTCCATACTGACACACGTCAAGCTGAGACCCCATGCGGCTAACCAAGCCCACCACAACAAGGTACTCACCCAGCCTTCTGCTTCACGGAGCTGGAGAGCGAATGGACGGGAAGGCTGCGGCCAGACTCAGTGGGTGAAGGTCGGGCCGTTCGGTCAGAGCGAAGGCTGGTGGCCGCCACGTGGGCTCGGCCCAGGCCTAAGGGGCAGAAGGAACCAGGGCAAGAATATCACAAGTTACGCGGACGAAAAAAGCAATGTGCTTTCTAAGGAGCTCTTACTTGGAAAATAAATTCTATTAGCTGTATTGCAAACAACTGAGTATGATGCATACATGATCTACAGAAAGAACGATTCAAGCATCTAATGAAACCGCAATGACAACGGTGAAGTGTAGAAAACCAATCGCCTGCCAGTAAAGGAAAAGCCAGTCACGCTCTGAACACCTGTGCGTGCCAGGCGACATGCTGGAACGTGCCATGGCCAGTCTGTCCCATGGCCTCCTACACCAACGCTGTGCCGCTCCGCAGATATGAGGTCTCCCGAGGGCCTGGTCTATCCAGGCCAAGCGGCTGCAACCCTTTCTGCAGCTTACCTTCCAGATGCATTTTACCATCAAGGCCTCGTTTGGCCTTCACCAGGGGCGTGGAGGAGGGGCGTCGGCAAGTGCCCCTGCGCAGCCGTGAGGCCACGCTGCCTGCCAGCGCTGCTTCTACGTCCCCCGCAGGCGGCTCACACACGGCCCCGTCCTCTGCCAACATGCTCTTTTCAGAGGAAGCCGAAGGGATGCTCTTGAGAGATCTTAGCAAGTGCGAGGCTGGCGCGCTCCTGGCGGCGGGATACTGACTCACTCTTCGATGGTAATCCTGGAAAGCTTTGTCCAAGCGTTCGGCCTCTCGCTCCAGCTCTTTCATTCTCGCCTTGGTACTGGCTACAAACTCAAGGTCGGAATCGGGGGAGCTGCCATCCGTGCTTGTGTTTGGATAATGTATGACCCTTGGTGTAACTGCACCTACCACCGGCTTTTCCTCTTCGAGAGTCTTCAAGAAGTCCCCGCTCGTGTCACCGTCACGAGGCGCCACAAATCCGGGGACAGAACGATGGATCAGAGACTGCTTTGGATTGCGGTACACTTCATTCTCCAGGGCTGCGGGTTACGGAGATAGTATGAGAAATGAGGGGAAGATAAAAGTGAAATAAACTTGAGAATGTTATTTTGAAAAATGAAAGAAGGTATTAATAAGGACACACTTGCACATTAAACAGTTTCTGAAGCCACGGTGATGCCAATACTTATTTATTACCATTTAGTGAGAGCTCCTCTGTACCAGCCACAGCTTCACAGGCCTTCTTTCTTAACCCATGATATTATTTCACAATCCGTTGTACACAATCCTGATACCCAAAAAGCTTGAGAACTGAAAATTTACTCATAATTTGGTGGCAAAGCCTAACCAGACCTGAACTCATCTGGTTGATATACGTGACTTGAACGCATATAATCATCTTTATTTGTTCCATGCAGCGTGGATATCCATACATTTCACTGTGAATCAATCAACACGTTTCTTCACTATGGGATGCTGCCCCGGACACCAGGGGCTGTGGCAAAACCCAGCACAAGGCTTGAGCTTCAGGTAAGGGGTGACCTGCAGTCAGTCAAGGCTGTGAACTGATGACTCTCACTGCTCCCACAGTGCAGATGGGGGTGCTGCGGCTGGGTCACACAAGTAAGCAAGGCACGGGGACACTGGGATTTCCTAACGCAAACCCATTCATGTGACAGGTGCTCGTCTGCAACGCCTCCAGGACATATGCTTGCACTGGGCGATGCTTATGTTCAAAAAGTTCCATCTGCATGAAACTACTTTTCAAGACATAAGAGCACTATGATTTTGGCTGTGGGCAGTTGGGCAAACAGAATTGGTGAGAGAAAATGAGGAAAGGAAGGAGTAGAAAAAAATAAAGAGATAAAAAGAAAACCAATAAGGGAGAAAGGAACAAGGCCTGAGGAGGAAAAGTGTAAATGGGAACTGAGGAAGACCCAGAACCAGGAAGCTGAGAAACCAGTTCAACCGGTAGCGCACAGAAACTTCCTTGGGGTTGAAGGCGGCAAGAGAAGGCATCTGAGCTTCGGTGCAGTTCTTATGAAGCAGGAAGGGGCAGGTATCACGCATCCACAGTGAAGATTGCAATAACATGACAGCGGTATCATTCCCTGAGTGTGTGATGAGTACCAGGCGCTGGGCTAGGACTCACCTCATTTTATCGCCATTCACCATGGCACAAGGCTATTCTTATCTCCATTAGAAATGAGGAAACTGGGGTCCAAAGAAGCTAAACGTGCCCAAGGTCAAAAAACTAACTTCAAAATTGGGGTCCGAAGACAAAATCAGTTTTCCGATTGCAGTAGCCGTGTTCTTTGTGCTAGGCCGCCCTGATTCTCCTGCGTATTTACTCATCCGTCAAGGGTAAAAACACCGAGGAGTCGACTGGTGTCTTAGTGGGGTAAAACAATATAAAAAAGCCTAGGTCCAGGATGGATTTGGGGACTTCTGTGTCACCACCACACCTTTCCTATTTGGGTATGAGGCTCTCTCAAGCCACAGGGCACCTATGAAAGCAAGTCACTTTAGCATTTAACCTGGCTGGTGTTCCAGAAATGGATAGGGAGTTATACCATAAAGGTGACACGTATGTCTACGGTTTTACCCTTCTATGAGAATTACCAAAACTTCAGTGATTAATGATCGTTACATTTCCACCAACGTCAGAAGCTTTACACACCACACACACATTTAGAGGTTAAAATAGCTGACCTGTCTGCGTTTGTTTCAGTTGCAATTTTAAATCGGCTACCTGCATGGTTAACCTCTTTATGGAGGCATCATAATCCAGTATCTGGGCCTTCAGCTGTGCGGAATGCTCAATCTGAAAAGATTTAGAGAAGGAAAAGAAACCAATGTAAAGGAAATCATAGCTCACGCCAAAAGAAACAATTCTCTTTTCGGGTTCATTCTCTTTTTCTGTTGTGCCAATAATGAGTAGCTTTACACCCGTAATCCATGGGTCTGTAGAAACAAATTTCCCACCTCCTTCTTCACCGATGTCAACGAACAGCTTCCAGGGTGTGAAGCAGACGTCAGAAATATGTCAATATTTCTAAGTTGCGGGGTAAGGGTTAAGTAACACTTTAACAGTGGGCACCAGCAGGATGGGACAATCTTGAGTTTGGGTGTGGTTGCTGGTCTCTGGGTTTTATTACTATTATGAATATAAAGTCATAATCAGTTAAGAATTTTCTCAGATGAGAAAGGATACCCTCAGCATATGGGAGGAGGAGCTTTTGATGTTAAGATCTGATTTACGCTGGAGTGACACGCCAAATTTAGACAACCACAAAGCGACTGGCCTAACACGTGGCTGAGCCAAGAGCAGTACTCACTTCGGTTTGCAGCTGTTTGTGTAGAGCTTGCCTGTGGGTTTCAAACTCCTTACGCTCCATCATGATAGCATTTTCTGTTTTCTTTAATTCCTTCTGAAAAACTGCCAGCTCAGGAGATGGCTGAGCTATGCCTAAGGATGTAAAAAAGCCTGGCCATTACAAACCTGAAGTTCTCTCCCTTCACTTAACAAAAGCAGCTAAAGAGATTTTAAATTGTTCTTTTCTTTGTACACATGCAATTTATTAATTTTATATTACTTCCATTAAGTGGACTAAGAGCAATCCTGACTCATAAATTTCAGAAAAGAATTTAAGGCATATAAATGCAAACTGTACTATTAGACATAGTCCTATTCCGAGTAAAAGAATTCTTTCAAATTCTTAAATTAACTTGAATGCCCACCTCTGTTCTCTACCATGCATAGGAGGCATAAAAGGAACCCTCCAGCAAAACCTGTTCATGGCCACCCCGAGGCCCACCCTGATCTGCGTATCTGTCAGCAGCACTCGGGGTCCAGGCAGAAAGCTGATGGAGTTCCCACATTTGGGCCACCAGAGGACCCGCTAATAAAGAACGGCCTATGTAGGGTAGCCACAAAGTATGCTGCAGTTCCCTGGGCTAGTAAGGGAGCCACGTCGTCACCACTCCCTGGGCCTAGAGGGTCGGGAAGGGAGGAATTCTCAGACGCGGAGAGGCCACTTCCTAAGCACTGGGACCTTGCGTGCCTGGGCACAGGGCCAGCCCAGGGCCACTGCACACGGAGGTGGTGGTGGTGGGCGGGGGAAGAGCGGGTGGGGAACATCGACCTCAATCTCACTCTCACTCCTTGTTCCCAGGGCCTGGGGATGTCTCCACCGGCCAAACCCTACCTGCAGAGGGCAAAGGGGAATTGGGTACCATCCAAAGAGGCAGATTTGTACAGCTTAAAAATATTTCATCTTAATGACACTATTAATTATTCAATATCAAGCAAAAAGGAAGTAACTTCGAACTGAGAGTCTTAACTTTATAAGAATGACAAAAACATGCGAATCAAGAAAGACATACGGTTTAAGAGATGCAAGTTTTCATTTTTAATCTCTTCAATTTGTTGTTTAAGCAATTTATTTTGTGCCTGAAGCTCCAGTTTCCCTTCTTTTAGTAGGGAATAGTCACTCATCTCTTTAATCTTTTCATTCAGCAGGTGGTTTTGCTTTGTTATTGCCAAAGACTGGGCCTTCACAGACTCTAGCTCAAGCTGGAATTGAAAAAGGAGAACATATTTGAACAGTGGCTTTATGATACTGCTTAAGTAAAAGCTGGCAGACTGCTTTAAGCTGGGAGTTACAACTGAAATTAAGGTCACTTGACAGAAGTCTGGTTCTCTACAACAACAAGACCCAAACTACAACAATGAGAGTCGTCTTCTGCCCTAGAGTTGGGGCTGGGGGATGTTCTCCCAACTTTACTTATGTAGAACCTTGTCCTACAGAGTAAGTGCTTCTGATTATCACCCCGTTTTTCAGATGCCACTGAAGTCCCAATAGCAATCACAGATTATAGCAATATATATTTTTAAAGGTGAAAAGGTGAGAAATCACAAACCTGATGCAGAGTGCTTCCTTTTTCTTGTTCTAATATACCTCGTGTTTGGATAGAAAAGCCTACAAGTTCTCACATAAGTCACTGCAGTCACAAAAATAAATTTGACATACAGAGTATATTTTAAGTACCTAGAGTTCCAGCTCTACCCTTCAGATAGCGAACACATGAATGAACAGAAATAAAGTCACCCTGGCATGTGAAAAACGCATCTCATTTTGCTTTCATTTGTAAGATCCCAACATAATGAGAGGAACGTTACCTGCTGCTGGTGGGAAGGGAGCAGAGGCTGAGGCAGAAACTGACAAGCACTGGCCACCTGCTTGGGGCCAGGCACAGCAGTCAGCTCGCTAAAGTCCCTCACAACCACGGAATGCGGGCAGCACCCCAAAATCTATGGATACGGAACATGAGGTCATAGAACGTGGCTGGAGGCACACAGAAGGGAGAGACAGGACTCAGGCAGGACTCCAGCCCCCAAAGACGTACTCGTTCTATGCCTCCCTAGGGGGCTAAGATGGAAATGGAGAACTACGGAATTAACTTCAGCTTGGCTGTCACTTTCTTAGTCATAATAAACAGTCCAAACACATCAAGAGGGTAACTTATGATAAATTAGATATGACTAAAACTAAAATTTCATACACTGTCTGACCCTGATTTCAAAAAATCAATAGGGTTAACAATTACCTCAAGTTCCTTCACACGATTTACAGAATGAATCAGTTGTTCCTTTTTTAAATTAACAGCTGTGAGCTCCTCTTGCAAATGTATAGCTTTCTCTGAAAGAACCAACCAATTAAACATCATATGTTTTCCTAGTGAATATAAGTCATTCAATAATGTACAGCCAGTATGTCAGATCTAATGACCATTGTTTCTTAATCTAAAATAGAAAATCAACGGGCAAGAAATAAGCCCTGTTACCCAAGGGGTGATGGGAAGTTAGTTGTAATGGTCAAACACGTGGTGAACTTCCTCCTGCTACACACACCGACCAGCCGCAGCGTCTGCCGCTCAGAGCCCTCGTGCCGACACATCTGAATGTCTTCCAAGACAAAGATGTGTCTATTATGATTTCATCATCTCACAATTTTGTCATTTTCACTTCATCTAACAAAGCTACATAGACATAGCATCAAAAAATAATTCGCTGGATACTTGATGGTACTAATTCCTAAAGAAGTATTCTTTTCCACAAGACAGTCAAAAGCAGCAGCCACACACTGGGTGACCCTACAGGTCAGTGTCAAGTACCCAGCCCTGGTTTACTCCCAAGAATTTCTGTGAAATTTCCACTGAAAGTTAAATTTCTTTTCCCAGGCAAATTCCTAGAAACACACTGAAATGTATAACATCTGGAGACTGAAACATTATCCAACTTTCCTAATCCTGGGCTAATGCACACAACAGTTTAGGAAGTTCTAAGTTAAGTGAAAATATCATGAAGCATAAAAACATATAAGAAATAAGGAATTAGATCGCAGGGGACAGAGAAGTCAAAATAAAATTTTCTGTAAGTAAAAAAATGAAGTCTCTCATGGTTAAGAGTAATATTTAGCAGATAGCAATAAGCTGCTGCCACCGTGTTGACAAACAGATTTATTTATCAAAATATATTCATATACACAAAAAATAAACTCAAAATGGATTAATGACTTAAATGTGAGATATGAAACCATAAAAATCCTAGAAGAAAACATAGGTAGTAAACTCTCTGGCATCGCTCTTAGTTAATATTTTTTTTGGACATGGCTCCCAGGGCAGGGACAACAAAAGAAAAAACAAATGAGACTACATCAAACTAAAAAGTTTTGCACTGCAAAAGAAACCATCAACAAAAAGACAACCTACTGCATGGGAGAAGACATTCATAAACGATACATATAAGGGGTTAATATGCAAAATAAATAAGAAACTCATATAACTTAACATACAAAAAAAACATTCCAATTAAAAAATAGGCAGGGGACTTGAATAGACATTTCTCCAAAGAGAACATACATATGGCCAATGGACATATGAAAAGTTGCTCAACATCACTGATCATTAGAGAAATGCAAATTAAAATCCCAATGAGATATCACTTCCCACCTTGCAGGAGGGCTAATAATCAATAAATCAAAAAACAAGTGCTCGTGAGGATGTGAAGAAAAGGGAACCCTCGTACACTCTCGGTGGGCTTGTAAATCAGTGTGGCCACGATGGAAAAGAGTATGGAGAGTCCTCAAAAATTTAAAAATAGAGCTGCCATATGATCCAGCAATTCAACTTCTGGGTATTTAACCAGGGGGAAAAAAATCACTAATTCTAAAAGATATGCACCCCTATGTTCATTGCAGAATTACTAGTAATAGCCAAGGCATGGAAGTAAGCCAGATGTCCATCAACAGATAAATGGATAAAGAAAACGTGCTACAAATGTATGATGAAATGTTTTATTCAGCAATATAAAGGAATGAAATCTTGCCATTTGTGACAACATAGATGAGCCTAAAGGGTATTATGCTCAGTGAAATAAACTAAAGAAAGACAAATATCTTGTGATTTAACTTATATGTGGAATCTAAGTAAACAAATGAATTGATAAAAACAAACAAACCCACAGATAGAGAACAAGTAGATGGTTGCCAAAGGGGAGGAGCTGAGGAGATGGGAAAAAAATAAATTCTTAATACCCTACTTCTTCTTCAGGTTAAGGGTCATTTTTGACTTTTTTTCATTAAAAAAATGTATATAAAAATAAAGTTGGATAACATCTTGCCAATAAATCAGTAACCTTTATGAATACACAAAAGGTTAAACAAGAAGGTTTGCAAAAATGTAGCGGAAGATAATGATCACTTTAATTTTGTAACTTAAAAAGCCACAAATGTGTAATTTTGTAGTAACAAACTACAAGGTACATATATTTTTAGAATGTATGTTTTAGAATAAACAGACCCAATTTAGGAAGTTAAAAACTCGCATCAGAACTGAAAAAGACAGACTGCCCCGCCTCCCGCTTCCCCCGGAAAAGTCACCTTTATTCTTCCTTTCCTCTTCAGCCAGTCTGCTAGCCCTGGTGATGTAGTCGTCCTTTAGCTCCAGCTGATACCTGGGAATCAGAATGAGCCTGTCACTTTCCTGGACAGATTCCTTTCGATGCATGAGGGCGCTGAGCATGACCATGCCTAAACTGCAAGGTCTCCCAGGACTAGGCCAGACATCCACACTCTGAACATAAAAGGTCCGGTAAAATGGTGCTACAACCCTGTAAACTGGGGTCCCCGAACTTGTGTCATTGTAAGGCTGCTGAGCAATTATTTCTTGGTTGGTCTAGACTGAGACAAAGCAGTAAGCTAAATTTACACTGTATACAACTGACTCTCAATGTCCAACTCCTCCACCTCCCCATTCCCCACCAGGGGAACTTTCACCCTCAGGGGCTGCTCGACAACTGCCAACACCTTTATATGCCAATTAGCAACACCAAAAGGCACATTTATTTTCAGGCAGTTTTACTTATTTCCACTAACTGTGACTAGCTGGCTTTTTGGTTCGGAGATGGGAGAAAGGAAAGAGAAGCACTCATGTGGTGAATATCCTCCAAAATCCAACACTTGCCAAGGTCACACAGAGAATACCCGAAGCCGGACAAATGATACCAGACAGTTCATGATCTCCATGGCTATATAAAGTTCACGCACACACGTACTCATTTATTCCTAAAAGTTTAACAACTACAGATATTTCAGTGTTTGCTACTAGATTCAAGGAGCTGACATAAAATATGTAGATAACAGCCATCATTTCAAAATATTTCTTATTAGAATTCTTTTAAAGAATAACCTCAAAAAACCTTTGCAAGTCTTGTGTAATTAAATATCAATAACGAACTAAGGGCAAGGCAGTAAAAACGAGGCCAGTGCTTAAGAAATACTCAGAGTAGCTGAGTTGAGTCACCTGTCTGTCAAGAATTCATTTACTCAATAAATATTAACTGAACATTTATTATGTGACAGATGCTATCCTGAGCACTAAAGGAAGGCCACACTAACCCTAGTTTTCCCCTACATCATTTTTTTGCTTTCTATAGTTAATTTCAGTTTGTTTCTTTTGATTCTGGCTCTACAGAATCTTGAAGGAATACAAGACACATGTTTACTGACAAATACTATAACCAGAATAATTTATAAATTATTGGATATCTTAGTGGCAGTATTAGTGAAGTAGAGAAAAAGAGAACTAAAAGTGATTATAATTCCATTTTTAAGCTTATCAGCAAAGCAAATCAGAAGCTCTCAGTGAGTACATGTTAGAGAAGCTACGAGTAAGAACAAGCAGAGGATGCTATTCTCAGTCCTGTATCTTTTTAAAACTATCTTAACTCAGATCTTCATGGAAAAGGCTTGACTGTCAATAAAAACATGTATTTTTTCAACATTAACTTTTGCCATAAAACGCTGGTCTTATCTACTTCATTAGTGTTGCCGTGTTTCCATCAACTTAATTCCAACGTATTACTTATTTAAAAACATCAAATAATTACTTTAGAATTTCATTCTTGAGCTTCTGGTCATAGGTCTCCTCAATATTCTTTAAATTCAGCTCCCGTCTCGTAAGAGCATCATTCACACTTTTATTTTTTTCTTCTTGTAGCTTCTGTGCCCTGAAATTAGCAAAAATGTGTAAAACAAATAAGAAAATAACAATACCTGAAGTAAAGACCTGAGGGGGGAAAAATAAGCTGTTTTGAGTCCCACAGACTAAAATTGTTATATGACTGTCACCGCTGGGAAGTACACAGAAAAAGCAGAAGTCCCCCATCTATTTCATGAACTGACCTAGTTAGCAGATGGAGTTGTACAGTGCCACCAGGCTGGAGGGAGTGTGAAGTGACAAGGCCAAAGAGGTTTTTCACAGAAGATGATTCACATTTTAAAAATCGTTTCAGGAGCTACATGGCCATAATCAGTTCATTAGTGAAAACATGTTATTAGTTACAAAGCTATGAATCAAACTTAAGTTAGTATACCTGAGTGCTTGTTTCTCCTATAACATTGTTTCTAACTGTGAGATTTAACTGACTATCCCATAGGTATTAAAGGTAGAACATTTGTTTTGGGCCGTTAAAACCCAGAGAATTGAATATTGAAGAGTGCCAAAAGAGAGAGGAAAAGAGAGGTGGATCAATGAGAACTTCCAAGCACCGGAGAATGAAACCGTTGTCCCAGTGAGATCTTAAATCTGCCACGAAATCGATCCCAGAGCCAGGAATCATGTTTATGGGAACTGAGACTCAGCCTTGAGAAGGGCCAGGGGACAAAGACTGTTCCAAGCAAAGGGCAAAAGCTCCGTGCCTGCTTCCTGTGCTGGCTGAGCTGTGATGCAAAGGAGCAGCAAACTCTACGGAGTTTAATGCATAAAGAAGCGGTCCATATGTACAATGGAACATTACTCGGCCATAAAAATGAATGAAATCCTGCCATCTGCAACAACATGGATGAACCAGCGGGTATTATGTGGAGTGAAATAAGTCAGACAGAAAGACAAATACCATATAATTTCACTTATATGTGGAACTGAAAAACTAAAAATAGAAACAAACTCATAGATAGAACATTTTGATGGCTGCCACATGGGAGCGGGGTGAGGGAGAAGGGATTAAGTACAAACTGGCAGTTGTAAAAGTCATGGGGATGTAAAGTATAGCACAGGGAATACAGTCAATATTATTGTAATAAACGTATATGGTGTCAGATGGTACTAGATTTATCGGAGTGATCACTTCGTAACTTATATAAATGTCTAATCACCATGCTGTACACTGGAAACTAATATAATATGGTATATCGACTGTAATTGAAACATAAAAAAGTAAAAAAATATACATTGTGTTTACATGCTTGGATGGGAGGAGTAGGGGTTGTGGAACTATCTCCACTCAAATTCTGTTACTTTCCTTTTCAAAGAGAGTAAGGTAGGCAGAGAGAAGAAATCAAATGAATCAAGTCTACATAAATGAGAAGACATTAATGAAGATGGAGACAAACCCTTCGATGACATAAGACTCCTGCAGTATCTGTGTCAATTAATAGCAGAACCTAATGGGAAAGGAAGCTTACTCCATAAACTAGACAGGTAAGATTTGAAGAATGAAATATTTGTGAGGACTTAAAAAAAGTAACACACACATCGCAAGAAATAGTTTCACCCAGCACAAGTCAAGTAAGAGCCACTGAATTTCCTCTGACAGCAGAGTAGGTAAATGTGGCAGGTCTGGCTATCTGAAATTCAGTTACTATATGCACAAGCAAACATTCGATCTGAGTGACTGAACATAAACGTGAAACATGATTAGTTAAAACATTAGCCTCTTCAAATTATTTGTCTGATCTTATTGTAGCCTGATGATGGTCTCATTCTGCTTTTCATCACAATGTCTAATATTTCAAAAGTGAAACTTTAGTCTCCTTTTCTCTTAACTTGTGCCTTTTAAAACTAGGTGTCATCACCTTTATAACCAAGAACTCCACTTGGCAATTGACATTAGAATATTCAGACATATTTAGTTCTTTTTAATCTCATTCATTCTGAATATCCAAAATGAACACATATTACTTACAATTCAAAAGCTTCGATTCTTTGCTTCAGCTCTGCTTCTCTGCCTCTTAGCAAATCTATATCTTTTAGTAGAAGCTGCCTTTGAGCATAAATTTCTTTTGTTTCAATCTGTACAGAAAAGCATCAACTTTTAGCAAGCAAGCTAAAGAAAATAAAACAGATTTGAACTAATAGACCGCTTCCTAAATTCCAGAAAACAATCAAAGTACAATTTAGAGTAACTCACTTTCAAGAGGTTCCATTCGAGATGTGCATTTAGCCTGTTCTAGTTACACAGAAATTTACTCCCTGCCTTGATAACTGATGAGCTATATAGCCGATATTCCTAACATCCTTGTCTAATCATTCTTAGTTAATTAACATCTCTCAGACACTTAAAATTTTGATGTTCTGCAGCAAAAAAAAAAAAAAAAGAAAACAAAATGTGTTATCAGCAATAAAACTTATAAAAAACAGAACCCCCAAGGTTCAGCAGTTGGTGTCTGAAAGTTTCAATTCAGAGGCCATTCTGACTTGGCTTTAACAAGCTCGCATGAACCCCAGAACCAACGAGCCACACTTCCATGCGTGTTCACTGAGCGATGATTCACTGAATAGCTTACATATGTCAGAGCACACAGAGCTGCATATAGAAAATGAACAGATATAGTCCTCATCTTTAAAAAATCCAGTATTTACTCAGAGGGAGAGGGACAATCGCAGAACAAGGTGATTTCACAACCAAAGTTCATGTGGACCCCACGGCAGGAACCGTGCCAGAACGAGTCCATGTGTGGGAATCAGGGAAGGCATCACGAGGAGGTGACATTCAGGCTGGAGTTTGAAGGACAGAACAGTTTTATCTGGGAGAGAAGGGAAAAGGGCATTCCAGGTGTGGAATAAAGGCATGGCACCTTTTATGATGACAACCTCACAGCCTTCAGAGACTCTTAACGAGATGGGGATCCGGGCATTAACTAAGTGGTTGATGGGATTAGGCAGTCACCCATCCTGAAGATGACCTGGTTAGGCCACACACATCTCAAAGCCCTGTGCTTCCCACATTTTTAGAGCTGAAAAGCCCAATTCTCAGAAATGCTATAAAAATTGTAGAGGAGGTGCAATTACCATCAAATGACTGGGTCTCATGGAGAAGCCCCAAGCAAGGGTGGAGGCTGGGAGGACGCCCCAATTTCCAACACCTCGTGGTCCCAGTGGTTCTGGCTGTGCAGAGGAGACCGTGCCCCACATCCAGTCTGGTCTGACACTCCCTTGGGAAAGGAACCTGTTTCTCCCAAGGGAGCAGCCCCAACCCCTCTTGCCAACATGTACCCCTGCCACAACTCAACCTCTCCACCTCCCGTACGGTCACTTTCCTGGGTGACAAGAATGTCAAATGGCCACATGGATGAGCCTCGAAGCCCAGGATCCCTGCACTCCAGGGACCTTCACCTTTGCTCTGATGGCAGCACACTGAATTCTTCTCGATCCTCACCTGAAACCGCAAGCTGCAACTCTGTCCTCTTGGCCCATGCTTATTCTTCCGTCAGTAGCCCCAGATTTATCCCTTGATGTCCTTGAGACTGCCACATGGCCCTGTCTACTCCCCTAGGTTAGTAGCCATCCACCCTCCTCTGTGGTTCCCTTCCCAGTCTCGCCAAACTCCAAAGTCTCCAATTAAACAGGTTGACTTTCTCGAGTCAAATAAACTCAGCTCTACAAAGCTCCACTCCGTAGCATCCCTTTCTGCCCTCGCTGCCCTTGCAAATCCTCCCAAGAGCTACAGCAGAACGATCACTTATGAGCACTTGGCTTAGTCTACGTCAGTTCCAGGGCCCTCAACACAGCTCAATGAGAGCCGCCCAGCAGCCACTCCATACCTCTGGACCTTCTCGAAGCTGCTGCCTAACCCTCAAGTCTGCCTCTCATGCACTGGGTCTCACAATCCCGACACAGACGTCCCCACCCACGGTTCCTCCCTCCAGCATTCTGGAAGGAAGGAAGCCTGTGTATCTTTTTCAGGGCCGATCCTTCCACTTGTGCTCCTGACCCGAGCCCCTACTGGTCCTCTAGGGCCTTGTGCCACAGATTGTCCCAGCAATTGTCCCATCTCGCTCCTGGACCCTGACCAATCTACTAACAGCTGCAGGAAATAACCACCCAGAAAATTATTTTAAAATATTACCTCCTGGTGCTTTTGAATTCTCTCAAGGGTCATCTTTTCCTGAGAAATGAGGGCTTCAGATTTTGCTTGACGAGTTCTCTCAAATTGGTTCCGGAACTCAGCTAATTCCTTCTCATACTTTCTTTTCTCTTCCATGAAAAGTTTTGCTATTTCAGTATTTTTTAAATACTTCATCTGCCAATTGAGCACAAATAACTGTTAATATCAATAACTATAGTAAAGAAATTATAACAAATTCCCCATGATTAGGTTTAACATTAATGCTCTCAATATATTCAGTTTAATTCATCTTTAGTTTCACCTCATTCACTGTACCTGTAAGATTCATTCAAAAGGCAAAAAGAAATGACATCAATTGAAAAGAAAAATAATATGCACAAGAGTATCACATTCATTAATAAGATTCTAAACAGTTTCCCATACACCTAAGATTAACACATGAGAAAACAAAGAAAAATATCACTTTTTAAATTTTTTACACCTACAGCACCTGGTCTTCCTAGGTGGTCTCCCATCCAAGTACTAACCAGGCCCGACTCTGCTTAGCTTCCGAGATCAGACGGGATCAGGCTTGTCCAGGGTGGCATGGCCGTAGACCATGGACTGTGGCTCCACTGGGGCACGAAACCAGGACCTTCTGCGTGTAAAGCAGATGTGCTCACCGCTACACTATGGAACCATGTCCAAAATATCACTTTTGTTAATAGCAACAAGACAAACTTACCTTTTGGTACATTTCTGACTGAAGCTGCTGTTCTATTTCTCTCTTATACTCATTTAACTTTATTTCTAAAGATTCTAACTTTAGTCGCTGAGGGTAAGTATCTGCAAACTGATCATCAATAAGTTGAAGCTTCTCAGCTATTGAGAAAAACACAGAAAATTAGGATAGAGAAATGTGGTCAGGTGACCAAGAGGCCATAGGTCTGATTAAAAGAGTATTTAGGGGAAGGTGCAGGAATGTCTATACATCAAAAAATTTATATTAATAGATGGATAATAAGTGATCACGCAACTATTACACAAATTTAATGGCGAAATCTAGTTATGCAAGTGTTCACTGTAAAACTGTTCCAACTTTTTTCAATGTTTGAAAATTTTCATCATAATATGTCGGGGGAAAAGAAAGCAAAGAATGCAGTTGAAGTCAGAAAACACTAGACTCTCTTTCCAGTCTCTAAGTGCCGAGGCAGAGTTCTTTCACCGGTTTTTGGGGTAAGTTGACTCACATGTTCAAAACGCTGACCTTAAATGAATCAAAGATCACATGTTTCAAATCTTCCACTTTACAGGGAAGGACACAGGTGCCCACACAGTTAAAGCAAGTCCCGGGCAGCTAAGCAACTGCACAGTGGCATAGCTGGGACTAAAGCCAGGTCTACTGATCGCCTCTCATTCCAGTAGACCCGCGGCCCTCCAACCAAATGTGGGTCGGAAGGAGCCATGCAGCAGCGTGCAACCTGGACCTGGAGCACAGTCTCACCCCGAATGATACTGATGCCCACCAAAAAGCATGTGCAGGAAAAAAACGGCCGGCAGAGTAGGTTAAAATGTTGGAACTCCTTTCCGTGTTAGAAGTGAAAGGCACCATTGCTCCCGAAGAGTAAGGGAGGGCCAAGAAATCTATTCATCACACCACGTGAGCCAGCCGCTCCCCTCCTCTCGTCTCCTGAGCGTACACCTGAAGCGCAGGACGGTGCTGCAGAAAGGCTGCACGGCGGGAGATGCTCGGAATCACAGACCGGAGACCGTGGACTCTAGCACCAGCTCTGAGCCAGACTGGGTGTTTCCGAGTTGCTCTCCCTCCTGCTGGCGACTGCCATTTCCTCAACTACAGAATGAAGGGATAGGCCACTGACGCCTCTAGTTCTCTGCACGCAAACAGTCTAGTGTCTTCTCACCTTAGTGGCTATGAACTAAAGTGAGATGAGACACAGAGAAGAGCCTCGAAGTTCAAGCCAACAAGCAAGAATGTGGGCCTCTGCGTCCCTGTGGGTTTTAAGAAGTGTAGCCCTGGCGCTCGCGAAGGGAGGAGCAGCGCTGGAGAGCAGGTCCTGGTCCCTTCCAGCAATGACACCAGAGAAAGCAAGCATCCCTGCCACCTGCAGCATGCACCCTTCCCAGCCAAGGAGCAGACATGACGTGGTAAAGCAGCCCATTTCCTCCGCTCGAAAGGAAACAGAAGAACTAAAGTTATGAGAGAAGGCTACAATTACCAAGAGAGTCCTTGCTGGGAAGGGTCTCAGTGCTCGGACTCGTCTGAGTGCCCGTATCACAGGTCTCTTTAGCTTGGTGATAGGCTGCCATCTGTTTGAGAAACTCCATGAGAAAACCTAAAAAACAACGCATGTGGTTTTGTCTCACAACTTTCTTTCATTCAACCATTGCTCAATCACTGTTTATACGATCTTGATGTCAAAACATTATCCTTTTTTTACATCACGTATCTTTTAAGAATCATTTCTGAGGGAAGTCCTTTCCAAGCATGATACCAAACTCTAGAAGCAGTAAGGTGAAACAGTTATCAATCTAACATAAAAATTAAGAACTTATATATAGCATGAAATAAAGTCAAAAGACAAATGATACACTGGAAAAAAAGTTTGCTATAATGTGGACACAGAGGACACATTTGAATAGTATCAAAGAGCTCTCACCGATCAGTAAGATGGGGCAAGGCGCGGACAAAGAGTTCATGGAAAAAATTTTTCAATGTCGAAAAAACATGAACAAAATCATAAATAAATGCAAATTAATAGTACAACAGCGAGATCCTATTTTCCCGATAAGATTGCTAGGATTAAAACTTTGGCAGTACTTGCAGTGCTGACAGGGGAGTGGGGACGCAGGCGTGCTCACTCACTGGGAAGGGCCCTGGGTCAGTGTTTATGTACATCCAAGACGCACGTGGCCCTCCGTCTAGTCGTTCCACCTCTGTGAATATGCACAGCTATACATTCACGGGGACACTAAGGGTCTACATTGCACACTGCTGCCAATGGCTAAAACCAAACAATAAAAGGATGAAATCTCCATCGATAGGCAGTTAATTAAATACACTCTTTAAAATTAATCTAAATAAATATATGGCTATAGAAAGACATTGGCGGATGAAGAAAGCAAACTGCAAAAGTTATATACTATGACCTCATTAAAGAGCGTGAGTTTTAATTACATATACATAGACTAAATATACATATACATATGCATACGAATATGTATATGTAAATAAACTAAATTGTGGTAGGATAAATAAGAAACTACTTATTCTAGTGATGAGCAGAAAGTGAGATTAGAGAATATGGCCGGAAATTTCTCCTTTTCTTTCGCTTTGTACCCTTCTGAATAGTTTGAAACCTTTTTTTTAAACTGTGAATATAGTTTGGAAGTTTTTAGTTTCTTAAACCAAAGTTCACCCAAGTTAAGAGCTTCTTTTCCTTTTGTGCTAAAGATTTTTAAATGCACTGGTTTTCAGTCGCCCCGATGGAGATATAAACTGTCCTTTCACAGTCGTTTCCTGGCAGTTGTCTCATCCACCTCTCTTCTCCTGACCCTTCCCAGTCAGGCTGCCCTCTCCTCGCACCTTTTGCTACTGTTGTGCTGAGGCCACGTCTCAGCTCCCTCTATAGAAAAAGTAAACTCCTGGCAGAAATTTCTGTCAGATCCTGCGGTCGGTCCCACAGTAGATAAGCTTTAGGATGTGCTCTTCGGCCTCAGTGTTTCTAAGGCTGTCACCTCTTTCCACTTCTGCAGCGCTGTCGTGTCCACAGGCCCCTAATTAGCTCTGTTTCCCCATTCTTCTCCTCCACACCCCCACGCCCTCTAAGAAGGATCTGTCTAGTCTCCTCATTTATTTAGTCAATCATTTATCTATCAGTGTGTACTCATGGTTATTTTATACTTTGGGTTATAATTCCTATGTTATTATATAACTCACTACTTATATAATCTGATATTTTATTTTGCTGCTCCAACTGTTCAGCTTTGGCCTTTGGGAGCTCTTTCGCTGTGCCTTTTTTCTTCCTTAAGGAACTACGTTCTGGCTCTAAGATGCTCCAGGCTCGCCGTGTCTACACATTCTCTGCTCCAGTTCTGGAATCAGCCATTGCCCCAAGGAGCCCATGGTATTAGAAACCAAATCTTAGTGCCCGCAACTGGGTGCTAGGCTTGCTCATTGCTCCTGGGGTGTCACTGCTTCCTGCCCCTCAGCGTGCAGAGCAAGGAAATACATATATCTATAGCTCTCTATACATCATCTATGTTTGTGTGTGCATGTGTGTGTATGTGTATATACACACACATATATATACACATTAAGCTAAATATGATTTCATACGGATGTCTCCAACTAATCCATGACCACATGGGTCATTCTAGCCTGCTCCCCGTATCTGTAAGTTCCCACTCCAACAGTGAAAGACCTGGCTCCTGCTGTCTACTATGCATCTCCTTAATTGCTCAATCCCAGTATATATGTACAACGCTTTAGAATTAAGCAGTACGTCCATGAGAAAGAACTACGTACAGTTCCTTCTGCCTTAAGTCATTCAGTCTCCACAGAGCACTTCCAAGTTAGTCAGCTCACATCTTTTCTCCCCCACGCCCTTCGGTCGGGCTAGCAGACTGGTCTGCCAGTCTGCGTTCCATCCTAGGATCACCTGACCCACTGTATTTGCATACACTAATGTTCGCTCTGTAAAGTTCTACAGGTTTTGACAAATGTCTGTCTAGTGCCATCTGTCATACCATGATATTATCATACAGAAAACTTTCACCACCCTAAAAAAATCTCGTGCTTTAAGTATTCAATCTCCTATCCCTTTGTCAAAAAACAGTTGATTGTATTTGTATAGATCTATTTCTGGGCTCTCTGTTCTGTCCCACCGATCCATGTATTCTTTTGCCAATCACAGGTAAGGATTTTGACTTCCAGAAAGCAAAGAACTAGTATCCAAAAGTTCTGCCCAGCTATTTTCTGGGCATCCTTATTTCTGAAAGGAAACCTTAGGGGTGAGAAGGATGAGTGAGTGAAATCTAGGAGAAAAGTACTATGGCCACTCAACAGACCAGCACCCTTGGAGTCTAGACAGAGGAAGACAAGACCACAGGTCCTTGTCGGGATAGACAGTGGGTACAAAGAATCTTCCTACATGTTTTCTAATGGTCTCAATCTCTTAATTGGAAGCCACTGATTTTTAAAATCATTTCATTTTAATAGTAGCTGTTTTACTGTTAGCAAAGAGTTGGATCCAATCTTTGCCAGTAGGATGCCCGACACGTCTGATACTCAGTTTTTCTGAGTTTCAGAAATTTTACCAAGATGCTGGGTGAAGCTGGGAAGAGCCGTTAGCCAGATGTCTTTCCAAACCAGAAGCATTTAAAGAGTATGTAAAAGTGAAAATCTATTTTTAAGGATAATATACTTATAATAAGTGCATTATTTCTTAATATCCCTTCAAGCCCTTGTGGAGAGCGGTTTGTAGTCATGGAGAGAGGTTTGTAAGCTGACAAGGTCCTTGCAAACTGCAAAGGCAACCAATGGTTACTTCACCTCTACAAATCCTCCACAGATTCCTCCTGAGAAGAAAGTATAAACATAGCCACAGGCAGGTAAACAAGCTGAAGGCCATGAGATGATGATAGGCTTAGGAAAGTAGAAGAAACAGTATTGTTATGACTAAGGGAAACTGCTTATGTCAACTAGTATGTTCTTGTATAAAAGTGGTTTGCAAAAATAAAACTCGGTCACTGTCCACCATCAGTGGGTGGTGGACCTCCTGACCCGCTTTCTGTCTTCTTTCTCTTCTCAACATCCCACCGTTCCCACTCAGGGCCACGCTGGACATGGCAGGATTTACCACTAGTTGGATGAGGCAAACCCTAAATTTCCTTCTGAAATAATAGTTAAGCTACAGACACCAGCTATATACCTTAGACCTGTGCTGTCCAATATAATAACCAGTATTCAGATGTTGCTATTTAGATTAAAATTTCAGTTTTTCAGTCACACTAGCCGCGTTTCAAATGCTCAACAGCCACATGCGGCCTGTGGCTGCTGTATCAGAGAGCAGAGATACAGACATCCCATCATCACGGAGAATTACACTAGACGGGGCTGGCTTAGAATACAGAACCCAGGACCACTTACCATACTGAACTTCAGTATGGATGACCCGCTTTTCAGGCAATCTAGAATGTCTTGTGATCCAATTTACGTATCTTCTGCCAACATCGCTCCCAGGCCAGGCAACTAAGTTACACACTAATGGCTGGCAGAAAGTAGGTACTCAGATGTTTGCCAAATGCTAAGTTCTGAATGAATGTCCCAGTAGGGGTTGTGGCAACGCTGGCGACAGACAGAATCCAGGAGCACACAACACAGAGGGACCATTACATAATGTTACAGATTTAAGAAGACCTAAAGCATAACTATGATTACAGGCAAGTTACCAGCTTGTGTTCACGCCACAAAGTCCACGCTCGAATCCAGCCCTCGGTCTGGCACCCACAGCAGTTGTAATGGGAAAAAGGACCCTGGTCTTCCTCCTCCTGTGCGGGCAAAAACCCCGCTCTTCCCTACTAGTTCTCTCTTCCCCGTGAGTCTCCTTTATCCTTACACAGGACACTACACAACACTTCACCTCTGACACTTCTGGTCACCAAATGCGTGGCGGTTTTCCCCACGCCAAACAAGTCTCTGTGACACGAGCTTGCTGGGTGAAACAGCATCAGAGCCCACAGGTGAAGGACTCAGTCCCGCAGGACTGTACCCCCACAAACACACCTCAGATGCCCACCGAGAGCCCAGGTTGTGGCCCGTGCTTCCGATCAACTGGCTACAAATTGGAGGTTCCCACGCCCCCCTCCTTGGGTTCAACTGATTTGCTAGTGGCTCACAGAACTCAGGGAAACATGTTTACCAGTTTATGAACATCCAGACAGAAAAGATGCACAGGGCAAAGGTATATGGGAAGGAGCACGGAGCTTCTTCCATGCGCGGTCTTGGCACACCACTCCCCCCAGCACCTCCACGTGTTCACCAACCCAGAAGGTGTCCGAACCCCATGCTTTTGGGATTTTATGGGCTCTCATCTCATAGCTATGATCAGGCATGAACTCCATTTTCAGCCCCTCCCCCTTCTCAAGAGAAGTGGGGGGCCGAGCTGAAAAGCCTAAGCTAATGGTGGCGTGGTCTGTCTGGTGACCAGCTCTCCAGCAGCCCACCCAGAGTTACTCCGTCAGAACAAAAGACTCCCATCACCCAGGATATTACAAGGGTTTCAGGAGCTCTGTGTCAGGAACGAAGGTCAAAGAGCAACATTAGAACAAGAGATGCACCAGTATTCTTACCACTTAGGAAATTATAAGGGTTTCAGCTCTGTGCTAGGAACTGGGACAGAGACCAATACATACATTTTCTATTGTCTCGGAGTAGTTACAGATTCCGTGAAGGTGATTATCAAAGCCAAAATTAAAGCCATTTATCAGGTCTATAGAAACACTTCAGATTAGAAAATATTTGTGACACTTATTACTGAACAGATCCTTCATTCTTTAAGCAAATATAAATACAATATTCTATAAGTTGTACTTGAGAGGATATCTAGGATACAAAGATATTTGGCCTGAATTTTAGTTTGTTCTTTTTTGAGTGGGTGAAAGTGTTCCAAACAGTGGGTATCTTTACGAAGCACACCTTTCAATCCATTTGTACGGTTCTTGATACTGTCTGCAGTTTTCTTATTTGAGTATCTAAGAGCTATTTTAAAAAATGATGTTTGGAGGATATGATCAACTGCTGTTTATTTAAAAGATAAGGTATTATCAGCAAGAAAAATCAAATGACTTAACTCAAATTAAATTTCCCACTCTTCCCCCTAAAAATTACTAGTTTCATACTTTTGTAGGAAAAAAATACATGACAAAAATGTTGCTATTCTCTACAAAAATGAAGACTCCTACCTTTTGTGTTTTCTTTTTCAAGTTCTGAAGTCTGTTAAAAGAAAATATTTTACCTTTAATCCAGTATTCAAGAATAATTAACAAACCGAAGCAAGTTAGAAAAATTAAACAATCCTACCAGTGATTTGTAGAGACTGGATTCAGGACTGATTTTAATGAGTTGTAATACATCCTGCACTGTATATACCTTGAGGAAAAAAAAGATTAAGTAGATATTTTTACATCAATGTTTAAATGACAAATTAGGATATTTCTGAATATAAGACTAAGAATTATGCTTATATTAAATAAGATTATAATGATGCTAAAATATAAAATCGAAGTTTTTCCTTATACTATTAAATATATTACAAAAAACGCTGAGGTCAAAAATATAAAATATTTTTCTTGATCACATAACTGACCTCCAAATACATCACGATGCTATGCCTAACAGAAATGACAGAATGGTTAATGCCTACACTCAAATATCTGATGAACCAGTGAATTCCAGGGTCTTTCAGTTGCAGTGAATTTTTTTAAAAGTACTATTGCATGTAACTAAATTTTTACTGTTTTTACAACTATAAATGACTGAAGTATGCCTAAAATAGTTTTCAACAAGCATTTTGGGCAGCTATTCTCTATATTCCCAGTACAGTATGTGCCATTATTTACTATGTCTATCTTGAGAACATCGATATCATTTCTTTTCAATTGGTTTTCTTTAAAAGCAATGTTCTGCATGGCATTTGATAGGAGTAAAAACCTTTAAGTGTACGAACTAGATTACTGCTCCCATAACTATAATTGACTATTACTCATACAATAAACAAACCTGAAATGTAGTTAAAAACAGACTGATCAAAGAATTCCAAAGTTGATAAGTAAAATTTTACTGTTCATGAACGTAACATATTTAAATTTTAAGTTTTTCAAAAACTGTCTTCTTAAAATTTCTAAATGTGAAACTTCTGGACAATTATAGATAAGATTAAGGGAGTAAAAATGCAGAAATAACACCAAGAGTGAACCCTAATGTAAACTATGGACTTTAGATGACAATATGACAGAGTAGGTTAATTGTAAAAATGCTGATAATGAGAGAGGCTGTGCACCTGTGAGGACGTGGCATCTACAGGAAATCTTCCTTTCTGTTCAATTTTGCTGTGAACCTAAACTGCTCTAAAAAATTAAGTCATATAAAAAACTAGGGAAAGTTGGCTATGTTTGCCTTTAAAATAATAAAGTGTGACTAATATGTTCAACAGTAATGGTGGAGGAAAGGAGGGATATAGTAAAAATCATTAGAGAAGAGGTAAAACATGTCTTGATAGTGGAGAACTCTAGATTTTTTTAATGCATTCCTTACTTCTCACGTAATCACAAAGAAGAGAAACATCTGAGGAGACTGTGGCACAGTAAAAAAAGCACATTTTAGAGATCTAGATTTACTGCCCCGTGCTGCCACTTAGAAATCCTGTGACCTTGAGCACATCGCCTCACCTCCCCAGACTCTGGTTCCCCATCTGTGACACACGTAACACCTGCAGTGGGACTAGTACAGTGCCAAGCTCACAATATTCAGCATAAATGGCAGTTATGAGTCTTCAGCTGACCACCTGGAATGTTAAGATCAATTCTCGCTCCAAAACATTTTGTGATTCCACCCATCTCAACTTTACTAAAGACGAATCGAGATTCCAAGGAATTGATGACAATATCAAATTCGGTACTCCTTTATTATGCAACAAATATATGATATGAATTCAAAGATGACTGAGAAATGGACTTAGCGAGCCACGGAGCACACTCAGCTCTCATGGAGCACTTTACTCTTATCAGAGGACAAAGCTGCTGACAGAAAATTCAGAAACAGAAAGGAAAGACTTTACCTTTTCTCTTGACAAACCACTTTCCGGAAAGAAAACTGAAAGTGAATACTCGTAGCCACATTTTTCTAAGTGATTTGCCACCAGAGAGTTAGAAGCACCGATTAAGAGGGAGTTTTCCTGTGAAGGTGCATGGGGGTGCCATTCTCCGCTCCGCATGGGAGACATCAGCTCCTCAATCAGCTGCTTTCTCAGTTGTATCTAGCTCAGAAAAAAGAAACAGAGAACAAACTTTCAGCAGGACTGTCGCATGGAGATGCACAGGTTTGTCACATGAATCAGAGTCCTTCCTTTTACGTCCACGATGGTTCCAGATCCACAGCCAGAACTTGAAACCTTCCCCTGCACTCTGTCTTAGCCCGTGACACAAGCGGCCCTGTGGGTTCTGGAAAAAGTGTACTAGTGGTCAGCCAGAATCCATGTAGACTCCGACTCAGCAGCAACTGAGGATACCAACTGACCGGGATGCCAACTACAGGAGAAAATTCTGCTGCTTCCTCACCTTCCTGCAGATTGTTGGAGGATATGAAAACAATATCGGGTGAAACAAGTTTATTGGGCATATTAATTAAGATAAAACTGAGTTCTCAAAAGGGAAATAACTTGGCAAGAGAGAAATCAGTAAACCCAAAGAAGCCTTATTAAGATGTACTTTTGCATATAGTATTTAAATCTCAAGATACCGTGAAACAATAATTTTCTCACATTTTATAAATAAAGAAGTCTAGGTTCAAGGTGGATAATTTTCTCGTTTACTTCACTAGTGTTATTATTCATTTGGTTTTAAGAAAATCCCGAAATTAACTGAACTACTGAATATTTGTTCTGATCTATTTTGCGTGTAATCTGGAAACATACAATTGGGCTGAGCTTAAGAGTATGTTGCCTAGATTCATGGGGTTCAACAATAAATAATATCTAATGTACTTTTATTAACAGAATACAAGCAAGAAACAAGTGGATTTGTTATACCTTCTTCTATCCTTTAGCTAGAGAGCACTATATAATTACAAGTACATCACGGGACTTATTAAAATCCTATAGTACAAAAAACATTGACACTGAACAGAATACACATGCTCTGCCTCATCAAATACAGTTCGGTAACAGAAATAATAATACAAGAGAAACCACAGCATTCTCCATCAGTAAAATTTAGAGGTGGTTTAAGTAGATTTGTAAAACACTAAAGAAGTAATATATTTAGATCCAGCTTAATTAATAAAAGGACTAAGAGTGTCTTGCAAATGAGTACTGAAATACGATAAAATTTAAATTAGTGATATAAGCAGGTGACAGGAAAATAAGAGTAGAAAAAATGAAATGATATTATAGATGAATTCCCATTTTGATAAACACAAAAACATGCCATGTAGCACTTGCTACAAGGAACTGTAAAACTGGCTTGGGGCCTCCAACAGCTGATGTAAAGGGAAATCCATTCAGAACTAAAGCTTACAATGCCCCTTAGAAATAAGTACAGTTATTGTGGGGGGAGAGGAAGTGGGAGGGGAGAGGCCTGGGGATCCTCAGCACATCTCTCTCAGAAACTGACAGACTGAGTAGTCTCAACATAATAAAAGGATTTGATAAATTTCATTTAATAGATACCTATGACTTGTACTTAACCAGAAATACGAATTCTTTTCAAACATCCAAACGGAATATGAGTTAAGCCACTAAAAAAATTCAATACATTTTAAAAATTAGAACTCACCCAGGCCACAGTCACTGAACTGAGAAAGTGAAAATGAGCTCAGGCTGAGAGAGTAAAACTCTGCCCTGCCATTGATCAAGCTGAGTAACAGACACTGAACAGCCAGCTGCAAGTAGGAAACAACATTTCTCCCAAGGGGAGGTACACTGTAGCTACAGAGTGGAGAAGGCTGGCATAATCCTCATACCAAAACCAAACAAGGATAGCTCCAAAAGGATATTGAGACTGATTAGTCAATACCAATTGTGACCTCATACACATATGAAGAAGAACACTAGCACATCTAATCTAGAAACACAGAAAAAAAGAAAGAATATATACTATGCTCAGGAACGCAAGGACCAGTCCACATTAGAAAGTGTATCAATGCATTATACACTACAATCAATTCCAGGTGTATTAAAGGGTTAACTGTAAAAAAAATGAAGCCTTTTAAAAAACTTAAAAGTGAATATTCATGCTTAGTGAAGAATTTAGCGAGAATAATCAGCAAAATGTTTTTTAAAAAACATTAAATTTGACCATATAAAAATATAACATCAATATTTTCAGAGCCAAATTAAAATTGAACATCGAGATAAAGTATCATCACAAAAATGGAAAAAAATTGCTAGTTTCTATTAAAAGAGTTCTTATACATTAATAAGAAAACAGTGGCACCCTAGGGAATAACAATAGCCAATCCATGGAAAACAGAAATGGCCAGAAAGTATCTCATTAATAATTAAAGGAATAAATACTAAAATAACGGTTTTCCAATCTTAGATTGGTTTTTAAACTGTCATGATGATACTGGAGCGAGGCAAGCATTCTCAAATTACTAGTGGAAAATAAACTATTACAATCCTTCTAGAACGAGATGCGTACACCAAAAGCCTTAAAAAAAAATGCTCAGGCCCTTTGATTTGATTTTGCAGGATATGGTGTCTACAGGAACACAGGTAATACCACTTAATCTATCCTAGGCAAAAAATGAGAGATGCAACTGAAGGAAGGTATGGACCTGGGTAATAACCTACTCAACTTCTTAAGTGTAAAATATGCTTCTGAAATATATCTAGTAATAAAAACATTTGAGCTAATCTTAATCTTTGCTGTTAATTCATATGTAAAGTGGCCTACTAAATATTTGCTGCCCAAATTAAATATTCAACAGGGGACTGCTCTATAAATCACCCATACATCCAAATATGAGCCTGGTGCCACCAAAAATGAAGATTTCAAGAAACTTTTAAGGACACAGGAAAATGTCCACCACGTAATATTAAACTAAAGAGAATACACACACACACATACACACACCCCATTATGCGAGTTAGTGGTTGTAGCGGAGCTGACTTTTTGACTTTTCTCCTGCATGTTTTTCTGTATTTTTCAGATGAGTCTGAATTGGTTTGTTTTAAAATTACAAAAACAATGGGGGAGGGAGAAGGAAAAAAAAATCAAGTTCATTTTTTCTTAATTTCCCACTTTAAGTATAAAATATACTTCTATAATATATATAGTAATGAAATGTATATAGTAATGTATATAGTAATTCAAATCCTTTGTTAATTCATATATAGTGTACTAATAAATATTTGCTGCCCAAATTAAATATTCATACCTTTCAATATATTTGAAAGAAGAAAGTTCTCATTCCCCAAACTATTCTACAGTAAGCACTACCGTTGATTGGTTTTTTAAATGTCATAATACTGGAGTGAGACAAGCATGTTTTCTATACGGTTTCAACGTCTTTCATTCAAACATGACTGTTACAAAACCACTTATTAATTCAAGAACCTATAAGCCAGATTTATAAAACAAGCCTAATTTCCCTAAAATATATTCATTTTATGAAGGTACCCATTCTTATCTTAATGATAGTTCAATAAATCTATAATTTGAGTATGTTCTTTTAAGACTACTCAAACTCGAAACCATTTGAGACTATTTTCCAGAACAGAGTTATACAGAACATGAAAACATCACTCACCAATACGATCTACATATCATACTACTTTTAAAACCCAAGAACTGGATGGATTTACATGTGGACTACCTATTACATATTACACTTGGAAAAGTTGTACAACGGATATGCCTAAAACGGATACCTTGAGCGAGTCCAATATACCCCGATCCTTAAACGTCTGGTATAGCCTTCTCCGTAGTTCATCTTGAGTCAATATCTTACTTTTGGGGGGCATGGTGGACTGGAAGAGAAAATGGTTACGGGTTACCTAGCAGGCAAAGAGAGAGCAGGTGAATTTCTGAAAATAGACCTATGGCTGGCCTCCAGAAAGCCCTATGAGGCCCAGCGGGGAACGTTGCTTTAACGAAAACAAACAGGAGGCATCACTTCCGCCGGTCCCGAGGCGGCGCCGGTTTAACTACCTGAGCCCTCAGGTGTCTGCTTCCTCCCAAGCCAGCCCCACTCGCCCCGAGTTTGAGACCCACCCAGGCTGCAAGCCGAGGACGAGGGGCCTCCCAGGCCTCGGAGCCTGCCTCAGTCCCGGGGGATCGGGAGGAACCAGGAAGCTGAACGCTCTGCTCCCACTCCGAACTCAGGCACAGAGGCGCGCTTCCCTTCTCCGCGATGCTGACGGGTAGGCGGGGTCGTGGCCCACGCGCGACTTTCTCAGGCAGCCGGAGGGCAGGGACTGGGAGAGAGGAGGCACCACAGCTCAGAGCCAGTACCGCCCTCTCCTGCAACCAGCCACGACGAGCCTCCCAAGCCTGGAGCGTTTCCGCGCATGCGCCGAGCTGCGCCACGCGCCGGCCCCTCCCACATATCACGAGAACGCAACTGCCGAGTCTCGCGAGCGCTGCTCTGGAATCTCAACTGAAGCTGCTGAAGTAATTGACTGGGTATTTCCATTGTCTGCGTCTCCGCGCAGGTAGGGAAGGTCGTGAGGAGGGGGCGGGGGCGCGGCAGGCTCGCCAGGGCACGTCCTCGGCCCTGCGTGACCCACGTGTTGGCTCTGTCCCTCCACTCTGTTCCCATCTAGGGCAGCCAGGCCCGACCCGGCCATTCCCCAGCTGGCTGAGCCCAGCACAGCTCACCTGGCCAATTCATACGGCATTTCAACCTGCAGATGCCCACTAGCTCGGGGGCTTCGCTTCTGTTGCCTTTCACTAGGTCACCCAGCTAACCCGGGGCTTCTTAACTGCGGCACTATTGCCATTTGGAGCCCGAATATTCGTTGTGGGCTCTGCCCTGTGCACTGTTGGGTGTTAAGCAGTGCACCTTCCCACCAGTTGGGACAACCATGAATGCCTCCAGACACGGCCAGCTGTCTTCTAGAAGGCAGAATCGCCGCTGGTTGAAAAATCAGTGAGCTAAAACTTCGAGTACCCACCGTTTTTGCATGCTGTGAGGAAGAAGAAAGTGAGCCGGGTACCTAGGATGCTTAAATCTAATTAGAAAAGGAACCAGCCTCTCCAGAAGCAGTCATGAAAACATTGTAGCGGGAGAGCTGGATGAGAGCCAAGGTGCGTTGTTGACGGGGTAAGGAGGTTAGAAAAAGGAGAGGTGGTTGAAAATGGAAGTGGCCGGGACATCGCTGGAAAAAAAATGACTTCATCTGGGCCTTGATGGGTAGGATTTGGTTGGTGGCAAAAAGAGCAGACACTTGGCACTCCAGTAGGTAAGTGCCCTCTCCCAAACCCGCAGCGGTGGATAATTGATCCCAGCACTTTTCCCGCTGACTGCACTTAGTCTCTCAATCTTTCTCAGCACCAGTTCCGGGCAGTCACTGCCAGTTGATTAGAACTGGCTCAGGAGAGGAAACCCATCTGCCATCCCTAGTCAAATCCCTTTTCCACGAGACAGCATATCTTATTTAAAGATACCGTGTGCTGTACACCGTTCCCCCCAAAAAGGTCTCCCCCCTTCAGTTGAAACATTCTCAGTTCCTTCAATGGTTTTCCAGTTATTCCCAAGCCTGGATCCTACCCTCCTCCCAACACAGTCGTTATTCTTTTAAAATGCTATTTCCAGAATTGAGAACATTCCCCAGAGATGATACTGGCGAAGAGGACATTGTCTTCTGTGAATGCAGCCCAGAATTGGCATTAGTTGATTTTTTGACCAGTATCAGACAGCTGCCTCTTATTCAGCCTACAATTAATGAAACTTATGAGTTCTTTTAGTGAACTGCTCTTAAACTAGGTTTTCCTCATCCTATTATCCAGTCCTTTCTTTCAAGCCCAAGGATAGGACTTTCTTCTACAATCTAAATCTGAAACTATTTTTTTTTTAATTTCACCTAGTTCTAGCCATTCAGATATTTTAGAATCCTGACCCTTGCCTTCTAATAATTTGGCTGCCCTTAGCATGTTATCTTTAATGTGGTAAGTTGGCTTCATCTCAGTTGATTCAAATGTTGAGCTGGGATAGGTTAAGGTCAAACTCAGAGGTTCCGGAGACGCCCTGCTGTCAACTGATCTGGAGCATTTTATCATTCAAGTCAGCTGTGGGTCGCGTCCCGTATTCCACATGTAATGAGTGCTTCCTGGCCCCCAGCACTGTTGCAGCTTTGGAGATACCAGAGATGGTGTTACCATCCAGGCTACAGCTCTCTAGTTGTTACTTCCTGAACTGACTTACTGTCTCCTGTATTTCCCTTCCAAAACAAAATGTAAGCTTGGCATGACTTGTTCTCAGTATAACCAGGAGAACATGAAAGAATAATAACCTACTCTTTGTCTAGGGATTCACATTAAAAGAATGAATGTATAATAAAAGCTCCTAGTGTGTTGTCTGATCAAAGAGAGCCATTTGATACATATTTCTGTTGGTGTTCTAATCTCTTCGGAAGTGCTCAATTATAGACTAGGAGATAAGCCTTTTTTGTTTCTGAAAATTGAAATAACACCTATCTCTGATGCATGGTATGGCGCTTCTGTTCCTGCGACTTCTCATGTTACCGATCATTAGATGTATAATCACACCTGTTCGTTTAATCCAGGATACCTAGTTTGCTGAGAACTGAAGACTTGTATTTATTAAAATGTCTAGATTTTTTTTAAATATCTCAAGGTTCAGAGCCTGTCTAACCTGGTTTCTTCCATCCACACTTGCTGTTTGAAAATCATTGTTTGAAAAAAAGCTTAATTCAGATCTGCGTCCTCTGTTATTTAAGTGTGTACCAGGTGCTGGAAAGAGTGGCCTTTCTCACTGGCTTCTTCCTGGTTGTGGCCTGAAAAGGCTTTGTTTTTAACATAACACACACATTTCGGCTCATTTGGGGCTTTTGCCCTTTTGACATTTGCCTCCGGGCTTCTGGTCTGAGTCCCATTTTTATGGTCATTACCAGTTAATGTCCTACTTATTACACTATGTACACATCCTCTTTGAGTTCAAAGTAGTTCAGAGCTCCTTGTGTCACCACGTTGACTTCTTTAGTTGTCTCTCTCAAAAGCAGCTCAAGTCATCCTTAGCCACTGAGACAGCTGTACTTCTCACCGGCTCCCCTCCACTCTGCCAGCAAGCCCTGTCCCCTGTAATGGAGGATTTCTTCGTTAAGTACCTTAACTTCAGGAGCTTCTCACAAAGGTGCTGGGAATCACTTGAACACCGACTATCGATCAGGCCGGACTGGGTTACTTCACCCCACCATGCCTCATTCCTGTATTCCCTTCCTTCCAGCATTACCTATCCCTCAACTGTCCCAAGCACAGCCCTCCATTCTGCAAACATTGATCACTTATGTATTAGGCTCTGTGTTCGAGATACAGGCCGGAAAGCACCACAGCCCCTGTTCTTTTCCACACTGTCATCCTCATAGTGCTCTAAGTAGCTTCACCTTGATACCATTGCCTCCTTCACACTTCTCCCACGGTGCTTTGAACCTCACGTCCCGTGGTAAATGAACTTGTCACCACTCTACAGAATGCACTTCTACTTTTTGGCTGACACTTCTTAAATAGTTCCTTTTTTCTCATACCTGCAGGGTTTTTTTGTTTTTAGCTTTGATATGTGTGTTAGTTTCCTACTCCTGCTATAACAAATTACCACAAATTTAGTGGCTTAAAACAACACACATGTATTATTACCTCACAGCTCTGTAGCATAGAAGTCCAACACGGTCTCCCTGGGCTGAAATCCAGGCATCAGGAGGGCTGTGTTCCCTTCTGGGGGGCTCTTGGGAAGAATCTGTTCATCCTTTCCAGCTTCTAAAGGCCGCCCATGTTCCGTGACTTTTGACCCCTTCTTCCATCTTTAAAGCTAGCAACGCTGCATCTCAGGACCACCCTCCATACTTACGTTTCTGTGCCTTCCTCTCGCGTCTCCCTCTTCCACTTTTAAGGCCCCTTGTAATGATATCGGGCCCACCCGGCCAGTCCAGGTCTTCTCCCTGTCTTAAGGTCAGCTAATGAGCAACCCCAGTTCCATCTGTAGCCTTAATTCCAATTCGGCTTGTAAATTAACAGTCGCAGGTTCCCGAGATTAGGGTGTGGACTTCTTGATGAGGAACAGGGGGGCTGTTCTGGCTGCCACCCCACGTTCAGAATTGACGTGGTCATTTGCATTCCTCTACGTTCCCTTCCTGATTTCCTTTCTCGGCGATAGCGTCACATTTTTGAGATTCTGCTTGATCACCTCATCCAGACATTTGGAAATACCCTCGAGTCCCCAGTTTAATCCATTACCTAGTCGTCCTTGGAGGTGCCTGATGGGCCCCTATTTCAGGTGATGGGAAAATTGAGCAGACACATACACATCTCACGCAAACAGCAGTTTCTTTGTAATATTTGTGCTACATCCTGGAGTAATACTTCATGGAGGGAAGGAAGGAGGAGGAGGTCACAGAACTTACAAAAAATGGACCTAGCGCTGCACTGCCTAATACAATAGGCACTGACCACGTTCGCCTATTTAAGTTTTAATTAATTACAATTAAATAAAATTCAAAATTCAGTTCTGCAGACACACTGGCCATATTTCAAATGCTCATTAGCCACTAGTGGCTACCACATCAGACAGCACAGGTACAAAATATTCCATTCTCGCGGGAAGTTCAATACGTGGGACAACACAGAATCCTTCAGTGTGTCGCCCCTATGCCCACTACATAGGCACAGTAAGCCCTCAAATATCAGCTGTAGACATTCCCTTCCTGAGACAGTGTGGTTATACAGTTTCCTTTTCTTTCACTTCACCTTTCAGTTTTTCCTTATCAGAATTCAATAGAGTTTTCTCTCTCTCTCTTTAGCTGTTTGTGAAATCAAATTATTGGCAGCTCAAGTTCCGCCCAGCTGGGCAGTGTGTGGTATAATCTTTATGCGGTATCTCCTTCAGCTCCCTTTCTGTTCATCTGCATGCTGTACTTAGGTCTCTGCTTCTCTCCCAGTCATGGATTTCCGTCCAGGGCTGAGGGTGTTGTGGGGGGTGGGGCGGTCTTCTTTACACAGATATCATTTTCTGCTGTTTAAACGTGTGGTGTGCAGGGGAGTAACTTTTTTTTTTTCCTGCTGCTGCTGCTTCAATGTTTCTGCTGAAGTAAGCCCTTCCCTTGGCAAACTCCAGCTCTGAAACCTATTCCAGCAAAAATGAATGATATCATTGCTGACTTTGTTAACATCTCAAGCTCCCATCCCTCTTCCTCTCGAGAATTATGGCCAATTCTCCTCATTCCGCATAGCTTTTGTATCACTCCTGCTTTTGTTATCCAGTTTTACTGTTTGGGCCTTTCTCTCATCTTTCCCCTACAAGAGGGATCAACTTTTTCTGTACAGGGCTTAACGATGGATGTCACAACTCAGCTCTGCCACTGTAGGGCAGATGCAGCCTTAAATGATGATAAGAGGATGGGTGAGGCCAGATTCGGCAACCCCTGCCCCAGGTCTCCTTGGATTTCGCTGCATGTTCTGTTGAGTCAGCAGAAGCCCATGAGGCTCGATGCCACCCTGGCCCACCTCAGCTGTGCATCCCGAGACTGTACACTCCCAGTTAACCGGACCCACCCCACGGGGAGGCCTTCCCAGTCACCACATCTCCGTGTGTACGTGTTCTTCCATGTCGTTCTAGATAACATTTCCCGAGCACCTCCTATGAGCCAGACCCTGCTGGGTGCTTTGTGTGCATCGGGTTGTATAACCCTCGAGCTCGCCCTAAGGGAGCTACAACCATGACCTCAGTTCTTATCTCCATTCCACCGAGAAGGAAACACATGGGGGTGGGAGATTAAGGACCCTTGGGTGGCACATTGCTAGGAGGTGGCAGACCTAGACTTGCACCTAGCTTTGTCTGATTACAAACACCCTGTGCTGAAAATACATACGTAAAACCACCTGTCCATCTGTCCATCCATCCATCTGTCCATCCGGATTTTGTGCGTGCTGAAAACCACAAAATCACTGGTCCCCTCCACACACACTAGTTCCAAGATCTCTTAATGCCTCAGAATGTTTTCTCTTTGGGTTATCATGTCTTCCATCTTCTCTAGAATACAGAACCTTTCCTCCTTTCTCATGCATGGTGTTTGAAGAGGTGTCATACATTCTTTTATTTGCAGGCATACGTTTGTAGCATACATGCGTCAGGAAGAAGACAAAAACAGCACAGTCTGTAGATAAGTGCTATAGTATCTATCCTTTGTGTAAATGACATGAGGTAGCACTATTTTTATGTTCCTCTGAACCGTCCCTCCTGAAAATTTCGAAGGCAAGATTATGTCCTAATCAGCAGCCTTTAGTAATGTTTTCAGGGATTAGCGCTAATGCTAACTGCTCCAGCCCAAGGATAGCCCAGCTTACTCTAAATGATCCAGACTTTCAGATCATGAGAATTTTGTTTTTTTATCGTTTCATATGAGAGGTCTTCCAGTTTCCCTATGAAAACATGGTACTGGATTCTACAGGACAAATCACAGGTATATAATGTGTATAGTCCGAAAGCTGTATATCCATGGTAGTATACTAGAAAGCAGACCAGTCTTAGTGGCCTTCTCCTGGCTAATGTCAGACTTAAGCAAAAAAAATTGAATTCTAGACTTCTGGTTAACAATTTTTGGTTTTCAGTTGTGAATACTAAAAAGATGTATTATTTTCATTGAATTAGGAGTTGTATATTGACAATGTCTGGAAGCTTCTACTTTGTAATTGTTGGCCATCACGATAATCCAGTTTTTGAAATGGAGTTTTTGCCAGCTGGAAAAGCAGAATCCAAAGTACGTATGTAACCTTTAAAAATGTCCTAAGAATCGTTACACTGCTGTAATGATAATGGTGTCATATGATTTTAGAACTGGAAGAGATCTAAACAGATGGGGTAACCGGAATGAATCCACCACGGTTGACCAAGGCTTGCTCTGCAGTCCTAGTTGCTGGAAGCCAGCCAGGGAACGTCCTCGGAATCGTTGCTTCGTCTTTGAATTCAGCGCACACTTAGCGCGCACTGGCAGGATGCTCTGGGTCTCTTTTCCCTGGTCTTCGGGTCACTGTGCCACCCTCTATGAGAGCTACTCCCTAAGCACACAGAAACACGCTCCACCTGTAGTGGGTCTGGAGAACCGTTACTGCTGCCTTGAAATGCCCTGAAAACCCATTCTGTCCCAGCGAGTCACCCTTTTCATCAGGACATCCGTAGTAGAACCATTTACACCTGGGAGGGTCACAAGACACCCTACTGACATGTCCTCCTGCTGCCCTTGAGACGACAGTTTATAGTGCCCTCCCACATTGCCTCCTGGCGGGGTGGTGCCCACGTGCTTTCCTCCCCCGTGACTCACCCAACTTCCTGTTGTCAGGAATGCTTCCAGAAAAACAAGCTTGGTTCGAACATGTTGCCTTTCAGAGTAAACAGAACCGCAGACTTGACAGTAGCTGGGTCCATTCCATCTTTCTGGGCTAGTCTTTCTGGGCTAGTCCTGTTCTGGATTGCAGACACATTATGCTGTGTTTCTCCCAGCCTCCAAAAATAAGCTTTCGTGGCCTTTAAGACAGGAATTGGTTTTCAAAATTAATTATGATGCATAATGTCCAGTCTAGTGTATGATGCTTTTCAACTGTTCAGATCTTGCTACTAAAATGTGGTAGAAATTTAAGGGATTATCTCACCAGATGTGATTGCTACGTTATCTTCCCATGTTCCTAGGTGAGACTGCTCATTAAATCTTTGGTTCGAGGCATCCGTAGCAGCAGTTAAACTGTGTGTAACACAGAGTTACGCATAGTTTCTGTGCACTCCAGTGGCTGGTGGTAGGCGAAGCAGTGCGTATAAAATACATTGTCTCACGATTTGATCTTAGTTCTTTCTCCTGCTACCACTTACTTTCTTAAACATTTCTATGGTTTTCTCATCGTTCAAGCTCCGGCATCAGTGTAAAGTAATGGAAAATGCTGCTGTGAGCTAGATACAAAATACGTCCATTTTTCTAACGATTAAATTAGGTACGTCCTGGCAGGAGAAAAGCGACATGCTTTCGCTATGCGAGGGGTTCCAAGGCAACAGGCAGCCTTCCTCCAGCCCAGTCACAGAGGTGGTTCTAGTTTCCTGTGGCGGCCGTCACAAGTACCACAAACTGGGGAGCTTAGAACAGAAATGTATTGTCTCCCAGTCCGGAGGCCAGAAGTCCTCCAGACCAAGGTGTTGGCAGGGCCACGTCCCTCGAAGGCTCTAGGGAAGGACCCGGCCAGGCCTCTCCTAGCTTCTCGGGGTGTCCTGGCTTGTGGTAGCAGCGCTCCCATCCTCACGTGGCTGTGTTTGTGTCCACATTTCTCCTTTTTATAAATACACCAGTCATACTGGATGGGGCCCACTCTACACTAGCATGACATCATGGTAACTGTTCACATCTGCAACAACCCTCCCTCCAAGTCAAGTCACATTCCAAGGTGCTGGGGGCTAGGACTTCACACCATAGGGACTTGAGGGGGAGGTACAAGTCACCCCAGAACAGAGATGTTCTTCAAAAACTGCATGCTAAAAGTAAGAACTCCACAGGAGTAAGACTGCATTCCAGGCTGGGACAGTCCCACCTTCTCCGGTTAAACCATTTCAGCCCATGAAAAGGACTCTTCCAGCTCTGACAGGACTGTCTCCTGCTGTCTGAGAGGTGACTGCAAACAGCTGGCCTCCTGCCACTCTCAGGCCCCCCTGCCACATAAGCTCCTTATCCCTGAAAGAGGCCTCTGCCAAGCCTTATGGAGTGCCACCTACTCAGCTGTCTGCACTGCTCACGAGGTGTGACTGTGCACGAGCCACCCCCGCCTTGAGGCCTGTGCCAACAGCAGCTCTCTGTAGCTCCTTCACTACCTCCTAAACCCCAGCTTACCTAAATTGCTGTCCTTTATCTGTAACCACTTAGGTATTTTTTCCTGTCTTCCTCTAAAAAAATACAGGATTCTTAAAAGGAGGGTCTACTTTTTTCCCCTAACATGGTATTTTTTTCTTCACACACTTAAGTGGTTACAGAACTTCAAGCAAAATTTTAAAAAATTATATAATTTCTCGAACACATTTAATTAATATAATAGAATTAGTATAGTAGGCTGTTTCTATTTGTTGTGTTTTCTACACCAAATTTTAAAATAGAATACGATGTGAAAACACTGAAGATCTTTTATAAGTCTCATGACAATAAGCCAAGAGCGAGTAGGGAGTCTCCCCACCCCCCTCCCCCGAAGAAAAGCTATAGAAGTTACAGAATGAAATGTTGGCTTTCTTGACGCTTATGGAAATGTTAACCTTTTGCCGCTCACACTGCCACCTAGGACGATCATCGTCATCTGAACCAGTTCATAGCTCACGCCGCCCTCGACCTCGTAGATGAGAATATGTGGCTGTCAAACAACATGTACTTGAAAACTGTGGACAAGTTCAATGAGTGGTTTGTTTCAGCATTCGTTACTGCCGGTCATATCCTTACCTTTTTAATAGATATCTACAGGTTGGGGTAACAAACTAGAACAAGGGACACCTTGCAGGCTCTGAGTCTGCGGATCTCAAAGTGTCAGGTAAAAATTGCCATTTCCAGGGCTACTTGCATTTTTCTAGGGGGAAAAATACATTTTGTTTACTAGGTAATTTTAAAACCAAGTCTCATATATAAAACTAAGGTTTATCTGAACCATATCAAGGATGATTTTATTTTGTCGTTGTTTTCTAATTTAAAAAGATTGTTCTAAGACAAAACTAACCTAACCTTGAACCCAGTTTATGTATTCAACTTTTCCATCACAAAATACACTGCATGTGACCCATCTGAAGAATACTGTATCGACTGATTGCTTTTCGTTTTACATTTCTAAGAAAGATTAAACCTTAATTACTTCACATATGAGATTTATTATGCTTCATGACATAAGGCAAGAAGATGGAATAAAGAACTTCTTTACTGATGTCTATGATTTATACATAAAGGTATGGTATGTTCTATAACTTTTTAAATCTGATTATCAAAAAGGATTCGAACTTTGACAGGGAACTGGCGTATTAAGGTAATTCCCTCACACTGCCATTTTCATCTCAGACTAGCTCTCATCCGGTGGTATAACTTTTTCTTAGCTCTTCAACATATGGCAGTTTTTGTTTTCTATGTAGCCAAAGTGCCTTACAGATTAATCCATATATTTATAATGAATATAAGTAGGTTAGTATTTCACACCAGGGTGAATCCTGAAAGTTAATTTCACGTACAGAAGCAGCACGGAAACCATCATCAAGTTTGCCACAGGCACTTAAAACTAAAACACCAAGACAAAAATGTCCTTAAGGGGAGGTTAACTATTTAACAAAGGAACATTTGTGTTGAAAATTAAAAATGTGGTCAGGTTTGGTTTTAAATGTCTGATGATTTAAATCTTTAAAATAATTTCCTGTTAGAGACCTATGATTTGTCAGCCTTTTTACATTGACAAACTCACTATTACCTTCTTCTTTCCTAGTTTGCAATGAATCCATTTTATGAACCCAATTCTCCTATTCGATCAAGCGCATTTGACAGAAAAGTACAGTTTCTTGGGAAGAAACACCTTTTAAGCTAAATGAAGAAAAATTCGGAAATAAACAATGTCACTACAACGGAATATACTCAGGAATGTGTACATTGTAAGTTACTTGATTAAATAGCCTGGAAAAGTTTTACTTGTAGTCTCAATTTATCTAAACCGAATGAAATTCCTTTTATATTTAAAAATAGTCCATTCAGTTCTTAGAATGATTAACAGATCAATATTTGCTTATGAACAGTATTATTTATAAAGAGCTCTTTACCGGTAATCATGAAATATTTTAAAAATTGAGAATAAGCTTTTGACTGTCTTCATCAGATAGGTTGGTTGATCCTGATGTAATAATCCAGAACCAAATATTGTCAAGAATTGCTAGATTTAAAACAAAAAGCGTCTGCAATGGGGAATGAAGTCAATAGCACGTACATGGGCTTATCTGTACATCGAGGCATGTTATAAAACGTATAGGCAGTATGCAGAGCGCTACCCAAGAAGCCGAAGCAAACAGCTTTAGTGGTGCCAAAGGCACGTGGCTGCCCGTCAGAGACTGGGAACAGAGATGCGGCTGTCATTCTAGAATCCTGGATCTGTGTTTATAAAATGGGACATTGGGACCAAAGTGACAGATGATGTTTTATTTCCTTTCCCTCAGACGGTATACTCAAGATGAAATGAACCTGCTGATATCTGTACTAGTGAAGAGTTTTAAGGCAGTTTTAGAGCTGTGAACAAAGCCAAGCCTGCATTACATTAACACTGCACTCGGCCTAGCAGGCTGTACATGGAGGGGTGGGCGTGGTCTCCTGTACTGTAAATGTCACAAGTGTGGGATCTTACTGTAAACGAGTAAATGTCGATTGAAAAATAATATAACCATTTTCTGCGCTAATTGTGAACATCTGAAGAATTTTGTTCCATTCTGAATAAATCAAGTAATTCCAAATTTGGTCTTATATCTGTGCATGAAGTTGCTACCGTATTTTTTTATGCCATCTATTTATTTGACTTCTTAAATAAAATAAAGTTGTTTGTCCAAGACTGTGGGAGTTGAATATCGAATTTTTAAAGTGCTGCCCACCCTCCCTGCCACCACTGTTCTGGTTGTTTGCCCCATTGAAAGCCTACAAACTATACCTTTAAGGTAACTAAAGTTATCCAGATCACCTCGAAACTAGGGAGCAGGAAGAGATAGCTAGAGATCTAGGAGTCATTTCAGCCAGGAGCAGCAGCGACGTGTTTCAGCAGGAAGCTGTAGGGCGGAGACGGTTTGGGCCCTGGCCCGGGCACGCGACAGCGGTGCCCTGGCAACAGTGGTCCTTTTCTCCAGGCTTGTGAGGGTGAGACAGGAACAGCTAACAAGAGCCCTGTTACCGTAGCTAAGTACCAGGTCTCATGTGTGACCGCATCTTTGAAGGGGCTCGAAGGCAGGTCCAGCGATGAGCGTGCGTTGGAGCGGGTGGGCTGCGGGGGACAGCGTGCTGGACACGCAGGTGTGGAGGAAAGCTGCATTGGCACGTGGGTTGGATACCTGAGACAACGGGACCAGGACTGGTGAAGGGGAGGACCACAGGCGGACAATTAAGGAAGCTGAAGAGCTAGCAAAGGGCAGATCTGGCAGGTGACACCATTGTAAGTTCATTTCAACACTGAGTATGGAGGGACATTGGTAGCTCCCTGGGCACAGGTGCCTCAGCAGTGAATTTGTATCGTGCAGTCCCAAAGAGATCCAAACAACGTGCACAAATCTGGTGTTGCCCTTTCATTTCCTAGGATGGTTCCTTGTGGCCCCCTTTGCATTTTATGTAGAGACCATCAGTCTCTGCTTGAGCTACCTTTTCAGTCACGTCAGCATTTCCTGGTGGACAGTCCACAGTGGTGACTTCTCAGAATCTACCCACTGTACACAGGTACATTTGTCTACTTAACACTTCACTGCCCCGCAGCCACTGGTATCAGAACTGGCGTTGGTGTCGTATCAGAATGAAAGCTTACACAAGATTTGAGAGAAATGTAAAACAAAGTTTTAAGAATATCTAGGATGTTTAAGCTTCAACTAGGGAATTTTCACAAGGGTGAAGGAGGTGACAAAAAAAATTTTAAGTAATCCATCGATGGAATTCTACCTATCCATCACCCACGCAGTGTATTGTAATTGCTTATTGGCTGTCAAATGTTCACGTGACCATTCTGAGGCCAGCAGTTTTCCTTAACACTGAACTCTCTCAAAGGCTTCACATTCAGACAGCAGGGAAGCAAAGTCACAGAGAGCGTCCGATGCCAGGTGGCAACAGTACTGGGACAGGCCACTCTCCTCCCTGAACTGGGGAGCAAGCCGCACCCTCTCTGCTCGCTTCCCTGGGGCTCTGCAGCCGCTTCCACCACTCCTGCCACCAAGGGCTTTTCTCCCCCAACTCTCATTTTTCCCTATTTTGTATAGATAACACGGGCCAATTAAAATACCTTTAACTTTTTTCAGAAGAACCAAGTTTCCAGCTACCTTCTACTGCTGGATGAAGAACTTTCCCATCATACGTTGTAGTTTGTTTAAAGGCTCAAGCTATTCAGTCAGGTTTCGTTCCTCAGTTATCACAGTCCAGTACCGTGTTTGGTCAGTTAGCCCCCGTTCCCCGGGTCCCTCTAAGTCACCGTGAAGCTGGCTTACTCTCCCTTCCGTCAGCCTGTCTTTCCGAACGTGGAGATCTGTTGCCTTGATCATTTTTGCTGCCCAGCTCTAGACCTCCCGAATGCCAACTAATCAAATCCTTTAATATTTAGCTGAAAATCCATTACTTGAAAAAAGATGCTTAAAAGTTTTTAAAAACCACTTATTAAATCTACACAAGTATCAGAATTGTATTTTGTAAGTACCTACACACACGTGTTACAGGCTGAACTGTGCCCCACCTTCATATGTTGGAAGTCCTAGCCCCGAGTCCCTCGGAATGTGACTGTATTTGGAGACAGGGCCTTTAAAGAGACCTCTAAGATGAGCCCATTATGGTGGGTCCCAATCTAATGACTGATGTCCTTATAAAAGAGGACATTTGGACATAGACTAGTGTGGGCATAGAGGGGACATGCTATATTAAGAGAAAAAAGTAAGTCGCAAAGCAAAGGGTACATCTTTATTTCAAAAACAAAGCAAGTCCCCTTGAGAAAAATTAAAAGGAAGAATATATTATACCAACTTGTAAACAGTGGATTCCTATTTTGGTTTTTTTTTTGGATGGAAGATTAGGGGTTTTTTTTGGGGGGCGGGGTATTATAAATAAAAAAAAACTAGAGCTCTAACCTGAGAATATGAAGAAATTTAATTCCCCCAAATTAAAAATGGTAAAATGTGTTGCTTATAGCCAAATTGTCTGTTATATTAGGAAATTAGACTTTCAAAAGCTTAGCTCACTGTTATACGCTTTTTCAGTGGTTCCCGAGTGGGGCCAGGGCTAGAAATATATTTTGTTTTTCAAAATGTATCCCCGACCCTGCAGGACAGCCCCCACTGCACAGCCAAGCGTCCTGTCTTCGCTAACACGAGGTCTAGGCACGGGTTTGCCTCTGTAGTACGGAATCAGCACGAACGGCACAACACGTGACTCTTAGCCACGAAAGACCACAATTCACTTTATCAGTAAGTCTGGTCACTGCAGCAAGATGAAGAAAAATCCTGAGAGCAAATCACCAAGCAATGTTTAGTGAAAGAGAAGACACTAAATAAATACACAACCAAAGAAAGATGTCTTCATTTACCCTCACACAATATACAATCCTTAGCATTTCCTCTAAGAATATTAAGAATATAAAGCTGGCTTCCGGGTTGGGAGCTGGGGGCGGTCATGAATGTGTGGCACATAAATGACAAGTGACTACTCCTTAGATCACTTCTTGTATGTAGAACTGAAAACGTGAACACAGGAACTTTAAAGAGAACAAAGAAGTAATAAATGACTGCAGTGCAAATGCATTAGATTTTAATCTTTAATATCTAACATTATTGCTTTAGGAAATTTCCCCCAAACCAAGAATAAAATGCTAATTACATAAAAATACACACATACAAAAAGTAGTTGTCCATTTTCCCAGGAAAAAAAATCAATAACTTCCAGAATATTTGAGTGTTTTGTTTTAATCATAATGAAAGTCCCAGTCATCTCACTTATTAGCTCCGTAACTTACGTATTTAAATTAAACATTATTAGACAACGGTTGCAACTGATAAATGTAAGGTGCCATTACTGAGTAAATAGGGCATTCCATGAGTGGATGTGTGCCCCCTCCCACCCACTAACGAAACAGCAGTATGGCTGGTTTAACTTGGTGAGTAGATGATCCACTGATGCAAATGCTCCGCCTCCTCCACCCTGTTTGTTTGCATATATGCGTGAGTTGGTTAGAACTGGCAACCTATTTAATGATCAACAGCAAGATGAGCTCGGCCTGGGCTTGTGGTGCAGACTGACTGTGTCTGTCTGAATCAAGTGATCTGACCTGTCCTCCGTTGCAAGCACTCTTCGAACCGCTTCCTCAAAGGCCGCTGCGACATTTGTAGCATCTTTTGCACTGGTTTCAAAGTAAGGGCAGTCGCCGTTGTCCCTGCACCAGGCTCGGGCTTCTTCTGCAGACACCTGCCGTTCACTTATGTCTATCTTGTTGCCCAAAATCACAAAAGGAAAGCTTTCGGGCTCTTTTACATCTGCGTAATATATGAACTCTTTCTTCCAGTTATTCAGGTTCTGGAAGCTTTGAGAATCATCGACACTAAAAGTGAGCAGGCAACAGTCGGAACCTCTGTAAAATGGTGTCCTCAGGCTTCTGAATCGCTCTTGACCGGCCGTGTCCCAAATCTGCATGGTAACGAAATGTCCATCTACCTCCAAATCTTTATTTAAAAACTCCACACCTATTGTATGGAAGAGCTGGGTATCAAACTTGTTAGTCACATATCTGTTCATCAGAGAACTCTTCCCAACTCCACCATCTCCAAGGAGAATTACTTTAAAAAGTGATGATTTTCCTGCCATTATTAATCTCACGATCTTTGACTTCAGATCTCTGTAAAATAAAAAGGTACCATTACATTCCCTTAGGCCTGCACACTGCGTGATTCTGTGAGCATCAGCGTTGTAGGGAAATAAAGCACAGAGCCCCAGTTCCTTTCTGCACAGGCAGTGCCTAACAGCACGCGCTTTCGTTTGCGGAGCACTCGACCACCGCCAGGCACTACCTGCCATTCCTCCCTACGCCGGCGGGGGAGGGCTCGCTCTTTCCCCTGTTTGGGTCTCGGCTGGCGGAAGCTGGCACTCAACGCCAAGTCTCACCCCAGATACCTTCCTCTGAACCGTTCCTCTCTACTTACAAGCCCTGCCACCATTTGTTAGAGATGCTGTAGGAGACCAAGGAGGCAAGTCTCTGTAACGACTTCCAACAACCCTTTGGTGACACAGTGAGGTGTTCACTGATGGCTTTCCTCTCTTGCCAAGGGTTTTCTTGACAACCCCCGCATTCTTTCTTCCAATGCTGTCACCATAGTAGCTAGTCACTGGGAAACCAGAATCAGAAGCTGAGAGATCTGGCAGTAAACAAAAGCCAACCACTGAGTAAATGGACTCTGTTCTCTTCATCAGGAACACTATTTTCAGTTTGCCAAAATTAATGCCAGCAGAATTGACATCATATCGTAAAATAGCCCGTTCTACTCACGATACTCATTTAGGTCGTTCTAACTCAACACGAGCTGTTACTTGTGTGTTTCAAGGGGGAATGAAATAAATCTTAAGCAAAAATGCGGTGCTCTGCACACCCCTTCGGGGAAACCCTGCGGCGGGAGGAAAAGCTTTCCTGCGCTGCTGGCACCGGCCTGTCTGGGTGGCGTTTCAGATGCCCATGTGCAGACGGCCGCTTCTATGTGCTCTTCGTATTTAAGCTTCTGTCCCAATTTTTTGTTATGGAAAAGTTCAAGCATACACAAAACGTCTGAATAATGAGAATAATATAATAAAACCCCACGGACCCTAAACCTAGCTTCAGCAATTATGGCAAATCCTATTTCCTCCCACCCTAATCCCCTATTCTCCCTTCTCCCCGGTTATTTTAAATCAAATGGTATCACTTAATCTGTAAATATTTGAGTATTAAGTGGCCTGTAAGTATGTTAAGACTGGTAAAAGACAACCTTTAGAGATGCACTAACTTTCTGCAATGATGGGGATGTCCCGTCTACAGTGTCTGATATGGCAGCCACTAGCCACGTGTGGCTACTGAGTATTTGACAAAAGGCCAGGGGAGTGAAGAACTGATTTTTAAATTTAATTTAATTTTAACTAATTTGACCATATTTAAAGAGCCAGTAGCTGTACTGGAGACTACAGCTCTAAAACAGAAACGGGAGTTAACTTTAACACGGAAGTAGACACTGTGAACCTCAAAGGGAGGTAATGGGGCATGAACAAGAGCTATGACTCTGATTGGGATGAATCTGCAAAATCACTGCAGTAAACATTATCTGGCTGTCTCCTAGTTAAATGCAGATATGATCTGGTGTAATATAACTGAACACGTCCTATAATGTGCAAGAATTTCATATTTCTAACTACATACCATACTATGCTGGTAAAACCTGTAGCAATTTGCCCCCAACTCTTATGGGCTCTTTTAAATTACTATAGTAATTATTACTATAACAAATACAATTTAAATTGGCCAGCAAAAGTATGAGACAATCAAGGTGCATACTTTTTGGAGACTTTTGACTGCCCAGGGATCACCTTGCCCAAAGCCCAGACTAAATGAACCTCAGAGAAGAAAGTGAAACAATCTCAAGCCTCTTAATTTGCTGACATAGATAACAATGAACTAAATCGGTTCCTTTAATTCTTTGCAACCTTGCTTAAACAACTTAAACTTATAGAAAAAGGAATAACAAAACCAAAACAGCAAGCTAACCACTTGGCCACACGGAAGGCATGTCAGTGTCCCCTCCTTAACACTCTCCCGTAGATCGAGATGCAACTCTATGCCCAACGTCTAAGGCAAGACACTTGGCCCAGCTCCCCGTTCTCAGCTCCAGCCAATCGGAAATGCAGCCGGATGGAACTGAAATCCACTTGTACTTGCTCAGCTCGTGAACTCTCCCTTGTCTCCACACGGGCCTGCTGTCCCTGTGCTAGTGAGCCCACCCTGCTTCGCTTAACCCACCGCTGAGCCTTTGGAACCCTTCGGCACGGTCATCACCAACACTGGGAACCTTCCCCAGCAACCCCATTCGAGATGTTCCTTTCACACACATTTAAGGCACATGCTGGGTAATGAGGGTGTAACAGACGTGCAAAAGTCCAGTCTATGGTTTATCCCAGCATTTTAACAGGACTCTAACTGCCTTATCAGACACAGAGTTTCATGGTACAGCACTGAATTGTTAGAATCTTTACATCAAATTATAAGCCAGATTATGCAATCTAACAATCTCCACTCAGATGACTAGTTGCACACATCTACCAAATTCTCAGAAATTCCTTGAGATTTGTCATTTATTTTATCAGGACACACTGACAGTTCTTTTTCCATAACGTGGGATTTCCTAGTTTGTGATCAAACAAATCTTCTGATCAAACAAATTTGGGGACCGCTAGACGCGCACATCAGGAAATAGGGGACAATGTTTATATTTCCCATCTCTATTTTGCGGCCTCTCAGATATCCTATTTGGGAGTATGTTGGCATTTGCTAAAACAACAAATATACACACAAACATCTCTCTGATTCTAACTGCAGAGCTGTATATAAACATACATGCTGATACAAATAATTTTACAAACCATTTTATTTCCCAATAGCAACTAACGAAAGCTAGCTTCATGCAATCTATACATTAACATAACCTTACTCAGTTTACAGACGTTAAAAGCATGCCTTTTCTTCTCTACAAACAGTAAAATCCTTTGAAACTTTAGTATGAGCTGAATGAACAAAGGTATCCTATGCTATTTTGAGAACTTACCTTAAAATGTACCGTGAAGTCTTTTATACTCCAGTTTGGAGTGACTGCCCAAAGGCAACAATCTTCACCAAGGTTATGGTTAGCAAGTCAGCTAAATTCGATAAGGAATCTGAATAAGAAAAGCATACTACAGAGGTAATAAATCTCACCTTAAATGTTCAGTTCAAGCATCATCATCATCTGCAAATAAAATGTCAGAAAGCGCACCTTAGCAATGCACGTTCGCTTTCATAATTTTAAAGGTAAGCACGATAATTAAAATGTGAAAGAAATATCTGACTTCTATTAGCAGCTAGATTCCTAATTTAAAAGGAAATTGCATCTGAAAGATGCACCTGACCTTTCTCAGCCTAAAAAAAGTGCTAGAATCAAATACTACACTTTAATCATTGTTTTTTCCAAGTTTTTCACTTGCCCAGCCTTCTTTGCTAAGTTTTACACTTAGCTATAAAATTTTGTTAAGATGAAATGTAAAATATTTTTCTTCAAAATTTGCCCAAATTTTGAGTGCCTCAGAATAATCATATTCCAGAGAATAAAAGAAAACTAACACAACAAGGAAAACAGAAGGGCCACATGAGAGAGAAGCACCAATGTGACACTGGAGACGCTGGGCTAAGGCTAAGGCAGCAGTGTCGGAAAGATTTTTTCTGAGCAGCCAAGGTGAAATCTTTCCTGTGGCCAAATAAAAGCCCACTGTCAGAAAGGAGAACTGGTTCCTGGTGCCAAAGGCCATGAATGCAGACCCATGGGCAAGCCACTTGACATCCTGAAGCTCCTGAGGACAGTGGTGACAATACCTACCTCTAGTGCTCTTAAAGCAGTTCACCACTGTGCCAGGCTCATGACAGAAGTGCAGGAAGTTTCTGCGGAATGAATATATGAAGAAGTCTTTACTGGCAGTTTTACAAAAAGGTTTCTTGCATGGCAGAACAGCTGAGAGGGTTAGGCAGACATCAAGAAGCCAAAGGGTCCTAGCCTTAGAGACCAAATCAACCCGCCGGTTTCCCACTAATGAATGCGGAGCTGTGCTGAAGTACCAGCCTCTCTGGGTCTAAACCAATAGTTTCAATCCCTTCCCCCCCTTAAAAACAAAGGGCATTTTTGTGAGACTTAACATATAGCAGTCCTTAACTTATAAGGTCAGTATTTGAAAAAAAGGAGACTCTTCAAAACTTTGAAATTTTGGAGTTAAGGCTAAAACAGTGATGATACCGGCATACCTCGGAGATATCGGGGGTCCAGTTCCAGACCACTGCAATAAGGAAATATCACAATAGAGCACGTCTATGAATTTTTTGGTTTCCCAGTTTATATAACAGAGCTTTACACTACAGTCTATTAAGAGTACAACAGCATGTCTAAAAAACAATGTGTGTGCCTTAATTAAAAAATATTTTATTGCGAAAAAATGCTAGCCATCATCTGAGCCTTCGGCAAGCCATAATCTTTTTGCTGGTGGTTGCCACAAACCTTCAATTAGTTTAAAAAAGCAGTATCTGCAAAGTGCGATAAAGCAACACGCAATAAAACGAGGTATGCCTGTAACAACAATGCTACTGTTGACTGAGCCATGTGCGCCACTTCCTCTGCTTCGCTGCATTCACTCCTCACAAGTCTCTTTACCCCTATCCTCCAGATGAGGACACTGACTCAGAGAGGTTACATACCTCGGCTGAGCACACAGTCAAAACACGAGATCCAAATGCGGCTGACTCACTACTCTAAAGCCCAGCACCAACCCACGGGGCGCAGCTGCCTTTGCACTTATTTTGAGTGTTTTCCTGTTGCTGTTGCAAGTATAAGCAGTTGCAATGCTAAGTCTGTCAACTGCTCGCTTTATTTCAAGATCTGCACAAAAAACAAGTTAACCTGACAGAATTGACGTATAGTATATAAAGCACATCTGCAGCCTGTTAGGAACCGAGCCATGCCGTAGGAGGTAAACAGTGGACAAGCAAGCGAAGCTTCATCGGTATCTGCAGCTGTTTCCCAGCGGTGGCATCACTGCCTCAGCTCCACCTCAGATCATCAGGCCTTAGATTCTTATAGGAGCACCGGGCCCTGGTGCCCAAAAGGTTGGGGAAGCCTAGTGTTCAGTGGAATGAATGGAAAGGACTTTTTCAGCAAACACTTAGTGAGGGCCTACTGTGTGCGAGATCCTGAGGATGCGAGCCACACTGTCTCCTGGAGCTGGTAGCTGGGGTAGGTGACAATGCATGTACAAACTCATGTAGGTTACAACCGTGGCAAGTCTTACAAATGAGAGGTTGAGAATAAAACTATTCACACTCAACTCAAAACCAAAGAACTTAAATAGTGCAGGGATTCTGCCCAGCGTCTCCCTCGGTGAATGAGAGATGAGACATGTAAACCTGAGGCTCTATCAGGGCCCCCGTGTGGGCATTCAGAGGTACCTCACAGAGCTCCCTGTGATTTCAGCCATCAGAGGGACTGAAACGCCACACATTATTCTGTAACACAGCCAACTACTTCCCCTGCTACTCAGTTAAAGAAAAAGCAGTGACTTCCAACACCAGAGGAAAAGTGGGCTGCGTTCATCAGCGTCAGTGAGAGACTATACACCGGCGTCCAGGGTGGGCTTTTAAAGCAATGTCTCAATGGCCATGAGTCACGTGCAGCTGCATGCTGGCCCTGGAACACAGCCTCGCCAAGGTCTGACGCCATTACAGATGGAAGAGCTGACCACAGGGCAAACTCAGCAGGAGGAGGAAACTGTGAGAAGAGGGGAGGGAACAGGAAGCAGGAAGTGGGACCAGCTCAAGCCAAGGCCCTGCCCAGGCAGCCTGGCATGTACCAGGAAAGCCCAAGGTAGACTGCAAGGTAGACCCATGCACCTGGAGCCCAGAGACAGAATTCTATGCTCGTGGGACTGGAGAGAGAGGCCTGGAGCAGGCAGGGCCTTCCAAGCCTAGGAAGGATTTCTGAAAATGACCTAAATGCCTAACTGGGGGGTGTTCTGCACACCTCGAAGAGACGTGGAGACATGGGACTGCAGAAAGATGCCCAAACAGTATCCCCTCCGTCAGCACACCACGTAAAAGCTTGCAGATTTACAATAAAGTCACAAGAAAACCTAGAATGATCAATACCGAGTTCGATCTTCCAAGTTCTGATTTGATTGCAAAATCGTATTTTTAAATATCAAAAGTATATAAACATGAATCAAAAGCTTCATTTTCACTTTAAGTCTAGCTTGACTGAATGCTGCAGTCAAATGAAATGGAAATCATCTTTTAAATTGTTCAAATACTGCTGTCAGCCATACCTCAAGGACAATTGCTTCCTAAATTGTTCTATAACTGATTATATTAAAAATAACTCAATATGACACCAAAAACACAAGCACCAAAAGAAATAAACCGAACTTAATCAAAATTAGAAACTTTTGTGCTATCAAGCGAGTGAAACGACAATGCACAGAATGGGGGGAAAGACTAGCAAACCAAGTAAGTATCTGATAAGGGACTTATATCAGATATATAAAGAACTCTTACAATTCATCAATAAAAACCAAATAACCCAATTTAAAAATGGGCAAAAATGGTCAACATTATTAGCGAGTAGGGAAATGCAAATCAAAACTACAAGATGCCACTTCACACCCACTAACATGGCTACAATCAAGACAATGACAAGTGTTGAAGTTGTGGAGAAACTGTAACCCTCGTGTACTGCTGATGGGAATGTAAAATGGTTCAGTGACAACGAAAATCAGCTTGGCGGTTCCTCAGAAAGTTAAACGTAGTGTTATCATGTGACCCAGCAATTCCTCTCTTAGGCATAGATCTAAGAGAAATAAAGACATACATCCACATAAACGCTTGTACATGAATGTTCAAAGCAGCATTATTCATCATAGCCCAAAAGTGGAAACAACCCAAATGTCCATCAACCAATGAATGGACAATAAAATGTGGCATGTCTGTACAATGGAAGATTAATCAGCCACGAAAAGGAACGAAGTGCTGATATATATAACAACAAAAACGTAAGTAAAAGAAGCCAGACACAAAAGGCCATGTATTATGTGATTCCATTCTATGAAATGTTCAGAATGGGAAAATCCATAGACAGAAAGCAGATTTCTGGTTCCAGGGAATGCGGGGAGAGAGGTAAATGGAAAGTGACTGCTAATGAATATGGGGTTTCTTTGGGGGAGGGGGTGAAAATATTCTGGAATTAGCCAGTGGTGATGGCTGCACAACTTTGTGAATTTACTAAAAATCACTGAATTGCATATATTTGAAAGATGAATTTTACAGTGAGATGTAAAGAATATAGGTATATGTTTATAGATAGATACGCGCATGTGCGCGCACACAGCCTAAGGTCTTATTAACAATAAGACCTTAAAATTAGATTTACAGAGCCACAATCTTCTTGTCCCTTCAGCAGTGTCTTCTTAAACCAATTACAGGCACACTAGGTACTATTTTAGGATCGCAATACCATGTGCCGGTACCAACACATGTTGTATATGGCACACACTAATCTGAATGAGAAGTTGGATAAGTAGAGGTCACTAGCAGGAAAGAAAAGGAACCATGTTTTTAGAAGATACTTCAAAACTAAAGATAAAAAGAAGAGCATTGTATATCGACCCTTTCCTTTTTATAATACTATTTGTCCAGCTTTTCATTGTGGATTTTTATCCTGCACTATCAATTGTTTATGGATAGTTTATCAGTAGTAGCCTTTGCTCCGGCCTTCTCCAAACCCTAGCTGGCTTTCAAAGCCATATACTACAATAAACCAAGGGGAGTCAGACCCGAGCATGGAGAATACACATCTCTAACAGGAATGTTTAATTAAAGGTAGACATTTTTTATTGGTCATGGATCTCATTGTTTCCATTCTTACAGATAACTAAATCCATTTATTTCTTCATTATTTTTCTATACTGGATTCTGAGCATTGCATTCAGAACTATCCAACCTCGCTTACAAGCCTGTCCCAATTATACCCCTACAAGTCACCATCCCCACACCTATCACAGGCATTTACTTACTGTCCAGCCTTTGCTCAGGCCCTTATCTTGGCCTGGGAGGCCTCTCTCTACACCTGGAAGGCTATAAAAATCTTAGTCATCCAAAGGCCTACTTCAAATCACCTCACCAAAGAAGCTTTCTAGGCTCCTCTCCCTAATCCTTCTTTCTCATCATTCCCACCTCCATTACAGCTCTCATTCACCTAGTCTCTAATCTATCAGTTGTGCATGTGTCGGTTTCCTAATTACGTCAATTCCCTAGGCCGGACACAAAACACCTCATGCCATCATTCATCTGCCCTTTTGTTCTGCAACATCTTATGCAAAGCTTTAAATATAGCGAGGTACCAAGTAAGTGCTAAACTGAGAACAAAGTAAGTTACTTCCTCCTTTATTCTTATTCTATTCTTATTTTTCTACTTGTACTTTCCATACTTATAATTCTGTTTCTGTAATCAATCAGTTCCTCTCCCATTCTATTTTTGAGGTCTATTAAAATGTATGGAAAGAGACAAAAAAATTCATTCTTTCTTACTTATTGACTGCAAAAGAAGCTGCTGAACATTAAAAAAATGACAACATTCCTCTAACAAGCAGTCAAAGGGAGAGTAGGCTGGGTTTGTAAACTACTTTTCTCAAAATTTCAGACTTTGAAACACATACTCTGTAACCCCTGTACTAGTTCTCACTTCCAAACACTTAAATTGACTTTATCACTCCTGGTTTAATTTAGGAACAGATTTTTTCCCCAAAAATCATACATTCCTTTTGCATTCACCCTGAATATCCTAGAGACATATCACTTATTTCATTTCATAGCTTGAGAAACAGGCTCAAAGAAACTAACCAAGGAAAACAAAAGTATGAACAATCTCTTAATTATTTCTATTTTCCCTTGAGTCCCACTTGGTTTCTCGTCTTCCTGGTTGTCTTGCTGAAATATAAGAACAAGAAGCAAGTTGAGAAAGTCATTAAGTGTGATGGGTGCTATTTCTATAGCAAGAGGTGGACCAAAAAAAGTGTTCAGATGGAGAATAAGCAAAATACCATGGGAATACACCAACTGGGCGTGCAACCTGCCAGATGAAATAAATTACCAAACCGACCCCTGAGCATTACCTCACAGAGATAGCTAGAGAAGGAAAAGTGTAATCAAACCACATTATCACGATCCCAGGGCAGCTAGACCTATTTAAAAAACTCATTGCAAAAAGGACTTTTTTGAAGATCAATCATTTAACTCAACTTCTAAAAAACATACATACTCACAATTTTGCTTAAAACGAGACATCTCTGTAGTATAGTACTACCTAATCATTAACCACTGTGGAGAGAGTGGGAAGCGAAAAGAGAGAAGGAAAAACAGAATTGCTAAAGAAACTAAATCTTCTTAAACCAGACCTTTCTGCAATGATGCAGGTGTTCTACACCTGTGCTGTCTGTCAGATACAGTAGTATTAATCACACGTTGCTACTGAGCACCTGCAACGTGGCTGGTCCAACTGAGCAAACACCTGCATTTCAAAATTGTATTTAATTTTAATTACTGTAAACTTAAATTGTTACATGAGTGCTGTATTGGACAGTGTATGTATAGTGTGCTTCACTGGGAGTCCACGAAGGAGCTGCAGAGGAAAACGCACCTCCTAGAATCACATGCGAAATAAGGATGAGTGTGTGGACGGAAGCACGTGTGCTTGAGCTTTTTTCTGGAGAGAGAAAAAAAGGTTTCATCCGATTCTTAAAGGAATCTGGACCTCAAGAAACGATAAAGACATGTCTGCATCATTCGCATATTATGTGTAATCCATTCGTGTAGCTCGTAACACCCTCAAGGCTTTCATCTGTACTTTGCGTCGCTATTTCCTGTTCTCTCCCTCACTCATCAGACTTTATTATTACACTTTGACCATGAACTGTGATGGTTCAGTGAAAAGACTCACAGAAAACCACTAATCCTGTAAGTGAGGGTAACAGTTGGTTCTTTGGTTGTGTTTAATTTGGTCCTTAAAAGGAACAAGCATAAATAAATTTACCTATAAGAAGATACATACCCGTAAAAGGCACTTAAAATGTTTGACAATAAAGAGTGGGAACAGTTTAAGGTTGCACTTTGGGAGACAGAATTAAAATGCAAAAAAAAAAAAAAACAGATAAAGTACTGGAAATTATGGCTGGGTATTTCAGGAAGAATGCGTTATAAAAGAAATGAATTCGAATATGCATGTTAGAAAAATACATTAAAGCAGCTAAACATAAATTATGATCTGCAATGATCTGCTGTAACTTGAGGGAATAGTGGTTCTGAGTATGCACAAGTTAGACTAGAAACCAGCAGTCTTTGTTTTGGAGCAGAAAAGGGTAAGGGCTGGAGAGCTTCCAAATAAACTCAAGGAAGAGTTAGCATACAAACACTGCCCACAAGACATGAAGCCACAGCAAAGTGGAACTTCTTGGCTGTTAGAGAAATTAAGTAAGAAGAGTGGAAATTTCCCAAGAAGATCTATTTCAAGACGACAGCGACATGTCTGGCACCGAGGACTCAGCTGGATTAGAGGCTCACATTCTGCAGGAAGGGGTCACCAGGTCAAAATGAGAAGAAACGTTAGGAGTGCTACACGTAGCTTTCCAGAAAGTTCACATCATCCCACTTCTCCATCAACAATGCCCACCAAGGTAATGACTGACTTTGCCTACAAAAAACTTTCCAAGCCTAAACTTACTCCGCATCACGACGCATTCCACCTCTATGCCTGAGCAACCCTCCACTCTGCTCACCACACGCAGGATCCCAACTTCATCTCCCAGCTCTATATATGCAGAGGTCACCAGACACCTCCTAATGGCCACTCCAAGGGCTTCTCCTCAGTCCTCGCCTAAGTGCCCTAAGGCATGTGCAGCTCTAAAGTGAATAAAGAGAAAAGTGCTTCTCTTAGGACTTCACGGTGTACACTTTTAGAAAACAGCCTCATGGTTAATCAGTGTCCACCCCCAGAGGCACACCTAAGAGACAATGGGTTCTTTCGGATGTAGCCATTTGTCTAGATGTACGTGTCATTAAAATCTCAGAAGGGTACTCTGGCATTTTTTTTAGACAAATAAGGTAATGGAGGTCCAAATGTGCAAGGGTCTTGCAAAGTTATCAGTCCTCTAGCTGGAGGAGTAAGTGAGACCTTTGAGTCTTAGCCAAGACTCAGCCACAGCCTGGCAGTGACCTTGAAAATGCTTTCTATTTAATGGTCCACAAAACTACCCGGACAATAGGTTCCGCTTTCTCTCCCCTTCACCCCCTTAGCTTCTGCAACCTAGGTGACTCCCTCTTCTAACAAGCTCTGAAAGCTGGTATACGGCAAGGTCGAAGGCCTTACCTCTTCTCAAACCCATCTTCTTGGAAATATAAAAAAGCCAGTGTTTTCTAAACTAAAGTCCACCTCCACCCTCCTACCCCTCAGGGCCAGATGAAAATTCCAACCCTTTTATGAGATGTGTTCATCTGGTACCCTGATGGCAGTTCAAATTCAACATACCTCAAACTAAGCTAATTATTTTCCCCATTTCCAAAATCTCTTCCTTCTTCTGTCTTACCCACTGCATTTATCCACACAAGAAGCATGTCCATTTCCCTCCCTACCTGCTGCTATCGTCATGTTAGCTCAAATAACAAATGCTATGACGGGGATAACATTAGTCGCCACTGTTTACTAAATATCTACTAAATGCCTGGCATATAGCACCTTCAAATTGCCTGCAAGTTGGACACTATCACCCACATTTTAGAAGTCAATAAACTTGAGTTCATGAAAATTAAATCAATGCCCCCCCCCGTCTAATTAAACAGGGCAAGTCACATGTGTGTCACCTTCCCTCTCATCAAATGACCGAAAGGACTAAAAAATGTACTAACCCAAAAAGGACAAGAAAGAACAACTGTAGGTGAGAAACAGCAATGAAACTGAGAAGATGGAAAACAAATGGTCCACAGGTGACAAATGGAAGAGACAAGGAAACCTAACCCACTTCTTGACACTTATCAAGACAGGCCAGCTGGGCTGAGGGCTTCTGAAAGGCCGGAGACCCCATGACCGCCCCTCTGCACCCAGTGGCCCTTTCTCCACTAGATCTTCTTCCTAAAGTGTGATGAGCAGCAGAAAATGGAGGTGAAACCCTGAGGACGAGGAGGACGAGGGGAATCAAGGGTCTGGCTGCAGAGGAAGCGAGGCAGAACAAGCTGTTTTCAATTTCTGAGGGAACCACAGCGGTCCTGACCACCTGCAGGGCAGCATGCACACTGGCAACTCGAGGGAGTTCACCATTTCGACATTGGACCGCACCACATTCCTTTCGATGACATCATACCTCTGCAAGGCTGGTTTTCCAGGGCTACGTGAGGAAATATCAAGTACTGCACACATATTCATGTGGAACAGGCTATGAGGGTGGCAGCTGTTCGCTCCAAAACAATTATCTATTAAATTTCATTCAAGAGGACTAGACCTCGTTCCAGAGAATGCTCTGCATCCACCGGCATGGAGTTCTTAAGCGCGTCTGTCGTTCCCTTCTGACTTCTCACTAAACCACGTACGCATTTTTAGGCACGGCCATCTGATGGTTGCTCTGTCCCTGCAGGAAGCTGCAGATGGCAGCAGCTGTCTCTCGGTACTCGTAGCCCGGTGAGTGCTGACTTTTTTGAGCCTGTTAAATCATTTAAACCCTCCTATTTGTTAGAGTTCTGCATAGCAAGTTCTAGAAGCAGAAATCTGTGAGGCCTCTTTCAAGCTTTTCTCACACTGACAACAGAACTCTTAGGAGAACTAGTGTTCTGAAAATCACCTTGGCCTCTGTACCCAAAATCCTCACACACCAATGCACAAAATTGTGGAATGAAAACAGTTCAGTTTACACTGAACAGTTCGGTTTGTTTACACTGCCCTGCTATCCTGGATACACCTGGATAATGAACATGGCCGTGGGATGAATGTATCAAGTTGTGCCATGCTGTTTCTCCATCCCTGTCAAACAATAGCACACATTAGTAAGGCTTCGAGTCTGGGACAAAAGTGAAGTCTGTGTCCAGACTCCCCACGATGACATGAGCCGGGTTCAGTGAAGCTGTTTCACTTCTACATTTCTTCCAAAACACACCCGTCTCTCACCACCCCATGCTGACCTAGCTGTCACCTTACTTACGCGCACTTACCTGTAGTCGCCCACGCCGCATTCGTGATAATCAACAGCATTCCAAACCCTGTACCCATCATGGTCAAAAATTAACAGAAAGTAATGGAAGAATCCAGAAGGTGGAATACTCGGGGCTTCACTTCACAACATGTACAAGATTCACTTTGGAGAGAACAGATTTTTCCTCCGAGTTAGCTAACAAACCCAGGCACCCCCAGGCTTCCTGGCACGCATGGCCCCGGAACTCCCTCCAGCCCCACCTACCCAGCACGAGGCAGCAAGGACTCCTTCCACTCACCCACCTGGGCCTCCCAGGTCCCCCTCTCAGGTATCCTGACCTTTCAATTGCACCCCAGTTTTCCAAACTCCGAGGCATTTTGCGGGCACACCCCTCCGCCCAAAAAACCCTTAATAAGTATTCTCTGTTAATAATCGACTTAGTCACAAGCCCTATTTTCTTGTCCTTGGTGTGGACTAACAAATTTATCACCTAGCGAGCTTTCAAGTGAGATGTGTTGCACTCACACCACACATCCACATTTCACACACTTCTATTTGGCTTATTTCTTCCTGCTGTTTAACCAGCAAATCGCGTGGGGCAGAACTACTTGGAAGCCAATAAACTGATGTCATATAATCTCAGAGAGATTATAAAGTACAACTGTCTCATTTTACAAAGAAAGAAATGTGGTGAACTTGGCCAGGGTAGTAAACCAATTACAGATAGAGCGAGACTCCTCCAAGCCAGGAGATGTTCTCCCTGCACTGATTCCTCTTGATCCTTTGCAGAATAAAACCTCTCCCGTAAGAAAAAACACACATTCCTTCGTTAGAGCCCAAGCCCTAGCAATCATCGTTAGGTGTGTAATTCCTCATCACCTCTACCCAACAGCAGACAATTCCTGATAAGAGACACAGAAATTTACTAATGAGGAAAGAACATGCTGTCCATCAGCATGAGTCAAAACAAAGCTCCCTGCAAAAGATGCCATGTAGACTGACTGCACTGAATAACACTTTGGCAAAGATTCCTAAAAAGAGAGGTAGCCCTTTTGACGCCCCCTCTCAATCAATTACTCCCAAAGTTCATCTAAAAGTTACACCTGCCACTGTAATGACAGTACATATGCTGAAGGGCCTAGTCTTAGACAGGCATGGTGAAAACAGGCTGCAACATGACACAAAAGTCAGTTTTTTAAAAAATGTCATCATTTATTTCCTGACTTCAACGATAAAATTCACGCATAACTATTGTCTTACTAGGGCTAAATTTAAGGAAGAATTTTATGCTCAACAAGAATGGCTACTGGATTTGATTCTTATAAATATTCACATGCGGTCAACCTGCAAAGCTATCAAAAACACATCAACTTTTCCTCATTTCACCTAAGTCTGCCCAGAGTAAATGCCATGTTATAGGTACCTGTGTGTCTGTGTGCACCTGTTTGTTTTCTTTTGTTTTTGACACCTGGCCTCCAACGAGACAATAAATTTTGTTCTAGAATGAAGTCAGAACCTGATCTTATGACTGTAATTAGATTGTAAGCTCCCTACTGCCCTTCGCACCACCAGCACCTTTGTCACAGTGCTGACAGGCTACTTGGAAAGTGTTTGTTGACAATTGAAATAATACAGAAAGCAAACTCCTTAAGTCTACTTCAAAGTAGACTTTGAATAGCTCACATGTTCTTTCAGACACTTTTTCCTAAAAAATAAAATAAAATAAAATTCTGTTAACAGAAATAATTTGCTTACTCCTTACTCTTTCAAATGAGTATGTCTCTTAGTCAAGGGAAATCTCCAAGTTCTCAAATTTCCCTCACCCTTAAAATAATGAGGTATCCTCAAGAGGAAAACGACATTCCATTAGCTACAGAAGCACTGGACCATGAGCTCTGAAGTTACACAGACCATGGGAAAGCAGGGTTTCTCAACCCCCACACTTGTGACATTTTGTGCCAGACAATTCTTTGTTGTGGGGGGCTGTCCTGTGCCTTATAGGATGTTGAGAAGCATCCCTGGCCTCTATCCACTAGATGCCAGCAGCACTCTCTCTCAGGTGTGAACCAAAAATGCCTGTAGACATTATCGAAAGTACCCAGTTGAGAACTACCACTCACACAGGCCTGCTTTGAAGCCTGGCTGTGCTCTGTGTGGAGCTGATGTTACAAAATACTGTGAAAATTAAATAAAATGATGCAAGTACAGGATTTACACACACAGAACATCTAGTGCCAGAGAAGTAGCCCAAGATATGGTAAGAAATGAGGGAGGCTAAAAATTAACTTCTAAAAACAAAAGAACTTTTAGCTTCAGCCCTCCAAAGTACTGTAGCCTAGATGGAAGACGTGACTGAGATAGAAATAAAAAGAGATAAGAGAGTTGGGAAAGAGGGAGGTTGGGAAAGAAGGAACTGTACTAAAGTATTTCCCTATTCTCCAAGAACCCAGCTTGCCAAAGATGTTTACTTAGTTTTCATCGATCCACTCTAACCTCACAAATAATAAACCACAAACACCCTCGCATTGCACAACCCTCCAAAATAAATAAGTCATCAAGCCAGAAAGTTTTTAGTAGAACCAAGAATAATTTACTAAAATATCTTCACAAAAATACTGAAAGCATCAGACTGCCACGCTGTTGTCTTCCATTTGAGAATCTAAATAAGATATCAACAGTTCTAGACAAGTAGTGAGAATTTCCACATAAGCTTCTCAAAGAGACCCTGAGAAGTTTCCTTAAAGGTCCCTGACTGAAGACTTCTGGGTTGCCTTCATTGCTAGTTTTGCTCCACTGACTGCTTTCTGAAATTACAGGCCATTTAGGGATTTTCCCATAACTATGGTTCCAAAGACTGAAAGACAAACACATTTTTAAAAAAAAAAGGATTTTTTTTTAATTTCAAAAAAAGTCAGCGAATTCTGTCCACTGGATTCATCACGACGCTGAAATCCTATAAAAAGACTGTGGTCACGTGACCATTTGGAAACTAGCAGAAAAGTCATTCCTCAAAAGAACCGTGGTCACGAGATGTGTCATCCCGTAAAAAGAAACAACTATAGGAGCCCTCCACTACGATTCGGTCAGCACTTAAAATCCTCATCTTGCCTCTTTTACGTACTGAGTTGGAAGCCAAGTAGTAAGTAACACGATTCGGAAACCTTGGCCAGTCGGACTCCGAGAACGCCCCAAGCCGCCTCCAGACCCCAAAGACTGGCTTTCCATTCCTCACTCCTCACCCAAGTGGTCGTGACACGTTAGGGAGCGCGTCGGACGGAGGTCGCCAACCTGCGACCGTGCGAGCGCCGTCGCTTTCTCTCCATGTAGATCATTCGGGAGCGAGTTTGGTCCGGGAGGACGGGTGTGTGGGTGGGTGTGTGGGTGTGTGTGTGCCGGAGTGATCGGGGGTAAGGCTGGTGGTGTCTGTGAGTGTCCCCAGGGATTGGTTGTGTGCGCGCCTCTCCCCCGCCCCCAGGGACTTGTGTGTCAGTGGTCCCCTCCCCGGGCGTGCGGGTGTCGGAACCCGTCTTTCGTCCTGCGTCAGTTGGTAGGAGGCAAGAGGCAACAAGCCGAACCCCTCCGGGGCGAGCGAGTGACCGACACCGGCCAGGCCCAGGCCGCGCGCTCCCCTCAGCCCCTGACTGCGGCGCTCCCGGGCCCAGCCCCCCGCCAACCTCGAGGGACTCCACGCCCCGCTCACTTCGCGGCCACACGGCGGACGTCCGGACGCTCCGGGATGGCCTCTCCAGGTGTACTGAGGAAAGAGAGAGAGTCGCGGACCCTACGGGCTGGACGCCGCGTCGGCACTGCGCGGGAGAGACTCCCGTTGCTGGCTCCCTCCTAGCACGGAGAGAACAACATGGCGACGGGCAGGGGCGGGGCCAGGGCCAGGGCGTGGGGCGGGGCCTGGTGCTGGGGGCGGGCCTGGGCGTGGGCGCCTCGGGGTCACTGTCCGCCACCCTCTCGCCCACTCGCGGGCCGCTTGTTTGTGCTAAATCCAGGTTTTTCTGCGGATCGGCTGTTCCTCTGTCCTCTTGCTGCGTTGCAGCGGGAGAGGGCACGACCTAGTAGTTATCTTGAAGAGTTTACGTCAAGTGAGAATAAACATCGCATCAACAAGATCATAGAATGTTGAGGTTACGAGAACTCGAATGTGCAAGGAACAAACGAGAAGGCGAACAATGAAAACAGCTGAGATATTGTGGAAGGACAGGATTTAAATTAAAATGTTTTCTAAAGCTTGTTAAAATTTTGCCTCTGCCATCTCTAAATATAAAGTAGTAGTGGGAAAAGGCAGTATTGGGAAAGCTCGTCTTAATTCCTCACTTATACATGGAGTGAAGCGAATGGGTCTTAAGGTGCTACCCCCTGGAGACCGGAAGGGCTTTTAGTGACCTCTCAATATATTTTGTGGGCTAGATTTAGTTTGTTTATTTTCCAAGAAAAAATATCTCACTTTTACGACTTGCTGGGTTATCATTATATAACCCCTGCCTCTTTAGGGAGTCATTTTCAGGTTATGAATCTAATGTCTTTTCATTCGACACCGAAAAGGTTATGCTTCGGTTTCTCCAATATAAAAGACAGTTTTAGAATACTTGTGAAAATGAGGCATGTACAAAATAGTGAGTTCCAGTTAGGGTTTGAATAAATTTTTCTTTTATAGAAAAAATATTTTTTTACCCATGCAGGATATTTCCCCCAAAGAAATATGAGTAAAGGTTCAAAAAACACAAATCTGTTGAAAATAGGGAGGAGAGATATTCATTACTTATTTTAAAACACATAATAATTAAGACTATACAATAAAACATAAGAACACTAGTTAATTTTCCAAAAGAAAAAAATATAGTGTCATGTCCATTGAACTAAATTGCAACAAGCAATGTATGATATCACTAAGGAAATGCTACCTGAAAATCATATGTCAGAATCATAATCGATAAGTGATGGACTAGGAATTTCTCTCTGCAACTGCTCATACCAACCAGCTATTAACAAGTGCTCTTACAGAATTATTGTATCTTGGCTTAAAGTAAGCCTTGAGAAATCCAAGGATTTTCAAAAGAGTTCTAAGAAGGACCTACAAGTGTTTTTTAGGTTGTTCTGAAATGTAAGGGAAGCACCCAACATATCTGAGTGTAGCTTATGGTCAGCACCTAAAGAAAGAATAAGGAAAGTTGCTCTTTCTGAAATAACTATTACTTGGACCCTATCAAGTGACACAAGAATACTTGGATATTCTGGTCTCTTCCCCCCACTTACGTCTTTATGTAATTGATCTGAAGGGCAAGTTTGGAGGATCTTTGTTGTGGGATGTATGCGGTTGGTAGGCTGACACAAGTTAGGGAGATGGACTTTAGCTCCCTTGCTCCATTAACTTGTTTACTGATGAAAACCATTTAAGAATTGACCTGGTATGACGCCTTTCATCTAATTAGGATTTTCATTATATTCTGTAAACATCTAATGCATCACTCATGAAGGAAAAAGAGGTCAAGTTTGCTAGGCATTTATGATTCCTTTCCTTAAATGACACCTACTCATTAGTACTACGAGCACTGGGAGTAAATGCCCCATTTCAAGCTGGAGTCTGAAAGAAATTACCTCTGGTATGTCTGATGAAAAGCTACAAGGGTGCCCCAGACTCAGGTATAATAAATACTTGTTATAATTAAATTGGTTACAGGCATACCTCATTTTATCGAGTTTCACTTTCTTGCACTTCATAGATGTTGTGTGTTTTATAAATTTAAGACAAGACCCTTCACCAGCAAAAAGAGCATGACTCACTTTATTGCAGTACTTGCTTTAATGCAGTGGTGTGGAACCGAACTCACAACATCTCCAAGATACACTTCTATACTTTTCACATACAAGGAAAAACTCAGAACTCAATGGTAGGCAATTTGACCATTAAATGACCTATCTAAATGATCAGAAATCTAATATTTTTTCTTTCATTGGCCAAAATAAAAGGCTCATTCTCAATATACGCAGAAGTTCTTGTATAGCTATATTAAGAAGGCAGAAAAACATAAAAGGTAATTCAAAATCCAATGTATTTCACTTTAAGGTAAAGTCAGAGTAAAAATATAATGTTAAGTAAAAAAGAACATTGCCAAATAATGTATGGAAGAAAATGCCAATTTGGTGGAGGAAACATTTCTTATAGAATTTTTCACTATATATTGAAATATTTATTTATTTACATGTATTTACATTTTTATATAATATATATTTTTTCAATATTTCCAATCAATGTCACACTCTTCCAGTTTGCCTAGAAACTAATTTCAGTACATTTCTTACACTAATACAGAACTTTTGATCCTGATCCTTAAGCCAGATAAAATTTCAATGTATGATGAAATACCAGAAATCTTATTTCTTCATTGCTTATCTTAAAAAGGAGTAGAGTAGTAGCATCATCCTTAATCTATGTACCATCAGTGAGCGAAACTGTAATTTGCAATCTTCAGGTTGATGTGATCAAATGGGAAGTCTGACTCACAACCATGATAGATTATATATTCTTTTATGAATCCCATAAATTCTGTCCTGTGGTTAATGATGAATAACCACCTGGGAGTAAAGACCACTGACATGCTTCCTTCCATCAACCTGCCCACTGCCAGAAGATAGGGGGTGTTGGAGTCAGGAGCCCACACAATTGGCACTTCTCAAGTTTATGGATGACCACCATACTATCCCGAATCCTTCCAAAGCCTGCAGCATATACACACATCTACTCTATTCCCTTGGGTGGTTTTACAATTTGCAGGAAATGAAGAATCATTTATGTTAATATTTATTCAACAAATATATAGTGAGTGCACACACTGTGCCAGGTGCTGAGACTACAGTGATAGACGAGACACAGGAGGAATTCGGGACGGTGTCCCCAGGCCCCCTCGCCACATTTTTGCTCCCAACCATCTACAGCTGTGTGTATATCATATGACTTTACCTTGGTGAATAAAATAGATCCGGTCTCTTTCCTAGGAGAGTTCAGAAGAGAGGAGGAGGAGACGTTCAATAAGCAACTGAATTAATTGGATTTAGGGCCTTGAAGGAAGTAAACAAGGTGTAATTAGTAGGAATACAGTGTGATTATATCAGAGAAGGCTTGAATGAGGAGGTGACTCATGCTCAGCCCTAAAGATGAGCAAGCGGCAATGGGAAGGGCTATGGACAGGTGGTACAAGATGAGGGAACAGCAGTTCACCAAGAACCTAGCATACAGTAGCATTCAATAAAATCCTATATAAAGAAAAGATGCAAACTATTGCAAAATCTTCATAATTGATGGAAGGACTGAAATTATAGTTGTTTCTTTAGCCATAACTAGATCTGATGTATTTACTTAAAAATATAAGTGCATGTTGAAGAGTGCTGCTATTTCTCTACCCACACTTTGAACAGAGCTTAACTTGGTAATTACAGATAGCAGAATGGCATAGGCATTAAAATTCAGGAATGAAGTGGGTAATTTGATCCCTTTGCTGATTTCCTGATGAATGTGTGTTATAAACTACACTTCACCTTCAAAAACAGTAGAAGAAAAATCCCAGGCATGCCATGGTTACATTACATAAAAAGTATACATTTATGTGTGTTGTGTGGGTGTTTGTGCATGAGTGTTTATTTAAAAAAATAAAATGGAAAGCAACAAAGAAAAGAAAAAGAGTTGACTTCTTAGGGCAGCAGGATTCTGGGTAATTTTTATTTAAATTTTGAATTCCATGTTACAATATTCTTTTGAGCAATAAATGGAAAATTTTTAATGAAGTAATTAACCTTTAGAAGTACTTTATATGGCACCCAAATGTAATCTTTGCCTTAGGCTACAATGGTTAGGGCAAGATATAAATCCAGTTATCCTAGCGACCCTTTCCTTCAGACAGAGCCCCCGCAAATCCACGAAGACACATTCAAAACTTCGTGTGACTCCTAGAACTCAGACAGTGGTGCTGAAGTGCTGCTCTTCCCGCCTCCCCGTGGCCATGCATCTGAGTACCCAATGCCCATAAGCAGCTTTCTGGACCATTTCAGTGTAAGAGCTGAGACCACAATGGCGCTCACGTAACCAGCTTCTCATCCTTTCATCTCCTCTGGTCCTGCCACCCATGTAGGCATAAATAATCTAAGTTGACGCAGCTTCCTGGTCACAGCTGTAGGTGGGCTCAGCCTAAACTCAATCCCTGATTGGGTTAAAGTGAGAAATCCTCGCTCTATCTGTATAACAGAGGATGGAGGGGACCTTCAACGGTGGAAGCTATTATTTGGAGCATTTGTGTTCTAAATAGAACAACAAAAATAGATACGCGAAGAGGCAGCAAAAAGTAACTAATAATCATGAGAAAGCTACACAATAGAATTTAATATGTCATGACAATTTGCATGCAAGAGTAGTTTATGCTACTAGTTTAAAGGGGAAAAATATACAATAAGCTCAGCCGATGAAGAAAAAATACATTCAGTAAAATTCTATACCCATTTCTGATCAATCATCTCAGCAAACCAGGAATAGAAATGAAGTTACTTAACTTCATAAAAAATACCTACTAAAAACCTATACCAAATCTCATTCTTAATAGTCAAAAATCTCTAAGTATGCCTTCTGAAACAAGAAAAAGATAACTACGTCTGCCGTGACCACTCTTCAAAATTGGAGGTCCTGGTACACAGAAGAAAAACAAGTATGAAGATTGCAAAAGGGAGAAACAAAACTATCAAACACAGATGACAGGGTTAGTGCCCTTATAGAGACCCCAGAGAGCTCCCTCCACTCTTCCATCAGCTGAGGATATAACAAAAAGAGGATCATCCATGAATCTGGAAGCTGGCTCTCACCGGATAACGAATCTGCTGTGCCTTGATCTTGGACTTCCAGCATCCAGAACAGTGAGGAAGAAATTTCTGTTGTTTATAAGCTACCCAGTCAATGGGATTTTTTATAGCAGCCCAAATGGACTAAGACAATGGATAGACAAAAAATGGTTGACAAAAATAAATCCCATTTATACAACTAACAAATAGGAAATATAAATCGAACAGATACCAATTTCAATAACAAAATTAGAAAATATTTAGGAATAAATCTAATACAAAAAATGTGAAGACCTTTGTGGAGAAAATTAGGTGTGGTGCCTCAAAGAACTAGAACTGTACTGTCTAATAGAGAAGCTACTAGCTATGTGTGTTACTTAAATTGAAATATAGATCAATTAAAATCAAATAGCATTCAGGATTCATTTCCTTAATCATATTAGCCACATGTGGCTACTTCACTGGACAGTGTAGATATAGACTATATTTCCATCATCACAGAAAATTCTACTGGACAGCATTGGACTAGAATGTCTCTTCATCTCATAAATTTTCAATTAGAATGTAGTCATTTATATGACACTGAATATGTTATACTCCCATAAATGAAAGCATGACTTAATAAGAAATACAGATTAGGAGTTGAAAAGTTTCCTTATCTTCTAAGAGATTTTGGGCTTGCTTTTCTTGAGAGTTGGGGGTCAGGGTTTTGCTTAGCATCTTAAGGCCCTTCTGACAGTTAAGAAATAAACTATTTTTTGAGTATTTTTATTCTAAAAGCCCCAGGTACTATGGTACTTGCTCTTCCAGAACCTGGCAACAGGGATGTAGGCACGAGACCCAAGACTGGCCAATCAGACACTCTCTTTCAAGATCTGAGTCTTGGCAAGCAACGCAGAGATGCTGAAACAGTTCAGAGTGCATTCCATCATGAGCAGTGGTGGCCTCTGGTATCTAGTGACCACAGACGGTGCCAGTGGTGATAGGGACAGTGGCAGTATTTAGTACCTAGCAGTGACAGCACCTTAATCAGGCCATTCATATCCTGGATTCCAGTTGTTCCTGCCCACCTGAACAAACTCAATGCTCTAGTCTTACCTCTAAGAGTAACCCAATATCTCCCCAAGAAAGTCTTTTCCTATGTCAGAAGGAGTCAATGTCTTTACTTGCAACTACAAACTCTGAATGGTACGAAGTTAGAATGTATGTTATAGATTATCTAGTGCAAGCTTACCGTGATTCATAATATAAATGCAGGTAAATGGCATTATACCCCTCTTAACACTTTCATATCAGTCAGCGTAGGCTAAGTCGTGCCTTGGTAAAACGTGACCGCCTCCCCCAAATCTCAGTGGCTTACAAAAACAAAGATTTGTTTCTCACATTAATGTCTAATAGGGGTCAGCTGTGGTTCCGTTCCATGTCATCCTCCATCTGGACCCAAGCTGATGAACCTGAACTAATGGAGCAACACCTGTCTGATATATTGCAGGTCTCATTGGCCGAGAGAAATGGACCAAAATGATACTCCAGCTGGCTCTTATAACGCCACACAGAAGTGACATCCATCATTTCCATCCATATGTCATTGGCCAAACCAAGTCACACCGCGGGATGTACCATCCTTCTAACGGGAGGGGCACAGCAAGTCACACGGCAAATCTGATCTGAGTGCTGTGGGGTTCTAGAATTGTCCCCTGGAAAGGTCATCAAATGTTTGATCAGTGATACAATCTAACACACCTCCTATAATGCAGGGCTTTGTTTCACTAATTTGGTAGGTTTCAAATTCCATGAAGAGAATGAAAATTTATTTTGAAAAAATTATTTTTCTGGAGATCGGACTTGAAACAGTAGTACCACTTCATCTAGTTTACTGAAGTTAGAAGCAGTGCTTCCACAGTGTGAGGTGGGCTATGCAGAACAGGAACACGATGAATTCATATCGAAATTCCACTCTCACTTGGAGTAAAAATCTATTTTACAAAATTACATTAAGCATCTACCATGCCCACAGTTAACCTTGGGCTTTTTTGGGATATAAATCGAAGTCGATGTGTAATTAAAGGGAAAAAACATGGCCACTGCAATATAAAGCAGTGATAAAGAGGAGAAACAGAATAGAGAAAATTCATCAGACGAGGTAACACTCTAGCCTAACGATAAAATGGAATTGTGTGAGGAAGGGATTACTTTACCACAAGCCAAATGATTCAGAAGCACCATCATTTTATGCCAGAGGATATGTGTGTTTGCAAGGAGATATGCAGGGAGGAAAAACTGATCCAATATGTTAAGAATTCTGAACTTTAGTCCTCATTAAATGCGGTGGCTATAAGTTCTTACTAAATGCAGTGGTTATAGTGAAGAAACTTAATTGAACTCATCTTTGCCGACTAACTTAAGAAACTAGAGGAAAATATCCATATTCCTTTTTTCTTAAAGAAAAACATCTTATGACCTTTATCTTGTACATATGAGTGGGTTTTTTCCTACTTTCAAAATGTCAAGTTTTACAGGTGGTTAACCAAAAATAATACTGACACAAAAGTTTGAAGAAGTGTAATTGTGACAGAGGTAAACGTTAAATTATTTATGTAAATTCAGTTAAACCAGCACTTTAAATAAAGGTCACTACAGTTCCTTTGGTTAGCAAAATATGGTTTACTTCCTGAGTTTAAAAAAAAAACTGATATAAAAGAACCAGACACCAAAGGCCACGCATTGTATGATTCCATTTATATTGATAAAGGACAGGACAAATTTCTCCGAGTGGGAGAGAGACCAAGCCCTGCAGGAGAGAAAAAGAGAGTCCTTTTGTTAGGCAGTTTTAATAAAACCCAGCTCTGTAACCATAGAAACTTCCCTTGAGGACCTTCCTTAAATACCTCCCAGAAATACCTCTTTTTCAAGGTTATAAATTACCCCAAATCCTAGAACACAAAGGCCATAAAAGCTGGGGGCTAAACCAGCTGCAAACGCATGCGCAGAAAGTACTGCCCCTAACTTCAGCCTCATTATACCATGATTAAAATATCATGACTATGCCTAGAAGTCCATAAATCTAATTGTAACAGACTGAATTCTGGGTAAGCACATGCGCAGGAGGCAAAAAGTTATATAGCAGCCAACTGTCAGTTAAGGTGACCTCACAGAGGGATCATCTAGGATCTCCCATCGTGGCCCAAATAAAAACAGATCTTCCTTCATAAACAAATCTTCCCCCCAAAATAAAAATAAACCCGCCCCTCCCTTTATCTCTTCACCTCCTAATTCCACACGGCTGCAGCGTTCTTTAGCAAGCCATCTCCTTCTAAAATGTACTTTCAATAAATCTTACTTTTTCTTAATCTCACCGACCTGTAATTCTTTACTGCGTTGGCGGTTTAGAACTGAGGAACAACACACAATGTCCCCTGTATCCCATTATCCACCTCCTCCTCCTCCTCCACGCCACTGAGGCGACGCCAGATCTCACTTCACCCCAGTGGTGACACTTTGATAGAGAGTGTAGAAAGAATTCAACACACATGCCAAAGTTAGAGTCAAAAGGAAAGTTTATTAGATAAGGGGTGACACTCCACAGATAGAGGGGGTCTCCTCTCAGAGGCAGAGAGTGAGAGAGACAGAGTAAAGGCACTGAGAAGGACCTGAGTGTTCAGGGAATTCAGTTTATGTCATTCTTTAGTTCTCATTTCCTTTGACATGGACCTACAGTGAGGAAGGGGAAGGGGAAGAGTATATAGTGCTAAAAGCCTGCACTTTCCAGCCGTTAATCCATAGGTTCCTCAGGGTTTCAGCCCTAGGAAATGACTCTTGGTGCCTGTCTCCCCTCCACACGTGTAGGGAATGGGTTGTTAGCAATCCAGCAAAAATCTTCTTCGTTCTGAAGGTGTCCTCCTGGCCTGGCTGCAGGGTTGATCAGCATCTTGCAGTTTAATTAACATTTTAATTCTCTTGCCTCCTCCTCCATTAATATGAAATGTCCAGGATAGGCAAATCCATAGACAGCAAGTAGATAAGTGATTGCCAGGGGCTGGGGGAAAGGGGGTTGGGGAGTGACTGTTCATAGGGATTTGTTTTCTTTTTGTGGTGATACATATGTTCTGAATTTACAGAACTATAATGGTTTCACAACTTCGTGAATACACTAAAAACTGCTAAATTGTAACAAAAATAAATAAATGCACATGAGCTTTAAAAAACTCATGAATGGCAAATGGTGTTTATATATGATGGGAGGATGATTATTTTCAAAGAGCCACTTTTAGAATCAACAACATACAACAAAGTCGGGCTGTTATGCATAGATAATTAAGTCAACAACAACAACAAAATCACCAAACTCTTTCAACTATATTCCTTATTAAATACTTACAGGGTCTTCTGGCACGTAAAACAATGAATAGACAAAATTTTCTTTTTGATCTTTTCCTTATTTCTTTCTGATGAAAATGCTATTGAATACTAAAATGGAAAACGATGCACAAGAAAGCAAAAGATGATAAGACAACTGGACAATTAACTATACCTTAGAGTTTGAGCATGTCTGGCCTAAGGCTTTATATATGATGCTCAAAGATACTCTACATGGGGAAGAAAAGCTCGAAAATATTCTGGAAAAAACATGTTCTCTCTTTTCCGATTCTCTATTCTTTCCACTCTCAAATTGTTTTTGCCTGTTGTAAACTACAATCACTCCCTCAAAATTTGTTTTAAATCCTTTACAGAAATGTAGATATGTATTAATATGTCATATTTCTCTCTTTTCTGTTTTTGAGTGTGTTAAATTAACAAATATTTGTTGAAGGCTTTCTTTGTGCCAGGAACCGTTCTAGGGGCTGGGGATAAGTCGTGAACCAAAAAGACAAAAATCTCTGACACTATGCAGTTTACAAATTAAAGAAGGGGTGTGTGGGAAATAGACAATAAACAATGTAAATAAGGAAGGCATTGTATTTAAATGGCGAATAAGCTCAATGAAAAAGATGAGAAAGGGTACTTGGGGATGTAGTATAGCCAGGGACAGTACCACTGTCCCAGATGACATTTGAGCTAGGGCTTGAGAGATTGTCATTGGGAATCTAAGGGAAGAGCATTCCAGGCAAAAGCAACAGCCAGTGCAAAGGTCCTGTGGCAGGCGTGTGCCTGGCACAGTCAAGGGCCAGTGAGGAAGCCAGTGACCTAGTGTAAGCCACTTGAAAGAAGAAGAAAGCAAGTGTGTCAAATGCTGCTGATAGGTTTCATGGCTGAGAATTGTCCCTTGGACTTAGCAACATGGGGGGTGAAGGTGGTTGTGACCGAGACCAGTAGAGAGAGAAGTACTAGCTAGGAACTCAGGCATTTTATCCAAAGGTATAAGCAGAAGGCAGAGGTCATAGGTCAGTTGCTGTGGACAGGACACCATTTTGCAAGCTGGAATACACATAGGACTCACGGAGGGCTTAGTGACAGCAGATATTTGGATTTAATAGGTTTAGATTGGGCCCCGGTTTCTGTATTTGCTCCCAAGTGATGCTGATACTGCTGATCCTAGGGCCTCACTGTGAGGATCCTAGCAAAAACATAGGACTAATTTTATCTGCAGTTTTTTTTTGAGTACAGATCTAACCAAGGACATATGTAGCAACTGCTTTGGGTTGATTCCAGAAGATTTTCTGGATTCCAGGAGCTTGAAATCAGTGCAGCTCAAATCTGTGGCTTGAGAAATGGGGAAGAGAGAGAGATGGAGAGCATTGATTGTGGACCGAAGCTTTAACCCGTTAGTTGTATGACCGAAAGATGAAGGAGGCTTCTATGCAGAGATGCAAACGCCCCAGGGCCCAGCAAAGTGACCTGACACAGGCTGCTGGATGCCGGGTGACTCCTCTTTATCAGCAGAACTGGCAGAGGTGCCTCCCTGAAGGCCCCCTTTGAGGTAGACTGCCGTATTTCTCCATTATGGGTCTGAGGAAAGAGAGACCACGAAGGTTCAGAAAGACTCAACGAGCTAAACATCCAACAGAGATCCTGTCTCCAATCCCCTCCCTCACTTCCTCTGATTTTTTTAAATCATCGTTTTATTGAACTATAATTCACAGACCACACAATTCACCCATTCCAAGCATATAATTCGATGGTGTCTAGCATGTTCAGAGTTATGTGACCATGACCACAATCCATTTTTAAACATTTTCATCGCCACTGAAAAAAAAACCCATGCCCTTTTGCCACTGGCTCTCTTCCTAGCAGCTCTTTCCTGTCAGACGTGGTGAACGTCCACTTCAGCTTGTTCCGACATAGGGGCACATGATGCCCCCTCCGTGGGCAGGAGCTCAGCGGGACACTGGCTGGACAAGGCCTGGCTATGTCATAGGTGGGAGGATAATGGAACTGGTCTGCAGCTCAGTCATTTACGAGTAGGCGTCTTAGGTGAGATCCTGCCAGACAGCTCAGGCCTCACTGGGCACCCTTGCAAATGTCTTGTTTGTTTCCATCTACAAAGGTGAATTTAACAAATTATGATACCGTTTTGCTGATTTCAGCAGCTGCTGGGGTACTCCCTGTTTATGTTTGTATACATTTCGGAAGCGAGTATATTCTAAAAAGAATAAGACGTTTATGAATGAGCCATATTGTAATTAGCTTATTAATTCCATCTATAACTTTTTCATGGCTGTTTTAGATAGTTTAGAAATATGTGTCATCATTTGAAAAAGATTAATGACTACTTGGAACCTACTCCTATTTGTAGCTTGTTTATATTAGAAAAGCAAGAATATGTCCAATGAATTCATTTTACTTCCTTTTTGCTTTGCTGTTCTGTGGTACCTTTGCAATGTTTTAACAAAGGATGCAAATAGCATAGCTATTTTGTGAAAATTGCTTGTCTTTGTTATATACTGTCCCCAGGTCATACAGAGAACAAAGATATAAAAGCCATCGTAGGAAATGGCAATTGAAACTGTGTCGCTATACTTTTAGTCTCCAAATTCATAAAAATATAAACATACACGTCTCCCTTTAAAAGCTACATGTTTTCATATTTTAAAAATTAGCATTTTAAACATCACTTGCTTTTCAGAGAACCAGATAAACCACATGGCACTGTGCCACATGAATGTTCGGGAAGCTTCCCTTCTGTTGGGAGAGCCAGCCACCCCTGTCAGGTGTTCCTGGCTGATTTCCTCATCAGAGGGAGGGGTGCACAGCACTGGGTCAAGGTAAAGTCTATAAACCACATACCGCTGTCACTGACAAAACAAACCACGATTTAAAAACGGTTGAACCTTGAGCGGAATGAACAGGAATCTGGATGTTTCTGGACACAAAGTGATATGAAAAAGGCAAAAAACAGAATACCCTGTTTTATTGAGATAGTTCTTCTGGCTTTGTCTGTGTACCCTTGGGCAAGCAACAATCTCAGTTTCGGTTTCCTCACCGCTAAATTGCTGGTAGGGACTTGTGAAGATTAAATGAGATGCTTTATATAAAGTGCCAAGAATCTAGTGAATATGGTGATGGAACATCTTTCCCCTACCTCTGCTGGACTAACTTCTCTCAAGGTTGACCTGAAGGGTCACAGCCTCCGGGAAGCCCTCCGGGATGCCACTGGGGCCCCTACGCCTCTGCCTCTTCAGTCTCTTCCAATGTAAAATGACTGCTGGCTACAGGGCACTAGTGTTTCCCCTGCGTCTGTGGGTGCCGAGGCCTGGGACAGTGTCTTGATCATCTCCCTGTCCCCAGCGCCTGGCAAAGTGTAAACCAGCGTACAATCATTTCTGCCTAGCCTTTCTGATTAACACAGAGCTCTGAAAAATTAATTTTAAATAATAATGCAAATGAGATTATATGAGGTTGTCCTCGGTTCACCCTTTAAATCGGGGGTTCTTATGGAAGCAAAAATGTGCCCTCTATATTCTAGGTCCTTACAGTAAATACCTCTGAGATAGAAAAAGATCTGAGTCAAATAGTTTGCATTTACTGGTAAGTTATAAATAACAAAGCAATCTGAGCTGAAGGATGAAGGCCTAGCCCTCACGAAGGCATTGGAGCGCTGCCAGCGGCCGGCTTCCTGACTCGGATTTCAAAATGGTAATAGGGAATGAAAGGGGCTTCTGAGCCCAGGAAGTGCTCGGGGAAGAGACAGAGCTGCAATTGTACCCACTTTTTTTCTAAAAGAAGTAACTCGGACAAAAGGCGAGTGACATGGGAAAACCCATGAAGGGAACCCTTCTACATTCAGGTAGAAGAACTGATGTGTGTGCCAAACGCAGAGCTGCTTCCCATAACCATGGCAACCGAGAGCCAGGCTCTATCTGTATTATGTGGAATTTCTATGCCTTTGTTCTTCTTTATGATGGGCCACGGGTAGGAAATTTGGGGCTGGTTGTATTTTATGAAACATCCATTTGTAATATGACTAGTGTAGGGAAGGAAAAAATCTTTTTTCTTCTACCTGGCTAGGTTCTCAGCTGCTCTTAATGAAAGACAGATTGACAAGAGGAGAGCATACATTTATTTGATATAAGTTTTACAACACGTGGCAGCTTTCATAAGGAAATAAAGACCCAAAGAAATGGTTTAATCTGAGTGTTTTGAGACTAGGTTTGATGAAGAGTGGAAAGTTGTCAGAAAATGTGATGGGACAAAGGGAATGAGCCTGAGGGTGGTGACCTGGGGGAAACCTAGCAAGGTCTGTCGGTTCAGATTCCTCTCACCTCCCCACCTCTGGGCAGGTAAGGGCGCTCCTTCCCTTGGGGTTGGGGAGGGCGCCTTTCCCGTAAGGGCCATATAACCAGCCTGTTTCTCAAAATCCTCCAGTTTAAAATGTGCAATATTCCCAGGCACCATATTTAGGAATGGTATGTCCTGAACTGCGTCACCAAGGGCTTTGCCAGGTGCAAGGATTAAGGAGAGCGGTGTGCATACTCATGTTTGAAACCAGGTCCACGACATGTGGGCCGTGGCTACGGACACTTATCTGGTGTTCCTGCACTCATCTTTGCTTTCCTCCCCCTCTAACTCAACATAGCTGCGAGAAGGAGCCTTCGCAGAGGTCATCTAAATCTTGTCACTACCAAGTCCCTAGCTTCCATGGCTTCCCATCAGGCTTGGAAAAAACCCCAAAGACTTCACCATGCCCAACGGGGCCTTCATGAGCCCGATGGTTCTCTGACTTCACCTCTCACTGTCCTTCCCCTTGCCACTGCACCTCAGCTCCAGTGGACCCTGGCTGGACCCTATCTGTGACAGGCACACTCCTGTCCTGGTGACTTTTCCTGTAAAAAATGATTTTAAATTAAAGATCCTTTACCCCATAAGCAACTTTTTTGTTAAATCCTTTCTTCTTAGGGAATAAGATATAGGATATGAAAGAATGATGATCTATATTTAGAAAATGTCATACTATCTCACTAGCTAAAAAAAAACCAACCCAGATGACTATTATCTATCTCTAGTTGCAAGAGTCACTGACAAAGTTTATAAAAATTGAGGAAGACTACCCAGATTTTTATATGTTGGAGAGTAAAGGAATTTCCATTCCAGGTGCTTTTATTCGTCTGTATATTTAGTTTGCAAAATTCCTGTAGAAAAAAACTACCAAAAAAAAACCCCAACCTCAAAACACACACAAAAACATCAAACCAAAAAGCAAACACTGACATGAATTCATCACACTTGGTTTTCATTTGCCGTACTCTTTTATGCCCACTGAATAGTTTTTAAGGTCATTTCAAGTCACATGAAACCACACTTTGTGAAACTTGAAGTTTTAGGTGACTTTGCAAGTTTCTCTTTAAAAGACTAACATGTTGTTACATCACAACAAGCAGTTCTGGGAAGCCACAGCGAGAGATTGAGATAGAATTCATACTTGATGGCTTCAGGCCGATTTCTTCAAAACCTGGTGAAAACACATTAAGTTTTGTGTACCTTTTGGGGAATTCTTTCAGAAGGCGGGTAAACTGTACATATGTTTAGGGCTTCAGACCTGACAGAGCAACTTAGGAAAGTCAGCAGCTAAGAACTGGTGAAAATGTGTGAGTCTGTAGGTAACTCAGAAGCAAACTGGTTAAAACTATCACAATGAACATTCTATGAATTTTTTAAAAAGAAAAAACATCAGCTGTAATCACACTGAAGGCTTGGTTATAGGGACTGGTTAAACACTGTTTACAAAGGCCTCAAAGAAGTAATTTCCTCTTCAATTCATTTATTTGAGAAGCACTAGTAGATTCAAAGGCTGAGGCAACAGACTTCCTGTGACAGAGTAATGCCTGTTTTTACACAAGCAGAATTGCAACTTCAACTCTAAAGGGGTTCAGAGTATGCCACCCCAAGATACGCCATCCTGGCATGAGGATCACTGAGCTGAAAGCAAATGAGAAAAGGCAGACATAGGGTGAATCGGTTATCTTCCATGAGCTCCCCCACATATTTTCCCATAATTTGCTGCCCCTAAAAGCCTAAAGCCCTTTCCTTCATCTTGTTACAGTCTACGGATGTATCATTAAGAGTCTATAGAAGCCCAAGATCTAACCACTCCTCTGAGTCACTCATTGCTATTTCTCCAGCGAGTATCACTTGCACGTTACTAAACTGGTTTTCTTTCATGAATCTTTTGTCAGTCTAATTTGCAGTCCCAGCGACAGAGCCTAGAAGGGTTTTTGATCTCCCCACAGACCTCACACACATGCCCTTGAGAACAGAGACTCTCTAACATCAGAAGCCAAATGTCATAAAGAGTTTATTCACCCTGGAGAAGGTGGGCAAAGAAACACAGAAATAGAAACACACACACACACACACACACACACACACACACACACACACACACGTGGGTCTGACTAAGCAAGAGGACTCGAGACAAAATCCCACATCTCCAGAACTACATTTCTCAGAAGTCACTACTGAGGCAGTCTGGGACAGTGAACTTGGCAGAGGAAAATCTGGGAGCATTCAAGTTGGGCTATTTATGGTTGTGTAGCATGGGCAAGTCAAGGCACCTCTGTGGACCTATTTTGTCATCTGTAAAGTATACAGAAGAACAGTGTTTTCTCAGAGCTGCGGAAAGGATCAAGTGAGAGCCTAGCTGCGAACAGTTCTCATTTCTGCATCCTAAAATAGCTTGAGGAACTAAAAACGAACTGTGGATGCCTGGGCTGCAGGCCACAGACTGAGATGCAATTGTTCTAGGGTAGGCCCTCCGCATCAGTGGGGTGTCGAAGCTCCCCAAATGATTCTAATACACAGCCACTGCTGAGAACCACAGGCCTGTTGCTAAGGCAGTGCGTCTCAAACTACCTTGGATAGGCTCACCGGGCGGGGACCCCGCCAACGCTTGGAGCCTGAGAGTCTGCATTTCTAACAGACTTCTAGTTTATGCTGAGCCATTCATTAAGTAGCCACAAAGCACGATGCAACCAGTCACTCACTCTCTCTCTCCAAAGCATCAAGTTTTAGTGATAGCGGTGTGAACCTCAGCCAATTTCTTTCCTGCTTTTTCAAATTAAGAATAGTGTGTATAAGATTTTAAAAACAAGCATAAAAGGGGGGTGCAGATAAAAGGTATCACTCTTATTATCAGCTGTGAAGAGAATATTTATTTATAATCACAGGCACACCCACTTGCTATGATACCACTGCTCTCCGCATTCGTTACAGATGACGTATGTCATCATTTCTTCATCCGGGTTTGAATTCCGCACCCAACTTGGAAGGAAAAGTGTTCCTCTGGCGATGACAGTGACCTTGCAATTGAACTTCTCACAGCGCCTGCATTTTATTTTCTTTGTCTGCGTCCCCTCGATGGCTTGGGGAAGGTAATGTTCCCGTATGCTAGACTCTGCGTAGGCGGCTCTCAGCTGCTTCAGCTGCTTGCTTGCCATTTCCAGGACGGTCATTTCGGCAAATTCTCTCGGAGACATGGTCCCAGAGAGCAAGTTTCGTTGTAAGTGAGAATTTTGGGGGTTCTTCAGATTGGCAACTTTGCTTCTGATGCAAGCTTTGTATTTTTTCAGGTTCTTTGAATACAGGGTAAAAATGTGCCCTTCGATGTCTCTTGCAAGGCTGTGCCACAAATCGGCCTGGGGCTGATCTGTGGAAGAACTAGTTAAAGCTTCCTGAAGAAGCTCTGTGCATTTAGTTCTCACGGGCGCTGCGGGATCCAGCAACTCACTTGGCCTCTTGTCAGTGGATTTGGGGTCACCACCGCTGACATGCTCTTCCTTAGGTTCCACCTGACTAGGGCCACTTCCACGCACAATCATTTCTGTGGCTTTTGCTGGAACATCTTGGGACGAGAGCCGAGAATGAGGGCTGGAGCTGTCCAATATCTTCTCCTGACTTGTGTCAGGAGAAAATCCCGAATTTTCTTCATTTCCACCTGTAGGGAATAATTCAGGGCTGTCCCCTGGTTTGAAGGGAGGCCCTTTATAAAGAGCTTTCCACTGCAACAGCAAACACTTGGCTTTCTTCTTCAAAGCCACCGTGGGACAGCTTTTGAGGACTCTGTACACAGCCCTGATGACATCTGTCTGCTGGAGATGCTCCTTCGTCACATGAAGAGTTTCCAGCTCGGTTAGATGGTTGCCAAGATCCTCAAAGTTCCTTTGGGACATCAGTTGCTCAATAAGGGAAGCTCTGGCAGCTATCTGGGGCTTGTCAGACATTTTTACAGCTGCAAAAAAAAAAAGAAAACAGAGGTGTCCATTTTCACGGCTTCCTGACAGCAGCACTTCCTGTAGTTACCTAGGCGGTGTGTTCTGTAAGAGAAAGGTAATAAAAATGGGTGCGACACATTAGGAAATGGGATCCGCAGTGCGGTGTGGCTTAGTCTCAAAAGTCGGATGCTCAGTAGTTAAAAAAAGCAGCACCGCAACCAGCGTCTGCATTCACAGCTGCTTTCAAGAAGGCTGCTGGCGGGCCTGCTGCCGCTTTCGCCATCTCTGGTTTCACACGTCAGTGATCTCTCCAGATCAAGACTCGTCAGTTCCTTCGGATGGCATCTGGTGGTCACGTTGGGGACGAAATGACGCCAGTGGCGGCATCCATGGGGCCAGACCGCGCAAAGCGGGACTACTTCCCCTCCCCCATACTCACCTAGTATCGGAACCACTTGCTGATTTTACAGTCTCTAAGTGGTACTTTTTTTAATCTAAAGGAATGAGAAACAGGGCACACAGAAGCTGCTGTTTAGACGTCCCAGGAATCTAAAGAAATCGCGACCTAGCACAGGGTGGGAGGCAGCGGGAGCCAGGTGCTGACACCTCAGTCTTCTGAGCAATGGTGGGGGGGGGGTAAAGGGTCAGACTGAGCACGCCGAGGATTTATAACTTTGGACTCACTTTTCCCCAGGCTAGAGTTTGGTTCTGTTAATTTTTTCCTTTTTTTAACTTGTAGGTGTAAAAAAATGTTGCTCGATGATTTCATTAGTGTGAGTCTCATCCTGGGCAGGCAAACGTTTATCTAACCAGTCTATTTTTTTCTCTCCACGTAATGTGCATAATCTTGCCTATGTGATAGCCATGGATTTGTATCTGCCCAACTGGTCTAAATGGGACCACAAGCAGCTTGATTGCAGGGACCCTGTCTTTTAAAAACCCACAGACTCCCACTTCACAACCATCAGTGAACTTACACAGACTAATAGCACTAAAGTAGCTACAAGGAATGAATGCAGTCTTCCTAGAAACCATCTCACACGTGCTATAAAATGTACGTCTTTTAGTTAGCAATTCTACTTCTATAAATTTACTTGAAGGAAATGAGATGGGGCTGTGTCTATAAGAATTTTCTTCAAACTGACAAGAAACTAGGTCTCAAAGGGTTAAACTTGCACACGGATGTTCATAGCAGTATTATTCATAAGAGACAAAAGGTGGAAACAACCTAAATGTCCACCAACTGATGAAGAAACAAAATGTAACACATCCCTACAATGGAACGTTATTTGGCAATAAAAAGAAATGAAATTCTGGTACACGCTGTAACATGCATGAGCCCTGAGAACATTATGCTAGTTAAAGACGCAGACCACATATTGTGTGATTCCACTCATATGAAAAGTCCAGAACAGGCAAATCTGTAGAGACACAATGTACACTGGCGGTTGGCTAGGGCTGCGGATCGGAGTGGGGACAGACCAGCGAGGTGGAAGGAAAAGGGAAGTGGCTGCTGATGGGTGCAGTTGTTCTTGGGTGAGGTGAAAAATCTCTAAAGTTGATTGTGGTGAGGAGTTACACAACTGTCAATAGACTAAAAACCACGGAAGTAAGTGTCCACTTTAACTCGGTGAACTGCATGGCATGTAAATTATAGCTGAATAAAGTTGTTATTTAAAAACAACACAGAGTCTGATCTAAATTTTATTTAAAGATCGCATGTGAAGGGAAAAGGCCTAAGATAGAAACATACAATTTTAGACAGTGTCATTTTCTGAATAGTAAGATTTTAGGTGATTTTTGTTCCTTCTTTTACTTTTCTGTATTTTCTATGATAAACATGTATTATTTTCACAATCAGAGAAGTTATTAGTCTAATACAATTTCATGATAACTCTATACATTTAAGATGCGTGTCTACTGAAAAACGGCATGGTAAATGGATCAATCAATCTTCTGGATCAGAATATGGGAAAGAAAGGGGCGCACTCGCCTGAGGCTTTGCCTTCAGGTCAGCATTTGCAATTTCCTCAGAAGTCTATCATTGAATCTCAAATCTCCCCTCAAAATCTATCACCGAATATGAAGAATTAAGTACCCTTGGCCCCGGTGTAGCCCTGCTGGGACAGATCCAGATGACCAAGATTCTGAGTCTGACTTTTTTATCTCCAGGTGGAGCTGTACACAACCTGGGCGGCCTTTTATATATTTTTTTAATTTATAAAGTCACTTAGCGGACCATCAATTCAGGATCTTAAGTGATTCTTTTTCTAATGATCAAGATTCAGTACTTTCAAGATCATTGTTTCTCCTTTTTAAGTTCCACTTTTCAAGGCTGAAAACCATAAAAGAGGTCTTCCTAAGAATCAAAGGCTTAGTAAACAAAGAATAGGCAAGATAATACAGAAGAAAAAAAATGCATATCTTAAAAAAAATGCACATCTTTAATTGCTAGACACTCTTTTCACAACTGTCTCCTGAGACTGCGGGGGTCCGGAGGAAGTGAAGCAGCCACGTCACCACGGTCCAGCTGTCTCCCACGTGCTGGACCGTTTCCTAACACAGAAGCAATGGTCACGCAGCCTGCATTCTATAGTCATTCTATATGCATCGCTACCAGAGAAGCCGGGGTTGAAGTTTGCTGGACTCAGTGAGGTGGTTAACGAAGGCCAGGTCTAGCGTGCCTAAGGAGCTTAGGCAATATTTAACGAAGGCTCAGTCTCAAGGAGATCCTGAAGGGGACTTGAACTGGAGTTTCGGGGCCTGGGTGCCTTGAGGGTGGCCGTCTGTCATACCAGCAAAACCTGTTCTTTGCTCATGTAAATGTACAGAAATGAACGTATTCATGTGTAAGCACTCTGCTGTTCACTTTGTCCCTCTATTTGGCTCTCCTCCATATTTACTTATTTGTAATTTTTAATTGTGGTAAACTACGCGTGCCATTAAATTACCATCTCAACGCTTTTCGAGTGTATGGTTCAGGAGTGTTAAGCACATTCAGAATTGTGCAACCAACCTCCAGAAACCTCTCCATCTTACAAAATGAACTTTGTCCCCAATACACACTAACTCCCCATTCCTTTCTCCCCCAGCCTCGTGCCAAACACCATTCTTTCTATCTCTATGAATTTGACTACTTTAGATACCTCATGTAAGTGGAATCATATAGTATTTGTCTTATGACTGGCTTATTTCACTTAGCATAACATCCTCAAGTTTCATCCATGTTGTAGCATGTGTCGGGCTTTCCTTCCTTGTTAAGGCTGAACGCTATTCCATCACATGAAGAGACCACATTTTGCTTATCCATTCATCCGTTGATGGACACTTGGGTGGCTTCTACCTTTTGGCTCTTGTGAATAATACTGCTATGAACATGGGGGTAAAAAATATCTTTTTGAGACCCTGCTTTCAATTAGATAGCCAGAAGTGGGACTGCTGGATTATATGAGAATTCTATTAATTTTTTGAGGCTCTGCCATACTGTTTCCCATTCTCTTCCATATTTTAACAGCATTTCAATCCTGTTCAACTTTCTATTCTCCCTGTGGGACCATCATGAGGATATAAAGCATTTATTCCCCTAGGAGGGTATCATGTGGAAGCAACTAGGATACAAAATTTTGAAAACTGCCATAAAAAGACAAAGTAAGCTGTCTGTCCAGTTTAGGGTTCTATGTAGTTCATTCAATGAATATTTACTGTGTATCTAGTACATGATAGATGCTGAGCCTAAAGAGATACTCTTGGCCTGAAGGAGCTGCCAGCCCACTGGAAGGAATACAGACAAGAAACCAGCAATTAATTACACTCTACATGGACAGACATTGGCCACTAGGGGACATACACGGGAGGAGTATTGAAACCGAATCTGGGTTTGCCATCATCTGGCCAGCTCCAATTGCTTCTTCACCGCCTTCACTCTGATTCACAGTGCTCTGTCAGGGGGGTCACCTCTGGTACAGATCTTAGCAAGACAGTCCCTCACTTTCCCGCTTTAAGTTCTTCAGAGGGTCCCCTTTGCTCTCAAGATAAAGCCAAGGTCCTTGGCCAGGTGATGAAAAGCCCTCTTCCAGCCTCATCCGTGACCCAGCTGAACCACCGACAGGCACTGCCCATTTCACGGCTCTGGGCCTTTGCCCCAGCAGCTCCCCGAGCCCGGCCGATCACTCACCATGACTGGTTCTCAACTTTGACTGCAAATCCAAATCATCTCGAGAAATTACGCAGCCAAAACAAAACCAAACAATGCCAGGCCCTTGTTTGACAGAATGATATCAGAATGAATTAGCATCCCTGAAGGCAGGCCTGGGTATTTTCACCTCTTCAGGTGCATCTGGTTCAAATAAGAGCTGTCGCCACTGTACAGTCACGACTCCCTTCCTGTAGCAGGACCGTCTCAGTTACACTGCTAGCAGCCCAAAGATGGCCCCTGTCCTGCTCCTAGACTGTGCGCAAAACCCCTCTGAATTCAGATTCTGCCAGATGAGCCCCATTAAATCAGGAAATATTAAAAACAGATGAGCCCCATTAAATCAGGAAATATTAAAAAAAAATCAGGAAATATTAAAATCAGGAAATATTAATGCACAACCCACCTGAGAACCTTCTCTACAGATTACAACTTGTGACGGCCATGTTTTAAGCATCATAATGCACCCAATTCCCCATATTCACCCCCTCATTTACCTCTTAACAGCAGAAGGCAATGTATATTTATGGAGCAACTCTCCATGCCATACATACTCGCGTCACCTCCATCCGCACAAGAAACAAGACAGGTGTACAGTGTATTTCCATCTTACAGATGAGGACATCTGTTAAAAACATCAAGTATTTGCACATTGTTTTTCATGGTGCATACCACAACAAATTTTAATTGTCTGTCTTCCCCACAGGACCATAAAGATGTCATTTGCTGCATTCACTGGTACACACTTGGCAAACACCTGGCCAGGGCTCACTATTTCTCAACAAATATTTGTTGTTAAATGAGTGAAGAGCGTCCGGGATGCTCTTTCCTCTCTGCTTGTGAGGCTCATCCTTTTCACTACAGATCACCTTGCTTGTATCCACTGCACCTAAGCTCCGCGCTCTCCTTCCATGAGAGACCAATTTTGTCTCAAGTCTAGTTTAATAAAAATCATTTACAAAATTCTAGTTCAAAGAGAAAAGCATGGTGCCTACTGTTGGCTAATCAAGTGAGCTGCAGGAGTCAAGCCATTTAGGGATAAGGACCGTCAAGAAGGTAGTTCCAGAAGTAAGGAGTATTGAGCATGTTGGCTAAGTTTCATAACCATTTTGTGCTTCAATTTCCTCATCTACAAAATCCCACATCCTATGATTAATATGAAAATTAAACAAGATAGAAGTATGCCTCTCACAGAGTAAGCCTGACAATTACACAGGACTACAATTAAAAGATTTATATATATCTACCTTACCAGGCATTGTTCTAGAACAGGGGGTTGGCAAACTTGTTCTGAAAAAGGAAAGACAGTAAATATTTTAGGCTTTGCAGTCCATCCAATCTCTACAGACTATTCAACTCTGCTGGTCTCATGGCAGGAACAGCAGCCATAGACAATACATAAACGAATAGTGTGGCTTTGCTCCAATAAATCTTTTTTTTCAAAGACAGGCAAGCTGGATTCAGCTGCAGGCCATAGTTTGCTGATCTCTTTCTAGAAATAGTCCATTAGAAATAGTCAAGCCACAGATAGAATTTAAAATTGTCTAGTAACCATGTTAAAAAACAAACACGTGACGTTAATAATATACTTTATTTAACCCAGTGTTTCCAAAATACTGCCATTTCAACGTTATTACTATAAACAAATTACTGAGTTATTTTACATTCTTCTGTACACTAATCCTCCAAAATTCGCTTTTTTACACTTCCTGCAGAACTCAATTCGGACTAAGCACATTTCAAGTGCTCAATATCCTTATGTAGCTAGTGGCTACCATATTGGACAACAGTTCTAGAGCATATGCTAATATAATGCTTAGATTTGCACCTGGTATGGCTTCTGGATACATATCAAAAATAGTTTATACAGTGCCTGCAAGAGTAGGTCCTAGATATGTTGACCGACTGCATATAATAGCTTGGGCCAGGTGCACACATCCGGCTTAAATCCCAAAGAGAGGAAATATCAAAGAAAACTCTGCAAATAGTGCTAACAAATCGGCAGCAACCTAGATCCGTTTGGAGCTTTGGATCTAAAGAGAAATTTTAAGTTTCTAGCCGTAACTCGCAGACATCTGTCCAGCTACACAGGAGCCCCTTCCTCTGGGGAGAGAGCTGGTGCCAAATGTTGGCAGGGGCGTCGCAGTTTAAGAAGAGCCGCTCAGTACCGCGCTAGGGCCCTCCCGTTATGAGCATCCCTTGCGAAGGTACAGCGAGTGCAAGGGACCAGCTGTGGCCCGGGTTCGGGCGGCCGTGCGTGGGGAGAACAGACAGGTACAGCCTGCTGCAAACCGCGCCAGGGTGACAGCCCGGCACCCGACACGAGGCAGCGGCGGCCGGAGGGGGTCTGCCCGCTCCGGAGACCTCGCCTGGGAGAGAGGAGGCGAGGTCATGTGCAGGCCCGCCCGGCCCCGGGCGGGCCGAGAGCCTCCCCGAGCCGGGACAAGCAGGGCCCCCGGCGGCCCCGAGCGTGGCTCACCGGCAGGCGCAGAAGCGCGGGTGTCCTCCGCGACCCTCGCGCCCCGGGCGGACTTCCGGTCCAGGGGCGGGACAACGAAGGCTCAATCATCCCACCCGCGGACCATTGAACGCAGCCGGGCTCAGCGCATGCGCGTGACGAAAACGGCGCCTGCGCGGTGCGACCAGCGTCCTGGGGCCGCCTCTCTTCTGCTGGCTGTAGGCGGTCCTACGGTCCGGGGCTGAAGAAACGACCCCGACTAATGGTTTTGAGCGCAGTCAGTTGAACTACTCTACAGCGTATCCTTTCTGTTTCCAGTCAAGACATTGCTCAGCTAAATGTTGACAGCATTTCGGACAAAAATGTGAATGATCAATTTAATGCGGTAATTCATTCAGCAGTATTTATTGTATCCTGACATGGCTCGGTTTGATATGAAAGTAGGAGACATTCATTAAGTGGTCATGTGCATCCTGCACTAATCTCCTGTACACATCTCTACGTGCAAGGGTTCAATAAAACCCAAGTGATGGTAGAACTAGAGAATGTGGCAGCCTACTTTGCTTATCCCCTTCTGTAAGGGGGAAGTTCAAGGAAGCAGGACTTTGCCCTGGATTGGATGCTATCGGGAAGCAGGGTGATTCTATGACTGCGTAATGTAATAAACCTTACCTAAAAGGAGGGAAGACAAAACTAAAGTTGTAATTAGTAAAAAACCACTAGTGACTCAGTTTTTGAACTGTTGAAATACTGCAGGTCCATCCTGGATATAACTTAAGAGAATTTACTTTCAAAAGGCTATTGCTGTAAGATTGTTTCTGTCATAAGAACACAATGAGACAGCTGTAAATCTAACTTATTGAACAGGCAGGGCTCTGTAGGATGTACACAAGAAGACACTTTTTTTTTTCTTACCATTTCTGGCCTTGAAACTACCTCGGTGGTGTTTCTCCCCTGCCATTTGGCTCCTCCACAGCTGGAGCTTGAGGCTCAAGGAAATCCCACAGCTTTCCAAATTACTTTCAGGTATAAAGAAGTTACCTTAATATTATTTGGGGGGCGGGGTAGTTGTTAAAAAGTTCATTCTAATCTAAAATGTAAAAAAATTCAATCACTCATCCAATTCAAAGCTCTGACTTTCCCTCAGTTCACGTGAGGCCTATAACTATGTGGAACAGCAAAGGGAAAAACATGGATCAATTTCTTCACTCTATTGCGTCTTTTCTCTGCTTCCTCCACTATTTTCTGGCTTCTCCCAATTGAGGGAAAGATGGGGAAGGAGTGGTAAAAAGGTCTTATTTGATTAGTGTTGTAGATTAAATGGTGCCCCACCTCAAAGATACTTATGTATACTTCCTAACCCTTGGAACCTGTGAATGTGACCTCATTTGGAAAAAAAAAAAAGAGTCTTTGAAGATATAATTAGGAATCTCAAGGCGAGGTCATCCTGGATCACCCAAGTGGACCCTAAATCCAATGACAAGTATCTTTATAAGAGACAGAAAAGGAAAAAAACACAGAGACAGAGAAGAAGGCCACGTGAAGACAAAGATGGACATTGCAGTTATGTATCCACAAGCTAAGGGACTCCTAGAGGCACCAGAAGCTGGAAAAAGCAAGAAGGGATTTTTCCCTAGAACTTTTGGAGGGAGTATAGTCCTGCCAACCCCTTGAGGTTGGGCTTCTGGCTCCAGAACTATGAGCGAATAAATTTCTGTTGTTTTAGGCCACCCAGATATGGCAGCTACAGGAAACTAATATAATTAATGATGTCGTTACCTGGTATTGGAGCTCTCTGTGTGCTAATGTCCAAATGCTGCCTCTTTTGTTCTTTTTATAGGCTTACTTTTGAGATTCTTTTGGAGACGCCTCTATTGAGACCACTTCTCACACATTCTCATACTGCCTGGTAGATCACTAGCTCTTGGTTTTGGCGGCACCTCCCACTCAGCCTTTTTCTGTTGGGTCACCTCACCTGAAGCAGGCCTCTTGGGCAGTGTCCTTCCAAAAAAAACCCAAGCCCAGCTACTTGCTTGATGTACACTTAGCCCATGGGAAAACCCCAGTTTCCCCTCCCCCCAACTAGGCCCTGGAAGCTGAGGTGGCTCCCTTTGTAGCCACTCTCTTTGTTATACGTCATCTTAGGTAGCCCCAGTTGGCTTCTCACCTGCTGAATTTTTGGGGGAGAGTCAAACACCATTTCTTGTGTCTTTCCATGACAGGAGAACCTGTCAATCTCTCTAAAGAGAGCTGAAGGCCATGGATGGCAGAAGTAGTTTGGGCTCCCCACTGAGCCCTGTGTAGATTAGCATGTCTCTTTAGAATCAGTGAGCACTTAACTAACAGTGTGCTCAGCTTTGGGGCCTTGGGCAAAACTCCATGTCTGGAAGAGTGCATTTAACATCCTCTTGTACCTGTAGTCATCGTTAGGTCATTCCCATGTCTCTTGTTCTCCTTTCCTTCACCATTAGTCCATTTTGTCATTTCTGTAGAATGTGAGTTATTCCACCACAGATTTATGGCAACAGATTAGCAGAGAAACGAAGGACCAGAAAGTCTGGTTTTAATCACTTCTTGGTGCAGATTGTAGGATGGAAATTCAGAGGCAGTGAAACAATATTTATACTACTTGGTTACTGGGGATGCTTCAAAATTCCATTTAATCGGAAAAATATTGAAAAAATACAAAAACAAATGGGATGGAAGGACGCCAACTCTATTCAAAGACCTCTGTCTGCCTATTCAATGGCCATTTGTATTGCTGCTAAGAAATCTGAGCTGAAGCCCACCACTGGGATTTCATTCTGCCAGAGTGTCTGGTTACCAGGAGGAATAGTCTGCCAGTGATCCTGATGTGTGGACTGCTCCATGCAATGCCTCACTTCATTTTGGTTCTCAGGTTTTTCTTTTAAAGGATTGTTTTGTAACAGCAGTTCATCAGAGAGGCGAGACATAAGCATCGAACTAAAAATCATCAATCGATTTGGCTTCCTTGTCTTTTGCTCTTGCATCATGTAGTTTCAAGGCTCATTCTCATGGACTGACACTGTACACACCATCCACAGCCCTCGTTGCATGATATAGCCTGGGCATGCTGCCAGAAGGGATCATTCATCAAAAACGACAATAAAAAGGATAACCATGTTCGCTTCTAAGTCTTCGGGGAGAGAAACATTTGGCCAGAAGTGTACTGTTCTATTTTACCTTGCCCAAGAGAAATATTTTTTCCACTTCAGCCTCATTTCTCCCCTATAACAACCTAACACATTGTACTTGCTGCATCACTGGGATTATATTATAGTTTTATTAGTTGTTCCTCATTTCCAACCTGACCCAACACCACCTGGGTTTCTACTTGCTGAAGAGAATGAACGCATCGACTCCTTTGTCATGACAAGAGTAAATCATTTCGATTGGTATGTTGGCTGGGACAATTACACGAACTCCATCCCAGCTTTTATGTGATGGGGTCCACGCAGTGGACTTCAGTGGGTTTGGGCCTTCAGCTTTCAGTCCACTTTCTCAACAGCCAATCAGGTGCCGCAATCTACGCTAACCAGGGGGCAGTCATGTGACTCAGGGCTGTCTGCGCAACCCTCCCCAGAATGTAAATTTTTGAGCAGAGTAAAGTGGAGACCAACATGGGGAGAGATCATCCTGGCAGTGCTGGCATCCTGATCAGCAGTGGCATTTCCCCATAGCTCTGCTTCTAGCCCTGCAGTTTCCGAGGCTGGATCACTGGTCTTGCCACCTGCCTGCACACTCCTGCTTCTTTACCGTTCCTTCCCTTTGCTAAGTTAGCTGAGAGCTGTTTCTGTTGCTTGCTAGCAGCAAATACTATCTGACACAGCCCCCGTCTTAATGTGGCTGTGAGGTCTGAGGGCCATCAGAAGAGAATTTGTGCTCTTACCAAGGGGCTGAAAGTGCCTTCTTACTCGTTCCGTGTACGAAGGCACTGGAAGCTGCTATTATAAAACACAAAATGTTGGTTAGTAAAGGTTATACTTGCATTTTTTATTCCTGATGCTTGAATTGTCTCTCCCTTTGCTTGTCAGAGACCAGCAGAACGGGACATAGGAACAGTAAGAGCTGATAGGAGAGGATGGAAGGTGTGTAAGATTGGATTCTTCATGATCTCAGGGGTAACTGAATTGTAAAGTTCTGTGTGCCCAGAAAGAAACATGAGTTCACACGATACCGGGGAGGAGAAATGGAGCAAAGGGGAAGCAGGAGCTGATGACAGCCCTCTTGCCTGCTGGCCGGGAGGCAGCCACAAGGGGGCACTGCTAGAACTCTGAGACGCTCTGAAAAACGCAGGATGCAGGTGCAAAGTGTCACATTCAGCAGGAGAGCTGTGTGACTGCAGCTTGGGCTCCTGAGGAAAATGATTTTTAAAAGGACAGTGAGAGGCAGGTGATGGCAACTGGAATAGAAGATGTCAAAGAACTGTGAGGCCAGGATAAAGGATGGGTTATTTGCATAAATGGTCCCACTGGTTGATGACATCTAGGAAGGAGAAGGCTGCAGAGCTATTTAACTGCACCTCCAATGAACAGCAGCTTTTACATGGAAGTTGAGAAATAAGGTTGCAAGCAAGAGTAGGGCAAGGAGGACGCCACCTTCAACTCCAGACCCTGACATGTATGTAGTGTGGCAGGATGAGTGGCTTTCAGCCGCGAAGGCTGCGGGGGTAGAGATGCCTCTGGGAGGGAACTCAGTTCAGCTAAGGTGGAGAGATGAAGAGGTTTTTGGCATGAATTAAGGAGTGGAGTTTGTTTACCAGACAGTGGAGTATGTGTGATGGTGAGGGGAGCGGAACAGTGGCAGTGTCCAGAGGAAGAGCCCCATAACTGTGGGGATGAGAGAGAGGGAGAGGATGGATGACAAGGAAGGTTTGCACGTTGGATGGTGGCCAGGGACAACAGATATGGGAGTCATGGCTGAATTAGCTGACCTTCGGTTTCCCCAAGGGAAGCAAAGTATGATTTGGTGCTGGTGCAGGCCAGAGCTTCACGGCACTATGGGCTATCGACTGGAATTTAAAACAACATGTTGGTATTTAAGGACCTAAGAAGTTAGTCCCAAGACTACGGTCCTGTGGAGGAAATGGCAGGAGCAGCCCCCCCGAGATCAGGAAGGGTGGTCACCTGAGTCTGGATTGCGCTTTATTTGAAACCTTAGGTAGGTCAGGGAAGGACTTACTTTTCTCTCAATAAAATATCGAGCAGTGGCCAGTCTGGGACAGGAGTAGAGATGCCACAATGTTGTCAGGGACCCAGGGTTCCTCCAGCTATGCACCCCTTCGTAGGGTGTGATCCTTGCCCTCGCAATCACAGGGTAGCTCATACAGCTGCCTTCGCAACCACATTGCAGACAGGAAGGAGGAAGAGAAATGGCAAGTGAGCTGCCCACTGAGAGCTCTCTTTAATGTTCCTTCCTGGAAGCCTCATCAATGCATCAACGGCCTACATCTAAGAGATTTTGAGAAATGCAGTCTGTTACTTGAGCACCTTGCTCCCTAATCCCCCAAATATATTTATGTATGGTTATATTAGTGAGGAAAAAAGTGAGCATGGATATTGGGTAGGTAACTAGAAGTCTCTGCTACAGATATCAGAGAAGCATGAAATATTATTTGATTCAACTTAACTCAGTTTCTTCATGCATTGCTTTTCTATACATAGCTAACATGATTCCCAGGCCTACTTCATTTTTAATTCAATAGCTCTTCCTTTAACCTGGATGACTGGGACACTGTCCTTTATTGCAAGTTCTCTCCTCTGTTTTCTTTATTCTAAGCCACAACTATGGTGTCAAATTTCCCTGGTCATTGAATGGACAGGAAGTCTTCTTCGAGGCCTACCACAGTATTCAAAACCACATGTATCAGTTAGCTTTTGCTGTGTAACAAACCACCCCAAATTTTAATATCTTAAAACAACCATTTTATTATCTCTCATAATTCTGTGGGCTGATTTGACTTAGCTGAGCAGGTCTTCAAGTGGTATCACTGGATACACTGTGTTTTTTGGGTTTCTATAACTACCAGTTATCCAACAGATATAGCTACAATCCTGTGTAGATGCCCAACTTACTTCACACTAAAGAAAAACAACGTGATTCCCCCTCAAGAGTTTCAGCATAAAAAAGTGAAGAGTGAGACTACAAATTTTAAGGATTAATAAGTAGACCACCTTCTCTCTTCCCTTCCTCTTGTGGCTCAATTCCTTCATTGCTTTACAGAAGAGCAAGCAAATATACTTGGAAGTTATCTTGGAGCTATTTCTGATTCAGAATATTAAAGCAGAATATCCTTTCATCCTCAAAGAATTCACTCAGGATTCATTACCACACAAAACTGTTCTTGAATTTAGAAGAAAAGAGCAACAGAAAAGAAGGCATTCATCTTTTTTTGAGTCCTGCTACGTGCTTAATGTAGTTTTAAGTAGTTCTCTGAGGCCTTGAATAAAACAACTTGTGCGAATTTGCATTGCAGTTATGAGGTCCCAAATGCAGTTATGTGTTCCCATAATTGGAAGTCATTTTAAGAATTTTTAAGAATATAAAGTATTTCTATAGAGAAAAGAATAAAAAACACATTTTCCAGTGAAGAAAAAATTATTCACATAACTACACATAGAATTAACAACCACATTTTCTTACTTAGAAAAACTTAAACCATGACCCAAGGTGATTATTTGGATATTATTATTACAAAGAATTTAAATATACAAGTTTGGCTCTAAAAGATCAAGTTAAGCCACTTAGGTAAAGGTCTATCTGTGATGTCATAGTTTCCAAGAAGTGCCATAAAAGTCCCAGGTAAACATTTCTCTGTTTTGTTTTTTTTTTTTGTAATTCTAGACATGTTGTATAGAGTTCATCAACTCATGTAGACAAATCAAAATATACTGAGAGGAGAAAGTGACATTTTCATATTTTATAATTCATAAATGAATGAAAGCACACAAGGGTACTATATTTAAAGAAAACATTGATGCATCTTATACAAGAAAGGCATCTTACAACAATGTTTCTGCTGGTACATTACAATTTTTCAGTTTATATTTCTAAAATGGAGGCAGGTCTATGATATAATAGTAAAAAGCACAGAACTGACACAAAAAGCCAGATATGAAGAAATAAAAGACAACAGTAATATTCAACCATCCATAGATAACAAGCTGTCTGGACATAAACCTGATACCAGCAGAATGCCATCCACTGCAATTTCTCCAGTTTTGCCTTTGCCACGTTCAGCTTCGAAAATGATCTAATAATGGAGAGGGAATCAAAAATTACTTTAAAATATTCAAAACTGATCAAACTATTTAATAGCTATTAAAGAGGACTAAACTCATGTGTTCCTATTGCATAGAAACAGACTTTGACCTTGACTATGTAGTAATATGTCATATTTTCCAGATGCCAGGTAGCTGCACTGAATGAGTTATGTTCAGAGAAAGAAGGATTCCTGTAACACCTAAAAGAATCTGGAAAGCCCTGGAAAGCTGAGAAGGGTAAGGTTTAGTAAGAAAATTTGGAATTCCCATTAAAAAAACAAAAGCAAAAATAAAAAAGCAATATGGTTTTCTTTAAATAAAAACTGGCTAGAAGAAATTTAATAGTCCCTGTGAACATTTAACAGAAAACTATATAGTCAAAAAGGAATTATTTTGATATATTCAGATTTTGGTTGTTTGTAATAATAGAGTTATTCTTCTTAAAATATTGATTCACATATTCAGAAATGATCTGGAACATCATTGTTTTCATGTGTTGAAAATGTTTGATAATAAGCTATAAACATTTTTATCTAAGACATTTATTAATAAAGTAATCAAAAGAAGCAAACTTCTTTATATTTTAGACATTTCTATAGTATAGAAACAGAGGATGAAAACAACACACAAAAAACCATCTTCGAGTTTGACACAAAATGACACAGGTGAGTCATTTAACAAAATTAAGGACATACAGTGACTATTTTATGTTCACTCATTCATCCAAAAATATTTCCAAAGAAATATTATTAAAATAAATTTTTGCTGAATATTTCAAAGTTTCTTTAATTTTATAATATTTTTCAAAAATAGTTCTTATTACTTTTACAATCAGAAAAAGATACCAGAATATATTTTAATTTAAAAATGATGAAAATCATAGCCACAATTTATGGAGCACCTGTGAGATAGCTTTTATTACAAGAAGAAATAATAAAGAGGTAATATGCCTAGCAGGCTTTTTAATTCTTTAATTCTTAATATCAGAGATCAGCAGATTTAGAGGACAGCAAAATGATCCAGATTTAAAGATGATTAAGGTTACCTTGAAACAAAAATTTTAGAGAGAAGAGAATATTTAATTTGGAACATGTTATTCTTCTTTAAAATGACACACACATGTAATTCTATCAAAATGAATTCAATAACATGTGCATACTATGGTTATAGATTAAAATATATATTCATGCAGAAAGTAAAATGCAAACTATGGAAGCACTCATGTTACTGTGGAATGATTAGCATCTTTACTTTTTTTCCATAAGATGATTTACTTTTGTCTTTTCTGAACTTAAAAAAAATCAATTCAAATTTACAGCAAATTGGCATTGTAAAGAATGATCTTTCAAGAATCATGCAACTATTCATTCTTTCCTGCTTCATAAATAATCACAGAATAGTTGTCAAGGTGGCAGAGATGAGATGATTTTAAGCTTGCTGTCATTTACTGTGTTCAACTTTCCCAGGCTCTCCGAACACAAAGAGGAAGCCTCAGAGAGACAAATGGGGGCAAAGAGAGACTGTGACTGCCCGTTGCCTGGGCTGCTGTCTTTTGCCCTTAAGCTCCCTGATTGCTTTTCTTGAGAACTGCTGGAGACAAGTTATCATTGAGTAGCAAGTGATAGCACAATTGGGTATAGAAATTTCTTCCTCCTCAGTTTCTTCATAGGAAGGAACTGCTTTTAGGAAGATGTTCATTCCAGGTAATTTTAAAAAGTAGTGATCTTAAAAGCAGACATCTCATAGCAGGTGGGATCATGAGAGTGGACATTTCTAGATTTTGGGATATGCAGCTTTTCCATCACTGAAATCCCTGACTGATACTCCCAGATAACTAAAAATAAATGTTAGGATAATTAATTGATATCCTAATTTGTGTTTGTATTTAACTGCATTTTTTCTTACCCTGGTACAAAAATATTAGGCAGGCTTTCTTGTCAAGGAGATTTAGGATACAGCAATCAAAAGCAGACTTTTCTACAAGACAATCCCCTTCCTGATATTTCTTCTGCGTAAGTTTAACCTCCTTGAGGAGACGATGCCAATAGAAGGTAGAGTGGCCTTTGGTTCTCGCGAGATCACCTCTAAGTCCTTGGAATATCCTCCCTCTTAAGAGTGTCTGTGGCCACGCCAGATAATTTATGCTACCAGTGTGATTTAAGGTGGGGCCTTGGGTCCCACACGTATCAGCCTGACCTCTGGAGAAGCTAGAGACTGAGTAACAGAGGTCAGTCACATGGTCAGTCATGCTGACCCCCAACAGAAACCCTGAACACCAAGGCTTGGGTGAGCTTCCCTACTGAGCAATACTTTGTGCATGTTGTCACTCATTGTTGAGAGAATTATGAGTTGTCCATAGCACACTCCTGGGAGAGGACAACTCTCTCCTGGACTGTGCCCTTAATCTATATCTTTTCATTGTAACAAACCGTAATCATGAATATAACAGCTTTTCTGGGTTCTTTGGCCCTTTTAAGGAATCATGGAACCTGACGGTGGTCTTGGGGACCCCAGGCAATAACCACTAAGTTCAGTTCAAAAAGCATTTAAAAAATGACCTTGTAGTCTGCCACCCTGAAAACGCCCGACCTCGTCTGATCTCAGAAGCTAAGCAGGGTCAGGCCTGGTTAGTACTTGGATGGGAGACCATCTAGGAAGACTAGGTGCTGTAGGATGAAATAAAATGACTTTGTAGCTTCCATTCACTGTGATAATCGCTGGGCATAGAACGATTGAGCAACATGTTTCTATCTATCTATCTATCTATCTATCTATCTATCTATCTATCTATCTATTTATTTAGTATTAAGAAAATTATAGACTGGTTCAGAAGGAAGTTAGTGAGAGGAGCCTGACACACAAATGGATCATCTCCAGAGAATGTGATATGTGTGCTCCTGACAAGCATTACCATTAGTTGTGATTAATTGCCTTGCCGATTTTGCTCCAAAATATAAGCTCTTTAAGTGTAGAGGAAAGTCTTACTCATCTTTGCAGCCTCAGAGTTTAGGAACTTCAGTAAGTGTTTTGTCTGTTAAATCATTGAAAAAGAATGTAAATATTTAGTTTAATGCTGTTTTTCCACTTACACTTTTGATAGTGTCAGTCCCTTGATGCAGCTGAATTTTCCCCATCTTCCACCTTTCATCCTCACCCTTGGTCTCCTCCCATGCCAGGGCGTTATTCACAAATACTCGAAGTTTCCCTACTTTGTTTCCAGACAGTCGGTAATAAAAGAGCAAACAGAAGTTGCTTTGGGGCTGCAGGTCAGGGAGGAGAAGTTTTAATCGGCCAACATCCTTCTTATGGCCTGCCAAGGCAGGAACTGCCATATAGTAGCCAACAGCTTTAAGAGAGGAAAAATGCACACTTGATGAGGCCATTGTCAAGGGTTTGGCTATAGTGTATAAGATACTATTCAAAATGAACGATAGTCTCCTAAGCAAGAAAACTGAAGACTTTTTCATTTCAAACATAGAAACAAAATTTTTACACTAAAATAGGTTTTAGGGGTCACAGAGCTCAAATTTATTGCTGTATAAAAAAGACAACTGAGGGGCAGAGAAACTGAGGGATTTGTCCATATTCACAAAGCTTGGCACTCACAGATATGGGGTGAGACTCTTAATTAAATGATCCTTTAGCACTGCAACTTTCCATTTGCTTGTTTGCACTTCAGAATGCATTTCTGCACTGAGTCAATGATATGCATGGTGGTCAGCTCCTAAGGTGGGTTCACCGTGTGGCGTTTACTTCACAACATACCTGAATTTGTACTAATGGTTTCATGGAGCTCAACAATCGTGTGTTATGTATCAGTGCAAGTTCTGATTTAGGATGATAGGAACACATCTCCTATTTCTAAGTATCCATCTTCCAAGTATCTTTTAACCAATGATAGTGAATGTTTGCTCATCTTCAAGCTCCTGATTGTGGCTTTGATGAACTTGGACAAAACTCTCATAAAGTGGGGTCTGAAGAAGTTAATAAGGAGGAGGAATTCCTTAGAAGGCAGGAGGAAGACACTGGGTGGGGTGCAGTCTTCTGCTAGTACAATTCCCGGAGACGCTTGAGGACCCAGGCTGACACTGCCTTACTTTTCACTGGACCCAGAGACTGTCCGGTCTTTTTGTCCAGCTGGTAAGATTGTCAGAGTCAGCAAATAAAATATAGATGCCCAATGGAGTTTGAAATTCAGATAAACAACGTGTCTGAAATATACTAAAAAGTATTCATTGCTTCTCTGAAATTTAGACGTCTTATACTTTATCTGGCAACTCTAACCAGCTGCACTCTCTCTTCTGTGACCCACTGTGGCAGGTTTCCCCTTCTCTCCCAGCTAAAGCCCACTCTAACCTGTCCTTGAGATTTTATCCTTCTAATAATGCTGATTCATACCATGTTTCTTTATTTTATATTTCACTCCATCAGAAGAGACAAGCCAATCTAGAGATGGAGGTACAGAAGGGGAGGGAGTACAATTTGGGTGATACAAATCCCAGGGTCTTTTGTCCCATTGATAGAAAACTCACTCAAGACATTGTTGACTATGTGAATGGTCGTGATCTTGGAGTAAGCTATGGGCTCCCAAGCTGCCAGGGCTCTGGTAGACATAGATTTGGAGATGCCATGATGGAAGAAAGGAGAAAGTCGGGTCAGTTGCCATCAGGATAGTTTCTCCAAGCTATGGACTGTCTCTGGCCTGGTTAAACTTGACCTGTGGTTGCTCTGAATCTTTACTGACATTGCCACTCCCACAATTTGCTCTGTGAGATGTATTTTCTCTACCATAATCCCAAATTCTTCATTTTTGTAGGGAATATCCAGGTTTCCTGATTACATGTCAGGGCTTGAAAGAAAAGCTCTCAGGAAGGAATTAGTCCAGAGGAAGGATCTAGAAGAAGGATCTTCTAACCTAGGGCTGAGCCTGCACAGCCCCACAAAAATAATTTGACTGGTAGGAAACTAGAGTCTCTCTGAATGTATAGCAGTTGTCTCTAATTATACACTCAGCCTTAGGAGACAGGGGTCCAATTTATGCTTCACATGGGATCTGCCAGACAAACATTCTGTCCAAAGGAAAAGCTACGGCCCATCGATAATGTTTAGGTAGGCAGTGAAAACTAGACAGCTCAGAGCCAAGGCTGGGAAAAATCCAAGCTCAAATGGAAAGAAAGAAATCATCAAGCAACAGAAGGGAAGGTTCAGTCCAGGAGTTCAGGTTGTTCATTTGGTGCTCATTGCGGTTTTGATGCTTTAGGGCTGATTCTGCTAAAACTCCAGGTTTAGGGAGAGGTCTTATTTCCTTTCCAGATTTGTTTCTTTCCCCAAATAAAAACAACAATGTACCAAAGTTGGCAAATTGGAGAAAAGGAACAACTTCCTCCTACCCTGTACAAATTTCAGTGTCTCTCTCAGCAGCAGAGTGAAGATGGAGCATCCTTGGCGGGGTAGGTGGGTGGGAGAGGGATTAAGGAAGAGAATATAACACGCTAAACCAAGTTAGTCATTCATTAGGGGAGACTTCGGAAGGTCTAAAAGTTTCCAAACATGACAAAGAACCCCAACCTAACAAGTGACAAGAATAATAACCCTCCACGCTGGAGAGCCTTCTTTACCCGTATCACATCACACAACACGAGATAGTGAACCCTAAATACCATTGTCTCGATCAGCAGGGTTCCAGTCAAAATCATCTTCTACATCCTGTTTCCAGTCACAGTCCCCACGATCGAAGCTGCAGTCAATGGAGATGTTCAAATCTGCTAAGAAAAATGGTGCATTTCATAATCGTTAAGAGCTTTAGAAAAATGTCTAACATGTGGCGCTTTGGAAGGCAATGGCACGTTTTCAGTCAAGAGTTTAGCTGAGCTACTCCATGGTATTATAGCCTCAGCATCCATTTTGTTTGGTCAAGCAGCCTGTGGGGGCCTTAAACTGATACTAGCAGTGTCATGTGAGTACACGCCCTAGATGACAACTTGCAGTGTCACAAGTAAATTGAAGTTTCTTGTATGACTTCCTGGTCGCCTTTGTGAAGTCACCTCTGCTTCCCAGGGCCTCCCCCTTGCTTGCTCCTTAGAGCAACCCCAATGTAGTTGGTTTGAATTGGCCAACCCAGCCTTATCTTGGTGTACAGTGCATGAAGAAATGAGGACCTTTTGGACTTTACAAAATGGATTCCATGCGAGCCATGACAGTAATGACAACTGGCACGTAAGGGTAAGGTAGGGAGGAGATGAGAAACTAATACGTTAATCAAGCCACAATCAGAGACTACTATGTGCTGATCAGCCCTGCAGCCAGGCCAGGAGGACACCTGCAGGACGAAGGAAGATTTCTCCTGGATTACCAACCACTCCTTCTCCACACCTGAGAAGGGGAAACAGGACAAACAAAGTCTTTAAGTGGTGCCCAACACAAATAAAATCCTTCACTCCCTATGGCTAAAACCATGGGGAACCTGTGGATTCAAGGCTGGGAACTGCAGGCAGGCCATTCACTCTACATATTCTTACCTTTTCATGCTTCATACTCTTCCCCTTCCTCACTGTATGTCCATGTCAAAGGAAATGGGTTAACAAAGTCTTTTAAATTATAATTCACAGGTTTGAAGGAATTATATATAAACCAAACTCCCTTAACCCTCAGGGTTCCTCTCACTGTCTTTTTTTCTGTATTAATCTTGACTCTGTCTCTCTTACTGTCCACGTCTCTCTTGGTCCCTCTCGCTCTCTGCCTCTGACAGGACACCACACTGTATGTGGAGTGTCACCCCTTTCCTAATAAACTTTCCTTTGACTTTAGGGCGTGTGTGTTGAATTCTTTCTACACTCTCTGCCAAAGAACCCTCTTCTCAGGGCAAGACTTGGTCTCCCCCCAAAATCGGGGAACTTTGCCATGTAAAGGGGAATGCCCTTAGGGTTCATCAGCCCCCACCTGCACGGGCCGATAAGCTTCCATCTTATAAGGTGCATGTACGCTGAACACCTGAGACAGACAATATTTAAGCCTGACCCAACAGCATCACAGAAGGTGCCAAGATCCCAAGATTGTGACCTTCTGCCCGTTATAGCGACAGGCTTGGGACCAATGTGCAGCTCTCTGCGCTGCCAGTCAGCTCAGCTCACCTTGGTGTCCCTAAGGACTTTTGTCCCTTCGCTCTGTCACATGAGCCTCTGTGCTTCCCCGCTCTGTGTGCTGTGTGTTAACCTGCGGGGGTACCTGATCGGTTTATCTGAGAAGGTTCCACTCAATAAACCTGGCCTTAGGGAAGGACACAAACGCGTTCAAGGGCGTTAAATCAGTAGCCACTTTTCTTGCTTGTGACACCTCAAAACCCCAAAGTGTTGGGGACCCTAATAAAGGCCCGTGTCCCAGGTCCTTCCTCTTTCTCTGTAAATACCATGGCTTGATCTCTCCATGTGGGCCCACGAGGTATGCCATGTACTTCCTCCAAGACCTGTGAGTAATAAACCTCTATCTCAATTTCTTTTGTGGTCTTTTCTTAAACTCTGGGTTCTACTTAACAAGTGTTAATTTAACAAAATCATAACTATTGTGTGGAGTACAAGGCCAACATTACAATTTTGGACCAGTACTTCTAGCTACTTTTATGTAGCTCAGGGGTCAGCAAACTAACATCCTGGCCCACTGCTTGTTTTTGCAAATAAAGTTTTATTGAAACATACTACACCCATTCATTCATTCATTTACATATTATCTGTGGCTGTTTTTGAGTTATAAAGACAGAGTTGAGTAGTTACAACAGAGGCTGTATGGCTCACAAAGCTTAAAATATTTACTATCTGGGCTTTTATGGAAAAAGTTTTTTGACCTTGATGTAGATGACAGAAAACACAACTGGGAAAGAGAGGGGAGATAGAGAGGTTTTGGTTATAACTAATGCCAGCCTCTGGCTCTGAGCTGGGGCTTTGGCAGCTTATGCTGAGGAATAAAGGAGTGGCAAAGAAAGGGAAAAAGCTAAAGAGAGAAGTGGCAGCAGCTGGTTGTTGACTTATTACAATTTACAGAATATTTTCACATACATCACAATATTTGATTTGATTGTCATAAAAATTCTATAATCAGACCCATTTTCAGGAAAGTAAAACTGAGGGCATAAGTGATTTGTCTAAGTCCTGCAGACACGGATTGCTGGAATTGGACCTGAATCCTAAATCAGACTGAAATGCAGGACCATCCACCAACACACTACTGCTTTTTTCTCACTTTCCTTTCTTCTCAACCCTGGTTGCCCCCATTCCAGTGAAGATATTTTATTTCTAGTCCAAGTTTTAAAATTAAAAGATGTCAGATAATACTCCTTCTAGTCTTCGATGTTCTTTAGTGAGTATCATTAGTAGTTTGAAAAGTTGATGTTATCAGCCCACAGCTAGTGCAACATAAATCCTTCAGTTAGTTTATAACTGTGGTGGCACGTTTGCCCCAAACGCCCTACTCTTCCTCAACATGCAGGAGATTGGGAATGTAAATGGGGACAATGGAATAGTATATAGCCAACTACTCCTTAAAGAGAGAGAACTCAAGGCTTTGGTCTCAGGTACAGTATTTCATTTGTGTAGCACTTTACGATTTGCAAAGTGCTTTCAAATATATTCTCTGATTTAATCTATACCACTCTTAAAACAGATGCTGTTGGTGCCACAGCAACATCTGTCAGCACTTATGTTCCCTCACAAGCATGTGGCTTTCTACTGCCAACACTCACAACCCTCTGTGTGAAGATATTTTCTGGCTGGAGCATGCTTGGCTCAAGCCAGGCAGACCAGAATAGCAGGGACCTATTTCCCTGGGAGAGCCCTCAATCAGTGATGGAAAGGCATTGGTGGATAGATAGCTCCATTTTCTTGCCTTTGGGTAGGACCACTAAGCACTAGAATTTGACACAGACCTGAAGTCAGACTGGGCTCCAAGCTCTCTCTAGTCTTGAAGAGGGTCCAACTGGAATGGAGGTCCAGTTGGCACAGTGGTGCCCTTCTCTGTCTTTATGGCAGGTCAGGAGCACCCTCCTGGCAGCACCTTTCAATCAATGTCTGATGGGAGCTGGTGTGTAAATACCCCGCCTAAGACAGCGCCTTAAGACAAGTATTGTTCTTATTACAAATTTATACCTGAAAGTAATGAGGCAACACAAGTCTAAGTGACTTGCCCAAGGCCAACAGCAAGTGGAAGTGTTGGGGCGCCCACCTGAGTCTTCTAGTTGAGAATGAATGCTCCAGAACACCTTACTCAAGGACCTTAGCAACCACAGAGTCATATGCTCAAATGCAAAATTGTAAACTTTCTGTGTTTCATTAAGGATCACAGAAGAAAAGGTAGGCTAAGAAACCTGGTCGGTTTGGGAATCCAAAGAAGAAGATTCAATTTATTAATGTCACTTTAGCGAGTGTAAAATAGGTCTGGGCAGAAGTTCTGAGCACCTGGAGAACGTAGCTTATCCCCTGAGCTATGATACATTTTCTTCCTAATCAGGAAAAAGGGAAATAAAGTGTTTGATGCAGAGAAATTAAAAAATTAAGCAGAACACTTAGGAGAAATATGGAGGAAAGCAAGAAGCCTGTATGAGCTGGGTAACGAGTCACTAGCCTTTGGAGAGATTTTAGAAGCAGGTTCTTAGATTAAATGTGCAGAACTGAACTAGAGAGGTAGAGAGGTACTTTCTTCATGATGAAATTGTCCTGTAAACCAAAAAAACAAAATTGAAGAATGTACTCACGGGGTACACACGAGGGAATCAAACTAACATAAGCTTAGGACACGTATGGTGGTAAATAAAAGTTTGAAAAAGAAAAAAAGCAAAGCATTCATATTTATACCAAGTAAAAGTGATTAATATATAAGTAGGTTTTCTCCTGATATTTGTCTAGAAATGATACATATAAATTGTTACGAGTGGTCAATGTGCTAAATAAACTCAGAGGAATTAAGGATCAGACCTAAGAAATTCTAGATTATGAGGTTTTGATAGACTAATAATGAAAATGGACCTAATTTTTACCTCTCCCTGTACCCATACTCTTTGTCATGTGACTTTGTAGCACCTTGCCCAACTCATAAGTCTGGACTGGCCTTGTGAACTGCCTTGGCCAATAGAGTCTGGTGGAAGTGATGTACCAATTTTGTGCCTAGACCTCAAAAGGCCTGTGTGCGTCCACTCTTTCTTGGAACCCAGCCTCATGCCTCATGAGAACAAGCTTGGCTAGCCTGTTGGAGGATGAGAGACCAAATGGAGCAGAGCTGAGTCAGCCCAGTTGTCCCGACTGAGGCCCTAGGTGTGTGAGAGCACAGCTAGGATCAGCAAAGTCACTAAGCAGGCCCACAGCTGACCACAGACACATGGGCAAGCCCCACCCAGACCAGCTCAGATTAGAACTATCCAGCCAATCCATAGACTTGTAAGTAAAAATAAAGATTTATTGCTGTAGGCCACTGAGGGTTTCTGGTTTGTTGTTATGCAGCATTATTGTGACAATAGGTAACCGACACAAGCACTTTGGGTTAGATTTTAGTACATGGTCAGGTTGTGGGCTCTTAGGTGTTGGAAGTTGAAGCAAATGAGTCATTTTCTCCCATCTCCATGCATACAATTTGCCTCGACTCTTTACTCTAGGTGTCAGGTGGGAGTGGCAGAGAGAAGATGGCCTTACTATATTGTAAACACTGGTACAGAAGACCCACTATTTTCATACTGGCACCGTGTGTCATGATGTAATGATTTTTCCCTGAGGTGTTTATCGATGAAGCAATGACTCATAAACGTCTCATCCTATGAGGAAATGAAAACAACATGGCAGACCGTGAGAGGGCATATACCTGGGAGAAAGCGTATTTACCTTTGTGTTCTAGTCTGGGTGTTGCAGCTTTTCTTTCGATGAGACCCAGATCATATTCACCTGCTTCATTCACCTTAGGGGCTGATAGAGAACACGTGATCAGTTAAGAACAATGCCAAAACCTCACATGCTAAGAAGTTATGAATGAATGACTGAACAAAGAGGGGTTGATCATGTATTCTACTGACACACATGTTACAGCCGCATTTCCCTAACGTTTCCAAGGCTTCACTTGGGTCCAGTATTCTCTTCCAGGATATCTTTTTCCAGAGGTTCTCAGTTGACCTAAGCATCTATACTTATAACATGTCCCTTCTCACCAGGTTTTGGAAATATACTTTCATGAGATTTTAACTCTCTCTTAAGGGAGATGATGTCATTGGCATGCTAGTTTTTGGATGGGTGGGCCTGTGTCTACTTCCCACTTAGTTCAATCTAACAGCCATGAAGCCAACAACACACAAGGCACAATATAGAGGGAGCAACAAATGTCCAACGAGAATGAAATGGAAAGTCTCAGTGTGTGGGATCCAGGATGGGTTAATATGGAAACCGTCCAGGAGGGCCTGAGACTTATTGTGGGTTCTGTAGTCATCCATTCATAGAGAACACATAAGCGTAAGCTCTACTAGAGAATTTTCTTCCTCACAATTGCCCATTTCGGCTTTTGAAATCCTAACTACATAACCACGAAATTCTCCTTTCATTGAGTGAGACTGTAAAAAGCACGCTCAAGGAGAAAGGTAGAGTTTGGCAGATCCAGCTGGTAAGGGTGGCTCTTGTTTGAGGGGTGCACCGCATGGGAAGCTGAGCAGCCAAATAACTGTGCATGCAGGGCAGGCAGCTGGCTTGGCTGGGAATGGAAACAAAAGATTTGTGTCAAACAGGAAACCCCCCACCCGAAGGGAAAGGACTTAGCACCTTCTTTCCCACAGAGCACATCTGATTACGTATCTCTGAAAGATGTTAAGTTTCCAGACCTTATAGAGAACTCTACTTCTCAGGACTTAAAGCCAAAGCTGTTTTACTTAAGGTGTGAAACTGTCTTTTCTAGTTTCACTTGCTAGGAGAAACCACAATTCATTTTTTATAAAATGTATAAAAGAACAAAAAAGATACTCACAGAACACATCTCCTCGAAGCCTCTGCTCCTGTTCCACGTGGTTCTTCGAGGCTGTCTCATCTCTTTTCTCTTCGCCCAGCCCCTCGTTCTCTCTCTCTTCATTCCCTTTTTTTTCTCCATTAGGGTGCCCACCTCTGAAAACGCTCTTTTCAGAATTGAAGGGCCACAAGTGAACCTTGGGGTTGGGAGTCCAAGTAGGTTCTGTGATGACATTTTTAATTTTTACTTTCTTTTTCATGCTGTTTTTGTGAGCAAGCAACTTCTTGATTCTGTCTTTGATGATACCAGCAGCTCTGATGACCTCCTTCACAGACTTTTCAGGGATAACTAAAACAAACAATAACAGGCAAGATGTTCCGTCTTGTCTGATAATTAGATGACTCACGAAAAATGGAGCATTTAAAAAGTGTTCAAGTGCAGTCAAGGAATGCTTTCCGACTCAATTCTTATGAGGCTCTACAATTTGGCATTATTTTTCCCTTTTTTTTAGACAAGGCAACAATTGGTTGACCTCACAGACTGCAAGGACCTTGTCAGCTTACAATCCCTTGTTTTATTTATTTGTTTATTTATTTATTATGTTTTATGCCTACAGCACCTGGTCTTCCTACGTGGCCTCCCATCCAAGTACTAACCAGGCCTGACCCTGCTTAGCTTCTGAGATTAGACAGGATCGGGCACATTCAGGGTGGCATGGCCGTAGACTGATTTGACATTTTAGGAAGAACTGGATCTACATCTGTTTAAATAGTTCCAATGTTAAGTGAGTATCTTAAGTACTTTCTGTTAGAGGACACACCTTTGATTTGCTTCAGAGACCTGATGATGAAATACCTGCTCCTTCCAGGTTATTACAGATCCTAAAGTAATGGTTATCCAGGGTTCTCTAATATTCCTGCTTTCACGTGGGCAGTCTCCAAAGCCGGTGCTGCCCAGGTAGCTATAGGTTTATCCAAATTTAATGTTCAAAGATTACAGCCATAGCATTAGGTGGAACCACATACATTGCCAATAATGGGCCATTTAGGACCTACAAAAATGACGATTGATGGTTCAGTGCAGACATGCCTAATTTTGCTTCCCTATTCTCTTGCCCCTTTGAATTTCTTCACCTCCATCAACTACTATTTAAAGTTAATGATTTAATTTACTGAACACGTATAGAGAGGTTTCTACATTTACTATTTTATATTCATTTCCTATTTCTCACCACTAAATTAAGTTGCTTTTCGAAATGCACTTCTAGGCTGATTCGCCACAACCCCAGTAGACCAATGACCCTTGGGATAATAACTCAATAGGCAGAAAAAAGGTCATTGAGCCCAACACCTTTGTTTTGTAGATGAGGCAACTGGGTGACTTGCCCAAAGCCACTCAACTAGTCAGCAGAAGCCCTATTTCTATGACAGGTTTATTTGTTTCTGCTTTAGGGTAAAGGGTTCTTTTTCTCTAGACTGGTTCAAATTCCTTGAGATCTAGAATCCAAGGATGCATGGCCCCTTTCCAGTGATTTACTCATGATAATTCAGAATATCCAAGTGATGTAAAAAATAAAAACGCTGATCATTAAAGTCAAATATATTGTCCTTTTATAAAATATCTAGGCACGTATTAGTCTAGAACTAAGCAAAAATGGTGTAAGAACATCTGAACCAATTCATTCAACTCAACTACATGGACATAGTTTAGAGGGAAATGAAATAAGGGAGTAGACATCAATTTCAGCGCCTAAAAAGAATACTATAAAAATAAATTGTATTAGGATTTTATTAAAATATTTTCCTTGGCGATGTTTTAATTTCTCCTTCTGCTCAGTTCCTTCTTCATCATTTGGCTAATTCAATCTGTACCAAAGTGGTAGAAAAATAAACAAGGAGAAGCCTGTAATATTGTGGGTAATTAAACAATGCTTTGAAAATACATGTGCTCTTAATTAATATATTGTTTTTACTTTGAAATCAATCTAAGGTTGTTAGAACAAGAGCTACATTTCCCTTTTCAATGAAATGTCCTAGTTATTTATCAATGTGACAGCCTGTAGTTATAGGTTCAAAACCAACTACGACTAATACAAGTAATATATCAGTATTATTTCTCCAACCTTCAGATGGTCTGTTTCAGCTTCTCTGCTGGAGGTCGCATGTTAAGTTTTGATTGTAATGCGCTGATCAGATATGGACCTTCCGCTGGAGGCCCCACTGTGTAATTCTGTCTATAGTTCCCTGAATCTTTCCTGAAACCCCAGCAAGAAAAATTAAAAGGAAACACCCATCCCCTGGAAATTCCCCTTTGGCAATCAGTAACATAAAACTAAGGACCTTTAATATATAATGGGTTTCAACCCACAAAAGGCAGACCTAAACATCTGCTCTCACTTTCTGCTTTGAAGTTATTTTTCCTATTGGAAATTAAAAATTAAGCCAGCACAATCTTTGTGTTGTTAACAATTTCACTCCCTCAGTATGGAGAGAAAGAGCTGGGGCAAGGATAAAAAAGCTATGCTTAAAAGAAAAGCTATGTGCACGCATGTCTGTGAATGGTTATATTTGGCTGATTCACGTGACATGACTCTTTCCTCTTAAAATTTTCTTCATTATTGCACCATCTTCTTGAGAATATAAACATGTCGTGGAGGTGTAGGGAGTTGTAGGAGGAGGATCTTTGACACATTTGGGCATCTTGGATATAAAAACAGGGAACTGCAGTCTTCAGATTCAGAGGCCAATCTTCTGTAGATGAAGCTGGCATTTTCTGTTGGGAGAGACTTGCGATTTCTCTAAATATTCACTTTGTCCCAAACTTCTACCAACCTGAAAACTCACACTTTACTTAGAGACGAACATCTTTCCCAGGAGGAATACGACTTTGACTTTCCTTCACCTGTGCCGAGTTCATCAGATGATCTCCCATCTGGCAGTGGAAGGTCCCTAACTCAGCAGTCACTGCTCCACGCTGGGATACCTGGTGGTCATTTTTAAGAGCAAATATAACCTCCGTCCATTTGTTCTCATTCTGCTTTGAGAAGCCACTTTTATTTCATTCTTTAAAATATTTAGGGACACAATTTATGCTTTTTCACACTGTGTTCTTCTTCCAGCCTAAACGCTGCCCAGTTCTTTGGCATGTCACCATAGAATTTGTTTCCAGACTCACTTTCTCTGGTTATATTCTTTTGTACATACTCTGTCCAGGGGCGCTCAACGGGAGCCTGCTGGGGTGCCCTGATGTGAACCTTTTATGCGCGTGCTGCGCCATGTCTATCATGTTATGGACAGTTTATTTTTGCCATCACTGAATGGCCATTCTTGTTGTGTCCTCGGATGTGATACAGGGCAAGGTCCAACTTGAAGTCATATTTACTGAAACCTGTGGGAACTCAGCTAAGGGGTATATGAGAAAGAACAGTCAGGGCAGGAAACAGATCTAGTCACCCAATGAGCCAAAGAGGACACAACCAGAGGGGCAGGCCTGGATGAGGTTAAACTCTGTGAGATGCTGTTTGCCAAAGGAATGACTGCCCTCTCACCATTGCTCGCTTGCCTTGGTAGACATTTGGGGTGCTTATTGTGCTTTCTAGTTTTCTCCTCTTTTGGGCTATATGCAAGGAATATATATATATATATATATATATATATATATATATATATATATATTTGCCCTTACTTCCAAGCTGAATTAATTAAGAACTGGGGCATGATTGTCCACACTTCTTTTCCTGCTATGACAAACCCTGAGGCCTCAAATTGATACCTTGGTATCATAGATGGTGGGACCTCTGTCAGTTTGGGTCCCTAAGTGACTCACTGAAAATAAACAGCCTGATAACTCTCTTCAGATATAGCATGAGTAAGAAATAAATGACTACTGTTTTAGATGTTCATAGCAGTAGCATTCTATCGTTATACATTTGGTTTATAAATTTAAGATTTTATCACCTAAGCATTAAGGAACTTACAAGCAAGAAGAATGGGACTCCGTGCTATACATTAAATATGTAAATCCAGGTTTGAGGATGACAGATAAAGTGACATCAGCCTCATCATACTTTGTTTTGGTTATGCATTCTGGAAAAGTCCTGATTCACATGGTTAAAATCTTCTGTCGTCCTAAACATTGACATTTTAGGATTGCTTGTTCCTGTACCTTAATCTAGCCTATCCCGATAGGTACATTTGCTCAGTGTCATTTGTTTTTACATCTTGTTTTCAATATTTGAAAGTCTGCGGCAACAAGAAACATATCCAGAACCCTTGCTATTCTTTTAGTGCCCACGACTTCAGTAAGTATAAGAGACGTGGTCCAATGAGCAGAGAAGACAAGACTGAGGCAGAGTTAAATTTTCAAATACTGCATGCACACTCACATACACGGGGAGGGGGAGGGGGAGGCGTCGGGGAGGGAAGGAAGGAAGAGAGAGAGAGAGATGGACAGATGGACAGAGAAATATATGTAGGAAAAAGACATGGAGAGAATGCTTTTATCGGGAATACTTAAGACATCATGACCAAACGCTACTTACGAGAACACTGAAGTCCACTGCCTTTGTATCCCTGCTTGCACTTGCACTTGAAGGATCCTTGGGTATTGAGGCAATTGGCGTAGAGGCTGCACGTATGGGTATTCACAGCACATTCATTTACATCTAAAAAATGTGAACATCCTGTGAACAAACGTGTAGCAACACGGCGTGCTGAAAGACTATCATCCCTTACACTCGAGCAGCTCCAGGGCCAACCACCAACACGGCCAACAAACGAAGCGTGGCCTAGAACTGCGACGTGTAAAATTCTCAGCACCTTGGCGCAGAGCCTCGGCTCGCCTGACACCCAGTATGTACGGAGTGTGTCCGCAGCTCACTTCCCTCATGGCCATTTTATCTGCTGATCAATAGTGCTGAAATCTATAAGATGCTGAGGTTGTTTTCTTAACGTTTTCATCAGCCTAATTTAGAACTAAATCACAATATCTGAAAATAAGTTTTATACATGGAAGGACTTAGAACTCCTAAGCAAAGGACAAGATGGGCTAAGAACCATTGACATCCCGTAAAATCAGAGGTGTTTTGTTCGAAGACTGCCAGGAGTAAGGGTCAGGCTAGTCCGAGCTTGTCTGCTGGATGTAGACTGCGAAAGTTGCAAATTCCACCCAGGTGACAGGCTCATTCGCCCTCTGCTGCACCCTACTGCCGAGCTGCAGCTTTTGTAGACATTTGCACACAAAATAGCCTATTGTTTTTCATTTAGTCGCAAAGGGAGCTGGCTACTAATCTCCATCACTTTTAAAATCACAAAGATTTGTTTCCTTTGGAAGCTTTCCATATTACTTTGCACCCTGTCCTGTGGGACCTCCCTGTAGGTATCACGGAACAGGTTTGTGCTGTGTGACTCAGTATCACCGACTACAGAGCTGGGCGGGTCTGTAGGGGGTTCACCAGCCTGCCTAGGACAGCCCTTGTGTTTGAGAAGATTTGAGAGAAGAGCTGTGGGACCTTCACAAGACGGTTCAAAGCCCAGGGACTGAATGTCGCCCCAACACAATTACACAGGACATGTCCTGAGACGCTCTGAGTGTAGGGTTGGAAGAAACTCTACTTTTCCCCCAACTGTTTGTTAGCTTTCGACATCACGTGTATGTTTGCTACACGTTACGTGACTAGGATTCTACGGGGAGACCAAACTTTCCTTCGCTGTAAGACAGGCCCTGTCCCACGTTATGTCTGGGTACTGGGAAGGTGTCCAAGAGCCCCCCAACACCCACATTCGCCTGCTCATTGAGACTTGGGATCCCTTCACTAAGGGATAAGATATTTTTTTTTCACAAAGATCAGGCCCATAGCTAACTGATACTAGAATCTTATCAGAGTGGCTTCAGTGACCCTGGAAAGGGGACATCTGACGGGATGTGGAGCTTGAATCATGACAGGGCTGCAAGAGACAGGAAAGAGCACATGCCTTTACCTCCACCTGTTTGTAAAGCCACCCTCATGGCAATGCTCATGAACAGATCACCGAGATCGAGATTAAATAGGCCTTGTTATTCTTTCTTTTATCAAATATAGAAACTGCTTTATTGTTCTCATTTTTAGATTTGCATCTGGACCAAAAAAAAAATCCAAAATTAAAAAACAAAACCAACCAATTTTTTTAAAAGGCCACAAAAATCATTTCAAGATATTTGTTTTTATAAGAGAGCTATATAGAAAGAATTTCCCTACTTGAAAACTTTACAGAACTGGCTTCATGTAACTCAGGTCATCAGAGTTCCCTAAATGCCAGAAATGTAAAAAACGTAACTTCTTCTGTGTTGTGAAACTGGTCAGTATAGTATAGTAGGTTGTTCAATTAATAGACTGAATTCAAACAGCTTTAGAGAAAGGCTACAGGTGATAGGGAGAATGAAAAGGAAAAAATGCCACCAAATCTTACCTATGCAGTCATACCGGCCACTGATATATTTCAATTCGAAACCAACATGACATTTGCAATAGTAGCTTCCAAATGTGTTCACGCATCTTCGCTTGTAGGGGCAGATGGCTCTACCAGAGGCGCATTCATCAATATCTAGGATGTAGAACCAGAAGGTGTCGAGACAGTAAGAAAAGCGCTCTTGCTCTGAAATACATATGCACGTGCACACACTCTTCATGTCTGCTGAGTGAATGAATATCTTTCCAGCTATGTATACTGTCTAGCATATACAAAACAGGTACACTTTAAGCAAGCCAAATACCTGAACATTACAATTTTTCATTTTACAAAAGAAGTATCAGCAAGCTCCTCTAAGTCCTGCAATAGTGACCCAAATAACAGAAATGGGGTTTCCTAAGAATGCGCTTATATGTCAATTGTGGATGAAGGAATGATGCAACTTTGGCAAATAATAGGCTTCCTTCCTTTTCTACCATTGAGAGTCACATTATCAGAGGGGCCGACAGCTCTGTCTACCAAGCCATTAAAACTCAGGCTTCGCTTTCACTCTTGGGTATCAAATCGAATGCATGTTATATTGTTATTTTGGATCCGTGGTTCAACATACAAGTTGATGCTGGCTTATTGTTTCCTTTGCATTCTTAAAATAATAAGTCAGTGATGGACTGACAAAAATTATTTTTCATGCACATCCTCTTCCCCCTTCCAATAAAAATAGCACCCGACAAATCGAAGAGATGGGTGAGAATTTAGATTCAGTTTGGGCAGGAATTAGCCTTGTTGTATAAACTTTATTTTACTACAGAGTACTATACCCTGTGATTCTAGTTAAATCTTTGATTACTCTCAAAGAGCAGAGCTAAAATTTTAATTTACATGATTTTTTAAGTGTTTAACTGATCTAGGACCTATTTGGCTGAGCTTTCTAAATACAGTTTATAAAGTTATGTACATTTAAGATAAACATCCAGCATCCTGACTGAAAAATATTTCTACTGCAGTAAGGAAATAAGAATATTAAATCATACTGATATTTCCTTATTTAGATCAAAAAGATTAAGAACTCTTTTAACATTCTGATTTGGTTTGACATCTCTTATGTCTCCTTACTCTAAATATTATGTATATTTAGTATAATTGAATTAAGTACAGTACTGTGAGGATATACAATTTGGTGGTCAAAGTAAAAATGTACAGGGTAAATATACTAAAATAAAATTATTTGTATCCTTTTTCCACTGTGGCATTCAACAACCCAAAAATAATAGAGAAGTGTTCTTTCTAGCATCCCAAAGTGTGTCTAGAGCAAATGTGGGTAAAAACGTTGTCACAGAAATGGACATAAATCTGTACTTTTAGGAGCTTGCGATGTCTAGTCAGCAAGCAGATTGTGACAAATGAGAAAGGAGGAATCCAGTGAAGGGAGCAGGCGATGGAAGAGAGGGAGTGCAGGCGACACTACCGACGCAGACTCTTCCGTCTGGGGCCAGGCGGAGTCCCGAGGATGGACATAGACACTGCGGCCCTTCCTTTGTGTCTTCACAGCTATACTGGCAGTTTGTCATGGCACACGTCCTGGAGTCTGAAAAAGTAGGTAAGGATTAGCCTTTTCCAAGACGATCAAAAGCGCTCACTGAGAAACCACCTCTGAATTCTGGGACATTACATGTAACACGTGGAATGGTATTACAGGACAAGCTTCATGGTTTGAGAACAGATGGAATCTGGGCAAGGATGGTGCTTTGGTGGCCCCATGGTCCATTTTGTTGGCCAATGTGCTGAATTTGACTGTCCTTAGGTAGGGCACACACCCCTCAGTCCACAAAGACTACAACTCTCTCTCCTCCTGCATGAGCTCTAATCACTGCTTTATGTCACCTGGCTGCTCACTATAGGATACACACCTTGCGATGTAGGTGATCAATCTGAGTAATCAGGGTAAAAGAATTCATTCTAGAAATCTCTCCATGCATGTCTAGCCTCAATGAGAATCACTTGAGTCATGAGGCTTGGTCTTTTAGGTACCAGTATTAAAACATGTGGCAGATACAACTGATCAACTATCCGAAAGCCATTCTGGACCCCCTTTTCACTTGCCATCTCATCATTGAGGCTGAAAAGCCAGATGCTTATCCTTTTCCCAGTTTCCCTTTCAGCAATAAGGAGTGGTCACGTGATCCAGTTATGGCTAAAGAGATATACAGATGAGTCTGTTGGGAGGAGTGGGACTTCTAGAAAAGATGCTGCTGCCTGATAGTAGGGACTTACATGAAGAGGCGTTCATTCATTGGCATCATCACTTTCCCCTTTGTCCTGTCTACCTTAAATGTATATGTGATCTCTGGAGCTGGGGCAGCCATATTGTGACTGTGAGGCCACAAGCACGAGAATGAAATCAACACCCTGAGGATGGCAGACACTGAGTCCTTGCTAAGTTGTTCTGGAATTACTACCTCTGGCTTTTTAAGCAAATGAGATAATTTAGTTAGATTTTTCTGCACTCATTGCTAAACCTAACTTATACAAATGCATTTCTTCAGCAGAGGTCCCGTATGTGTGGATCATAAGTTTCTACAACAGGGGATCATGTTGAATATACTCTCTTCATCCACCCCACCTATAACATGCCGATCACCCAGCTAGACAAAACAGACTGCAAGGGGCCAGGTGAAATACAATCAGCCTCCAGGAGAGAGGTCCAAGACCAGCTGGACACTGTGAGCTATATATAAATAGGGAGGCAAAAGCAACACTTTGTATACAGAAATAGACAAATAAGGCACAGGGCTAGATACACAGGCCAGGTGATGTAACAATATCTACCCATGCTTATATTTCTAGTTTATTCTTCCTTCTCCTTAGCTGTCTTCTTTTAAAATTCATTTTCAAAATTTACCTAATTCTATCTTTCCACTGGACGAAAGATATCTTTTTTGGCACTACCTAGGCTTTCAAGAAATGTTTCAGGAACATCCATTAGCATATATCTTTTCAGAAATGTTAAGTGATTACTATAAAAACCTGAATGTTGGTTCCCACGGGGGAGGGGAGTTCTGGCCAAGATCCATTTGGTAGTGGTTACATGGGTGCTCACCTTTTACAATTTGTTAAGCTATGGATTTGTCTCCTGTGGGTTTCTGTTTAATTTATAGCAGTAAGGTTTTTTTTTTAATGACTTTTAGAATGCCTGCTTTATCTCTACAGCTTCCTTGTTAACAAAGAATCTAGATGACTTGTGATGTTGGGGCGCTTCGCCAAGGACAGACAGCGCAAGGACAAGCCAGGGGAGTAGTAAACTGTGCATTAGCCAAGATTTTACAACCCAGGAAAGCCCCGGATGGGCTGGAAAGGCCGTGAGACTTCTGCAGCCACAGGAAGGTGGCAGAAGGCGCAGGCTCCAGGCTTGTTGGGGGCAGCGGGGCAGAAGAAAGAGTGATGGGGAGAGGGGAAGGAGGACAGGATGGAGGCAGGGAGGATGGCTTTACCTTTCAGCTGCAACATAAAACCTGAAAAGCCCTCCTTCTCAATAAAGGAATGGCTATAGACTCTTACCCTCCCACAGCGCACGGGGTTCTCTTTATCACAGAAGGGCTTTTCTTTTCAGGAATGTGAACCGCGATGTATTTCCAACAAGAGTCACTAATCTTTGAGTGTGGGGCAAGGGGCGTGAGAAAGGTAGTCGATGGGAAGAATTCATGTCAAGATAGAATTTAACTGTATCACCTTCCTAAAACAATATGCTGATTTCATTCAACATGCTTATTTTCCTGAAGAAACTCAATACATCCCTGAATATGTATAGATATATACTTTATTTTTCTCTTTAGTTTGTCTTTTTATTTAAAAAGTGTCCAGAATAGCCACGTCCATGGAGACAGAGCAGATGGGTTGTTGCCGGAGGCAATGGGGAGGAGGGTGGGTGTGGCTGCTAATGGGCATAGGTTTCCTTTTGGGGTGAAGAAGCTATTCTGGAATTACTGGTGACAGTTGTAAAACATCACGGATGTATTAAATGCCACTGAATTGTATACTTTAAGATGGTTAGCACGGTGAATTTCATGTTCCATGTGTTTTACCACAATTAAAGATGCAACAAAAGTGTTTTAGCCTGGGGCGATGTTAGACTTTGTTTTGTTTTTTTTGTTTTTCTTTTTTCCAATCACTCAAGTCAACTTTTGCCCAAGCATCAAATGGCAAACATCAAACCCCAAATGGCTGTTGAAACTTACTGGCACACGTGGCATCTGGCATGAGCATGTGGCCGCTGAGACAAAAGCACTTGTAGGTCCCATGAGTGTTCACACACCTGTGTTGGCATGGCCGTGGTTTCACTCCACACTCATTCACATCTGCAGGGGGCAGTTAGAACATGGAGAAAGGTGAACTGAATTGAGAAACATCCAGATGTGGAACTGGGTTGGCTTCCCTGGACCCCATCTGTGAGACTGGGGACATGGGGCAATGACTTGCTTTTTCTCTGACATTCATTAAAGGATTGGTGAGGATGCGCAGTGAGCATCACTGCTGGAGGGAATGTAAAGAGGAAGGACCACTTTGGCAAACTGCCAGTATCTACTAACTCTAATACAGATACACCCATAACCTAGCCATTCCATTCCTGGGTGTCTACCCAACAGAAACATGGATATTGCTCACCAGAAAACTCCCAGCAGAAGGCTGGATAAACGACCTGTATACTCGCGAGAAAGAAAACTACAGAGCAACGAGACTGAACATACTGCAACTACAAGCAACAGCGGATGAAACTCACGAATGTGATATTGAGTGGAAGAAGCTGGATACAACGTGCACATTAAAACACGGGGACAACGAATCTGTGGTTGTTGGGGGTTGGGGACAAGTGACCAGATGAGAGTGTGAGGGGGTAAGGCTGTTAGGTTTCTGTTGCTTGATCTGAATACCAGTAATATGGGTATTTTTGAAAATTCATTTTTGATATATACACAATCCTGTGTGTGGACTGCTTGAGTAAAAAGTTATAAATACACAATTTAGATAATACTACCTTTAATGCTATCCCAGGCAACCTATGACAGGTGACGACAGCACAGCCACCTCTCAGTTGTTATTTTGGGAGACCCCTCCAAACTAAATTTATATTAAAAAAATGCCCAGAGGAAAAAAAAAAGCTTGGGAGGCTAGGATCTAAATGCTACCAATCAGGTGGTGAGACTGACTTCCTCCTCTGCATTTTTTAGTGTTTTCCAAAAACTTCTAAATATTAAGAATAAATAACTTTTTTACTAAAATGAAAAATGATACAGAAGGAAGTCTTGGGTAGAGGAAATGATGTTATGTGGGCCCCTCAGGCCGGAACCTCTCAAAGAAGAGAAAGAAAGAAAACAAGCACCTTCTTTCTAAGACAAAAATTCAGCATGGCAGCAGGCAAAGTGTATCCTTAAAAATAAGGAAGTGGCTGCTTTCGCCTCTGAAAAGGACCTTACATGCGGATTTCTCTGACACCCTACCTGGACATGTGAAAGCCCCTTCTCCATTGCCCATCCCCTGTACCCTACCAGCTTCCAAACGTATCCTAAATGCTTCAAAAGGAGACTGAACAGAATGAGAAATCCAGGATTACCCTCTACTTGGCCCTAACCCAGAGGTGACTCACCGGTCTCTTGGAAGAAGCATTTTTGGGAAAGATATCAGTGGTGGGCTGAGACCTGTCACCACGATCAGATATATGTGGCCTTTGATCAGGGTGCCGCGCGCGGGGCAGGGAGGCTGTGGGTGGGAGACAGACGGTCCCAAACTCGAGCCAACTGGACCATTCCCTTAATGTTAATATTTTACCGAGACTTGACAACCAGCATGAAAAATTTGTTCTCTATTCCAAATCCCTTAGAAGGTGTCTTGGTACAGAATCTAAGACATTTGGAAAAACAGGTTTCCTGATATGAAACCCCAAGTCAGGGATGCAGCTGAATGGTTACTTATAAGACTACGATTCTTGATGCACCTCTCTCAAGCAGCTGGACATGGTTCTAGGCAGCACCCTAGGGTGCTGGCCTGTATGTTGCTGGTGGAACAGAAGAGATTCACAGACTCCTCTCTGAGGTTGCAGGATGGACAGCTCAAAGAAAGGCTGTTTCGGTGTACACAGCTAACCTCTGGGCCGGGCGGCAAGGGCTGGGCATGGCAGAATGGAGGGGGTGCCTGCCTTTCTCTGCAATCCCATTCTTCCTTCTAGAACCATGGCAACCTTTCTTAAGGGCAGTTGAATTTGATCTCCTGTTCTTTGCTCAACTGCATTAAAGAACTGGGAACATGGTCTTAATTGTTACAGGTTTCTTCATACCAGGGGTTCTCAATCTCAGCATTGCTAACATTTGGGGCAAATCATTCTTCATTGCGGGGGGCTGCCCTGTGCACAGTAGGATGGTTAACAGCATCCTCGGCCACTAGACGCCAGTAGTAACCCCTTCAAAACAACTTCAGCTGTCCCCTTGGGTAAGATTCCCAGATTCAGCAAACAGGATACTCAGTTCAATTTGAATTTTAGATAAATGACTAATATTTTGTTAGTATACACATATCCCATGTGATATTTGGAACATGTGTACTCTGTTAAATTATTTGTTGTTTATCTGAAGTTTAAATCTAACCGTGAATATGTTTTTAATCTAAAAATCCTTCCTAAGGGTCAAAACTGCCCAGATTGAGAACCACAGTTCTCAAAATTATCAATAACCTCTTTACCATCTTCCGCTAAACAGTCTACGACAAAAGTCACAAATTGCCTTTTAAAAGACATCAATTACAATAAAAATATGCAAGTCATCCTACCCAACGATCCCATCTGTAGATATTTATCCTATAAACATATCCACTCAGGATGCAAGGATATACATAGAATGATGTCTGATTTAGCATTGTTTCCAATAGCAAATAACTGGAGACAACTTAGATGATAGTGATTAAACAAAGCATTTTTTATATAAATGATGAATTAAGCATTCACACTATGGATTAGGACACAGTCTTGAAAAGCGTGAGGTAGCTCTGTCTGCGTTGGCATGAGAAGATGCCCACCAGAAATGCTGAGGACTGCAGAGGTCCAGTACAGACTTAACTGGCTGGAGTAAGCATGGGGGTGGACATTCTTACTTGTTAATTTATATCCTTTCTCGCTGTTGGATTCTTAGAGTGGAAAACATGCATTACTTCGGTAGCTTAAAAACACAATAAAATACTCGTGTAGAGAAAAGAAGGATCTGTTATCTGGCATCTTGACAAAAAGTACCGGAAAGACTTCTACATCATTCTAGAAGAGAGTGAAAATTTTAGTTGTGAAACCACTTCTATTTGAAGTTTCGAGTTAAAGTCTGCGACATCCTGAGCACTATATGGTGTCACAAAGCCCGCTGCAATGATAGAAATGCTTCCGGAAGGTAGGTTTGTACTAGGACCCTGGTCTGTTTCACTGACCTTGACCGCAGGTTTTCCCGGTGTATCCTGGGAAGCATCTACATTGGTTTGGTCCCACACACTCTCCAAACTTGCATCCAGGCTCACACGTAGCTGTAAAAAAGAAAAGGTATTTTGAAGATAATAGAACAGGAGTAGTTAGCACAGTGAAATGCATGCATGTCAAACTCAGCTGGCCGCCTTCTGAATGACAGAGAAATCCATGGGGACACAAAAAAGGACGGTCTGCTTCCTCTCTAGTCTGTTCTCACCTTTAAGATACTGTAAAGTGTTTTGCTTGTCAACTAGATCCTATGCCACCATCATGGCTTCCATCTCAACGAGTGCCAGTTTATTTGAATATTACTTAGCCCTGCCATGCCTCCAGTGGCACTTAAAGAAAAATAAAGCCTCCCAGACCGCAGCCAACCAGTTTAGCACGTAAACACAGAAGAGTTAATAAAAGAGGTATAATACGCTAGTCAGAAGAGACTCCTGGGGTAAGTGCTAATTAAAAGCCCTGATCTTCTTGCTGTCACTTGCCTCTTTTTTCTTTTCCATATTTTCTCTATTTTTCTTTTGAATGATCAAAATCTTTTGAAGGCTGTGTGTTATCAGGAAAGATGAATAACTCATAGATTGGAGATGGTGAGGCGTGCTACCTCCAGCCTTAAGGATGGGAAGAAAAAGCATGATGAGGAGGATGAAGATGATGATGGTATGACAAAGGCAGGATTTGCTTTTCCATTTTATTCACTTCTGTATCCAGACACCTGACACACAAATTAGGCACTCAATAAATATTGGTTTGCTGAATGAAGTGGCCGGAGAAAACAGAGGATGTTTAACTGGTTGGGTTTGGGAGAAGAAAAAAAATAGTCGAAGATGATGGGAAATTTGCGTCCAGATGATAGAGAAGAGATAGGAGAAAAAGTACTAGGAAAAAAAAGGAAAATGGGAAAACCCAAAGAGAAGAAGGGGAGAGAGAGAAAAAATATTGAATGGGGGGGGGAAGGTGTCTAGAGAATCAAGGGCCATCAGCAGGTTTTGGAACCAGTAAGAGCTCAGGAAATGGCCGTGGTATGAAAGAGAGACTCAGCAATTGCCCTGGAATGCTGCTCACTTCTCTGCCCATTGATTCTCTGACTCATAGTAGGTTCACCTCTGAGCAAGGCTGTTCCTAAAGATTCCAGCATCTTCCCATTCAACCCTAGTTTTTGTTAATGTCACCATTCATCTCCCAGTTATCTGGAATCAGTATCTCAGACATCTCTATTTTTATTGGCCCCAAAGCAATCAGTTACCACATCCTACCCCTGTTCCTACCACCAGTTCATTCATTAAACAAATATTTATCTAGCTAATGGGAGCCACTTTGCCCACAGATTTTGGAAGGTTACACCACATCCCTTCTCCCCCACTCTTCCTCCATCACTGCCTGTGACTGACAGCCTGGTTTCTGGGCAGGACAAACTCTGGTGCAACAAACACCCTGGAGCTCCCTGTGACATCAGGCTGAAGCTAGCCTTCACCTGAAACCAGGTTCTTCATGCCCTAATTTCTCCTGAGAGTATCCTTCAACAGAATATTTGTACATGAATCCCCTTTGAAGGCTCTGATCCTGGAAAATCAGACACAACACTAAACTGATATTTCAAAAGCATAGTTCTAATCATGCCACACCTTGTACAGAAGTCATCAAATAATCTTTATTGCTTCTCGAGTAAGGTACAGGTATCATAAACATGATCCGGCCTCCATCTTCTTTTGCAGCCTTAGCTTACTCTGTTCCCTACATGTAGGCAATGCTGTGGTCAAAGTAGATGGCCTGCCATTCTCTAGGTCTACCCTTTGCTTTCTGCCTCTTCCTATCTATTGTTATTCCACCTGGGGTACCCTGCCCCCTCTTCCCAGAAGCCTTCACAGATTTCTCCAGCCACATGTGAACTTCCACTCAGCTTAGAGAGCACCACAGAGCTTCGGGCGGGCTTCTCCTGTGAAACTGGCCGGTGTCCAGCTTATTCAATAATCAGACACATATCTGGCTTCCATCTACTACCTGATTCTAAATGCCTTCAGAAAAGAGACGTAAACATTCCTCTTTGTTTTTCCTGCTGCATTTAATAGCGTTGTGAACATGCTATACTCAAACGGTTTTGAACAGTCAATAAAGTAATAGATGCAGAACTTTTACCAGGGAAACATTTTATGACTCTGAATACATCATAAGTGAGACGTTAGGGGGAAAAAATGCTTCCCACTTTTGGAGAAAAAAGAGACAGAATTTGATTTCCAGTGGCTATTTTGTTATGGATATGTTCTTGGAGATTCAGCTTGAAGTTCAGATGTTAGAAAAATAAATCTTTTGTTTCTTTCAGCCCTGAAGACCTCTGATTGCTCCCTGGGAAGTTATTTGCAACGTGGAAGGAAGGCCTTGGAGGGATGAAGGGGAAATAGACGGACGGTGTTGAAGGCCTGGGTGGACTGGGGCCTCACGGCTGGGGTCTGACTCAACTTGTTTGGGAAGGTGGACATGCGTTCTTGTCCCCTCCATGCAGCCTACGCTGTGGCTTAGGAATCAGAGACCTGGCATCAGGGACTAACCACCCGGCTGTTTGGTGCTTCCAGGGGCATATGACTTTGCCATCAAGAAAGATGATGCAAATTGGATAAAACAAGACACAGATTTTAGATATAAAAATCATGGTATTAACCGGAACATTTGACCTGCGCAGTCGGGGTGTTGACAAGTCCTTTTGCTCGCCAAACCTGCACAGCAAGTACTTTGCTTGAACCTCTGAATTTGCTCTTAACACCTCGCTTTAAATTCTTTCGTGCCTATGGCGTTATGTCGTCCGCAAAAGCATTGAGAATGTGACTGTCTGCATGACTGCCGGCCAAACTGCTCTGATCTAGTTACAGAATAGCCCTTCCGGAAAGCCAAGGTTCACCCTCATTTATTCACCAGAGACATGCAAGTTTTATGGCAGTAGGTGCTGAGGTTCGTGTGACTGTAACAGTTTCCAAATCATGCGTGGCTTTTACTCCTTTCCACGTGGCTTTTACTCCTTTCCACCTCACTGACTTCAAACAAAAATGTGTTATGTTGTGTCTAGAAAAAGAATAAAGCAACACTTACTTCCCCCATCACTTACTTCCCCCATCACCTCCGGCTCTGTCAGAAGTCTGTGACGAGAGCTACTGGCCCTTTCTGAATCAAGGGGAATTTATAAGGTATCTTCTATGTGTGCTGGGACCCCTAACATTTACCCCCCTTACCCTCTGAAGTACATATTATCTTCTCCATGTCGCAGAGGAGGGAATGGAGCCTCGGGGAGCTTACCTACCCTTGCCCAAGGTCACCCACATCATTTGAGTTCTCAAGACAATACCCTTGATCATGACACTATCAGTGAGAAAAGCTACCCTTCCAATTGACAAGGTCCTATGGGGATGTCTAACTTGCTTTATCGAGGTGGGTGATGTTGACCTACAGATCTTTTGCCAAGCATCTTCACATTCCTGTGATTTCGTCACAAGGAAATTGCGACGGTGGAAGGTTTGTATAATATCAAGCATGCAGCAGCTAAATCAGTGTCTTCCAATGTTTCATGGATTTTGCATATTATCAAGTTCTGCCCTCACCTGTGGGCTATCCAGATATTAGTGAAACAGACAGAAGAGAAGTTTGGGGCAGGGACAGACCAGCAAAAAGAAGGTTGCATTGTTATTCTTAACAATAGCTAATATTTTTGTGCTTTACAGTTTAGGCTCTGATGGGATACACACCAGTACCTAAGGTGTCTGGGACATGCCATCGTGTATCTATCCCATTTAACAGATAAAATATTGAGGTTCAGACATATGTGACGTAGGGACACAGGAGCAGTGAGAGCAGATTCCTACACTGAAGGGATGTGTCCCATCTCAGACAGTCAGTCAGGAGAACTAAATGTGGATTTGATTCGTCTCCACTGTGAGTGTTGGTAATTAAAGAAAGTCAGAGAAAAAACAAAACACCACAAAACTCTATTCAAATCTCCGTCCTTCCCAACCCTCCTGAAATGATCAGAGGACTCTCCAAGTCCCTGACACACGGTCTGAGAAACAATGTCCAAGGCAAAGTGCGATTCCTTAGTGTGATATTTGTACAAAAGAATCAGAAAAATACTTAAAATCTTTGCATATATGCATGCAACCCTTGAAACCATGTAGACACTAGCACAACAGACTTTCGAGTTATAATCAAATTATAAAGTAAATGGTTTACTCTCATGTTTGTGACTAAAGCCTACTGGTTAGGTTCATAATTTCAAAATGTATTTTATTAGAAATCAGTTGGAAAAAATGATCACAGGAAGGAGGTATTTGTTCGCCTATATTTTTGCCCAACTCGCTTTCTCCAGATTAAAACAGAAACGCTAAGAAACAACATAGTCATACTCACTAAGACAGCAACGGACATAAGTGGCAAGGCAAGTCTTCTAAAACGAATCATGTCAAAAAAAATAAAAAACAAGAAACAAAAAATGAATTATGTGTACGGTGCTGGTTGGTGATGTTTTGGAAGAGAAGAGGTGTCACAGGAACCCAGATGTTGGTAGTTATCCATGTCCCTCTGCTGGGAAACCCACTGGCTTTGGTGTCATGGATAAAACCCTAAAGACCCTGGCCTGGTACTCGAGCACAGGGTGGCCTGAGGTTTTACAAAATTACCTTCGCAGACTCCACTGCTGCTCCTTCTCCAGCCATAGCAGCAGGCCACTTGGGTTCCATAGTGACAGACTCCGGGCTGGAGTGCTGGTGCCAACAACCCATGATCGCTTGGACTGTGGATAAAGAGCCACATGTCAGAACTGAGAAAACAGAGAGGGTAACAGACAAAAAAAATCGGGTTATAGAATCGGGTTAAAAGAATCGGGTTATAGAATCTATACAATAAACACACATGAAAGTGGCCATAACTTTATGTTTCTGAACCTCGTAGAGCATCAGTTTTGAAGTGTGCTCTGTACAGACACTGTGGCCATTCCAGGTCTGTGTCTGTTCCTGTGCTGAGTGTGGTAATGTGACTCCCTAGCCCTGTGGCTTTGTCCCCGATAAGAGCATTGCACTTTCACCCCAGTGGCCACCTGGGAACCAGTGAACTATAGACAGGTAAGAGCTGGAAAAAGTCTAGACATCCTTCGGTGAAGCCCTCCCATGCTACAGATGAGGAAGCTCCAGTCCAATGAAGAGGAGCCCGCCCCTTCCCCCGCAGAGCTGGTGACAAGGACTCCAGCCCAGGGCACCTTCTCATTCCTCACTGCCTCCTAGAATCACAATTTGCTGAACTCTCTAACTGTGGAGCCGGAGTCGGCAAACTTTTTTCGTAAAGAGCCAGGTGGTAAATATTTTATGCTTTGTAGGCTATACAGTCTCGGTCCATTTGCAGAAGTAGCCGTAGGCAACAGTAGCAGACGGCCATGGCTGTGTTCAAGAAAACTTTTTATAGAGACCGAAATTTGAACTGAATATACTTTTCATGCATCACGTGATGCTATTCTTCTTTGGATTCAGTTTAAACGATTTAAAAAGGTAGAAAGCATTCTTAGCTCACGAGCCCCGTGAAAACACAGGCCCACTCAGCCTTGGCCTGTGGACTGTTTGTAGCTTGCTCACCCCAATGTTGCTCCAGCCCTGCCACCAAGTGCCCCTGACTATGCTGGGCCATGGGTGAAGCTTGCGACATGTTTACCAACTTACTGGCCAAGTATGGAACACAGCTGCTACCAGACTCTGGAGGAAAAGACTTGAGTTGTATATTTTATGGAGGGCTAGGGTTGTGTCCACATGCATATTAAATACACTGTTAAATGTTTCCTGGGCTTTTTGACAGACAAGGAATGCACATTTGACCACGTGCTTCCTGCTGCCACACTGAAGTTTGTGCAAGTTAATAACATCTTAGTGAAGGTCGGGAGGTTAAACAGCCTTGCAGTTTTCCCTCGTGGTCTTGGTTATTCAGTTATGAACATCAAAGACATGGTCCGTGACATTTCATTAACCGAGAACAACGTAAGGATGATTTTATTTGCTTTTTCTTGAAGGGGCTATTCTTTCATCCTCTAAGGAAATTAATTTGGGGGATTTATAAGTTATTCATTCAACCTCTGATTGGATTTTTGAATCTCTACAACCACTACATCAGGGGTCTCTAATTCCCTGGCCATACAGCAGGAGGTGGGCAGCACGCAAGAGAGCGAAGCTTCATCTGTATTTGCAGCCACTCTCCAGCGCTAGCATCACCGCCTCAGTCCCATCTCAGATCATCAGAGATTAGATTCTCATAGGCACACCGGTCCCCATGCCAAAAAGAATGTGGTCCATTGCTCTACATGACTGACATTTTCACCGGGTAAATCTTTATTGTTAGAGGCTTTCCTGTGCATTGTAGAATACTTAGCAGCATCTCTGGGCTGTACCTACAGACATCAGTAGCATCCACCCTTCCAGTTGTATCAGCCAAAAATGTCTTTAGACATTGCCAAATGTTCCCTGGGGGGCAAAACTGTCCCTTGTTATGTACCACTGTATTACAGTGAAACATCAATCAAGTGCTTGCTATATATTCCATACGGTGATGAAAATGACACGATCTTTGCTCTCTTAAGTTCAGAGTCTACTGTCAACAGATACATTACAGCATAGAGCAGCATGGTGAGTAGCATCACGATGGTCTCGGAAAGAGTTGTGACTGAGAAATGATAGAGCCATCTGTCATAATCTAATGTGGACCTTACTAACAATTCTATGCGAAATATCATGTTTTTGAGCCAGTCTGCACGTAACTAACAATGCCCCAACAAGAAACCACGGATACCGAACATGAAGTACGTTGAGTAAATAAATGCAAGTCCAAACACAACGATATACTCAAGAATCATTCCTTAGCCTTTTAAACATTGAGATATCATTCACATAACAAAAAATGTACCTTTTAAAAACGTGCACTTGTGTGGATTTCAGTATAGTCACCCTGTTATGCAACCATCATCACTATCTGATTCCAGAACATTTCCATCACTCCAAAGAGAAGCCTCATATGTGGTAGTGGTTAGTCCGCTTCTCCTCTCCCTCCATCCTCTGGCTACTGCGAATCTACTTTTTGTGTCTGCGTTTGCTTATTCGACATTTCGCAGAGGTGTAATTTTACACCGTGAGGTCCTTTTGTGTCTGGCTTTTTTCATTGAGTTTGTTTCTACAGTTGGTGCGCATCATGGCATGTATCACCACTTCCTTTCTATTGCTGAATCATATTCCATTCTGTGGACAGACTACATTTTGTTTATCCATTTCTCAGTTGATGGACATTTGATCGTTTCCACTTTTTCGCTATGATGAATGCAGCTGCTATGAACCACTGTGTAGAAGTTTCTGTGTGGACATATGTTTCTATTTCTCTTGGGGTTATACCTAGGAGTAGAACTGCTGGGTCATATGATAACTATATATTTAACTTTTTGAAGAACTACCAAACTATTTTCCAAGATGGCGACATCATTTTACATTCCAACCAGAAATGTATGAAGGTTCCAATTTCTCTACATTCTTATTGGCACTTGTTATTGTCAATTGTTTAATTACAGCCATTCTAGTGGGTGAGAAGTGGTACCTCGCTGTGGTTCTGATTTGCATTTCCCTATTGGCTAAGGATGTTGAGCATCTTTTCATGGGTTTATTGCCTGTTTGTAGACCTTCTTTGGAGAAAGGTCTATTTAGGTCCTTTGCCTGGTTTTCATGGGGTTATTTGTCTTGCTGTCCTTCAGATTTGAATGCAAAGATTGAAATTAGTAAAAACAGCTATCCCTACACCTTGGTGAAGAAGGTAATGTAACTTTATCTCACGTTGCTAAAATCTCTCCCACCTAGGTCCTCAGCGAGCCTGTTTCCTGAACATACATGCCTGTAATAGACCTCAGTGATGTGCCCACGTGCGTTCCCTATTCCTTTAACAACACAGAGCTGATGTTTGGGGGGCAGAGTGGTGGGAGGAACTAAGTTTGCCTGGGAAAAGCGAATGAATGTATGACAGGGGAGGTGACATATGAGTTGCATTTAAAAAGAAACCATGATAAACAGAAAAGCTGTGGGAGAAATTTTGCCTATGGGACTTTAATTCCACATTTTTATAAGGAATGTGGGAGTCATTTAATTCATTTCAACCTATCAGCAAAACCTTGGAGATGACCTGTCAACTTCTCGACTGCAGGTTTGCAAGCAGTATGCTCACCAACTACAATAAGAAGGATCTTACCTATTTCCTGATGCCAAAAGACCCCAGGTTAATCCTCAGTAGGGCGTTGATATATGGAGCACTGTGCTAGGTACTGGGGATCCAAAGATAAACATGGCAGTCAGAGTCCCTGGTAAGGAGCTTTTAGACAAGAAGGTGAGGGTAAGAGATGCACTAAACATATCCAGTTGGCTATAGAAGCTTAAAGCAAAGAAACATAATCTGTTCAAAGGGATGCAGATGTTCTCTCCAAGGGTGCAAACTTTAAATGAGACTGAAGATGAATAGGGGTCAACCACATAGAATGAAGGTCCAAATATTACAGGCAGAGGTAACAGAATGAGTGCAGGCAAACAAGTAAGAGACAGCATGCTTGTGCTTGGGGAATAATAGATAGAAGACCAGAAGATTGAACAAAGGGAGGGAGAGGCTGCATCATGGAGGGTCTTGTGAGTCAAGTTAGGGCTATGGGACCTTGTATCCTAATCGCAATAGGACAGCAATGAAGGGTTTTAAGAGGGAGATTATTTGAGATTTCCCTTTAGAAAAATATTATCATGACAGAAGTCTGTACAATGGACTGGAAGGAGGCAGAATGAGAGCAGTTGGCTCAGAAGAAAGGTTCTGGTGGCTTGGACTGGAGCAGTAGTAGTGGACAGAGGGAGAAATAAATGGAATCGAGGTAGATCCAAAAGACTTGGTAATGAATTAGTGTCATTCATTCATTCATTCAAGAAGTGTTTATTGAGTATCTGCAATGTATCAGGAACTGGGTTAGTCTGCAAATGTTCAGCAGCAGCCACGAGGGACATAGGATCTCTGCCATCATGGAGATCCTATTCTGGAGAATTGGATGTGGAGTGTGAGAGGGGTGTATCAGCGCGGGGACAGCAGTATTGTATTTCTGGAATGAGGAATGTGGAGGGAGGAACGTGTTCGAGAATGGAGTAAGTGACAGGCTCTCTTTGGGACATGCTGATTTTGAGGGCTCATCAGACAGACAACCAAGGAATGATGTTGAGTAGGAAGTTGGATATTGGGGCGAGAACTCCAGGAAGCAGGACGAGATTTGGGAGGCATTTGCACGTAGTTGGTTACTGAATCTCTGGGAACAGATGCAGTGTATGGAGAGGAAGGCTTAGAGCAGAGTCCCAAGGAAATTAGATGTGAGAAGTGGGTCAAGGAGAAGGAAGGTCCAAAAAAAGAGACCTGGGTGATGCTCAGAAAGGTAAAAGGAACACCAGGTTAGTACGTGTCAGGAGAGCCAAATGCAGAGTGTTTCTCGAAAGACCCGGATCAGCTCTGATGTCAAGGGGCTATATAATATGGTAGTTGGGACAATGGTTTTTGGGATAATGAAATTATTTAATATATGTAAGCATTTAGAACAGTGACTAACATAGAAAACGGTCCCTAATGGATGACTTTCACTAGTACTAGGATTAATATTATTATTAGATGTGTTGAAGGAGCTACAAAGTTGAAAATTGCCATTGACTCATAATCAGTTCACTCCATTACAGTTCGAAATAGGTTTCTGCATTAGTCTGAGTCCTCTGAGAAGCAGAAGCCAAGATGGAATCTTTAAACATGCAAGAATTTTATTAGGGGAAATGCCTGTGAGAGAAAATGAGTAAGGAGCTGGGCGAGGTGGGGAAAGCCGTTGGAAACCCCCATAAGTCTGATTCTGGAGAAGGAGACGGGGGAAGAAGGTTGGAAGCAAGCATCCAAGGCTGCTGTGCAGTTGAAGGACGGTCTGGCCAAGCTGAGGGGGAGTCCAGGAGCCAGTCTACCCTTGGAGAAGAGCAGTATTTCCCACAAAAGGTCCTGCCTTAGAATCCCGGACTTGCTTGGCCAAAAGTAGCCTGTAGGAGGCACTCAAACGTGAAGATGGGTTTCCAAGGCCAGAGTGGTTGGGGCCCTTGGTCAATTCCACCCCTCTCCCAGCTGTTGGCGATCTCATGGCTCCCAGTTTCCATGAGACTTTACTTTTTAACATAAGTAGGGATCAATTTTCACTGTGAGGGGAGACTGTCGTAGAATGTCACGTTAAGGAAAGTGACCTTAGATAGCATCCAGTTCTAACCTAACATTTTACAAAGGAAGAAACTAGGGCCAAGAATGACTGGTGACTTTTCACTGGTGTTAGAAGTCAGAGGGGAACGCACTTCAAAGAACTATTGAAGGAGAAAAGAATTTGCCACTCCAAAGTATGTGTCTTTGGGCTGATTATGGACAGCAGACACAAGAGAACCTCCCAAAACTGGCTCCCCCTCCTCCACCCGCTACATCTTCATCTTTAGCTGGAGACATTTAGCTCGGGCCATTTCGGGGTGTTACTCAGCTTTCCTGGGTCTCTCCCATGTATACAGTGGGGATACATGTTATTAAACTTCTGATTGTTTTTCTCCTGCTCATTTGTCTTTTATTGGGGGTGGAGGCATCTCAGCCAAGAACTTAGAAGACAGAGGGAAAATTATTTTTCCTCCACTACATTTCATCTATCCATCTATCTGTTTGTTCACCCAAAATGTATTAGGCACCTACACATGTCAGGCACGGTACTAGACACTGAGACTCTAGGGGTATTGAGGACAGCCCCTGCTCACAAAGAACTTGTAGTCTATGGCTGAAGATGGGTGAGTAAACAGATAATCATCCTCCAACAAGATGACTCCCGCCAAAGTGGTAAGATCTCAGGAGCCAGGGGAAGATGCTGGAGTTGTTAGGTTGGCGTGGGTGGTGAGGGGTTTTCTCGAGGAAATGGGGCCTGACAGGAATTCTAGTGACTGGTATAACTTACCCAGGTCTGTTTAGTGAGGAAGGTGTTTCAGGCCCCTGCCAACGATGGAGCCACTACTAATTCTGTGAGTTTGTATCTTGTAAACTCGAGCACAGAAAGCTCCCCTCTTTGTAGCAGGGGAGCAGAGAGGATAGTGGGATGGAAAAGGAACAGGGAGATAAGCAGGGGCCTGAAAGAAAAAAACCTGAGTCCACATGAAATATTCTGTCTACCCTGAAAGCTCTGGAGAGTTCAGGAAGGATTTCAAGCAGTTGGAAATATCAAGGGTTTTACAAAACACAAAACAGCTTCCATAGAACTACGGCAAACTTAATAAGCTCAAACAAGATCAGTAAAACCGTTAGATGTGAAATCACCCCAAACTAATGGAAATTTGTTGAAATATGATTTTTCAAAAAGTCTAATTAGAAACTTTGGTGAAAGGGCCCAGGGTCCCCTGCGCAGGTGGCCAAACCCATTTCATGTGTACTGGTCAAAGGCAATTACTTTTGATTATGCAGAATACTGCCTGGGGTTAACTAACAGGAGAAAGTTACCAGACGATGAAATTCATATACTCTTTCCACATTAACACTACTCTCCGGAGACATCCTCTTTCTTGAATTTTATTGCTTTCATATGTTCGCCTGTAGGTGAAAAGGTAAAACTGAGAAGCTGAGGTGTATAAATTTCTCCCAAGTCATCATTTTTGACATGGTCCAAAGCATCATTGCAAAACGCTCCAAAACGTTAATGACTAACACTTGGGCCATGACAAACTTGTTAATAAAGTTTCTTATTCACTGTAAGGAATACCTTCCCCAGTCACGAATCCATCCTCTAGCTCTGTTAGAAGATATCAGACATTTGTTATTAAATCTAGCCTTACTCTCATCTGTTTTAAAAATGAAAATAACAGTTAGGAATCAACTCATGATTAGGAACTATAAATGGATTCTGATGTTTGGGCAAGTACACAAATCAGAAGACACCAGTTCGGCCTCCAGCTGCTCTGTGGATACGGCAACACGTTCTGTGCATATTTTCTAAAGAGGACCAAGCAGCTCGAAACAACACCGAAGGAAAAACTATCCGAGAACAATGTAAGCAACGTGCCTTTCAATGAATGGGGTGCCATCATATGTTCACCCAATTTTGAGAGACAAAGGACACAGTCACAATGGGATTTTATTGGTTTGGTCATCCAATTCCACATCTGGTCATGAACATGGAAAATTAAAGTGGGAAGTCACTAGTGGATAGAATTGCTGATAATTACTTGCTGATTTCTAGACGCCACAGGAAATTGATTTATGACATCAAAAAACCAGTTCCATTCTATGTGTGCCAGTTTTTTTAATGCACATGTACAGCTCTGTAAAAGTATGCATAAAAAGAAAATTGATTATTAAATGTTTCTGTTTAAGTTGAAACAATATTATTGAGGGGAAGAAAAGAATCCAGCACAGGCAAGCATGATACAGACCATAGCAGAGCACATTATCTTATAAAATCTTTTAAAAACTGCTAAAAAAGCTTTAACTTTTAGTTTCTGCATAGTTCTTGCATGATAGTCCATGATAATGTTAGCAAATGACTCAGATTACTTTCCCAGCAGCCTCACCTTCTACCTTTGCTCTAATTCCATGCCCACTTGCCAACTTTCCCATCACTAATGCGATTATTCTTTTACTTTATTATCTGGTTGTGAGTATCCTGGATAAGGGACATAACTATTAGGCACAACTATATGAAACTGGCGTTTTTAGAAAATGGCCAAATAGCCATAATTTCATACGTTGCAATTTAATGAGTGTGGAAGAGAAAGTCAAATGGTCATCAAATCCATATGTGTGTCTCTGGGCACATAGCTATGCTACTGCTTCCCGGTCAGCCTCCAGTTAGGTGGGACAACGTGACTCGTTTTGGCCAACGGAATGTAGGTAGAGTACCTCCATGCCTGCTCATGAAGCCTCCCATGGGATCTTCGGTGTGCTCCTTTTCCATCAACCCATTGAATAAAGGGGACTCTGTGGACCCGGAGGAAGATGGCGCCTCTCAAGATGGACGGAGCCTGGCCACACATGAAGGCATGCAGCAGTCTCTCAAATATGCCTTGGGCTCCAAGGCAGGCAAAGAAACAAACTTTTACTGTGTTTAGCCACTGGGATTTTGAGATGCTCTGATGCAGAAGTTAGCCTACTCTGATCAACACAGTGGTATTTCAAGAACCATTTCCTTTCCTCAAGTCTAGGACACATGATTTTTTCCTTGTATGTGAAGCCATTCACATACAAAAAAAATCTCACAAAGCTATCAATACGAATTGCATTTAATTCCATACTTACTGGAGTATGTCATTTAAATGTGCAAAATACCACCACTGCATTCTGGGATATCAAGGATGCCTAGTTAAGACACAGTATCAATCATCAGAATTTAATAGATGTCTGAGTATAATGAGCTTTTATGTATTTGGCTGGATTGACCCAACCCCATAGAACCTGATAAATTTGGGTCATCAATCAAAAGGAGTTTATGAACCTAGAAAGGGAATTCCTGGTCTTGGAGTGAAACAGTCTGCCACCTTGGGAGGCCAGGCTGCTCACTCTCACTCACTCACTCATATCCCTCTTCTTAAACAATGTCTGGCCCAGGAAGCTTGGTCTGGAGGCAGGAAAGTATTAATGTAGGTGAGCAAGTCTCAATGGAAACCAGTTCCTGAGCTGTGGAGTCTGAGCTTAAATGCTGAATTGCCCAATTTCTTTAATGCATGATACAGCTTGCTGTCTACATTGATCAAATTAATCAGAAGATCACCATCTCCACAGCTGAAGTTAATTTTAAAATATTCCAGGGATTGTGTAAGTAGTGTTGTATTTCTTCACGGGATTCCTTATATTTTGCAAAACATATACTGTGCCAGAATTCTTAGTATGCTTGCTTACGGTCAGGTTCCAGGAAACTCCATGATATTCTCCAAGACAAATTGAGAAGTTAAAACTTCTTTAACTGATATTTAAATCCGTTTAAATGTTGCCAAACAAATGAAGTAATTTCTTTTATTTCTAAACTGGGATAATAAGGTCCAACTATGAGGGTTTTCTTTTGTTTTTGATTTTTGTTTTGTTTTCATCATAGCTCCCAGTATGACAAGTCCATTATAACTAACCAGTTAAGATTAATTCTGGGTTCTCATCCATCTTCTAGATACACAGTCCAAGTCCAACAGGTCTAGGGATACCCCAAAGCATCTCACCTTCCTGGTTGTATAGATTGTCAAGCTCTCAAGTCCCACTGTATCGTGATGTATCTTCAAATTTCCCATGCCAGGAGTGGTAGGCCAAAAGTTAGCAAAACTCAGAACTTTTCATTGCTTCCTCTATTTCTCTCACTTATATTCTAAGCTCAGGATTTATTGGTGGAAATTGGGGATGAGGACTGTGTTAGCTTGTGTTCTCCCTGAAGCAGACCAAGGATTTGAGTGCAAGTGGTTTATTTATGAGGTGAAGGGAACATCAATGGGGGAAGGTAGTCAAAAAAAGCCAGTGTTATCAAGATGGCTACATCTACTTTCCATTCCATTCATTCATTCATAGTGAATGTTTAGAACAATATAAAATGGAGTAAGAGAAATGAACAAAGACTAGATAAAACAGGTCCCTTTTCATGCCATTCTAAACAGAATGGATTTTATTCTTAATCCAATGGAAAGTCAATAAAAGGTTTTAAAGAGGGGGCTGGCATGATCTGATTTAAATTTTAAGAGGAACACTTTGTGATGTGGACCGAGGGGGCAAAAGAAGAAACAAAGGGAGGCCACTGTAGAGGTTCAGGTGAGACACGATGGTGATGTGGTTGGGTGGTGGAGGGATGGGATGGGAGACAGGCTTGAGACATCATCCATAACAGGACTTAGTGTCAGACTGAATATAAGTAGGGAAGAAGAGCAAGTTGTCAGGAATGATGTCGAGATTTTTGGCTTGAACCAGTTTGGATGCTGGGATAGCATGAAATAGTCACAGGGATAGGAACCAGTTTGTTCTGGGACAGGGAGAAGAGGTGAGGCAGTGGGGGAAGTGAGTTCTGGACAGCTGATCAAGAATTCAGTTTTCGATATCTTAAGCTCAGGAAGACATCCTAATGGATAGGTCAAGAATGCAGCAGAGAGAGCCTGGGGCTGGAGATTTGTATTTAAATTTGCCTAATTTACCTACATCTAGATGCACTGAAAGCACTAGGACCGTAAAGGTCATCTGGAGAGGGTAAGGAGGAAAATAGGGTCAGAGACTGTTCCCTGTGGAAGTGGAGGCTAATAAAAGAGGTTGAGAAGGAAGGAGTGACAAGTGTGGGAGAAGGCAAATCGGCATGTGTGGTGTGTTCGTTTTAAAATATGTCCAAAAATCCTTTGATATTTCTTCTTTCACGAGATCAAAAATAAAACCACCTTATGGTCCAGCAATTCCACTTCTGAGTATTTATCCAAAGAAATCCAAAACACTAATTCGAGAATATATATGCACTCCTATATTTATTGCAGCATTATTTATAAGAGCCAAGCTATGGAAGCAACCTAAGTGCCCTTCAATAGATGACTGGACAAAGAAGATGTGGTACATATATACAATGGAATACTACTCGGCCACAAAAAAGAATGAAATCTTACCATTTGCAACAACATAGACAGGCCTGGAAGTTATTATGGTAAGTGAAATAAGTCAGACAGAGGACAGATACCATATGATCTCACTTATATGTGGACTCGAACAAACTGATGCTTGCCAGATGGGAAGGTGGTTGAGGGGCTGGGTGTAAAAAGGTGAAGGGATTAAGGAGTACAAATCTGTAGCTATGAAATAGTCCCAGGGATGTAAAGTACAACATAGGGAATATGATCAATAAAATTGTAATAACTAGGTATGGTGCCAGGTGGGTACTAGCCTTATTGGACGGATCACTTTGTAAGTTACATAAATGTCTAACCACGATGCTGTACATCTGAAACTAATATAATATTGAATGCCAACGTAATAAAAAAAATAAAATAAAAAAAATAATGCTTAATTCTCCTCCCCTTATGTGGGGCTGCAACCTTGTGAAGAACCCTGAGCCTCATATAGCTGAACTGCTCCTGAATTCCTGGCTCACAGAAACTGCGCGAGATAGCAAATATTGTTTTAAGCCACTAATTTGGGGGGTATTTTGTTGAATAGCAATAGATAATTAATACATATGGTGCCCAGAAACGAAGCAAAGAGAATACTTAAAGAGCAAGGTGATGATCTTTCTAAAGATATTTTACTGCTTTGATATTTTGATTTTTAATTTTGTATTTGTTTTCATCAAATCTGAGATGCCATGGATTATAAGCACAATTATTATGTGCATTATGAAAGAAAAAATGCTGCCAATTAAACTATACTATGGCTCGTTATCTCAATGATAATTCTGTGCAATTGTGTGATCATTCTGAACATGAATTGGGCATGGCCAGGTTATCTTTAAAGAACACAAAGCCTGCTATACCCTGCTTTGCTGTCTATGGCTCTGAGAACAAAGTCCAAACTCCTTGGCATATAGGGCTCTTTGTAGCCTCGTTCCAGCCTGTCTTCTTTAACTCTTGGCAGCCACTGGGTTCATGACCACAGATGCTGTATCTTGAGCCAAAGTCTTCCTTCCGCATTCCTTTTGCAGGTATGTATCTACCCAGCCAGCCATTCATTTATTCCTGTGCAATACCTACTACAAATTTAGCACTGGGATGCTTGTCTTCTTCCCTGTTTAATATTAGGTAGACTCGTATTCTGAGGCTCATGTCCTACAGTCTCCTAGAATCCTGTAGCAGGATTAAATCACAGTGGTGCCTTAGTTTTATAATACTTCTTTCCCTTCTGTCTCACTTCTTGGTTTCTCTACTACGACTTCCTGGAGACACATCTTGGTTTCAGAATCTGCTTCTGAGAGGGTGGAAAATCAGGAATTTTCCACTTATTCTACACATGTCTCTTGATTGTGCTGGGCACGAGTCAAACTAAACAGGACCACTGGCGATAATGTGTGAGAAAACACTTTGTAAAAGCATCAGCTTTTATGTATTCAATTTAGAGGGGGAAATACATTTGGAATACAGGCATACCTCAGAGATGTTGTGGATTTGGTTCCAGACCACTGTAATAAAGTGAATACTGTAATAAAGCGAGTCACACAATATTTTTTGGTTTCCCAGTGCGTATAAAAGTTATGTTTACAATATCCTGTAGTCTGTTAAGTGTGTGATAGCATTGTTTTTTTAAAAAACAATGTACATACCTTAATTAAAAAATACTTTATTGCTGAAAAATGCTAGCCATCATCTGAGCCTTTAGTAAGATGAAATCTTTTCTCTAGTGGATGGTCTTGCCTCGATGTCAATGAAAACACAGTATCTGCAAAGCATAATAAAGCGACATACACTAAAATGAGGTATGCCTGTAGTGGAATGTCACTGCTTTTCGAGCAGATGACCAAATTAAATGCAGTTGTTGGGCAATCATCTAACTTCTTCAAGTTTCTCCATCCTATTGTTTGTCAAAACACCTATTTCTTAGGGTCGATGAGATAATTGATTGAAATCACACTGAAAAGTGTTGACACATAGTTGGGTCTCAACAATATTTGTTGAATCTGATTTATGAAGACTAGATGATATACTTATTCTCATTTTAATGTTTCCATAATCTTGGTCTATGCACATAAATTACATGTAAATCAGACTTAAATACCTTCTGAGCCAAAGAAACTATTGAAATAAAGTTGATCAGAAAGGATTTCTATGTTGCGATTGGACATTTCGTGGTCACTAATTTCCTAGAAACACCCCTTCTTTAGTTTGGGGTATATTCCCACAAACCCTGGTTTTAAGAATAAAGAAATAAACAACCTGCCAACCATTTACAATCACGAAGATCATGTTTAAAAAGAAGATCTAGCCTACAAATCTTAAAACAACAGACTCATGGCTCAGGCTTTCTGTGGAAGGCTGAATAATACCCTCCCCCAAAAGGATATCCCTGTCCTAACCCACAGAACCTGCGAATGTCATTTTAGTGACAAAAGGGACTTTGAGATGTGACCAAATTGAGGCTCTTGAAATAGAGAGATCATCCTAAATTATCTTGGTGGGGCTGGTACAAAGAGAAGGGTTCTTCACAGAGGGAAGATGATGGCTAAGAGTCACAAAAAAGCAAGGTGACAATGGAAGTAGCAATTCGAATTATGTGGTCACAAGCCAAGAGGGCTCTGAGAAGATTCGATTCTCTAAAAGGGTGTGGTTTGTAGCAAGCAGGCCTTTCCCCATGCGTCTGGACCCTCTGCACAAATCACTCAGTCCTTCATCTCCCATATTATTTGTACTTGAATTCAATAGAGAAAAACATATATATATATATATAACAGAAATATAAGTAGGGGATTGCCCCAAATTTGGATCTCAAGCATAGCAAAGGTAATTACATTTATTTTATGTGCTCAAGGCAAAAAGCTGCCAGACTTAGGACCTGGGACACTGGAGACGGATTTTCAATCAATAAATGTTCTAAATCGACACTGTCCACTAGAAATATAATAGCTGCATAGGGCATTTAACATTTTCTAGTAGCCACATTTTTAAAAATATGCAATAGGTAAAACAATTTTAGTAATATATTTTATCTAATATCCACAATGTTATCATTATAACAGGTAATCGATGGAAAATGATTAGTGAGATATTTTACATTTTTTTCCCCATACAAAGTCTTCAAAATCTGTTGTGTATTTTACATGGACAGCACATCTCAACTCAGACTGGCCACATTTCAGCTACTCACTCAATAGCCACATGGGGCTCGTGACTACCGACCATAGTTACTGTATTAGACAAAGTAGGTCTAGAATATCTAAATCATTTCAATACCCAAAGGGCATAAAAGGTCTAGGATTCAAGCTAAATTCTGATGCTTAAGATCACAGAAACGCATGCTGCTAATGATTTATTCATCTGATGAGTGTTAATCGCCTCCTATGTGCTAAGCACCATTTAAGAGGCATATAATTTTCTAGGTTACTAGAATTATGGTGCAGTGTTTTGATTTAAAAAAAATAACTGGCACTTATTTAAAAATCTCTATAGCAATGACCATTTTTGCTATAAGTTGTGAAACCTCAGGAAATAACCAGAAGACGTACTTTTCTGCAGTGAATGCCTTGTCTTTTCTGTTCATGTAACGTCCGGAACTCTGAGTCTGGAGTTGATTAAACACGGTTCCCAGCAGTTCCTAAAGAGCTGACCACTTGACATTTCTACGCATGTTGAGCAGATAATAAACACACCCGCTTGGGAACTTGATACCGTGTAAAGAAACCACGTTTCACATCTTGAAAACTGCAGCATCTTGACACGGATTCTCCATTTTAATATTCTTTCATTTATTTGGGGGCTTTTGGGCTTTTCATTTAATTTGGTGGCACTTTGAAAGTGATGCTCCTTGGAGGTCGGCTTGCCGGCTGATAAAGAACTAGTAATCGCCTCTCCAAACAGCGCTTGGTCATTCATAAGTGGGCCTTCCAGCGACAGAAGCTCCTGCATTCCTGGACAACGTGATTACAAGCAAATGACATCTGCTCACATTTTGATCACGAAAAGGAAATTAAAACTCGTGACCATACAGTCTAAGAATCTGGTTTGAGGTTTGTTAGCTTTGAACTTCAAAATCCCTTAATGCTGGGGTGGACTCTGATGAAAAGTCATTTTCTATAAGTCAAACAAAGATAGTCAGGCTCACCTTTAAGAAGCCTGTACCAAAGCAAGGCTCTCGGCCAGTTTTCCTTAGGAACTGTCCACTAAAAATCTCTGTAGGATAGTGCTTCTCACTCAGCTACACGTGATTCTGTCCCCCACCACTCCAGGGGACCTTGGGCAACATCGGAGGACATTTTTTGGTTGTCATAATTTAGGAAAGTTACTACTGGCTTCTAGTGGGCACAGGCCACAGATACTGCTGCTAAAATTCCGACAATGCACAGCACAGCTCCTCCCACCAAACGGTGGTCCAGCTCAGCCCAGCGCAAAAGGTCAATAGCGCTGCAGAGGAGAAGCCTGTGCTAGTACACAGCTCAGAAAGAAAGACATCACAGTTAGGGGACCAGGAAACCTTTTCCAGGGAGAGATTCGCCAAAGGCTGGACTAATGATTGGTGAAGAGAAGGGACTGAGAGCCAGATTGTCTAGGTTTGAATGCTGGAGTCATCACTTACTGGCTGTGCTTCCTTGGGCAAGTTATTCCCCCTCTCTGTGCCTTATTTTTCTCCTCTGCAACAGGGTGATAATAATAATAGTACCTTCCACTCAGAGCAGTTATGGGCTTTAAAGGAGTCAATATAGCCTTATACTATTTAGAACAGGGCCAGGCTCACAGCGAGCACTGTAAGTGTGTATTGACTAAGTGGCTTTGCTGATCTTTGCAAAAATTAAGTTTCAGGGCTTAGAAAAGCTCCTGGGCAGTGAAGAAATAGTGCAGGTTCCGAATCGCCTTAGCAAGAAGAATGAGTCCATTTCATCTGACAACAATGTCTTTTCTTTTCAGTTCATCAACTCTAATCAGAAAGCCATTGAATAGAGGAACCCCATTCACAGTGGGCTCAGGCCACCAACAGTAGTAAATCCTTAGTTTGTGTGTTTCCAGTTTCTTTCCCTCCGTCCCCAGAAAAACTAGTTACTGACATTCAGTTGGCGCCCTTTGGATAGAGTGGAAAACACAAAACCGCACAGGCACAGAACCCACCCCGGCCACAGACAGACCCTCGCACATCTGGCCCCATAGTAGGTATCTGCAGATCACCAAGCCAGATGCACTGCGGAGCTGAGTGCGGGGCCTCCCTTCTCCTGGACCCCACCGGCCACAGGCAGGAGGGGCGCCGGGGCTGCAAAGGGAACTGATGGAAAGCTCGTGGGTGCTCCAGACTTGGCATTCTTGTAAAGTCCCATCTCAGCGCGCACACACATCTCAGCGCGCACACACAGATGCCCAGGCGCATGGGGGATAAAGGAAGGGGCCCCGTGGAGGAAGCTCAGGTCGGAGGAGGGGGGCGATCTCCAGCCAGACACTCACCTGGCCGCGTTTCCTGATCCACCTGCCACGCAGGGGAGCAGCAGCAGGAGTGCAAGCGCCCAGGACCGCGGCATCTTCGCACGCGGCCTCGCTTTGCCGCTGGGGCCTCCCGCTTCTCCTCCTGTCCCCCAGGAGGGCGCAGGACCCTGGGCGCAGCGGGTGCCGCCTCCGCTCCTCCCAGGTGTGTTCCCGGGCAGATGGGAAGCCGGCCCTGCAGCAGGGGTGCTTGCAGCCTCAGGAGAGGTAGGGGCGCCCCGGCGAGGAGCTGCGGCTCCTCTGCGGGTGAAGCGCGCCCGGTGCGCGCGAGGGCGGGGCGGGCCGTGCACATCTGGCCGGGACCCGCCTCCAGCACCACGCGCATCCTCGGCGCTGTTCACCCAGGAACTTCCCCCGACTCAGTTCCCTTCGCTGTCGTCGGTCACCGTGTATCCCAGCGTCTGTTACAGACATGGGGCAGGTTTCCGTGATCCCTGCGCTCGAGGATTTAAGAAGTTAGTTGAGAATCAAAGCAAGCACTAAGGATGCTGGTTCCGAATGCCACTTCCATTGCTGTTTAGGTTTTGTCCTCCACACTTTACAGGCGTCTTCTCCCTGAATACCCACATCCCTTTTCTCATCTTCTTAACCCTTTGTGGCTTCACATATCAAATGCGGCTCATGAATAAGGTAATAAGATGATCTCTTCAAGGTTGTTACCAAAACCCTTTGAACTGTTCATACCATAACTGGTTTTAGTTACTGAAAATATTAAAATTCAAGGAAAGGAATATAAAATACCCACTGTACACCTGCAAACATCTTAAAGCAAACGGAATGTCACATTTGTCTTGGTGAGGGTTTCCCCCCCCCCATGCAGACCCCAGGGCAAACATTCTAGTGGCCATGGTTTGTTCTGGAAGGTAGGGGGCCGGGGGAGTAAGCCTGGGGAAGAAAGGCAAATGACAGCAGCTGTGTATCTAGTAATGGCTGGGGTTAAGCCCAGCGTCTTGCTGCTGGGTATCCCCCAGGCTCATGCAGGGAGGAGGCAAGAGAATTAAAAATGTTAATCAAGCCACATTGAGACTGCAACATGCTGAAAGGCTGGGAACTGCGGGGCAGGGCCTTCACTCTACATTGTCACCTTTTCATGCTTCATGCTCTCCCCCCTCCTCACTGTATGTCCATGTCAAAGGAAATGGTAACAGTCTTTTAAACTGTAACTCACAGGAACTAAAGCATGACATATAAACTGAATTCTCCAAACACTCAGCGCCCCCACTCACTGCCTTCCCACGTCTCCCTTGGTCCCTGTCACTCTCTGCCTCTGAGAGGAGACCACACTGCCTGTGCAGTGTCACCCCTGTTCTAGTAAACTTTCCTTTTGACTTTAACTTAGATATCTTCTATACTCTCTGCCAGAAGACCCTCTTCTTTCGATGTGGGGCTTGGTCTCCCCCTCACTCAGGGAAATTTGCCCAGTCTTGCATCAGAGCCAGCCTAGAACATGCGTCTCCAAATGATCTCACCCCAAAGACCTGAGGTTTTGAGGCATCATCTCCGTTCTGTCATTATCTGCAGGCTTCTATCAGGCTACTGATTCTAGGACTTCCGCCTGCTGAGCTGCGGGCAGAGAAAATCTCACAGATGCTGACTGTGGCCGTGCTACTGGCACGGTGGGGCCTGGGAGGAGATGGGCAGGGGACCACACTGGCTGCTGCCTAATGCGTAGCAATTGAATTGAATTGAAAAATATGATTTTGTCTGTGTCACTTCTTCCTAAACATTCAGAACATTACAGCTGGAAACTTCCAGAGGAGGTGACACTCTCCTTGGCCAACACACCTATTATTTCCTGGGGGACAAAGGTGCCATCAGGTAGTGTGAGGAACAGAGAAGGAACCAGAAATGATGTGTTGCCAGGTTGAAAACAAATTGCCACGTAGAGGCGGGTGTTTTTAATAACCACGCCAGCATTGCTGACTTTGAAGAGAACTGCTCCCGAGGGCCCCCTACTCCATTCTACAAAGGAAAAGCAATGTTTGATCAGAATCTCATAAAATCATCCACATCTTTTACAAGACTCATTGTTTTTTTTCAATCTATTTCCACTTAGCCCCCTGCGCAGAACAGGTGTGATAGAATATTTTGTATTTTCTGAATATATACATCGAACACATAGAAAACTTTTAATACTTATGATGTGCCTGGTGCTGAGATCCAAAACATATTAAAATATCAGTGCCGGAAGTAAAGCACTGATAGATGAAAGAGCTGGGTGGAAGAGTATCTAGGCCAGAGTTTTCAATTTCAATACAAATTATGGGGGACGAGTGGAGTGTCTTGTTAAAAATGTGGATTCTGATTGTGTAGCTCTGGAATGGGGATTGAGTCTTGATTACTAAAAAGACCCCAAGTGATGTCCATGCTGCTTGTCTGGGAAGCACGTAGGGTAGCAAGGGTCTAGAGATCACCTGAACCAGGAATCGTCAAGTTCAGCTGCACCTGGGAGTCATCTAGGAAGCTGTGAAACTACTGATGCCTGGGCCCCACCTTAAGAAATTTTAATATCAGGACTACGGCTTGGGCGTGGGGACATTTTAAAACTCCTCGGGTGGTTCTAATGGAGAACCAAGACTGAGAACCATTGACCAGGACCGACTGACATTTTACAGATGGAAAAACTCAGCTCCGGTGTGTGAATGACCTCACCCAAGTTCATGCCCAGGATGACTTTGTGTCTCTGTTTCATCACATGGTCCTCTCCCTTGAACTGCATGACGTTGTTTTGATCACCATTCCTATTGGAGAAGAAAATGGCACCTCTACTTAATCTTTTACCTTTATTGTAACCCAGGAGCATGTTCTAGAAATTGATGCATTTTTTCTCAGTCTCTTTGTTTCTTTCCATTCCTTCTCATTCCATGAAAGGAGTCAAAGAAGCGTAAGACTCTCAATGCAGACACTGCTCAATTCTGTATGGAGGGTGGATCTTGAGATAGAAACTGTTTCTCTTCATTCTGTGCTTGTCAAGGACCCTGTTCTTGGAACTCAATGGTAGAAGCAAAATCCCAACTACGTTCAGTCTTCCTTCCCTTCCTTACTCTCCTCCCTCATCCCCTCTCCCTTCATTCTTGTTCAAACATTTATCTAGAACCTGCAGAGAGCCAGGCCCTGTGGTAGGCAGTGGGAATGCGCCCTCCACACAGTTCCTAGTAGTTTTGTTCTTCCTGGTGACCTGGGCCAGACAACTAACACACGGTTCTTCGAATGCCTGGTCTTATGTAACAGAATGAGTCTCACTTCTTGGGGAGAATCGCTAAGATGAGACTAAAAGAGAAAAAAACAACACCTTGATTCATTTTCCCTTCAAATTTTGCCAGCCCTTCGAATTCTCTACTTGCTCGTTGAGGAAGAAAAAGCAATTGGTATTTGTTACTACATGCTAGAGAGTAATTATTTACTCTTGACAACATTTATAACATAGGTATTATTACACCATTTTACAGACGAGAAATGTCAGGTTTAGAGCAGTTACACATCTCATCTAACATCCCCTATCGACATAATAGGAAGAACATGGATTTTGAAGTCAGATCTCCCTGGAGATTAATTTTGCCACCAGATGTCATTCTTCATAAGGCAGATTCATAACTTGGTAGTGGTGGTGGGGTGGGGTCAGTTCACCACCAGAAACAGTGAATAACATTTTCTATGTAAGGAAGTATGTTCTGCTAAGAAATGACATGGCTTTCATCTGATTTTTCAGGCAGTCTATGGCTTTCTTTAAATGTAATGACTATATCGAAAAACCCTCTAGCTGTGAATTAAATCTCATCGTCTGAATGTTATCTCCCTTGACTTTTGCCAGATTCATAAGTTCCCAACTTAAGGCACTCAATCATCACGGATTTTCTTTTTGTCTCTGTTAGGAATAGGTATGACTTGAGTCCATCCTGTATACTTCCTTCCGGTTCCATGTGTAAATATCCTTTGCTATTTTCCCGTTCACAATTGACTGTAATAATAACTTGACATACCCCTGCAAGGCTTGTCTATTTCTTTTTTTCTACATAAAGCCTGCGTAATGATTTGTGAGAACTGAACCCAGGCAACTCAGTTTAAATGCGCCTTAAAAATAAAGACTCTTACACAAAGTCGCTCCAACTTAATTTGGGAAAGTTTCGTTGAGAATGATTCTGTGGACTGTAAAATTGGAACTACATCTGTGATCCTTTTTATTAAAGAATAAAAATAGCAAAATTGTTAAAACAAAATTCATTTTTCTTTTTTTTTAACGTATATACCTCCCTCTCTATTTTCAGAAAGTTCTCTTATATGATTTACAGTCTTACTCATTCCTTTAACAAACAATTATTGTACTCATGCCAATCATGTGATGGACAGTGTGTTTAACTTGGATATGCAGATGAAAAAGACATAATCCCCCACCCTGGGAAACAGAAAGGTAAATATCTCATCAGAATTAGTGGCAGAAGTGTCAACAGAAGTACTTCAGGGTGCCATGGAAACAAGGAAGGGAGAAGATAAATTCTTTGTGTTCTATATGTATAAATGTTTGACCCTGTTTTATACTCTACTTTCATGAATCATTTTATAAAATAATTTTTAGATGGCAAGATTTTTCAAAAATAGTAAACCTTGCAAATTGTATTGGGTCAAATGACAATGTGCCCCAAACCATGTTGTCCACTGTTCTGCTACTCTTGAGTGAGGCAGCATTGTTTGGTAAAAAGAACCCAAGACTAGAAATGAGGAGAATCAGGATTTAGTTCGGGGTTCTGCCAAGGGTTCTACCACTTTCTATGTCTATATTGTGCTTGCAAAGGATTCTGGATCCTTAAGTATCTTTTCCCCAAGTTTGTGATTCTAATTTTTTCTTTGTCAGGAAGGTGAGCACAAAAATCAACTATGACCCAAAAGATTGTATTTGAATTTACAAAGTTGAGTTAATTTCAGCAAATAAGGAATCTTGATCCAATGAATAAAAGGATAAATGAATGAGTGAACTTTTTTTTCCATTGTGGCTAAGATTCATCTTGCTTGGCTTCTGGCTCTGATTCTACCTACATGGTGAGACCTTTTACACATATATATGAATTTCTTGAGTGACTACTTGATGCCAGACACCATGCCTGGGGCTGGTGATAGAAATTTCAAGATGTCTAGCATTAACTAACACTAGTGTCCCCAAACATTATGACTACCTAAAGATTCACCACACATTTCCAGAACACTCTCATAGGTGGTACTGTCCTGTTGAAAAGAGAGCCTTATCCTATGGGCTATGGAATCAACTGAGTGACCCTAAACAGGGCAGTGCCATGATACACAATCATATGTGTGTTGGACAGCACCGAGACTTCTGAATAGAGAATGGATTGAAGGCCAGAATCAGAGGCTCAGGAGGCTACTGTGACAGTCCAGGCAACAGACGACATGGATCTGCACTACACTAAGGTAGCTACAGCGATGATAGAGAGGAAGAGAACAGAGATAGTAAAGGAAGAGTAGAGAACATAATTAAGAGCTTGGATGTTAGAGCCAAACAGTCTTGTGATCTTGGACCACAAAACTGTGGGCAAGTTGTTTAGCCTGATCCTCCTTATCTTTAAAATAGGAGGCAATAATATCTACCTCACAGACACATTTCTTACCATTGAAATAAAATCTCCATGAAAGTGGAGACTGTCTCTTTGCCCACCCTGTATCTCTAAGGCTTGGCACAGTGGCTGATGTATATAGTAAGTACTTGATTAATGAATGAATGGATGGATGAGTGAATGCCTATTTACTGAAGGAATGAGACGAAAATGAAAATCATGTAGCAAAACATGGCCATTATTGTTATATACACTCTTACTCAAATTTCTGTACTTCTCAAGACTTCTACCTTCCTAAGTGTTTTGTAACCCTGGGCCAACGGTCTGTAAGGTCCTCCAGCCCTTGCGCTCTTATTCTCCAGGCCTCTGTCTCTCAGGTGGCATTTCCATCCACACGTGCTTTACTGGCTAGTATCCGGCTTGCAAATAAGATGTGGCAGAGACCAGCTAAATGAACGCTAAAGTTTTTTTCTTCTTAGTCTAGAGCTAAACTCTATGTCGTAGACTCCAAGCATTTAGCTGGGATCTGGACCAATGGAATGAGCCAGAACTGAAGAACACTGTTTCCAGGCCTGGTCCCCTAACACCCCATTGGACCCTCACTCGGGCTCTTCTTTCATATGTTACCTGGATGAACAGGATGCTGGGGGACTCTGAGGAGAACTTCAAAGGTAATAGAGCTACAAACAAGACGGAAGAAGCTGGGATCTCCATATCATTGCTTGGAGAAAAGCTGCAGGAATTCCTTGGACTGCTATAGAAATGAGAAAGGGGCTTTCATTGTGTTAAGCCAGTGAAGTTATGGGGTTGTTCGTTATTATGTTTAAGCTACACTATTACAGAAGCAAACCTACCTTTGGTTATCTTAAGCAGAAAAGAAAGATGGAAGAGATATTGGGTACCTAACAGAAACTACAGGAAGGCGGAAGTGCCAGCATGGAAAAGAGAAACCAAGGAAGTGCAGGAAGCAAGAAACACCCCAAAGTAAGCCACAGGAGAGACTAGTCAATTGTTGCTGTGGCTGCTGCTGCATCCTGCATCTCTCCCCTGGAGCCACGGGGAGGGACATAATTTCTAAACTGTTCCAATTGTTCCAGTTTCAAGTCCTGCTATGAAGGTGCCTCGAACCTGCCAAGCTTAGGAAGGAGGAGTCCATGCTCTAGCTGCCAGGTGTCATGGAGACCAAAGTTTGGCCATTTGGTTTGCCTAGACCCAGTCTCTCAGCCTCAGCATTACTGACACTTGGGGCCAGACAATTCTTTGTGGTGGGGGCCGTCCTGTGCATTGTCGGATGTTTAGCAGCATCCCTGGCCTCTCCTCATTAGATGCCAGTAGTATTTGTCCCTCCAGTTGTGACACCAAAAAAGTCTTCAGATTGCCAAGTCCCCTGAATGGATAGGGCAAAATGGCTCCCAGCTGAAAACCACTGCCACAAAAGAAAGGCCCCAATCAAGCTGCACATGTGGAAAGTTCCCAGCCAGAGAAGGCAGCAGGACCTCTCCCTATGGCATCATCAGAACTCACTAAATTGGCCTTATACTGGCACTGTCAGTGCGTGCCCACTCTCCCTTAGTGTTTCCACGTCCACGCAAGCCAGCCCCAACTTCGGCTGCTCACAGGATGACCTCTTTAGCTGTGGGAGCCTGTAGGGCAGATCAGAAGTGCCCAGGAACTAACTCCCACCTTAGAGCAGCCAATGGGTGACAAGAGCTGGTAAACAAGTGGCCTCCTCCTGCCTGGATAACATAGTGGGGTAGCAGTGGCTTTTGGGTTCTCCTGGGATTAAACCCGAGTCGCCCACCCACAGTGGGAACTCGCTTAATACACACTCATTTTATGGCTTCCTTTCCTTCTGTGTCTCACCTACTGTCCTGATAAACATTGTTTCCTAGAATCACTTGCAAATAAATGATTTTCATTCCTATTTATGTCTCAGGGGCTACCTCTGAGAGGCAGGAGCTTCCTTAGGGAAGGGGGTGGGATATGGCTCCCCAAGCTCTATCTCTTAGGAATTCCCTGGACCTTACAGCCTCTTGTCTGATATGGATTGCCTCTTTCTTCTTTGCTTTTATTATGGGTATATACATCTTTTGGTATTACTTGGTTACTGCTTTCAAATACTTTCCTTATATCATCGGCAGCCCAAGCATCCCAACCCTCTTTAAGTACAGAACTATGTCTCTGCCACTCCTTAACACACATTTTGGGGTTCGTGGCCATCTTATAATCCCCTCCCCCATTTTTAAAACTAGTTCTTACAGTTCTACTAGAGTGGTGAGCTCAGGTAGTAAAGTTTGTACCCTGTGCCTCACCTGTCCTTGGTCATATCTTTTTGGACCAGGGTGGTCATATGAGCCATGTTGTTCCTCTCCAGGAAGGTGGCATGGGGACACTTAGGTCTATAGTCAGTCAGTGGTGGGGGTGGAGAGTTGTGGTGGGACATGTCAAAGGCAACTCCAAGCCAAAGTTAGGCCAGGGAGCTGATAGGGGAGCAGGGCTAAGGAGTAAGGAGGGAGCAAATGCCCCCAGATATATCTATATCCGAAATGATACCGATATCTATATTCAAATATCTTTCTGTATCTCTCTATATACACAAAGATATCTATATATCTATATATCACTCTATCTCTGTCACTGGATCCATAATTATATCTCTGTAACTACATCCACATCTATCTATATGTATACATCTCTATATATCTATAGCTATCACTATATATCTGTATATATAAAAATCATATTTATATTTCTATAACTCTCTGTCACTATGTCTGTAATTATGTCTATAACTATATATCATATTTATATCTATAATTCTATGTCACTACATGTATATTTCTATAGCTATATCTATAGTTAGCTATATCCCTATATCTCTATCACTATATTTATTGTATCTCTATTTTTAATAACTATAACAAATCTATAAATATCTCTATTTCTCTATCACTATATCTATATCCATAACTATTATTCTCTATCTCAACTTAGTTTCATGATTCTTCTGTCCCTTTAAGGCCTGCATGTACTGGCTGTCCTCCATCTCCATGAGCATGCCTGGATCCATCTAATATACTTACTTTGAACTTGAGCTAGTTTGAACGAATTTGTTTCTTATATCCAGAAGAATCCTAACTAACACTCTCTATTCCATCTCCTACCTTTTTGTAGTCTGGCCAGCCTACACCGACAATTTCAAGCAAGGAAAAGAAGAGGTTCAATTTTATCAAACACAGAACCTTAAGATGGAAGACACGCTTGTGATCCTGTAGTCCAAGCCTTCTATTTTACAGACAAGAAAGCAGGTGCAGAGAGGCCCCAGCTCCAGCCTGGAGTCAGCCAGCTTTAAGATTTTAGAGGTATTAAGATATAAAAATGAGGATACAGTGAGGGTGCCTGATCAGTGTTCTTCCCGCGATCCAGGTTATGTTCATCAGGAAAGAAATATACTGAAGCATCAAAAGACACAGTGTCATCAGTTGAACTTTTAAAATAGATTGCAGCAGATAGTATCAGGGTCTCACCAATATCTTCTCAGTATTTTCCACTACAGCATCCTCCCTCCCCATATCCACAAGGGATATGGTCCAAGACCCCCAGTAGACACCTGAAATGATGGATAGTATCAAGCCCTATATATACTGTATTTTTTCTTATGTATACACACCTGGGATAAAGTTTACTTTATAAATTAGGTACAGTAAGAGATGAACTGCAATAACTAAGAAAATCAATTATAACAGTATAGTGTAATAAAAGTTATGTGATATGGTCTCTTTCAAAATCTTATTGTGCTACACACACCTTTACACTTAATTGAAGCACTTTTTGGCCTCTCTTTGACACATGTGCATTGCCAGCATCACTATTTCTGCACTTTAGGGCCATTATTAAGTAAAATAGGGTGATTTGAACAGTGGCATTGTGATACAATGACAGTTGATCTGATGACTGAGGTGGCTACTCAGTGACTAACAGGTGGGGAGCATATAGACCCTGGAGATGCTGTACAAAGGGATGAGTCACGTCCCAGGAGAGACAGAGAGGGCAGTGCAAGATTTCATCACACTCTTCAGGATGGCACACAATTTAAAACTAATGAATTGTTTATTTCTGGAATTTTCCATTTAGTATTTTCAGACCATGGTTCACCACAGGTAATTGAAACCATGGAAAGCAAAACTGTGGATAAGGGGGGACTACTATAATTGCCAAAGCCTGCTGCCTTCGAATACTTGCAACTCTTTGTCTGGGGGATATTTAGCAGCCCCAAACCCATGGTGGACAAGGATTTGTTGGCTCACCATCCCAGCCACCTTGTCCTTTGGGAGAACTCAGGCGTGTTGTACACAGCCTCCCAGGGTTCCCCAGGGGGACCGAGCTCCACATGTTCAGACTGGAAATGGCTGGATGACTTGTTTTTGGCTTCATTCTCCTCCCCACCTCACTTGCCTTTTTCTTTGCCAATATCTTCTAGGCTCGCCTTTCAAATAAGCCACTGGCATTCCCCTCCTTGCCTCTGGAGAACCCCAAATAAGACACCTACATACTGTAGTAGGAACGATTTCCATCTGAACTTCGAATTCCATCTCATAGCAGATTTGGAAAGGAAGGGGATTGCACGTGAGGGCTCTGAGGTTCCCCGTGGCCAGTTTGAGAACAGTGGGGTACTCGGCTCTCCTTGAGATGGTTAAGTGGCTGTTTCAGCATGATATACCCATTTATGCCAGTCTGACTATAACCAAGGGGATAAAGTCTATAAACTGAATCCTGAACTCATTGCTTGACCCCAGAGCTTTCATTTTACTGAACTAGTCAACATGTGGTATTTTCTATATAGTGGGAAATTTCTATGATGTGAAAGTGAAGAAAACACATCTTTTAAATTTTGTTCTCAGTACAACAAGGTATACTGAAAATTCCCTAAATGACAGATTTATTGTGTATATAAGTTCTAGTATTTCCTTTTGTCAAACTCTTGGTATTGCTCACATGCTAGGAATAAGAATTCATGTAAGTGGAAGCTTATGATAAAAACACAATATGATAATAATTACATATTTCCTAGATAGCTATCTTTGCTAAACAGAAAAAGAATACGTAATAATACTTTGTTGATGCTAAATAATCTTTACATTATGAAAATAAGATGCTCCATGTTTGCTACTGGGCTCCATTAAAATAATTACTAAAACATTTTAGATGATTGCATGTGTTTAAGAATTAACAATACAACATAGGTCTGCTGGAAATATTTGACTGTACATGAAGTTTATTGTTAAAAAGTTGATTTTCTTTGCTCTTTCATTCAACAAAGGTTTACCTAGTACCTATCTGTGGGACAGAGAATAGAACGAGAGAAAATTACTCTAAGAGAGCTTCCTTATAATGAGAAAAAACAGACAATAGACAAGGAGATAAATATACAAATAATATAAGTTATGCTTTTAGTTATAAGAATATTTTCTAATAAGTTAAACATCCTGTTATATACATAGGCCCTGTTCTTAATTTGGCTTTAGAATCACAGAAAAAGTTGGAGATTTTAGTGAAGTCACTGGTCCGTGTTTGGTTACACATCATTTAGTCAAACCACATCTGTTCTCTAAAAATATCTTTCAAAGCAATAATTTAAAAAAAGATATTTTTTTAAATAGCAAAACATTCTTTTGGATAAATGGGGAGGGGTATCAATTATAGCATGTGTGCCTTGCAAATGTGACATCGAAGCTCATGCAAAACAGCTGTACAAAGCTTAATATTACTAAGCCCGGCTGATCAAGGGATCGATCATTCAACAGCAGGAAATGCAGAAAAATAATATAAGAACAAACTTCGGCAATAAAGCCAGTGGGAGATCTCCTCTTTCTCAAAGGATAAAAATTGCTTTGATCGTACTTGTATCGTATTGTTGAGTTTTGCTTTCAGTTTGGTGAGCAAAGAATCTCCTATTGTTCTTAACGAACTGAACCAGAGATCTGGCCCAAATCTGCAGATGGGATGGGTGACCCTGATGTCAACAATATCATTGAAGTGCGGTATAGCTGTGACCTCATCACCCTGAATTTTTCATGATTTATTGTCCTGTCTTGAGAGAGTCCCAAACATGTATTTGTGAGATCAAATATAGCTGGAGTTCTAAGAGTCAGAAATCTAGTGACTATGTAGGTCTGCTACTAATTCTTGGCAAAGGTGAATCACTGGATGGCGGTATTTCAGTTTTGAGACATTTAGAAAGTTTGTATTCTGATCTGAGTCTGACGCAAATAGATACGAGACACCACCTTTGAAGGAGGTAGGTCAAAGCCTGCCACCCAAGCTTTATTCTCTTCTGCTGCCTTTCCCTTGCTGTCCAACTCCAATTGATCCCAGGCCAATTGAAAACTCTGGTTCCCATTCTTATTTGTAAGACAAGTTTTGGAAAACAAACTACTAAAGAAGTAAATCCCATTTGATCTGATATCTTCCATCTTTATTGTGTTTTGACTTTGTCTTACGACATAATATCTCAGAGGTAGATGAGACCTTGTGATGAGCTGGGTCATTTTCACACAAATATAGAACTGAGTGAGGTTAAAGCCCCACCTCTTACTAGCTGTATTTAAATGTTTGTTTCTTAATTTCCTTAGCTGTGAAATAAAAAAAAAAAAAGCTATCTCTCAGGGTCACTGTGAACTTAAATGAGTTCATATAGACCCAGTCCCTAGAATGCTGCCTGGTACAAGGTAAGCACCCACTAAGTGTCATTGTGGTTGGAATTGATTTTTATGAGATGTGTCCAAGGCCCACGACTAAAGGTGGCAATCAGAGCTTCAGATCCCTAGCCCGCGACACCACACTATGACGTACCTTCAAAACTAACATTGGTTTTGGAGTTTGGGAGTCGAATAGAAGTTAATTGCCCGGTTATATTGTTGATTAGTATACCAGGTATGCATTTCGGAAGGCCTAATTTTCTGCATAATGACTAATAGAAAGCCAGTGTGGATTGCAAGAATTCTGCTAATGCTTTCTAACATAAAACGCTTATTAAAAAGACATTTTGTTTGGTCTCCTGTTTTGTATAATAAACCCACTAAGGTTTTTTTTCTTAGTACGAGCCCAATAAGATCCCCAATACTCACAACCACACCAACTTAGGTAAAACTCAAAGACAATGCTTTAAGTTGTAGATGACTGGTGATAATGCAAAATCATTTGTATCTCTAGACAAGTACATCCTGTCCCCTGGTGGTTCAAGTGTCTTCCCTTCCCCAGGGAGGAAGAAGCCATTTGCAACCTCATTTTAACATTCTTGATCTATATATGTATCTGTTCTTCGATTTCTCTTTTGAACTACTTGTAATATCTTAGTACTTCCCACAATAATGAGTTAAATAAAATCTTTAACATGGGTTCATGTTATATCTTTATGAGTCATGATTTTGCCTTTTGAAAATTCTTCTTTAACAGTGAAAAACATCAGAGCTACCAGATATTTAAATATTAGATATTTGAATATTTATAAAATATAAATATATGTAAGATAAAATATAATTTTTAAATATTTTTTTATTTGTGGGGCACTGGTTTATAACGAAAATATCCCCAGTTGCTGCTGCTCAAGTCTTTATCACTTCCATCAACTCAGATTTCTAAACCAGTCCAGGTTCTGTTTTTGGAGGGGAGTCCACAATTTATTTCTACTTATCTCCAATAGAGTTCTTACATTTGAACAAAACATCTCCCCCACTCAAATTTATTTTAATAGAAATAATAAAATTTAATTTCAATATTAATAAATCGGGACCACCCATGTTGACAGGGGAGGGCTATTAAAGAATTAAATGGCATTGATGGGGGTAGACTGATTTCTCATCAGAGATGCTAAAAACGACTAATATGATATGGCTAGCAGTTATTCTCTACTCCCATGTGTGTATCTTTTTCCAACAGTACCAGGCAATTAACTGAGACACACTGACTGAGTGGCCCACAAATCTGACTCAATTCTGGCCCTGTCTACAGGTCCCACAGGTTAAGGGCTCAGTCCTACAACAGTGCCCTTCCTTACTTCAGATGCCAGCTGTGAGTCCAGGTTGTCAGCTGCAATTCTGACCAACCAGCTATAGATGAGAGAGGTTCCAACGAGCCCCTCCTTGGGTTGGGTTAATTTGCTAGAGAAACTCACAGAACTCGGAGAAACATTTTCCTTATTAGATGACAGGTTTATTACAAAAGGATATAACTCAGGAACAGCTAGATGGAGGAGATGCATAGCTCTCTTGGAGGTCACCACTCTCCCCAAATCTCCATATGTTTACCTAGAAATTCCAAATCCCATCCTTTGTCTATTACACAGGCACGCTAGCTTAAAGCCTAGGCCACTGGTGACTGACCTCAAGGCTTCAGGCCCTCTCTCTGCTCTGGGGCTCCGGGTGTGTGTTGAAGTTCCAACTCTCCAATCACCTGGTTGAAAACGCTGGTGACAAACCCCATCCCGAGACTCTAAAAGCCTCCTCATTAACATAACAAGAGACACTTTTGCTGCATTCACCCCTTAAGAAATTCCAAGGCTTTTAGGTCTGTGCCAGGCACTGGGCCACAGACCAAATATATACTTATGATAAATCATAGTATCACACTACTATGTTATCCTGTGGATGAAATAAAGGCAATTTTGTAGGTAATTTAGGCCAAGAACACTTTTTTTGGAGGTTGGTAGGGAGGGCGTGGGTTTGATTATATAGGGTGAGCAAGTCATCTTAGTTTGCCTAGGACTTTCTGGTTTAGCCCCGTGAGTCCTCAGTTCAGGACGTCCAGGAAGGCAGGAAAGAAAGAGGAGTAGTGAAGAAGAGGGAATAGAAAAGCTCAAGGAAGGAAAGAACATAAAAATAAAAGGGAAATTTTCAAGAAAATGGTCAACTGTGTCAACAAATCGAGTGAAATCTAGGATGATGACAAAAAGGCCATTGGACTTGGCAGGCAGGCTCCCACAGGCTTTCTAGCACAGTTCCAGGGGACTTGGAAAGAGACATCCAGCTTATGGGCATCTCCCGGCAGGTCCTCACACTTTACCAAAATTGAGTTAGACACTAGGACTTCTCTCCAGAGATTCTGATTTAATTGATCAGAGGTGGATCCCTGGCTTTCTGGTGTCAGTGTGTTTCTAAAGGCCCCCGTAGTCATTTTAACATACTAATACATCCCTGAATTAAGTAAGGGCAGTGGGTTGGGAAGAAGTGAAGGTAAAGGTCCAAATAATTCTGTGAACAAGGTTAAGAGAGAAGAAAGATGACTTGATATATGGCAACAGCACCTACTCAATATGAGCTCCCACTATGGGCCATACTCTCTCTAAATGCTCAGCATACACTTTGACATTTGACCATCAGAACAGCTTATGACAACAAATACTGCCCAATGCCACAATGATGGAGAAGGAGTCTGCAGTACAGCCTTCTGGCCTTGTGGGCTTTCCATGGTGGCGATCGAACTCCGCCCCCTGATGATGTAGATTATTCCAGAGAGGTTCTGTTTGTCATCCATGGGCTCAGCTTAGCTGCTTGTCATGCTTAAACAAAGATGAACAGGACCTCAAATCTCCACACCTGTATCTTCTGTGACTGCTCCATACCCACCCCACTCCACGCCCTGGCAATTCTCCCTAGAGGATGGGGGCACTCAGAGCACCCGAGGCAAATATCCACGCTCTCTCTCTTCGCCACTGGCTAGGGCTAGCTCCCAGTCTGGTCTAGGGTATATATAATCCCCAAGAACTCCTTTTTCTTAAGACCTAGGCTATTGTAGACCTCCGCAATTTAACCTCCAAGAGAAACATGTTTTTTGTATCTTCAGGGAGGGAGACAACCCAGAGCTCTGGCCACAGGGCTTCAAGGACAGCCAGGGAGTGACAGAAAAGGAGATCTTATGGAGTGGGGGTTGGCAAGCTTGTTCTGTAAAGGACTAGATAGGAAGTAATTTAGGCTTTGCGGGCTGTATGGCCTCTGTCACAACTACTCAGCTCTACTGTTGTAGTGCAAAGTGGGTATAGATGACACATAAATGAATAAGTGTGGCTGTGTTCCAATAAAACTTTATTAATGGAATTGCATGAATTATGTAATAAATTTTGGAGTAAATTTTTAATTTCATGTAATATTTATGTGTCAAGAAATCTTCTTTTGATTGTTTTTTCTAACCATTTAAAAATATAAAAATCATTCTCGGCTTCCAGAATGTATGAAACCAGGCTGTGGGCAGGGTGTGATCCAAAGACATAGTTTGCTGATCCCTGCTATACAAAGGTCAGTCACTCTACCCAGTTATATTTATACACTATTTCTGACATTGTATGTTTCCATACTTTAGCAGACCTTGATGTGTGATCTGAAAACCCCATTTGGTTTTCAACTCTGACTAGTGTCTCTTTCTTAGGGTAAGAGCTGGAAGAGACCTAACTCTCCCTGGAGGTTAAATTGTGGGACCAAACTGGTCAGTGTTTGGTGGAATTTAAAAAAAAAATGAAATTGTTAACTAAAGGAAGATACTTTCAAAATTTTAATCAAGTCACTTCAGTTATACACTTTTTTTTCCAACTTGAACAAGAACAGAAAAATATTCTGGGAACTGAAACTTTACTGAATAAGTGTGCCATCTCATTCGAATTTTTGGAGAAAGAACATATGGGAAATACCAAGACCATTCAACATTTATCTGTGGCAAATGCTCAAAGATAGAACAGTAGTCGATCCAAAGTGAAAGTTTCAAACATTTAACTGGGTGTCAAACCTTTGGGGTGCAAGGGCCTCATCAACGATCATAGGCAATGCTTGCTTTTCTGTCAAAATGTCTTTCCCACTGTACAGCCAGAATAGATTACTGTCATTTTAGTAATAATCTGTCCTTAGAGTATAAGAAAAAGGAAAGTCACATTAAAATGACTTTTAAGTGTTACAGTGAGTTGTATATGACACAAAATTATAGTTACGGGTTTTGCAAATGTCAGCCTCTGGGTATGATAAATGCTGAAATTTCAAAGTTATCATTTTAGCAGCTGAAAGCAGCTCACAGGAACCTTTGGAGTTTAAATTGCCAGAAAGAATATATTTGGAAAGAAACAGAGTGTCAGGAAGGTTATAGTTCAAGACTTTAGGGAGTTTAGTCATCATCATCATCATCATCATCAGGAAATTTGGAGTTAGATAAGACAGGACTGGTGTTTTAAGTAAAATATGGGTTTTGACAACAGTCCATACTTTACATGTTTTAAAGATGCTGTTTCGTGTTTAGAGCTGTAGAATTGATGACTTTTTTCTGCATTTTACTTCTAGAGAAACACAAGACAGATCATTTCACCCTGAAGTCAATACTTGTTGTAAGAAGACTACATCAAGGTGTCATGTGTGTTCCTAGAATTGGAGTCCAGGGACTATCATCTATAGGTATGGAGAGCCTAGACCTTTTTTTAAAAGTGAAGACTTTAGGGTTCTGGCAGTAGGAATTGAGGGAAAAGGGTGAAAGGAGAAACAAAACTAAACAACCAAGACTTTGATAACAAAATGGATCCAAGTGATAAAAGAGAGGGACCAAAAATCAAAGATAATTCTAAGTTTTTTGGGAACTTCTCACTGATAGAAAGCAAGCAGTCAGAAAAGGCATCACATCTGTAGGAGAAATATAAAAAGGTTTAGCTATAAATAAATTTATTACAAGAGTGATGACCTGTGTCTATCTGGAAGCATGGAAGTAGGGTTCAAAATTGTGGAGGGAATGGAAATTATTGGAGAGAATGGAGGAATTGTAGGAGACACAGAAAAATGTGACAGAACAGAGAATGTGGGAGAGAATGGAGAATTATCTGAGAGAAAAGAGAATTCTTGGAGCCTCATGTAATTGTGAGGTGCATAGGGAATTGTGGGAGAAACAGTAAACTATAGGAGAAACAATTGTGAGGATAACTGGAATTGTGGGAAAGAATGGGAATCGCAGAGAGAAAAGAAAACCTTGAGAAATGTTGAATTGTGAGAGAAAATGAAAACAAAATATTATGTGGGGAACAGAGAATTGGAAAGGAAAACAAGAAAAAATATGGAGAATTGTAGTAGAGACCAGGAATTTTGGAGAGCAACACATAGTGGGATGGATTGGGAATGGTAGGAGAGAATGCAGGGTTATAGAAGACAATGAAGAATTCTGAGAGAGACAAGGAATTGTTCAAGCTGGGCAGAACACAAAAGTAACACTGATAAAAAAGATGAGGAACTGGAAATTTGGAAAGGTGACTTATTTTACCAGAACCAATCATAAATTCAGTGTGCAACTCAGAGAGAGCTGCTGATATTAACTTTCTGCTAAACCCTTGGGTCTGACAGCAACAGTTCCTATTATATTACCATGTATCGGCAATCTCGTAGACACTGTCTCGTATGTTCCAAGGTCTAGACTTGTTATCCCAGACCATCTCCATCCTTCTCTCCTCACAGGGCTTGTTCTGCCTCAGTTCTGAAAGTTAGACACAGTGGTTTAGTGTGTCCTGGCTTTGCTATATCTAATAACCTACCCTTAGGAGCCCTGAGATGAGGTCATAGACCATTGCAGACACTCATTTTTCATGTCATTTTCAGTCATCAGTCCAGAAAGAAAAGGAATATAGATGCTTTGCTGAGTTATATTTTCCTTCTTTTGCACTTTATTTTCCATTGAATGCTAAGAAATCTGCTCATTCATCAGGAAATGACCCATTTATCATTTTTATGAATAAATGTAATGAGAATGCTAGTTTTAGCTTGGAAGTGTTATAAATATAAATCGCTGGCTTTGGAATGAAAAAAAAAATCTTTGTTTGCCTCTGGCCAAGAGTTAAGGTCTTCATGTTGCTGAATTTATACATCCATGATTTCATAAGTGTTTATAATTATAACCAGGGAGATCTCCTGGATGTAACTCAGGACTCTTTAACTTCTTGGTCTATAATACTTTCCATATGTTGGTATTAGAAATGTTGTTACCTCTCTGTTAGCATCCTTTTCCACCCTTAAAAAATCATCCACTTTTAAAGACATTAGAGATATTTCACTTAAGAGCAAAGAGCATTGTAATGTTACAGATGGTTACTTTCTCTTTGAGATACTTTTGTGCCTATACATGTATATGAACTCTACAAAGACTTTTTCTTCAACTGAAAGTTGACCATCATTGGAAACAAAAGTGGTTAAATTAATTCCCCTTCTCAGGAGCAAATGAATGAAGACAAAGCGAGAATCAGATTCTACACTATTGGAAAAAGAAAAGCATTGGAGGAGAGAAATGATAGTCTGTAGAGTTAGAGGTGACGTCAACCAGGATTGTCACCATCCAGCTTTGACAGCAGCAGGCCAAACATAGGATTCAATCAGTTAGGTAAAGCTAATGGCTAAATAATCCAAAGATAATCACATTTTCATTGTTTGGTTGCTTATTATGATTGATTCATTTGTTGTTGTTGTTAAAAAAAAACTTCTAGAAAAAACAGTTATATTTTCTCAGTACAAAGTAATTCAAAAAATCAAAAGCGTAAGTGAAAAATCTGACTCTTTGCCCGTGTCTTCTAGTTACTCAATATCTCTCCCCAGAGATAATATTGTTACTATTTCCTACGTAGAGATGACCTATTTTCAAAATAAACACAAGCCTTGAGCTCAAACTCTTTTTCATTAATATTATTCAATATTTGATATAGTAAAACTCCATTCCAACAAAATAATTTGCAGCGAACTGAAAATGAGATATGACCTGTATTTGTGTAGCCACACAATGAGTGTAAAGAGGTTAAATAGTGAAACACTCAGTGGGTATAGTTGAATGAGACACACCCAAATTGTCATAGAGTCTGCGACTTCTGTGCCAGGGAAACTTTTGGGGTCATTTTCAGTCTGAAAGGTGCTCTCTTGCACCAATAATCCTATAGCTTTAAGCTCCTTCAACAACTTCAATGCAACTTAGAAAGGCAAAGCAAAGCCCAGACTGTCCCCAAATTCAACAGTACAGAAACAAAAGACATGCCCAAGTCAACAGGGAATTCCAGACTCTATCAAAGGAGGGATGTAATTTGCTAGCATTTCTGAAATCTGTGCTGTAACAATTAGGGACAGCAGAATCTAAATCTTAATAACAGAACAGACAGAAGCTGCATGCTCCATGCACGGGAATCACAGAAGACTTAAGACTTATTGGAATTAGGACCGATCGAGCACCTGCAAATAAGACAGTAACCATCCCAGTGAAGCTGCCTGAGATGTCCAACAGTGTGGAGCATAAGATAATTAGGTCCAAGGTCCATATCTGGGCCAGCAAACAGGGGCAAGAATTAGGATATGGCCATGGTCCTCCTTGAAGCATTCACCATAATGGGGTTAAACATGCAAGAATTTTACTAAGAGAAATCCTATGGGATAAAAGGAGGAGGATGCTGGGAAAGGCTGGAGGTCATCAGACCTCAATGTGAGTCTGACCACAAGTGAAGGGGAAGGGAAGGCAGGTTGCTGGATGCTTCCTAGACTGCTGTGCAGACAAAGAAGGCTGAGCAAAGCTGCTGGGATGTTTGGGTCGTAACTGCATCATTAAAGCTAAGTCATGTCCTCTGGTGGCAGGCTGCTTCAGTGTCCATTAGACTGTGTCATTGGCAAGGAGCACCACATGGGATGCGTGGCCTCAGGACAAACACTGATGGATTTCGGAGCATAGCTACTGGGGCTTTCGGTCAGCTATGGTCCTACAGTAGGAGGTCAGCAAGGTACATTCTTATGGCTGTAATAGACCAAGATTTCCTGTTTGTGAATCAACCATTTTCATCTGAGGCTGATGTGGAAGTTGCTGTCATAATCAGTCCATCTCCAACCTTTGTCCTGATCAATCCCTCCTTACTTATGTTAATTATTTAGAAAGCTGCATATGTTCCTAGAGTGAGTTCTGACTAACTCTCCTGTTGTTCTTATGGAATCTTTAGTAAAACAACCCTTTCAATGAAGTTGAACAGACCTGCGCCTTTGGGTGTAAAAGCCTCACCTCATCACCTGTAGGGCAAAAGGCCATGGCCAAAATATCACAGGGTGGTGGCAGGCTGAGGAGGGACATAGACTCCTGTACAGTAAAAAAAGAGCAGATCCCAGTGGCGAAAGGAAGTCTCCCAAACCTGCATAACTATCCCCAATCTGCCACTGAAAAGGGTTCCCTGTGATAGAAACACAGCGTTTCAGTAAAACTGCTTTGAGCAGAGAAATAGCAATGCTCTATTAGCATCTGTTCCGGGCTTGAGTTTGTCTCTTGGTTCATGATTTGTTCTAGTCTGTATGAGAAGTGCAGATTAAGAAATGCAGCACATTCATGGGAATGAAATACAATGCCTGCCTGTGAAATTAAACCCAGAGAGAGGGGTGGTTTCTGCAGTGTGGGGTGCCGGCCTGACCCACAGACCAATCCTCGTATCTTAGGAGTGAAACTCAGAACCGAGTTATCAAAACACTGGCAACGTTTCTAACCTCTCAGCGTTGAAACTTTCACCGAAGTTTCAACAAACACTGTGCGAGGCTTCTTTTTACATCCAGAGCCATTGGAGAAGAACTCTAAACTGTAGCAAAAAACGTTTCTGGAATTTGTGGTCTTCTATTTATTCATTATCAAATTTATTTAAAAAGTGATTCTTTGTTTAAATTTTTAGTTTATTTTCAGAGAGATAAAATCCAGAAATACAAAAGAATAGGCCATTAAAAAAAATAGGCCCTGTTTCTTCTCTCACCATTGACAATATTGAACTCTACTCAAGCCCTGGGCCCCTGGAAAACAGCACAAAGAAATCCCACAGTATGCTTACTGTAGGAGACTATATACTGTATTGCATATTTGAAAATTGCTAAGAGACTAAATCTTAAAAGTTCTCGTTACAAGAAAACAATTTTTGAAACTGTGTCAAAGTGATGAAAGTTAACTAGACTTATTGTGGCCATCAAATCACGATATATGTAAATATCGAATCATATATCTGAAACGAATATAATTTTATATGTCGATTGTACCTCATTAGAAAAAAAAAGAAGAAGCCTCCCACAGCTTATTACAGAGAACCACCTTTCCCCATATGACTTAGATAGGACTTGTGAATAAACTCCTTGTTTAACTAGGAGAAGGCCAGACTCTCCAAATTCCCTTTTTTTTTTTTTGCCTTAAAAATGATTCGTTGAACTGTTTGGTCCCCACTGATCAATCAGAACAAAACGCTTATTAACCAAACTTTGGTTACGCTCCTCTTCTTCCCACAGATCCTGGAATTTTGGCCTACCCTTATCCCAGCCAGCAGACAATCTCTCTCAAGGATAGGCTGGTCTCAGGGGAGAACATGCTTGATGGTGTCATGCCCAGTTACCCACTTCCTCTCTCCAGTTCTTTCTAGCCTTGCTTACTTCTCCCTATAAAAGGAAACCCCTTTTGCATATAACCCTTGAGAGCTTGCTGGTATTTCCTGAGAGTGTTTTCCCCACGGCAGTAATCTCTTGCAAACGTTGCAATATTCCTTTAGAATGAAGTGTCTAATCACTAAGCCTGGATTTGTTTTTCATTTGACACTCATCTTTCAATTCTCCTCCTTGGAGGAAGCTGTTCCCAGTTTTCTTACTTGTCTTTGTCCTATCGTCTGTACGGTAGTCCGCCCTTATCCGCGGACCATTGGTACGAGGCCTCAGCTCCACACACAGGCCTCTCCTAGGCTGCTTGTGTACCCTCATGTCATGGTGGCTGCCTTTTTCTGTTTATCAATACAAGAGAGAAAAACAGAAGCTGCACGATGTTTTTATGATGTATGATAAAGCCTCAGAAGCTACACATTACCACTGTGGCTACACATTACCTCTGTATTCTGTTGGCCACACAGACTAAGCCTGATACCGTATTGTAGGGGACTACACAAGTGTATGACGAGCAGGAGGTGGGGATCATTGGCAGCCATCTTGAAAGCTGGAAACTATAAGTAATGCAATTGGCAAACTACACTGTGAAATGTTACTCTTCAAAGTCTAGGTTCTTTGTTGGATAAATTGTAAGCAAAAGAAAGAAATGGGCAGGGAACATACAGATTGAAAGAGACTTAAAAGACATATCAAATTAAAAAATATGGGTAAGATTATATATAGTGTCTTGGTACATGTAGCTGGGTAATAAAACTATTAAAATTGCAAAGAAGTGACTACTAGAGAAGCCAAAATGATGGTTACTTAGGGGGCGAGGAAGGGGAGGGACTGAGACTGGGATTTGACACATGGAAGGGGCTTTTGGGGTGGCTGGTAAAATTCTTTCTTGACCCAGTGATGGTTATAAAGGTGCTTAACTTCAAATACTTCACTAAGGCATGGATTTACCTTACGTGGTTTCCTGTATTTCGTTTTACAATAAAAATACTTTAAAAATTAGAAATCCTAATTCTGAGGTACAATGGTTAAATCCTCCCAGGGGTATTTGTTGGACTCTGTGTACAAACATCAGTTCCTTTGAATACTATAAATTAGGAGAGAAGAATATAGGTCTTTTTTATATTTTTCAAAAGTACATAATGAAACAGAACCCTGCCAACATATTTAAAACACTTTAGACTTTTCTCTCTTCACTCTTCGAGGTAATAAAAATAAGGAATTTCAAATGACTTCTCATGAACCACTTAAGCACAAATACTCTCCTCAAAACCAAGTTCTCATCTTTGAAACGAGAATAGGAAATGAAATGCGGTGGAATGTCCTTCTGCCTAACCTTTCGTGAAAGGAATTTTTATTGCAAGTAGCACTAGCATCTCAGGCCTGCCTTTTGAATGAAAGAACTAATCCACCTCTTCTCCTCTCCTCTGTCAATAAACATCAGCATCCCAAATATTAACAGAGATAACCTCCCAGCAAAAGATGTCATGTCTCATAGTTCTTTATAAAGTCTTAGAGAAGAACAAAGAAAATACCACCTCAATCCCAAGTAATTTCACAGCTATGCAGCTAAAACAAAAAATCAAACCAAATAGAAATTTACCCTTTCTCTTAAGTAAAAACGCCTTTATAATGGAAAGCAGGATTAGTTTTACTGGTGGGTTGCTGAGTGAATTGCCCCCATAGGGTATCTCTGAGTCTTAGAAGCTGTTACAAGGTGGATGTTGCTCATTTTGGGTCAAGAAAAACTAGTTCCAGATTATCTTCTCTCCAGCCAATCCCACAGACAGCTGAATCCCTTCATGCATTTATCTCCCTATTATGGCCCGCTCTCATTTTCAGAAATGTTTTAAAACTAAGTAGCAAGAAGGGAAGAAAAGCCCCGGTGAAAGCATCTCAGGGACACTTGGAGGACAGGTCAGGAGAGGTCCTAGCCCGTATTACCTTCACAACAACCTGAGGACTTCGTCATCTTTTTTCATTCTTTTTGTTCTTCTCCTTTCCATCCTTCTCCTTTTATGTTACAGAAATGAAATGAAATTTTGTTATTTTGGATGGGTTCAGGCATCTCCAAGCAGGTCAAACTACCTGAGCCAGGTGGGCAGTTTCTCTCTCTGTATTGTCTGATAAGAGTGAATGTCATTCAGATCATCATTATTGTTACATATGAATTTAATTCGAATTAGTTCAGTAAACACTGAAAATATTTTGTATCATATTTTTTTTAGGCATTGAATATACAACATCAATATATTTCTCTGACCATCAATGGCATTCTGAGCAGGACTTAGATATATGGAAGCAGATTCTCAAAGCACAAGGAACTTGAAAAGGTTAAGGATCGAAAGAAAGAGATGGAATCTGGATTCCGACCAACGAAATATTTTGTGTGCATCCAGAGATGCATGGCTATGCAGAGGAGGGAGGATGCCTGTCAGGAATACCTTTTTGTTGGTTTCCCTACTTTGAATCAATGGCCACCTCTGTCGTGTTGAGGGTGAGCTGTTTAATCCATCACAGGACTGATCAATTGGAATGACAGAGAAGTGGCACTCCAGGTGTGTTCACTGGGAGTATAATTTGGAATTCACTCTTTCTGAAAAATGTCCTTGAAAACAATATTTAGGGAAGTTCTCCCAAATATGGTCCATTCATGGCTCTAGAGGAGCATTTCTAAAGGAGTTTTGCATCAGAACCATCTGGTAAAGGTGTTAAGAACACACATACACAGCTCCATTTAAGAGTCACTGGTTCTTAGGTTGAGGATGAGATCTAGGCAGTTCATGGAGAAAGCTTCTGAGGTGGTTTCCCTGCCCATGCCTGGTTACCTTCTCATCACAGGCTCCGTTCTCCATAAGGTTCCGACCTTAACACACCTAAGGGATATACTGTAGGCTCCTGGTTAAAAACTGGAGGATGAACATCGTAGGGTCCATCAAATCTCAAGGAAGGATGGTAATGCAGTTGGACCAAACTCCCCAGGCCATTCAAATAGGCCTCCTCATTTCTCCACTTACACCAAGAACGGCAAGTGTACTATTTATGCTTGGATTACATGATCCATCAGAAAGCTGTTTAACTGGACAAAAGCCCTTTGCCTAAGAACTGGTATTTGAAACTTTCAGAGTTTTATGTTCCATTGGCCTTACTAGACAAACAAACATATCAAACTTGTCTGTTTGTCGCAGGGTCATCAATGAGGTGTTCGCTCACTTTTATACTGTCTTCTTTGCTAGCATCAAGGGAAAAAATAAAACTTCTCCCTAAGAATTAATTTATGCTTTATGGATGCTGAATCGTGTATCTGCCAGTGTTTCTTGATATTGGCTACTTAAAGGCTCAGAACCAAATTTGTGGCCATGGCATGCATGTTGAGTAGTTCACTCTACTTTCTTTTCCCCAATTTCTTCACTTACTTTTATTTTATTTTAGCTTACTTTTTTTTCAAAAAGAATTTTAATTGGTTTTAAGTATATAGTACATTGGTTAGACATCTATATAGTTCATAAAACAATCCCCCCAATTGCTCCCTCCCTCCCCTGGCCCTCTACCTAGCCATCATATTAATGCTAACTGCATTCCCTCTGCCATCTGCACTTAATTTTAAATTTAACCTTATCTCTTATGTTTAAACATTATTCCAATTGACATATGTACAATATAATTGCATAAGCACAAATGTAGCAACAACTATATTAATAATAATGAATAAATGTATAGCAACTGATGAGTTTTAAAGTATGTAATGTTTTATATTTGTGTTAAATCCATTCTTGGAAGATAGCCTGGTATAAACAAACAAAAAACAACAGACACTATGGTATCACAGATTTACTGATGAAATGCCTGGTAATTTTAAAAGAATGTGGCTATAGGAGAGGTGGAGTCCAATATCCATTCACTTGTCAGTGGCTTTTGCAAATGGTTTTCATCTAAGGCCTCCCCAAAGGGGATCATTTGGGGAAACTGAGGCATTTTAATGCCTTTTAAATCTGGAGTAACTCAGGTCTGTCTGCCTGGCTGCATCCAAACTGATGGTCCTTTCTAGATTCTTCTCTCTGATGTCTGATTCATCACTATCTCTAGTATCTTCTTGATATTAATGGGGAGCCCAGAAACAAAACCTTTCAGATTTTACACACACACACACACACACACACACACACACGCACGCACGCACATTGTATAACCTGTGTTTCAAGAAAAATGACATTTAGAAAGGAACCATTCCTCATCATCAATTCTTCTATTTCTTTTTCTTACTCCTAGTTCCTAACTATTGTGATACGTATTTTAAATGGTGTGCGTATTCTCCTTAAAAAGAGAATGGCATTCTGTGAATATCTGCTTTGAATCTGGACTTGTTTTCTTTTCCACTCTAGTGAGATGCTATATAATATAAGATGAGGCCCCAGTTTCCTCAGCCTATAAAATAGCCAGAGGTATTCAAAGCTGCCTTCGAAATGCTGGAAACCACATTGTCTGCAGCCAGTCCCAGGGGGACGCCTTGGGCCTCAAAAACGGGGAAGCTGCTGAAACCCCAGCCTAGACGTATTTGGTTTTCTTTCGCGTTGGAAATCCTGCTTTCACTGTGTGAAACGTGTCCTGGTGAGATAGCACGTGTGAGGCTGGCTGGGGGCTGCTGAGGCCCCGTGAGCGGATGGCGAGGACAGAGGGGAGTCGGCTGGAAAGAACAGAACTTGAAAATGATGAACTTGCACTTGACAGGGTTTGCTTGCTCAATTGTTCCTAGTTCCCTTCCATTCCTTTTGGGGAACTGGCTCTCATAGGCAAGGGGCCCTCAGAGGGTTTGGAAAATAACCAGAAAGAAGGCTCTAGGGGCATAATTTGTAAAGACAAAGGAACACAACAGCATTTTACTGGACCCTGAGATACACTGTCCCAAGAACTCTCTGCAAAATGTGCTGTCCAATATGGTGGCTGTTAGCACACGTGGCTATTGAACTCTTAAAATATGGCTAGTGCAATACAGCTGATTATTCAATTTTATTTCACTTTAATTCATTTAGATTTAAATTGTCACACATAGGTAGTGGCTACTGTATTGGACCACACAACGTTGGACAATTTCATGAGGGTAATGGAATATGGTTTGGCTCGCAGACATGTGAAATGTATTTCCTAGCTACTTCCTATGTTTCTGAGGCTGTAGTCCCTGAGGATTTGTATCACTCAAAACAAGTTTGTTTGTACTCCGGCTTGCCCATCTCTGTCATTCTTGGTATAGCTTCTGCTTTGCAAATAAACTTGTTTGCTTTCTTTCCAGCCTGCTTCTTGCACAGAGAGCCAGAGAACAGGGCTGCCTGCCAGTGCTTTACTCCCGCCTTCACTCAAGAGGATAAGGGCTGGTCCCTCTGGGAGGATTTGCTGAGAGGTCTCTCCAGCAGAGGGCTGGGGCCATGTGCCTTGACAGGACTCAGCTACCTTCTCCAAACAAAACGCCAGGTGAATTTAAATTACTTACAGATGAGGAATGTAGGTGAACGGCAGGGCGAGAGCCTGAACAAATGGTGAGCTTGACAACAGCTACTTCTGGTTGCACTGGAGCCTGGGTTGTGTGATGGTTGAAAATCAATACAGGACCCTAAATTAGGGCTTGCTCACTAAGTCACTTGAGTGCCCTTCAGTGAGAACCCTTGAGGTCTTAAGCCCAGTTGGGAACTTGGCCTGGAGCACAAGTTGTGTAAAGGATCATGACCACATTTTACAGTCCTGATCTGGATCCTAGCATGGCCCTCCCGATTCCCAAATCAGATGGTAGCAAATAAAAATGAGACGCAAAGTGTAGGAAAGACAATAGTGTATGTATCTATGGACACATTGCTTAAAGAACATGGATTAGTGGTTACTGTATACCAGGCCCTAAGCTGGGAGCTAGAAATACAGAAAGAAAGGAAACAAAACCTCTCTGTCTTCAAATGGCTCATTGTCTAGTGGAAGAAATAGCAGAAAAGACCCAAATATTGTAATAGACTGGGATAAGGATTGTCACACCGAAGTGATGGGATACAGTGATCACAGGGCCCAGATTCAGTCTGGGACTTGATCAAGGGGGCTTCCTGGAGGAGGTGGCATGGGAGTGAGACCTAAAAGCAGAGAATTTGCTGAGTGGGCAAGGGCATTCTGGGCAGAGGCTTTGGTCCAAAGGCACAGAAGAAGCTTGGTGTATTTGGAGGCGGCCAGTTATTGTAATGACTCTGGCCACACAGAACTGCCTAAAGTAGAAACTCAACCAAACACTTTTGCTCCAAATTCTGTGACCCGGAGACAGCCAGTGTTAACTGTTTGATGTATCCTTATAGACTGTCTATATAGTGCTGGCCCTTGACCTCAGCTCAGCCAGCCCTTCTCCCTCTCCCTCACTTGTCCTGACTTTTGAAATCTCCCTAAAGAGAAATCAGTCAATTTCTGGAGGGTCCATTGTGGTGTTTTCTTCTTGCTCTAGCTGGGAGGCCTTCACTCCCTTCTTGTCCCTTCACTACTTGTCCTTTCCTATGTCCCCAGTTCTCCTTGGAATTGTCACTCTGAGCCTTGACTCTCTGCTGGTTCAACGTGGTCACTTCTGTCCCTCTGGCCTCCACCTCACTCCTTTAGCTTTTCAGAGAGACACTTGCCTGCCATGGGTTCAAATCTCAACCAGTTGTGTGACTATAGACCAGCAGCATCAGGACAACTTTCTTTTGGGGCTCAGTGACACTGTGTGGCTCACCCTGGCACATTTAGCTACATGCCTTTTTGCCCTTTGAACACCACCTTGAATGAGTAAAATGGACACAGTGCATGCGAGGTGATGAGCCATACTCTGAGGAGTGGAGATCGGAGATCTATCTCTGATGCCGGTTAATGTAAAATATTGTGAATTTCTAGTTGCCTGCTACTATCATAATCATCACTACCAGCTTATTGGGTCAATACGATGAGGAATGGAAAATAAAATTCATTCTGGCAATTAGAAGTTGATTTGCATTCCCTTTGAGCCTTCAATTCACTGTTGGCCAGATAATTGCCAACACTACTCTAGCCTTTCTGTATGTGGGCCTGGATTTGTTTTTAAGACCTAATTTTTTAAAGAGAAGAAGGTAAAGAAAGTTTCATATACTCCATGCCCCTCCCTCCACACACAGCCTCCCCCATTATCGACATCCACCCGAGTGGGACATCTGTTACAACTGATGAACCTACAATGACACCTCATCATCACCCAGAATCCAAAGTTTACATCAGGGCTCACCTTTAGTGTTGTACATTCGATAGGTTTGGACAAATGTATACTGATATGTGTCCATCAATTATTGGGGATTTTGAGTTAAAAACTACTAGAAATTACTGGCCATTCCTGGAAAGACAGCATAGTATCTACAGAGAGTCATCATGTGTCTGGTACCCTCCTCTCCCCTTTTGGAGGTTTGCCAAGTAGATACAGCTGAACCTGTTATGAATTTGAAAATATTTGGGGAAATTCTGATGGTCAAATCTCCCTATACTATCCCACTGTGGTTAAAATTGTATTATAACTGTTGCTTGGAGACTAAATTCATCTGCAGAAGCAATTTTATTCTTTCTTATCTTGATGAGATTTGCCAAGGGGCTTGGCTGCCAAACCTTTTTCCTATTTTTATGCATAATGGTACAGCATACACAAAAAGATTTGGTAAAAAGTTAGCACAGCTCACTATCAGTACAGATAATGTACTAGAATCCATTTCATAGCAAGTGAAAGTGTTAGATAAGCAGTTTTAAGCCTGGGGGAACTCTTAATCCAGCAGATATTTAGATGGTCATTAACACTTGTTTTTTTTTTTTTTCCTTAGTGATCTGAAATTTTTAGCAATAGCTGGAAGAATTTTTCTTTTACTTAATTGTTCCTGTTTTTAATTACTCCTGCTTTTAATCTCATCAAGATAGCAATCTTGACTACTGCTGAAGTAAAGGTTTTATAGGAGTTCCTGATAATGAAAGGCCTCCTTTTGTGTTTCTGAGACCAACTGTCCAAACTATGAACAGTCTGAGATGTCACTACTTATAAGCCACCAAGTTGGCTTGCTAGTTCCCTAAAGGTGGGCAGAATACAGAGACTCCTGGGGCAGACAGACATGAGCCTCCAAGTTCCGTGGGTGATGTGGGGGTGGGCCCATGTAGAGGATCTGTGTCACAGCTGAGGAACCCCAAGCGTAGGAACACCTAATCGCATAAGTGGGCTGCAAGCAAACCTGCCTGAGCTCTGCCCTGGACACAAATATTATCTTTATTATCCCATTTAGGAACTAAACCTCCCTTTTGCTCAGAGAGAGACAACTTTCTCTGTATTCCAAGGCTGATTACTATACAAACATCTCTGGAAAGATAATCTAGAACAAAAGTTGCTCATGCCTTTGCTCAAAAGATGGGTAGACACACTAAAATTAACTCAAAATGGATTAAGGACCTGAATATAAGACCTGAAACAATAAAATGCATAGAAGAAAACATAGGAACGAAACTCAAGGACCTTGGACTTAAAGATGATTATATGAATTTGACCTCAAAAGCAAAGGAAGTAAAAGCTAAAATAAATGAATGGGACTACATCAAAGTAAAAAGTTTCTACTCAGCAAAAGAAATTGTCAACAAGGTAAATAGAGAGCCATCTGAATGAAAAAATATATTTGCAAGCAACATCTCTGATAAGGGCCTAATATCCAAAATGTATAAAGAACTCATACGACTCAATAACAACAACAAAAAAACAAACATTCCAATCAAAAAATGGGCAGAGGACTTGAACAGACATTTCTCCCTAGAGGACATACAAATGGTCAACAAATATTTGTAAAGATGCTCAACTTCACTAGCTATTAGGGAAAAACAAATTAAAAACACAATGATATACCATCTCACACATATTAAAATATCTATAATCAACAGGATAAGTAATAACAAATGCTGGAGAGGATGAGGAAAAAAAGGAACCCTCACACACTGCTGGTGGGACTGCAGATTGGTCCAGCCACTATGGAAAACAGTATGGAGGTTCCTCAAAAAACTAAGAATTGATCTACCATATGATCCAGCAATCCCTCTACTGGGTATTTACCCCAAAGACTCGAAAACCCATATCCAAAAAGATATGTGCACACCAATGTTCACAGCAGCATTATTCACAGTGGCCAGGACATGGAAGCAACCGAAGTGTCCTACGATAGATGATTGGCTGAAGAAGCTGTGGTACATACATACAATGGAATATGACTCAGCTGTAAGAAGAGATGAAATACTGCCTTTTGCGACTACATGGATGGACCTCAAAATAATCATGCTAAGTGAAATAAGCCAGACAGAAAAAGTTGAAAATCACATGATATCACTTATATGTGGGATATAAACCTAAAAGCAACAAATGAACAGGACAAACAAACAGAGGCTCATGGACATGGACTATAGACTAGTGGTTACCAGAGGGTAGGGGTCGGGGAGGAGGGAGGAGGTAGACGGGGTAAAGGGGTTCAAATATAGGGTGAAGTGGGTAAAGGGGATCAAATATATGGTAGCTGAAGGAAACTGGACTTTGGGTGGTGAATACACAATAAAATATACAGATGTCAAATGATAATGTATACCTGAAAATTATATAATTGTATTTATCAATGTTATCCTAATACACTTAATTAAAAATAAAAGATAGGCAGAAATTCAAGAGACCTACAGAGAGTGGCCTCCCAGCACCACCACCAGTCTCCGTTCAGGTGTCTGCTCAGATGTCCCCTCTCTACAACAGCCCCTCTATGTCACTTGCTACCAATGCCTCTATTTTTAAGTAAAGCACCTACCATATTCTAACATTTTATATAGTTATTTGTCATAGGTTTCCTCCACTAGAATGCATATCCAAAGATACCATCTGTTTTGTCTTATTATATCACTAGGGTTTAAAATAGTGCTTGGCGCACAATAGGTAGTCAACATTTACTAAACTAGTGAATGAATGAAGGAAGGAAGGAAGGAATGAGTAGTCTGTTGTTGAGTTTGTCCATTGTGCTAGGTGGTTGAATGAGAGTATCGTGTGTCTCTATACTTAACTTTTCCCAAGAGAATTTCTCCAGACACTCTCTGCTCAATAATGGGGAGCTCCCCCACAGATCCCAGATTCCTTAATCATCCCACATTCTGAAAGATCCTGCCAAGTTTTTGATCCAATGTCATGGTTTAAGGCAGAAGCCTCATTTCAGCCTTTTGGTAGCGATAATACAGAAACAGAAGTGGCAGACTCCAGGACTTGTCTCTTTAGAGAAAGCTCCAGGCCCCAGTAAGTAGGATGCCCAGTGCTCCTGAGCTATTTGAAATCAGAAACTGGGCACAAAAGTCCTTCGGAACTAATACATGATGGTACGGAAAACAGACCACAGGCTCAAGAATTAAAAAAAGACACTGGTATTTATAAGAACTTTACAGCAAAGAAAGAGGAGAATGCTCACTAGTCCAGGTTTCTTAACATATGAAAATTAAGTGTTGCCTTTTAGAGCTGAGCTCACTCAGGACATCTACCATGGTCCCCATCCCCTTAACCCCCTTGTTTAAGAATGACTTTGAAGCTAAGCAGGGTTGAGCCTGGTTAGTACTTGGGTGGGAGACCACCTAGGAAGACCAGATGCTGTAGGCGTAAAAAAAAAAAAGAAAGAAAAAAAAAAAGAATGACTTTGGATTCATACCCAAGCCTCAGAAAAGTAAGTTGATGCTTTTGATTGAAAACAAGGGGAATCAAAGATATCTGCTGGGAAGAACAAAGGGAAGTGTGCCAATTAGTAAGCTATTGTCTTTCAGCCCCAAACTCACCTGTCTACATTTCTACTTTTCCCGTTGCTCCCTGTGATGTTCTGCCATGAGGGGACACTAGAGGGACACAGCAAGACTGGAGAAGGGAGAAGGCTGGGCTCCTTGTTTGTTGCGGTCCCTGACAGTGTCTCCCCAGGAGTGATCCTTCCTCCTGACCCCAGCAGTTGGTTCCAGTTCCTCATTTTTCTCCTGCATCATCAGACATGCCCTCTCAGCCCTATCAGAACCATCAGATCAGCTCAGAACCCCGATTGGGGCTTTGGATTGCAGCCCCAAGGGGACCCTCCTGCCATCTTCTTGGTTGACATAACCCCACCACTTCCTTCTGTTCCCATCAAGCCCTGGGGGTAGTTGATGCTTCCAACAGTTACTATCTCTGAGATACCTCCATGTTCCCTTGATCTGTTTTCAGTCTTTCAACACCAGTGAAATTAACTCACTCTGTTAATAACTGTCACAGGCTCTGTTTTCCTGATGGGACTATGACTGGCATGGGAAGTATGACATTGGAGATTGGTAAAGGGGTCACAGTATTTGTTCAAAAGAGCAAAACATTAGTGATCTTTTTGTTAGTTGACCTCTTTAACATTTAGAACAGCTGACACAAAACTCTGCTGACTGTAGAGCAATTGGCACCATCATCAATGGTGGCAGCATCCCTTCATCACCCTGTGCTACATTTTCCTTTGTTATTTCATTGAATTTAGGAAGAGGTGACAGCTGAGTACTTTATATGTTGTGGGATGCAAGCACAGAATTCTATGTTCTAGTTAGAACAGTTCCAAAGCATAAGTCTTACATTATGATAGAATATGAGTTTTTCATCATATCACAAAGAAGTGTAATCTGTGCCAGATGTCACCATGCTCTATTTCAAGTTTTTCTGAATGACAGACATTTCCACATTACATATAAAACTAATGGGGAAGGGAAATTATTCACAGAAATGCAAGGAAGGAGACATTTAGTCCAAACCCAGTTCTGTTCCTGACACTTTGTGCTCGAGACGCCTTTCTCAGCAATGCTTTCTGAGTTTCCTCTGCACAGAATCACCTAAGCACAGCTGGCCTCCTCAGGGAGTTAGGGATGTACTGGTTATGTCAGTATTTCACACCTGAAAACAAACAGCATACATTTTTCTTATAAAAATTACTTAGTGGACAATGAGATGGAGTATGCCTCCTGAGGAAAGAACACGACAACCTAGACACTTGCCAAAGACAATGAACTTGAGTCCATTCAGACCTCTGGATTCAGGTGACAGGGGAAGGAAATAGAGAGGACAGAGGTCAGGGTTGAATCGCCCAAGAACAGGAAATAGCAAGTTCCAGACACGGAGAAATGTCATAGGTCAAATGGCCTTAATTTTTCAACAGATAAATTTTAAGACAAAGATAAAGGGGAAATTTGTGGATTTGGAGAGACTCGAAAGACATACCGAGTTTTTAAAATGTGCAAGACCGAACTACAATGTCTACGGAGAGACTGTGTGATAAAATGATAAAGAAACACAAGGAAGTGATTACTGTGGTTCCCTTGGGGTCTGTGACAGAGATGGGGTACCTACGGGGCTTCTAGGATAGCTGGCAAAGCTGAGTTTCCTGAGCTGCATGGTGGTTACAAGGGTATTTATCTTACAAAAACTCATCAAGCTCTGTTTTATTGTGTGTAGAGATCTGTATCTGTATTGTGTTTTATGGTAGAGATTGAATAAAAGAAAAGCAGCTCATGACAGCCTGGCCCTACGAGCTAGGCTTTGTGGTTGCTAGAAGCCAGCCTGGTGCTCACAGCTGGGTCTCAGTGTTCTCCTGTTGAACGTAAATATTTTACTCTGCATCAGCATCAGACAAGGCCACTCTGTGACCAGGATGGATCTAGACAAAAACAAGACCACCCTGTGTGAATACAGAAGACAAAACATGAGGTCACGAAACAGCCAAACACGTTCTCTCCTAGCAAATATGATGATTACCGCATCAACCAATTATAGCTTTGGCCTGAAGTTAGTCCCTTTGCCTTATCAATGAGAATTAAGATACCCAATCATGGAATTACCCTCACTTCCTCAAGGAATTCACTCTAAAGCAAAACCCCACTTCCTTAAACTCTTCACTAAGTGACCCGATGCAAACCCAAACCCTAAAATGGGTCTTTTCTAAATCTTTCATGAGATGTCCAATGGTTTTTCATGGTGCGTAGTCTCCTTTGTTTCAAAGAACACTAAACCCAACATGTTCTACTATAAGTGTTGAACTATAGGTTTGTGACAACTACAGGTGTTCCTGGTGGCCCTTAGAAGGAGGTCTTTGGACAAGGTAAAGAAGCAAAGAAAGAAAAGAAGAAAAAAAATGCTCAGAGGCTAACAGTCTCTGTCTGTCTGGGAAAAACATGTTTCAAGCGTCCAGAGATCTCTTCAAGTCACAGTGCGTGTTTGTGAGTAAACAATGCTGTAAATGGAAACATTTCTATTTCCTGATTCTTTTGGGAAACAGAAATACCGTTACGGTGGAGTGTAAATTGGAAAGCATGATGAAAAACATGTGGATGTAAGTTTCAGAACTATTTGGCTTCTCTGCTGGTTTCATCCACAGGGAAGAAGCCAGACTGCTCTGGACTAATCAGTCAGTCGCTGTGAGACTACTTGGCAATGATCAAATTTAGGAATCTGAAATAGTCTGAGACCTGACACAGAAGTCTCCTGAGATATTCCCATCCATTGCACATTAGAAAACCTGTGTGCACATATCATATCCACGGTCCTTTACATTGTGAAGCTTTATACATCTTAAAAGAGCTTTCAAACTCTTCTCTTATTTGACCTCCAAACAACCCTGAGAAAAACTTAAAAATCTCTATTTTTACAGATGAGAAAACAGGAAAGTGGGGGGACAATGTCAAGTGCACACATTAGCCAGGGCGAAATCCAGACCTCTGAACTCCTTCACTTCTCACTTTGGAAAATGCTCTGTCGTGGCAAACTTTGGCCCTGTCAGGGTCAATTGGATTATTCCTAAGGGGCATGTTTCATTTCAATAAAGTCTGGCAAATGAGGTGAGTGATACTTTTTATGGTTAAAGAAACATAAAAGATGTTATCTTTATGAATAAGGCTATTTTTTTTCTTTTTTGTATGATGTTTTCCGGCTCCTTGGCCAATTCTCTTTCCAAAATATCACATGGTCTCCACGGGGACACTTTTGAACTCTGTTGTGGGCTTGTGTGAATATAGTTCGAGGAAACAGAGGATTCACGGGGACACATGTGTATCGCTCAATTGCTTTTCAGAGATTTGTGAACATGAACCAACATAGTAAATTCTATGGAAACGATATGATGATACAATACTTCCTTCTAGAACTTTCTGTTCACACACTCAAGGAGTCCAGGCCCTTTGTATTCTGTGGTGGCCCTTGGATGAAGTGTGTTAACCTTCCTGAATCTTGGTTTCCTTGCCTGTAAAGTGGGGCCAGAGGAGTCGGGGTGACGTCCAGCTCTGCTCTGCAATATCACGACCTCAGCAAGATCCTACAGAAGCATGTCGTCTCCTTCCTCTGGCCTCATCTCTGATGGAGGGGATAGCACAGGGCATCATTCTTTCTTTATGCCGAGACACACAACTCAATGGTGGCTCTTCATCTAATTAAACCCCTACTCTTTCTGATGACAAATAGTTTACAGGCCCTACTCTTCCATCCTTATATGAAATTCACAGACAATATAATCATCTCCACTTTTTTTTTCACAAATTGATATGTTGCTCTAATAGCAATAGGAAAAGGAATATGATGAAAACGATTTATAATAAAATATATCTCAATATGTAAACAATCAAGCATGATGACGCTAGAACCATTCCAGCCCTCTGCTCACTAGAAAAAAAAAATTAAAAAGGTTCCATGATCAAATAAGTTTGTAAAGTTTTGGATAAAACAATGTCTAACATTTTGCAGGACTTCTCAGAGACTTGAACGTATACCATCTATTGCCAAGTTACAATGAAGAATTTGGTAGATAGCGTTTTCCCAAATCGTAAGACCACGCAAGCTGTTCTTTAGGGATGTTTCACATGGCTAGTGTCAGAGGACGAGCCTTGAGAAACATTTCCCTACATCAGTCATGGGTCATATCCAGTCATGAGTGACAACGCGGCCCCGTAAACTGTTGTTCATTCTCAAGGTGGAGTGCTGTTAGGTTTAGGAACACAGAAGTAGAACAGAAGCTCATTTAACAGCATCCCTGACTTCTACCCACTAGATCTCAGTAGCAACTCTCCCCCGCCACCAAGTTCTGAAAACGAAACAAAACAAAATGTCCAATGTCCGCTGGGAGGCAAAACTGACTCCAGCTGAGAACCAGTAAACATACAAAAATATACTTGTAATAGAAAACATTATTTTAGAACTTTTCCCTGTTCACATTTTAGAAAACATCTTTTATTCAGATTCTCCACATGCATTTTCCAACAATTCATCATTATGGGGAATACTTTTTGAGTCATCAGATTTCTATCATCTTCCCTTCTAAGTTCTTTTGAGATACAGCTACTTGTATCTCAGATCGCCTTGATATGAGTAAAAGGGTTAGCCACTGCTTGGCTCCCAGTAAACAGTGAAAATGGTAAATAGTATCATATGTACAGGAATAATGACCAAATCTGTATTAAAAGGTGACTTTTACTAGAGACTTCTTCCAGTGACTTCTGTAGGTATCCAAAATTAGTACTGATTGAAGTCATTTCAAGCTAATTTGCCTCCACTAAAAATATTTTGTTATTATCATTTAGGGAAGACCTCATGATATGGAAGATTTCATATGAACTCAAATATAAAATGACTCCTTCTTTTCTCTCAAGGGATGCTTTAGAGAATTACTTTCCTTAAACTCAGGAAGCTATGGTAAATTAATATTCAATTTAGATAAGAATGACAAGAGCAAAGTATATTGTTTGGTTCAGTAGGCAATTTTTACTGAGAGCTTACTGTGCATAAGTGGCATTCTGGGGCAGAGCTAATCTCAAACTTGAAAATGAACTCTCAGGTAGGTATTTCCTTTAGATCAAGAGTCCCCAACCTTTTTGGCACCAGGAACCAGTGCTCCTATGAGGATCTAATGTCTGATGATCTGAGGTGGAGCTGAGGTGGTGATGCCAGCACTGGGAGCAGCTGCAGATACAGATGAAGCTTCATTCACTGGCCTGCTGCTCACTTCCTGCTGTGCGGCCCTGTTCCTAACAGGCCACGGTCTGCAGACTAGGGGTTGGGGACCCCTACTTTAGATGGCCAGTCCCTCCTTGTCTCTCACAGGCCTGGAGGGGTAACCATATGTCCTAGTATCTTATGCTTAGCACTCTCTTTCACACTCAAAAGTGTCCTAGTTCAGAAAATATATGTATATAAATAATATAATTGATAAGGGGTTAATATACAAAATACGTAAAGAATTCATACAGCTTAACACCAAACAAAACAAAACAAACAAAAAAGACCAAACAATCCAATTTAAAAATGGGCAAAAGATCTGAATAGACATTTCTCCAAAGACGTACAGATGGCCAACAGACACATGAAAAGATGCTCACCATTCCTAATCATCAAGGAAATGCAAATCAAAACCATAATGAGATATCACCTCACACCTATTAAAATAGCTATCATCAACAAATCAACAAATAACAAGTGCTGGCGAGGATGTGGAGAAAAGGAAATCCTCATACATTAATTGCATTAATTTACAATCATGGGATTGTAAATTAGCGAAGTCGCTATGGAAAACAGTATGGAGGCTCCTCAAAAACTTAAAAATAGAGCTGCCATATGACCCAGCAATACAACTTCTCATTCAAAAAGATACATTATTTACAGTAGCCAAGGTATGGAAGCAACCTAGGTATTCATTGAGATGAATGGATCAAGAAAATGTAACACACACACACTGGACTATTATTCAGCAATAAAAAAGAATAAAATCTTTCCATTTGCGACAACATGGATAGATCTGGAGGATATTATGCTAAATGAAATAAGTCAGACCAGAGAAAGACAAATACCAAATGATTTCACTTATATGTGGAAGCCATATAAACAAAATAACTGAACAAACAGAACAAAACAGAAACAGACACATTGATACAGAGAACAAGCTCATGGTTGCCAAAGTGGGAGAATGTAAATAAATCACTTAAATAAATATATCAACTTAGCAAAAAAAAAAAAAAAAGCCCAATATCATTAATCGTTAGGGAAATTCAAAAGAGTGTCCTAGTTTAGAAATTACACGGACACCCTAGTAATGGTGCATGGTCCCTTTCTCCTAGTATTTGTCTCTGTTCTGTGTAAAAATCTGAAGAATCCAATTCTTCATAGATGAAATGAAGGGTGAGTTCAAAGAAATTAGTCTTGCAGGTCCACGTGCCCTTGACCTGCTTCCTCATCGCTGTTTGCAAGCCTGTGTCCTCTCCTTCCATCCCCTTTTGCACTTGTGCCTGGCACACACTAAGCATTGGACTTCAGTCTCAGTATCTCTTCCATCCCAGTGCTCTCCGCATCTCCCCTCTCCTGCTGTTGCTTGCCAGCAAGTCATTTGTTCTCAGGACTACTTTCGTGGCATTGCTAAAATAAAAATAGTTCTTTTTGCTATCCATCTGCTCTGATCTGTCTTCTCCAGGAAACCAAGTACTTCTAGATTTCTGGTGTGAATCTGAGCATCTGAATAAAACTTTAAGTAATGGAATGTAACCCGTCTGGATCCTTTTTCCCAGAGGATAAAACCTTCCGTCATCTGTGCTCCCTCTGCATAGGGATCATTCTCTCATTGGGACTCTTCCTCCTGGTGCCCATCAAGCGACCTTGTTTTCCTCCGGTCTTTGGTCCATGGGCATTCCTGTCACCATTCTGTCTGCCCTTGTCTCCAAATTCAAGGCCTCTTGAGGTCCACAGGCTTGTAGCACCATGACCACACCCCTCCCTGGCAAAGGGGATTATTCTGCCATTCGGGGCCAACTCGGGCCTCTGAGAGATTCTCCCAGGATGCTTTGCACTTCATTGAGACTAAACGAATGGATGCTGCTTCTGCTCCCACAGCAAGCTGGAAACTGGTGACCCCGGGGTCTTCCTGTTCACTTCAGCCTTAACTACGGACAGAGCACAGGTTCCCTTTGCATTCAGATCCTCAAACTAGGCTGGTCTTGCATTATTTCCTCCTCTCTGCTCTGACTTGGCCTGGTCAAGGGCACAGGCATTTTCAGAGACCTTCTGGAACCTAAATGATTCTCGATTCCCTTCTGACTCTCCCTCACACCCCAGATAACCTTCTCTAGGCTTGAGCATGGAGCAACTGTATCCTTTGTTGTCATGCATTTGTCCAGATGTTTGTATCATGTCCAGACCTGGGCTTTTGGAATTCAAAACTTTGACCACTTTGTTAATTTGCTTTTGCCTATGTCATCACTTCTCTGAGGGAACCAAGGCTGCCCGCGCAGAGCAAAGGTAAGGCCACCAAGAGAGAGAGCAGAAGAAGAATCAGGGGCTAATAACTTAAAAATCACCCATCATGTGGTTAAAAGTGTTTCTGATCATAGCATGAGATAGAGAACAAAGAATCTGTGCATCACAGCTTGCTGGCTGCCCTTACAGATCAGGAGCTGATACAGAGATGGAGAGGAAAGTGGACTGGTTTAACAGCTGTGACTCAGCATCACACAGTCTAATATTATATTAGCAACGTTTAATGAGCATTGCAAATTTTGTTAAGTAGTCATAAGAGCCACAATTTCTGCACCAAAATGAAGCTGAAGACAATGCCATAATAGATAAATGCCATTGAAAACAGTCTACTAACTGTTCTGAAGTGGTAGGTGGACTTTTTGTTTATTTACTATTTACCTGGGTATGCAGAGAGTGGAAGGATGGCAACTGTATTTTGGGGGCCAGAATGTAATGGTATCGTTTCATCTACAGTTGTGATCCCACTGGCTTGGGAAGGCACTCTTTCGTATCTCAGGCCCTAGGGTGGATATAAAAATTTATGGGATCTGGTTTGCTTGTAATGCAAGCATATTTCACGTTTCTCTTCTGGGTTTGGAGCTTCTAAGACAGGAGTTCAGTAAGTAATAATTCTATGGAATGTTATTTAATATAGATCATCATTGTAAAAAAAAAAATTCAAATGAGTCATTGACATAGCCATGAATTTCTCTTCATGACTTAGATGGGCTTCTGAGTAATTAAGTCATCTGGGGGTCCTGAACTAGTACTCCACTTGCGTTCAGGGTCGGGTCAAGATATGGAAAGTAAGGAATCAAAACTTGGTGTTTCCAGGGCCTGTAAGATTGAGAAGTAACTTAGCTGGATTCAGTCAGCCCATCTCCCCACACATAGATCTGATTAGAAAAGGGGACCCTGATTTCACATCCCAAGGATGGCATCACCTGAACCACCAGGCCAGGACAGTGGCTGCACCTAACAGCTCAAAGAAACAATTTTCAAATTACGTATTAAATTAAATTGATAAAACTAAGAAAGAAAGGAATGATGCCAATGTGCTCTGAATAATTATAATCTCGCATCTGAAAAGCTGGATCCCAGCAATCATCATATGCTTGGGTGGTCTCCACTTGAGCAGTTAAAAATCAAAGCTTTGGTTCCTTAACACATGGGAAATTATCTTGAGCCACGAGGGATTTGAACCCTACGTTTCCCATAGGAAGCAGCATGCTGGACCCAGCTGAGACTCAGACTTGAGGCTCATTAATCAGACACTACTCCGATGCAGATCTCGAAGGGCAGAGATGTTTGTTCTACAAGTTCCCTTATTTTAATTACCTAATTTACTGAGGTAGATGCAAAATTATTCTAATTTATACTGATCTGGATTTGACCTTCATGTGGCCGACAGATGTGTCAGTGGGTTACAAGATATATTTTTCTAAAACGAAACAGTACAATGGTAAAAGAGATGAAGAGCTGCACCCCAGATACAGTTCCTTGATTCCCACATCCAGCAAAGCCTTCTCCATGGCAATCCTCTTCAGACCTCAAGGAAATCTTGAGCAAGTTTTGCATGAATTGAATATACACATTGGCAAGAATATAGGAACTTAAACGGTATTCCGGTGACTAAAGTAAACCATCTGCACGGGGCTGCTGCCAGCCCTCCACTGAGGGCGCTGCTGTGAGAACTTGGACAAATAAGGACTGTGAGTCTTCAAACTCTCAGAATTAGGGTTCTGATAAAGCGACAGTCTAGATGTTGATTGGCCCTTCTGTTTGCTAAGTAACAGACCATCTGTGACATAGAAACCATATGAAGAAAGAACACAGCGAGACCACCCAGGCAATTTGCAGTAGGGGGCATGTGCTCCACATTCTAGAAGCTTCGTTTCTGGGAAACTGCTTTATTTCAGAACATACTCAACTCCTGAGAATTGCCGTTAGGAAGGCTGTTTCTCTGTTTTGATGCCTAGGCAAACTTCTTAATATAAGTAATTTGGGGTCTTTTTTTTGAGGTCATGCTCTATCTTTCTCACTAGCTTGTTTTCAGGTTCTTTGCTTTTTATCTTAGGTGACCTCACTGGAAAAAAATTAATGGAATTATTTCTCTCACTTAAAATCCATCCGTTTTCTTTCTCATTGCACATAGAGTGAAATCTGAAGTGCATGAAATTGATAAATTCATGTGAAATTGGTAAATTTAAGTTACCTATTATAGAATATTAGAATCTATATAGAATATATGACATATTTAGAGGAGCAAATGATTTAAAACAATCTAAATGTTGATCGCTAAGTAGCTAATAAGCTCTTGTACATTTATATGACAGTATGCCATGCATCTGTGACAAAGAATGAGGAAACTTATATATTGAGATGTAAGAACCCCAAGCCCAAAGCCCGACTTTGCCTCCCCATACTGAAGCACGCATCCCCTCGGCTCCTGGAAAGGTTGGAAAATGACACTTTATAGCTGAGTTTCCCTCTGGAGATTGTCTGGATTGTCCCCACTTCCTTGTCCCTCCCTTTATTTCTAAGCCCACGACAGTCTAGTTGCTACCTCCTCCTCTCAGTTAAAATTCCTCTTATTATGTCTATATCAGGGTAACTAACACATCTGCAGTAATGAACTACCTCCAGTTCCCAGCGGCTTAACATGATAAACATGTATATCTTGCCCTGTCATAGTCCAATGCAGGCTGAGTCCTCCATGTGGTAAGGCCCTGCCTTCCCTTAGAGTTCTCTTGAAGTTCAGTGCTAGATCGTTCGCATTTCACAAGCCAATAAACTGAGAATGACAGTTCAAAACTGTGTAGGATGTTTTATGACTAGGCACACGTCACTTCCTCCCACATCCCATTGGTCAGCAATCAGTCAAACGGTCCTAACAAAACTGCAGGGAGGTCTGAAAATGTAGACTTCTGTGTGGCCTGGAAACATGACCATCTCGATGGAATCTTTCACATTGACAGTGATCTCCTCACTGCCACCCAGTGGCTGCTTTTCAGCGCTCCTGATCTCCCTAGACCATTGCTCACTTACTTGAAGTCACCTGCTTTCCGTGGTTCCCTACCTGCCTCTTGCTGGCTACCTGCCCCTTTAGCTGCTAGTTTTCATGTCCTTCCCAGGCTAGCTTTCCTCTGCTGCTTTCGTAATGGCTACACCTCTCTTCTGCACAAAACACCGAGAGGCCTTTCCCTAGACATTTTGTACCTCTATTCTTTTTTTTTCTTTTGTATTCCCGTTCTTAACAAGGGGACTGCCACGTAATAGGCGCTCAGTAAATGTTTATGAATTGAATTAGATTGGTGAATGATGCTTTGCTGTCAACACACTTGTAGTCCATATAAACACACAGCAGTCCCTCTTATCCGCGGGGATGCATTCCACCACCCTCACTGGATGCCTGAAATCATGAATAGTTCCAAACCCTATATATACTATGTTCTTCCTATGCATACACACCTATGAAAAGTTTAATTTATAAATTAAGCACAGTAAGAAATGAACAACTAATAAGAAAATAGAACAACTATAATAATATACTGTAATAAAAGTTATGTGAATGTGGTCTCTCTCAAAAAAACTTATTGTTCTGTACTCTCCCTTCTTCTGTGATGATGTGAGATGATACGACACCTCATGATAAGATGAAGTGAGGTGAATGATGCAGGCTTTGTGACATAGCATTAGGTTGCTATAAGGGTGACTTGAACACAAGCACTGTGATACTGTGACAGTTGATCTGATAACCCAGATAGCTACTAAGTGACTAACGGGTGAAAAGCAAGTACAGTGTGTATATGCCAGACAAAGGGACGATTCACATCTTGGCTGGGACAAAATGGGACGGTGCAATATTTCATCATGCTATCAGAACAGCACTTATGAAAACTTATGAATTGTTTATTCCTGGAATTTTTTAATTTAATATCTTTGGACCGTAGTTGACCATGAGTAACTGAAACCACGGAAAGTAAAACCACAGATAAGGGGGCTATTGTAATTAATTTTAAAGGCAATATAAGTGAAGTGTAAACCATAGGGGTTCTAGGTACTGGGCAAGTTCACGGAAAGACAAAATGTCTTGCTGAAAGGAGCTAGGAAAGTCTTCATGGATGAGGCAAGAGCAGAATAGTAGGTCAGATTTTCCTAAGCCAAGATGACCTAAGGAGTATTTTGGGTGACAAAAACAAGTAAGGGCAGAGATAGTTGCAGGTGAGTTTGGCTGAGAAGGGTATATATACAATGGAATAGGAAGCAACCGAGACTTGAAAAAAGAGAAGGCCTATTTGGGAGGACCTTGGAAATTACATAGCTTTCACCTTATTCTATAGGCCCTGGAGAGCCACTGAAAATTTTTGACCAGAGCGATTATCAAACATTTCTCTAGCACTTACTATGTACCAGACATTTTGCTAGGTGTTTGGTTTATATCAGTGAATAGAATAGATCAGTATCTGGGCAAGGAATTGTATTAACTACTGCTGGAAAACAAATTACCCTACAACAGCAATAAACAACGTTATCTCACTGTTCTGGTGGGTCAGGAATCCAGAAGCAGCTCCATTGACTCAGGATGTCTCCCGAGGTTGCAGTCACGATGTTGGCCAGGCTGCAGTCACGTGAAGACTTGACTGGAGGAAGAGGACCCGCTTCCAAGGGGGCTCGCCCACGTGGCTGGCAAGTTAGTGCTGGCTTTTGGCAGGAGACCTCAGTTCCTCACGAGGTGGGCCTCTCCTTAGGGCTGCTTGAGTATCCTGATGACAGAGTGGCTGGCATCCCCCCAGGGCCAATGATGCAAGAGAGGACAAGACAGAAGTCACAATGTCTTTTGTGACCTCACCTCAGAAGTCACGGGTCATCACTGCTGCGGTATCCCTTGGTTACACAGCTCAGTCTGGCGTGGGAGGGGACCACACAAGGTGTGACTACGAGGAGGTGACACTCACGGGGCTAACTTGGAGGCTAGCTACTATGGGAGTATCTGAGCAGCAAGAGGAAACAGAACGAAGGCTCTATGGTGGGAGTGTGTGGAATAGCAAGCAAGTTGGTGTGGCCGGAGAAGATTGAGCTGGGGCATTGCAGGTAAGGAGCCCGGAGAGGTAACATAGGCCTTTGTAGGTTGTCGTGAGGACTGACTAAAAGTGAAGGGATGGGAAAGAGATTCCATGCTCATGGATTGGAAGAATTAATATTGTTAAAATGTCTGTACTGCTCAAAGCAATCTATAGATTCAGTGCAATTCCTACCAAAATTCCAATGGCATTTTCCACAGAAATAGAACAAACAATCCTAAAATGCGTATGGAGCCACAAGAGACCCCAAATAGCCAAAGCAATCTTGAGAAAGAAGAACAAAGATGTGGGCATCACACTTTCTGATTTCAAATTATATTATAAAACTATAGTAATCAAAAGAGCATGGTACTGGCATAAAAACAGATATGAAGATCAATGGAACAGAATAGAGAACCCAGAAATAAATCCACATATATGTGGTCAATTAATTTATGACAAAGAAGCCAAGAATACACAATAGGGAAATGACAGTCTCTTCAATAAATATTGTTGGGAAAACTGGATAGGCACGTGAAAAAGAATGAAAATGGACCACTATTGCACATCATAACCAAAATGGTTTAAAAACTTAAACATATCACCTGAAACCATTAAATTCCTAGGGAAAAAAAAAACATATACAGTAAGCTACATGATATCAGTCTTGGTGATTTTTTTGATCTGTTTCCAAAAACAAAAACAAAAGCAACAAAAGTAATAAAAGCAAAATCAATAAGTGAGACTATATCAAACCGAAGTCTTTGAACCTCTGAGGCCTGGGTCTACGTTGAAGAGAAAGTTGAGGTCAGTAGAGGGCGCTCTCCGCAACCGAATAGAGGTGACAGCCAGCAGCTGGGACTGCCCCATAGACAATTCCAGGTTGAGGTTAGAGGAGAGTGCAGGTATTCACGTAGGAGAGCACGCTTACTGGGAATAAGGAGTTGTTAAATCCATTCGCCATCTCAATTGCGCACTTCAATTTGACCCAAATTCAAAGTAACGGACAATGAAAAACAAGCAATATCTATCCCCCAAATCTCTACCATCCACATGACAAGGATCTGCCTTAATGGACAGCAGCCCTCACTCTCCCTCTTACCTTGCATATCTTCAAGTCGCCTGTGGCTTCTCTCCTTGCACAGTTACACACATAGTGGTGATGACACCTGGTGGTGGGAACGGTGTAAACGTCAAGATGACTGGGCATTTGTCTTTTTCTAAATTGCTCCATTACTTAAGTATGCAATTCCCATACAATGTGAGTTATATTTTGCGAAGAACAGCAGACAGCATCTCTTTCCAAGTTACTAAGAGGTGGAAAAGTTTCTGGTGAAGCCTGAGGCAGGTGGCACATGGTGACTGGTCTGGGAGCCACCCACAGGAGAGGTAGGGGCTGGGACAAAGTGAAGCACTCCCACTTTGGAGGATAGGAGGGAATGGGAGAAGCGATCTGCATGCAGTTAACTCCATCTCTGTGCCGAGGGCGTACAGTGAAAGTGGATTTGAGCACAGTCCACTTTTCTCTCACTGGCCCCTGGCACAGATGGCAGCGATGTATCCAATGCTTCATCACAGAGAGGGATTCTCCACACAGTTTCCCAGTGACCAGGCCATATATGATCTGGAAAAATGTTCAAGAGCTGTTTCTCTGTCCTCGTGCATTGCCTTGGAAAATGCAGGCTCCTTGGGCTTAGCCACTAGTCCGCGGATAAGAAATCAAATGTGCCCACGAAATAGAAAGAGCGATGTATTGTTTTCAACCTAATGGAAACTGATGGGTCAGAGTCTCCTCTCAGTATAATCTCTTTAAGCTTTTCCAGTTGTCCTAGTTTGGGGTTTTCAGCAGCAGTCTCCAAGGCGAGGATGTGAACACAAGTAGCTGGTCTGGGAGGTGATCTCTGGAAACTGGGCAGTAGATGGGCAGGCCTTGAGCTGTTGGGAAGGGAAGGGAAGGAAGATAATGAAGGATGGGTGTGTTATCAGCAACCGCTGCGAGCAATGGGAGCTCAGTCTTGCTGGGAACCTTTGGGAGCCAGCGTGGGACTTAATAAGAATTAGCCTGTTTATGGCCATGTCACTCTGAACAAGCCAGATCCCGTCTGATATTGGAAGCTAAGCAGGGTTGGGCCCGGTTAGTACTTGGATGGGAGACCGCCTAGGAAGACCAGGTGCTGTAGGCGTTTAAAAAAAAAAAAAAAAAAAAAAAGAGCCTAACCAAGGAGGCAAGAGAACTGAGAACTGAAATTCCTGTCCACCCCATTTGTCATTTGTCTGAATGCTGCTTCCGGAACTTACCTTCTCAACACTTTGGCTTGCTTGGGCAGTGGTCAAACACCCTCAGGCAACCAAAGAAACGGCCTTCAAGCTGAGAAACACAGGCAATCATGGGAAACAGCCTCCAGCATGGAGAGAGGAGGGATGGGAGGATGTGTACTGACGGCCTCTGCTACACCTGAGTAATAAAAAACAGACGAGGGTTTCCTAGCACGCCAGATGCCCACAAAGCCATCAGCTCCGTGCTCTGCAATAGCAGCTCACTAATATGAGCTCTTTTCGTGGCTCCAGCTAAGGCTTGTCTAGATCCCATGGCCTACATCTCTCTGTGCGCAGACATGTTGGAAATACAAACGCGTTTCTGGGGATCAAACAGATCCAGGCCCAGATCTTGTCTCTGAATGACTCCAGGAACTTATTGAACTTCTCGGAATCACCTGTAAAAATGGAGATAATAAGACCTAATTTGCAAGCTGAGGAGATGTGTAAGGGAGAGGCTGTTTGGAGGAAATATCTAGCCTAGTAAGTGCTTTACATGTTTATAAAGTTAAATGGCAGGAGGCTGGTATGGTAAATTCCACTTCCGGGTTTTTGTTTTGTTTTATTTTGTTTTGTTTTGTTTTTTGATTTGAGAAGGCAATATAGTACAGCTGGCAAAAATTCTAGCAGTCAAAAGTATAAAATAACCCCCAGGCTGGTTCCCATCTCCCAATTCAGAGGAATTACTGTAACCAGTTTCTTTCTTATCATTCAAGATATTCTCTTCGCCTATCCACAAGTCTATGCAATATTCAGGACCCTCCCTTTAAAAATTTATTTTGAGGTCATTCCGTGTTAACATACGTAGATATATGGCCACATTAGTACTGTTATTTTAAGTGTTCTCCTCCTCAATGTTGACTTCATTTCACTAGAATCCTCAGATTTGTCGGGTTGGAATGCATTTAGCCATTACCGCATCCAAATCTTTCATTTTATGGACGAGGAACTTAAGGCCCACAGAAGGACAGATGGGTGGATGTGAACCTAGTTCCCACGCAATATCTTCTTTTCTGATTAGAGAATGATACAAATCTGCTACAGAAAAATTAGAAAGCACAGACAAATGTGTAAAGCAAGTAGAAAAGGAATTATTTTTGCAGACCTTCACTTTACATGGGTCGTATCGAAGTTTTCTCATATCTAAGGCTGCACTAGAGCTCTGTTAAGGGAAAGTGGTTGTTTACAGACTCCCTTGTTTGGAAAGGATCCATCCAGCATCCATCGGAGTGGAGGCGATTCCAATGGGCAGGAGGTCGGCTAATGGAGCTAAACCACCAAAGCAATCTCCTTGCTCCTGGGGCACGGAGCTACCATGCCCTCTCTGGGTGTGCCACTCTCCCTAAACCTCCACGTGTTCACCAACCTGGAAGAAAGCTCTCTGAGTCCTCCCTTCTTAGGTTTTTATGGAGGCTTCATCACGTAGTCATGATGGATCAAATCATTGGCCATTGGCGTTAGATTCATCCAGCCCTTCTCCCCTTCTCCAGAGACCAGGGATTGGGGCTGAAAGTTCCAACCTTGTAAACAAGGTTGGTTACCCTGGCAACCAGCCCCACCTTCCTACTTCACCCTTTGTTATGTTAACAAAATTCTTAGGACCAAATATGCATTTCTTATTATAAATCACAATATCACATAGTCTCTGTACTAAACACCAGTTTGAAAAGACAAGACAGTGTTACAATAATATGTCAACCTCTCTGAAGAAGTTGAATTTAGTTGCATTATTTTTTATTTAACCGAGTTAATACCTTGTTTCAATTATTATTTGCAGTTCTTCCACTTAAATTGGGTGGGTGGTGAATTTCCTTTCTTTGTGGCGGTATCTTCATCAGAAGAAAAAGCGAGGTGTTATAAAAGTTCATAGATCAAGCTCCTTTGAGGCCCTGCTTCCCTCAAATCTCCATTATGAGCTTGCTTCTTAAAAATTTCCTCTCCTGCCATGCTGCAAGAGCGACCTCTGCTGGCTAGTATTAAGCATCTTTGTTTTGGAAAGTGCCAGAGAAGATGTTTCACATTCTTAAAGATTAAGTCATCCTTGTTGTTGTTGCTGTCATTTGTTTTAAAAATAGCTTGCAGTGTTCATCCAGAGTTGTTAATATATAGTAAGACTTGGGCAGCAGGCTCAGGTTAGAATCAGGTTTCTAGAAAGAATGAAGGTAGTGGGATGGGCTACATCATTTGTGGGGCTCTGTGTAAAATGCAAATGTGGAGCCCCTTGCTCACAACTTAAAAATTTCAAGAGGGTGACCACAGAGCATTAAGGGACATTAAGAGATAAATGTGAGGCCTTTCTGAGCACAGGTCACGTGCCCTTGAAGTGGGTCTTAGATAAAGGGGGCCATGAGAAGGAGCCCAGCTCTCAACTTCAGCAGATAGAACATGCAGGTGACAACACAATGTCCTTGGAGCTTACAAATGACTCCACATCTCACTCCCACTGAACAGGGACAGAGTGAAAAGGGGGAAAGGACTATGTTAGCCATTAGGAACTGTCGTACAGATGACACATTCTCATTTTCCCCTATTGGGCAAAGGTTTGGAGATGGGGGAGGAGTAGGGTGGGGCTACAGGTGAGGGTGAGGTGTGTTTTCTTTAGATTTCGCTCCCTAGTGGAAGGGCTGGATGGACAACATATTTCTGGTGTCTCTTCAATTCTTAAGACCCCTTGGACTTTCCTAATCGTTGAATGATGAAGGAGAAAGCAGAGAGCTGAGAAGTCATCCTTCCTTTCAAAATGTCCTTGAAGTATCTCGATGTGGCTTAAATAACCATAACAGCTAACATTTCTTGCATAGCGATTCTGTACTTACAGCCAGAAGTGGCGTAGCTAACGCAGACTGGGGCTTTCTATGTGCCAGGCACTAGATGAAGTGCTTAGTACTGTTTAGGACATTACCAACTCAGTGAATTTTCCAGCAATCCTAAGCAGTAGGTCTTATTGTTATACCCATCCTACAGATAAGAAAACTGAAGGCAAGAGATCTTGAGTAACTTACCCAAGGTCATAAACTAGTCAGTGACTGAGTCAAAATGAAGACCCAGGCCATCTGAATTTAAGAGTCAACACCGGTAACTCCATAAGTATACTGCACATTGCTTGCTATACTGACTCTCAGCTAGTGTGTGTGTGTGTGTGTGTGTGTGTGTGTGTGTGTGTGTGTGTGTGCATGCGCGTGCACGCGTGTGCATGGGCAGAGAGGGAAAAGTTTGAAAACTAAAAATTTCTTTCCTCACAATGATAAAAAGCCTTGTAATTTATTTTTCTCTATCCTCTAGATAAGAGGTCAGCAAATGTTTTCTGCAAAGGGTTAGATATAGTAAATATTTTCAACTTTGACGACCAGATATCTCTGTCTTAACAACTCTGCTCACTCTTGGAGCACCAAAACAGCCATAGACAATATGCAAATAAATAAGTGTGGCCATTTTCTAATAAAGCTTTTTAGTTTTTATTTTTTTATTTTAGTTTTTTACAAAAACAGGTCTTGGGCACATAGTTTTAGACCAGTGGTTGTCAGCATCCCCCGGAGGGCTTGTTAAAATGCAGATGGCTGGGCCCCTAACCCCAGAGTTTCTGAGGATGTTACAGGTTTGGAGTGAAGCCTGAGAACCTGTATTTCTCACAAGCTCCTAGGTGATGCCAATGCTGCTGGTCTACAGATCACACACATTGTGAACCACTATCTACCGTAGACCAAAATGCATCAAGTGGTTCTGATCTCCTAACAGAAGATTTTCAGTCTTTTTCCTGGCTGGAATCACAAATCAGGCCTCCAGGATTCCAACCATGGAAAAAATCAAGGATGTTTACATTGCTCCATGGCTGGGTATTTGCACATTCATAAGAGTGCTTGACTATTAAAATGTCAAGGACTCTTAATCCAGCAGGAGGACTTCGGGGAAACTTCAGAGCTGTATTATTCTCTTACTTCTTAGGCAAGAGCAAAGTTAGGAAGGAAGGCGGGGGTGGGGTGGGGCCTTAATCAAGCCATCATCATAATCTGTTCTCAAACAGATTGTAATGCATTTGCCCCGTTTTTATTTTTAGATACTTTTTTATCATGTTAAACAGATTCTGCTTTGATTATGAAGCAAAATACAGGCTTGGTCATATCAAGTCACTTATAAAATAAAAGAAATAAAAATCAATCTTCTAATAACAGTTTTCATTTTGCTTTCTCTCTTCTTATTTCCTCTTGAAACAGAGAGCCATGCCATCCACTAATGTGCTTGGTTTGGGGGCAAGTACTTTCTCCTATTATGTGTAGGTGACCTGCCATTTAGCATTTCCTGCCCATTTGTCAGGCACAGTTATTGAAGATGCCTTAGAGAGTCTTGGAGAAGCATCATGGAAGAAGACAATGCTCTTAACTCTGCTGGGAGTCATTGGACCTCACCTGAGTTGCATCAATTCCCAAAGCCTGGGCTTTCCAAAGAGTGCTGGGATGAAGATAATGGTTTTCAACAAAGCACGATCCCACCCTGAATACCAGCACACTGGGATGAGAAATTCTGGGCTAAGTCACAGGGACAGCCTTCTCCTGCTTTGGCTCTGTAATCCCCAAGTGCCGTCCCAATAAACCACCTTCCTTCTCTTCCCCAACCCCAAGTTGCTTATTCATTGCTCAAACCTGCTAAAAAAAATGCTAGGTATCTCCTTAACTGGAAATGAAAGAATGCTTGATTGGTTTATTCTGGGGTGGTGGGAAGTCAAAAGAACTGGGTCCCAGCTCTGAATTACTGATCTGTGTGTCCCTGGGCAAGTGGCGTGATTTCCCTGAGCCCTATTTTCCTCATCTGGAAAATGGTGACAGTTGTACCTGCCTTCGTTACTCGGTTGTGGTGGGAAGTAGTTAGTTACAGAACAGAATGCAAAGAGAAATGCAAGCTGTGGTTCTGGTTTACAGTTCAGTAGGACGCTCATTCCCAGGAACTACAGGTTCTTTCTCATTCGTAGGGATTATATTATAATAATTTCTGACCTATTATTAATAATAATACTAATAGGAATAATACCTACTGTTTATAGCATCTATTATATACCGGAAACTATATGAGACACTGCTTTGATTATTTTAACTTTTACAACCCCAATAAAAATTATCACCTTTCTTTTATAGCTAAGAATACTCAAGCTCAGAGAATGTGATAATTTGCTGGAGGTTTCTGAGCCAGAAGGAGATGGAGAGGAATTTAAAGCCTACCCTTCTTACTCCAAAGCCTGGGCTTTTTCTACTGCCTCCTGCTTCTGCTGGTCATTACGGCTCATGAAGGTTAGGACTTGATCTATCGGCAGACATTGAGCCAGATGTGATGCTTTCTTCCCATGAGGACGAGCTTATGCTGATATCAAATGATAGTCTGGCAGCAGGGGATGAGTGAGGATGCACCAGAGTGAGAGGTGAGTCTGATAAAGGCTGTGAGGACCTCAGTTCCAAGCCAAGCTGGCTCCATCCATAAAGGGTGAGCCAAAGCAAGAACTTAGACTAAGCTTGAAGTTGCCTTCCTCCTTTGCTGTCTCTGCTTTAGTTTCTCTGTATAAACTACCCCCTCTCTGTTTTTAAGTTTCTTAAGAATTGCAGGAAAGAGTGAACAAGAACTTGAAGTTTATATATATTTTTTTAAAAAATCACTGGAAATCAGAGGTTCATTATTATTTCCTGAGAACACATGAACCCCTCAAGAAGAAAATGTGCATGTCATTTTGTGATCTGTGATATGATAATAAAAGTGATCAGTTCAAGGTCAGGGATATGACATCCTTAAAAATGACCAGTTTTTACTTAGAAGGAATATATCAATAGGGACAGTATCTCATTTGGCCACAAACTAGACTCTTTCATTCATTGGAACACATTTTTATTGGCTGCTGACATCGTGGCCAGCATTGGTGGCCTACAGAAATGCACAAAGTATGCAGGATTGCTTCCTCCAAGAGCTTAAAGTGTAGCAGAGGAGACAGACAAGAAAACTAACAATTACGACAATGTACAAAGTGTGATCATAGCGAGAGTTGGGAGTGCTCCAAGAACTCCTGGGAGGGGCATGTCACCCAGACCTGGGTGAGTCACAGCTTCTCAGGGGACATGAAGTCTACAGTTAGACCTGAAGGATGAGCAGAACTTGGCCAGCAGGGAGTTGTCATGGATGACTTCAGTTTTTTCTGAGAAGTAGGAGGAGAGCCATCTGTAGAGAACTGTCATGGGGGTGGCAAGTTTGAGAGTAGAGAATGTTCTACTTATTTGCTACTTTTTACAAAATGGTATTTTGCTGAATATCTAACACGCTTACTTAGCCTAGTAATTTACACACACACACACACACACACACACACACACCCCTTCTACCCCTGCCCCTGTCCATCTTATCTCTGCAGCCCCATCAATGTAATCACATTTATAACTCTGCTATACTAAACTTTCTTTTTAATGCAAATATAAGCAAATTTAAAGAAATATTCTCTTCTTTTCCCGATGTTTACTTCAATGAAACTGTGGCAAAGCCAATGTTATACAGTCATCAAATTCTCCCCCTTTTTTTTTTTCCTTTCCAAAGGATACAGGAAGACTATTTCCCAGCCTATCCTGGTGTTAGGTTGAGGCCATGTGATCAGGTTCTGGCCAATAGGAGGTGGGCAGAAGTGATTGTACAACACTTTACTTAACACCTCATGAAGTAGACAGTTTTCATTTGGAAAATATAAACTGGGGCAGGAGGCAGAAAGCTACTACAGGATAAAAAATAAAGACCAAGGGAGAGACAAATAGAAAATATGTGATTGGTGGGAACTGTGGTCTAGCTTGTTTGTCCTGCAAAGGCGCAGAGTTGGCTTGGCATCTGAGGACTTGCTGATTGGACATACTGTGTTTCTAGTCAAGAGGAACATTTACAGGGACACAAAAGTTATCTGTTTTGGTTTGCTAATGTGGCGCCCTAGGCCGAAGCCGGTCCATCTCCAGCCTAGAAATGTATTTCTAGGTTGGCATCCATCTCAAGCACCATCTCCTCCAAGAACTGTTTTCGGATTTCTTTTCAAATGCAAGCCCCGTTCCCTTTGGCCCTAGCATGTTACGCCTCTTTTATGAGGCCTGGATATTTTTGGATAGTATCGTCCACTTAACTAGTTTAACAGCCCCTGAAGGTAGATATTCTATCTTATCCATTTTTTTTTTGTATTGTGCCTCATCTGAAAAAGGATTTCAGGTGTCTTTCAAAGACATATAGTAGTATATTTGATAGAAACATTAACCATGAAAAAAGCAAAAAACAAAAATAAACTCATTCTTTGTCTCTGGGATCTAAATTCCTGTGAAAAGAACTAGTCCCTGGACCTGTCAATTACAGTGTCTATGTTGGGATGATGTTAAATGTAGTTTAATCGAATGCATTGTGTTTGATCATTAAGATGGGCCATCCAGTCCCCTAAAAAATATATAGAAAACTAACTGCTTTCAGATCCCTGTATAGACATGAACTTTGACTTGTCAGTGGCTGGAGGAGCCTCCTGTAAGTCAGCCATCCAATGGAGAAGACAGGAGTGAAGTCTGTTCTCTCGACAGATGTACACTTCTGTTTGCCATCCTCAGTTACATGCTTACACATGTGTGTTTACTTGGCAGTCTCATCAGCAAGTATGGATGGGAAGCATATGTGTGTTTTGCACCTGCTGGCAATGTTTATTTTGAATAAAGATATGCTGCTCTCTTTTTTCTCGACAATGCCAAGTATGTATGCTTTTGTTTTGCTTTGCTTATACTCAGGCATTGAGCAAATAGATATGTCTGCTCTTTCCGTTAATAACCATCTTTTACTGTCAGTTTTAAGTACCAAGTTAGTTTGTTCTCATAACATCTGGTAGCATCAAGCATTTCAGAAGATTAAATGATTGGCTGCGTTGAAAAGGTAGTTATGTGGCATTATATTCTGATGGCATCAGATGTTAGTATTTGACTAGTCAGATGGCTTTTAAAATACCTGCTTTCAGTGTTCCCACCGAACCAGAAAGTCTTCCTTCCCCAAACCCCTACTCATCTTGGCTTTAGCAAGGTTGATGATCTCCCCTGACTTAAATTACATGGACTCTGCGTTTCCCGGATGCTAAGAGAATCAACTGCAGGAAGAAGAGCTGAAGGCTTGGAACTGACAGTTGGGGAGTTTGTACTGGTCTAAAATATTCCGCCCAGGCAGGACTGTCAGAATAATAAACCTAAGGATATTCACTGTCACATTTCACAAATAAAAAGAAGAAAGTGCATATCTTTGTAAGAAGAGAGCACACTTGACCAAAATTAAGTAAAATTATTGGTTACTAATTGTAAAGACATGTTCACCCCGTACTGATTTGTGAAGAGGCAAATTTAACATTTACTGTTTGAGAACAAATAGAAAGTAAAAATCAACACACAGAGCACAGCAACACAGAACCTTTGTTAATGGTGGTTGGAGATAGTTCTCCATGGACCTCCCAAGTTTCTACAGGTCTTGTAGGCAGAGGTGCTGTCGGCCTTTGTTTGGGACTTCTTTTTCAAAGATGTTTGTATAGCATCCTTTGATAGGTAGAGACAGCATTTCGCTTCAAAGCAAAAAGCGGGTTTATTTACTGTTCAGTATAAGAAAGATAATAGCTCCCTCTGAGGCAAAAGTCAGCCAAGGTTTGCTTACTTCCCATTATAAAACATTTGGGTTCCCTAAGCTTGGAGTTTCTCAGCTGTAATGCAAACTCACTCCATCTACCAGGCCACTCTGCGTAGCCCCCAGGGGATTTGGGAAGCAAGAAGGATCTAATGTGAATATAAAGCTCATGCTGCTTGTGGTTCTGAGAATAATAGAGTCCTTTGTCTCTGAACCAGGAGTCTCAGTCTTCTACCAGCATCCATAAACTTGTGGCAGGCTACCTCACACATAAGCTTACTTACAGAGTCAAATTTCAGATCCATCACAGTCCTTGACCCTGATGATCTTTCATCCATCTCCCTGAGTTCTAGTCTGATATACTGATTTGGAGTCGAGACATGGTCTCTGTTGGAAGAGTTAAATCACAGCATGCTGAGATCAGTGTGAAAGACACCAATGCCTATTTTCAAGTCCCGCCCATTATCAATGGTTGAAGGGGTGGTTTTATGACAGAAGCAGAAGTTAAGACTATGAGAGTTCAGATCTTTCTTAAATGTCTTTTGAAGACAATATTATAGTGAGGTTGCTAAGCTCATGTGCTTTGAATTGAGATAGACTTGGTGTCAAGATCTGACTCCATAAGAGCAATGTCATTAAGTGAGTCCTTAACCTCTTTATGTGTCATTTTCCTCACCGTGGAATAGGAACACAATTGAAGCTACCTTTTGAGTTTTGGAAGAGACATTTAACATGGGTTGAAACTGTTTTTCTGTAAAGTAAATATTTTAGGCTTCTTAGATCCTATAGTCTGTTACAATTACTCAACTCTGCGAGCACAGCATGTAAGTAGCCATAGACAATACATGAGTGAATGGATTTGGCTGTGTTTCAATAACACTTTATTTACAAGGGCAGTATGCTAGATTTGCCCCTTGGACCATAGTTTGCCAGCCTGTGACCGAGCAGCCAGTGATGCTCGGTTGCTACCAGCATCTAATAAAGAGGCTCCTCTACACCAGGTACTGTTGTCTGTATTTATTCCTTCACTTAATCCTCTGTGAGGTAGCTAGTATGCCCATTTTACAGACAAGAAAACTGAGGCTTATTGAAGCTAATTTGCTAAGTTCCCATGACTGGGTAGCCAAAGTCAATTCAAACTCTGGCCTTCTGACTTTAAGTCGATTGTTCTTACCAACATTTTGGGTTACCTTTGAACAAATATCTCCATTCCTGAGTTTTAGAGACAACCCTCAGTTTTACTTGAGGATAAATTCTTGTTTGTAGATACATTTGCATGTATAAAGTAAGGTTTGGATTATATGAAACAACAATCATGAAAATTCTTAATGAGATTCCAGCTCCAGATATGTGTTTTCAATTGTTTCTTCCTCACCATCAAACTTACTATACTGTAGAACACTTTTGTTAAGAAGGAAAAAAAAGCATCTGAAAAAGTAGAGATGGACAAGAAAAGGCAGGTTTCCCAGCTCACTACTTCTTGGGTAGGTGGTTTTGCACTCAGAGGGGTCCACAGAGACATATGAGTCCAGAGTCCATCTGAAGAAAAAAATTCACCTTTTCTTATCTATTCAAATGAGACAAGGACCTGGCCATAGAAAAATTCTGGAAGAATGATATTTGCCTGAATTATTACTGCGCATCAAGTAAGTTATAAGGTGAATATCAGTTAATGACTTCTGGAATAAAAGGTGCCATTAAAGCAAAAAAAGATCAGGAAAAACCCACTGACATCTTGAGAGTGATTATAATTGGGACGGGGAATTACAGATGATTTAAATGCTTTTATACTTTCCGTATTTTCCAAATTTTCTACAGCTAGCATGGGTTGTTATTATAATCAGACAAAACCAAAAAATGTTGCGAAAATTATTCATGCAGAGTTTGTGATAGGAAGGGAAATGATTTTGTCATAATGTTAAGGGTACGAAGTTATAGAGAGAAAAATATTTCTTTGTAAAAAAAACCTGAATCTTCACAAAGATAAAAGAGTAAAAGAATGTTAAGAGGGATCAATAGAACATATTAATAGAGATAATAAAGTGGGTGATTTTTCATCTTTTAAATATTCTTTTATAAGTTCCAGATCTTCTATAAGGAATATATGTTTTAAAACTTTTAGAAAAATATAACTTAAAAGTAAAGCCAATGTTATCTAAAAAACAAAGCACAAAGAACAGATGACATTTTTGGTGGCAATTGTTCTGATTCTGCTCTGCTCACTGAGCAACTTTTGCTTCCACATGACCCCTGGTTCTCCAGAACAATCCTATGTACAAGCAAGAATCGTCTCCGTGATCTCCACAGTGCTGTCAGAGGTGGTGGCAGTGCTGTGCATGTGCGTGTGCGTGCGTGCGTGCGTGTGGTGTTACAGGAAAGGGAGAGTTGCCCTTCGTTATGGAGTTAGTGTTCCTACTTTTCAGACACAAGGTGCAGTGGCCCATTGCTTATCTCTGGGCTCAGTCGTGCTTTCCACGTCACTACCTGCCCTCTCCCTTGGCATTTCCACACTTCTAATGATGATCCATCATTCTATTTCTAAACTGAGCCCAAGGTTCCCATCTGTCCTGTTTCGTGGTTGCTACTGTCTCAAATCCTCCTTCAGCTGACTTGTAAAGTATCCAGTTCCCCTCCTCTCCCTGGGATCTTGAGTCACTCTGGCAAGGTACCCAGCCTTAGGATCTAGCCCCGCCCCCAAACTCCAGCTCGCTGGCTGGGACCATCTTACCTACTGTCTGACTTTATGGAAACAACCTCATTTTACAGTAAAAGTCTCTACTGTCCCAGATTCCCAGCCACTCTGTCCCCAGGCCTGGCAGGACAAAGTGTCTTGCAGGGCCATTTGTGCTGTCAGCTTGAATTGTGACTGTGGTTTGCCTCCCCCAACCCTGGCTGAACCTTTGATGTTAACTGGCTTGCTCCCCAGTGTTGATCCGTTCTGGGGGCTGGGTTCTGTGCCAAGCCTCTATCCTTCTTAGCCATCCTATTGCTATGCTAAATTTGTATTGGATCTAGACATCCAAAATGGCATTGGCAATAGAAAGGCAGATGCGAAGTGTGGGAGCAAAAGCACAAAACCAAAAGCAGTGGAAAAACCAGAAGGCCCAACAGCCACAACAGACATGATCCTAGGGCAGGGTTTCTCAACCTTGGCACTGTTGCCATTTGGGGTGAGATCATTCTTTTTGGTAGGGGCTGTCCCGTGCACTGTGGGACGTTGAACAGCATCCCTGGCAGTAGCACCTCCCCACTAGTGACAAAGAAAAATGTCTCCAGACATTGCCAAAAACCTTGGGGAACAAAATCACCCCCAGTTGAGAACCATTGATCCTTATCATGAAAGGTCTCCTAAAATGGTTTTTCCCTTTGGACTTTGTGGATATGGTTGCTTTTAATCAAGGTTTCTCAATCTCAGCACTATTGATATTTTGGTCTCAATAATTCTTGATTGTAGGAGTTGTCCTGTGAATAGTAAGATATTTAGCAGCATCCTTAGTCTCACCCACTAGATGCCACTGGGTAGCAAAACTACCCCTGGTTGATGACCACTGTTGCAGAGCAATGCTCATCTTTACACATGGTATGCATGGGCTTAATGGGAACACGAAAGACTGGAAGGAAGCAGACAGTGGGAGAAGAATTTTGGAAGGAAGCCATTTTCCTCAGAGATATGGCCAAGCACCCCAAATTTGTCAACCAAAAGCAAGACAGAGAGGACATAAGTGGCCCACAGCTCTGCTGTATGTGAGAATCACTGGGAAGCTTTTGAACAATTCCAAGGCCTAAAACCTCACCCCCCAGACCCATGAGCTCAGTATCTCTTTTTTAAGACTTCCCAGCAGGGTCAAGAATCTAGTGAGCAAATGAACACAATTTGAAAAAGGCCATAGTGGAAGATCAAAGAGAGAAAATGGCCAATGGCAAAATCATGCAACCCCTATGCTGTGTGTGCTCTGTCACTCCACCCTCAGCCCAGGCCCTGTCACTTCTGAAATCCTCTGATTTTTCCTTTCTTCTTACATTTTTCTAGCATTTTTTGGTAATCTTAGCATCTCTTCTTTTTACTTCGCTCAGTTTCGAGCCACCCAAAAGTTAAATGTACAAATTCCATTGTAGAGGGAAAAGGTAAAAATAAATAACAAAACCTGAAATCTGGGGCTTTCTGGAAAAGTGTTATAAAATGGGGACAGCTGATATGCAGTTGTCAGCGAGCACTTGAGAATTGCTTTAGTGACACTTAATTTTATTCCTCACAAAGGGCCCTGCCTTCTTTCTGGGAACTCTCAATTGTCTTCATCAGGGAACATTTCTGAGAAATGTGTTGCTATGAGGACTGCAGTGCTACTTGAGGTTTGTCATCCATAGTGTCATTAATGCGTTTTCTGTGCTATCAGGAATTTCACGTAGGTCATCCGTTTAATAAATTAAAAAGAAAAAAAACCATCACAACTTAAACAGTATACATATGTTTTAATATTTAACAATAATAAACTTATAATAGTGAATTAATATATAAAACGGAAGACATTATTTGTAATCTATCACAGAGGTGGCAGAGACTGGCTAGTTGTTCACCAAACCATTTTCCTTCTTCCCACGGGCGAACAGCTTGGCTACATTTCTCAGCCTCCCTTGCAGCTAAGTTTGGCCACGTGATTGAGTGTTGGCCAATGGAAGGTGAGGGGGACTGTGGGCTCTGTCACTGTGCTACCTCCTCTTTGAAGTTCTCTGCCCCACCTAATTAGCTTCTGGCTTTACAGATATCACCGACAAATAAATGAGGGGTTTCTAGTGTGGGCCTTAGAGTAATATTCAATTTATTAAGATATCACAATATTCATAAGGGGTACCGGGCTATACGGTATTGAAAGTCCCCACATTTTGGTTGGTGTAGATGGTATCTGCCTATGCTCAGATCTTCCACCCCTTTCCCCCAATCTGAGGTGTCTGAGCAGAGGGCCTCTGAGTCAAATGTCGATCCAGAAAGAGTAACTTTCTCCATCTTTTTCTTACAGTTTATCGAGAAGGAGATACTGAATCTTGAGGAAAAGGTTTTGGTCTAAACAACTGGAAGTTTGGAGTTGCCTTTTCCTGAGGTGAGAGAGGACTGCAGAAGAAATATGTTCTCTTTCATACATGAATACAAACAAGATGCCTCTCCCTAAGCCCACCAGGAACAGCTTGGGGATCCACAGGGAAGGGAGGGTCTTCTACTCGAAGGTATGCAAATCTGAAAGTATTATACATTCTTGGCCAGACTAGGAATAGGTAATGCTGTGTCCTTCTAGAGTCGTACATCTGGAGGCATAGGATGTCCATTTGTCCTTCACTGGCGAGTTTAAATATCTACATAGTATCTTTTGTGTGGATGCACCATACCTTATTCAACCAGTCTCCTGTTCTTGAACAGATAATGCTGAAATGAATGACCTTTTGCATATGTATTTCATCTTGTTAGAGATGTATTTCAGGGTAAATTTCTACAAGCAGCCTTGGTGGATCGAAGGGTAAGTGCACATGTAGTTGCAATATTGTGATTTATCATAAGAAATATATATTGGTCTTCGTCTCATTTGCGGCACAGAGCTGTAGATTGCATGTGAGTTAACACTAAAGTAAATGTCTGAGTCAATTATTTTATATCTCAGTTGACATCCCTGGGAAAGCACATCGAGTTATATAACATCTTTCATCAAAGTTGGGTACTTGTATTTATTTTAAATCCTTATCTTCATCCAAGGTTTGTGAGCAAAGCCATTGAGTTTTATCTTTCTTTATGAGAACTATATATTTTTCTTTCCAAAGAAACCAAAGAATCTAATAACAAGCCCAAATTGGTTTACTAGGGGGAAAAAAAAACCCAGGAAAATAACAAGATGCTGGTCATAGTGTGTCACCACCCACAAAAGGCCCTGCTCCCAAGAAATGATTTTATTTTCAGGCAAATGGTCCTGAATCTATAAAGCCCACAGGGCCCTCCCAAGCCCTGATGTTCTCTCAGCAGCCAGGTGAGATGCAGTTTTCATGGCTTCATGCCCGAGCCATCCCTTACGTGTCTCTCACCCAGAGAACACAGCCTGGTGAAAACAGCTGAAATCCCAAGTTGGCTTCCCTCTTTAATATGCACAATGCTTCTTAAATCTGTGTTACATAGAGCTTGAAAATTTCCTTTGTAATTAAAACCAAAAAATCCCAGACGACAGCAGGGGGCGCCCTTCTCTCCACTATGCCATTGACACACTGGCCACCACGAGAAGGAATTCTGGACTTGGTTTGTTTTTTCTGGGTTACTTGGGGTTGACAATGGACACACATTTCAGTTTGAGCTGACACACCCATTACTGTTTCATTGTCTCCTTCCCTTTCTCCACTTTCCTTTTTTTTCCTCTCAGCTGGATGAGCTCATATTTGGAGAAACACAATAAAAAGGAGCGGTCGCTGGCAGCAGCCTTGCTGGAGGAATCCCCAAGGGGAAGAATGTATGCTTTCTGTGCAGCTTCCAGGGCTCTGGAATGAGCCAGAAGTCCTGCTTCTCTACGGAGGCCTAACTGTGTGATTGAGATCATGTTGGGTTCACCCCCACAGTTATCTTACCCTAAGGAAAAGCAGACAGGAAGCTACAAAATCCAGAACATTCTCATCTTTAGCCTCACTCATCATTGTGCAGTCTCCTTGTTTGGGGCTGACACTGTTTCTGCTGTGAATGTCACACAGCACATGCCGGGGTCAGAACGAGGGACACTTAGGGAGTACTGGTTTGGGGAACTGTGAGTGAATTTGAGACACATAATCACCCCCTCCCTTCCTCCAACACACACACACAGAATAGCTGTCCCCGCAGCTGCTGGCAAATGCAGACAGTCAGCATCATGGCTGGAAGAAAAATGGGAGAAATCGTGACAGAAAATGGCAGATTCTAAGTATTTTCCTAGGAAACCTTTACAAAGAAGTGGTTATGGAAATATTTATTCCTTGGATCATGCAGTTTTCCATAGTTCTTTTAAATTGAATACCCATTTCCTTTATCTTACTCTCTTTATTTTTGTGAGTTATTGGCATTTCGACCTGGGCTTTTTGGTCTGCCCTATTCCCCTTACAAATAAGGCTGCAGGGTTCCCAAATAAGGCAACAGGTTCCTGCCTGTCACCACATGTGATCATGGCTGGGTTATGTGTCAGGGAACCAAGGAAACGGGAAAACCACAACCTTTTTTGGAAAGTCTCCTGCCTTTCTGCATGGAGAAACGTGAAGATTGCTTTTGTGACTCATCCCCTCAAGGTTGAGAGGAGGTGAATTTGAGCTTACATGCCTTCTAGCTTATAGGCTTAATGATGAAAGCTGCCAATCATAGCAGGGTGTGTATTCACCACCATTCGCTTAGAAAACTTTCTTTAATTTGAAGAGACAACATGTGAGAAATGTCTCCTGTCAGCATTCTCTCCTGTTGGACCGCCTGGTATTCTCTGTCTACCAGTGACATCATCTGCTAACCCAAGATGAAGGGCCCAGGACAGTGAGTGGTAATCTCCGAAACGAGAATCATCATCTGTTTAATCTCGTACTTCAAAATGTTTTCCATGAAATGCTAGCCCTTCAGAAAAACACGAGGCCTTCCTAAAAGCTCTTGCCAGATGCTGGTTGGCAGCTGACAGGTAGATGGGGGTCTTGGTAGAAACTATGGGGGCAGCACGATCTATTCAGCATGGATACGTGTACTGTAGACCTTATAAGGTACAGGCAGACTGAAGCAATCTGTAGAGGAAAATCCCATAACATATTAGATGGGTTTTAGAAACCACACTGAAGATAAATTCTGGGCTCTGAATTATTAACATATGCTAATCTTGCCCCAAACTTCTTTAACTCTTTCTAAATCTATATTTTTAAGTTTGCTACCAAAGACCAATTACCCATAGGGTAGGGCTCCTTTTCTCCCTCTGTCCCTCTCCCTGCCTGTTCTGACTAGTTAGGATCTGTTTATAGATAAGACCAGATTTATAGTTCTTTGATTCTCATTCGGTGTCCAGCACCTACAGATTACAAGGGCCCAATTAACCAGTGTTGAAAGACTATAATTAGAAGAACTACCCTCCATTCTTTGCTCTGGACAAAGGAAAAAATAAATCTCTATACTTTTTCCTTTTCTTTACAGAAATTAGAAGGGGGTGGGAACCTTGTGTAAGAATTTGTTTTAGTCCAAGGTTAAAAAAAAAAAAAAGCATCTGATTCAAATCTTGAGCCAAGCCTTTGTATAGCCCAAAGTTAAAATTAAGGGTAAATGGCTCTGTTCTTTGAAGTGGTGCTTTTATGGACTTTGTTTCCTAGTTACCAGATGCAGGAGGACGGGAAAAGAGAACTGGCTTTCTGTACAATATAATATAAAATAAAATAAAAAGAATGGAAATGTTAAGAATGGGCTCTTTCTTGAAGCGAGAGAGACACGGTCGAGATCTTGGCTTGTAGTAACAACTTCTGACGTTTATCAAGGGATTGTTATATGCCGGGCTCTGTGCTAAGCATTCTATGCTCATTGATCTCTTGCAACCACCCTATGAGGAAAGTACTATAATTACCCTTGATTTACAGATGGGGAAATTGAGGCACAGAGCGTTTAAGCGATATACCCAGGGTCACACAGGGATGATTTGGATTCAGGCTTTCCAGTGGTGCCAGAACATACTGGGAAAATAATTATTTTAGTTTAGCTTAAGTATTTTAGCTTGAGACTAGAAGAAATAGACTTTGCAGAGTTTGGCTGAGAGCCTACCAGCCCTTAAATCATTATTCCGATGAAAGCATGTGTTTGGAGTTCTCAAAATTTTGACACAAAGTTTTGGACCAGAATTTCGTTGTGACTTGGGTGTAGTATTGGTTTTGCCTGTGCTCTGCGGTATGTGTGTCCAGGATGGCCTCTTTGTTACTGTGGTGGCCTTTTGCTGGTCTGTTTTTGAATAAATGGGGTAAAGCACAGGATAAAATGCTTCAGAATTTGAAGCATATGTTCCAAGATGTCTGGCGAAGGAGGGCACCTGTTCTCTGCCATCTGTTCAGGGGACCTGCCTTGCCATCCAACGCGTTCGACATTCTTGGAGTGTTCTGGACAACCTCCTCATGAATTGGTCACACTTTTGTCGCGCAGTGGTGATTTATTGGGTGTGGGCGTGTTTTGGTTTGGGCAAAAGGACAGGTACAACTGAGCTGTCAGGTTGATTTATTTATTTGGCATTTTCTTGGTACTGTCGAGAGGGCAGACTCCTTAGACAAGTTCCATATAACCTCGAGGAGCAGAGCGAGGACGAAGAAAGTGCAGAAACTCACAAAATGATCCGATGGATGCTGTGGTCGAATGAATGGGGAACATATGAGAAACGGGGCCAAAGCAAACTCAGGAAAGCTCAGCCTCACTCTCATTTGCCATGTCCCGGATGTTGGAATATCTGCACAAAGGAAAGTATGAAGCAGGCCCCAGTGAGATCGGCAGACGCACACACCAAATGCAGGAGTGTGGCTGCCTAGGCAATCTGTCTCCTCTTCTTTCCTGCTCATTTAAGTGTAATTCTTAGTCACTCTGCTGAGATAATTTTAAAAATAGAAGCTCTGCAATGCATTGGCAGGCCACTTGTTGACGAGCTTAAAACTGTTCCAATGAGGATGAGAAAACCAGGAGAGGCTCCTAGCTGCATGGCAAATGCAATCTTCCTCACACGTTCCTTTTTCTATAATCATTTTTGTCACCAGTTCCAAGATTTGCTGGGTAAAATTATTTTTAGGGCATGAGGGAGCCTTCTGGTATATTCCAGAATGCTCTATCAGAGGGGTCGGCATGCTTTTTCTGTAAAGGACCAGAGAGTAAATATTTTCTTCTTTGCAGGCAGGCAGTCACTGTCAGCTCTGCAGCTCCGCCATTGTGGTGCAAACGCAGACATAGACAATACATAAACAAACAGGCAATGTTTGGGTGCCACTGAAAGTTTGTTTACCAAAACAGGCAGTGAGCCGGTTTGGTCGGCCTGTAGTTTGCCCACCCCTTCTCCATATCGTCAACTGAATTATAGTTTCATAAGCACATACATATGGAAAATTTCATCAAGCTATGATACACTTCAGATTTTGCACATTTTTATGAATGTTATGCCTCCATTTAAAAAATGCGATAAAACTTTCCTTTTTGATAGACACAGAGCTGTAGATTCTCTAGCGAATCCTTTTAAAACTGGTATCTGCAATAGATAGGACACCGACTGAGCAATTCGTGACAAGAATCTACAACCACAGGGGCAGGAGAACTCAGAGAAAGGTTGGTGCATGGTATGGGCGTCAGAAAGATGGGCACATGGGCTGAGCTGAGCTCCGGGTCTCATCTGCTCAGTGACTTGTGTGACGGATTGAATGGAGAGGATGGAACGATGTTTGCTATTTGGCTTTCGGCAAATTACTTGACCTCTTTGAGCCTCAGTGTCTTCAAATGTTAAATATAAACAATTATACCTATGTCCAAGAGTCTATGGGATTGAAATGACAGTTTAAAAGAATGGCGATGCACACAATATAGTAGTTAAAGCAGACTTGGGAGCCAGAGGCGGTTCAAATCCTAGCCCTGCCCCTTTTAAGCTGTGTGACCTAAGGAAAGCTGCTAAACCTCTCTGTGCCTCAGGTCCCTTGTCTGTAAAGTGACCATACTAATACACCTTCCTTATAGGCCTTTTGAGATGATTAAATGAGTTTTTATATGTAAAGTACTCTCTTATCCCACCTTATAGGAGTCTCATTATTATTTGCTCTCACAAAACCTAATACAGGGCCTGGTCCAGAGCTGGAATTCAATAAATGGTGGAGTATTTTTCTCTTGCCCAGGTGTCCTAAGCCTTTCTCTTCTTCTAGCATGTTCTCCCTTCCTCCCAAACTTCTCACAGCCTGCTAGCTCTACGTAGTAAAAATCTCAAGGAGCAGACTTCTTTTGGAAAAACAGGATGAACCAGAGAAGAGCTTCATTGGTAGGTACTGGATTGTCACAAATTGGCCCTAGATTACCTGCCAAGGCCAACTTCCCCTTTCCCTAAAACTGCCCCCTTGCGGTATTCCCCCTCAATCCTTGAAGCTGCATGAAGCTGTTCTCTGCTCACAGATGGGCCCAGGAATCAGTCAAACCCCAGGCCGGCCAGAGCCCTAAAATGGGCCCTCTGGGGACAGATGAATTGGGCTAGCTTGATTTCACCTTTCAGGAGTTTGAACTAGTAACATATAGAAAGAACCTGCCAACTTCAGGTACAGGAAGATGGCTGAGCTGATCTGTGGAGACTAGCTGGGTTGTATTAATAGTGAAGAACTTGAATGGAGACTGGGGCCTCAGAGAACCGTTTGGGTTCTAGAATCTTCCTCCACCTGCAGGCTCTAAAATTGTTGGAGAAGTATCTCGGCATATGTGACCCTCTATCTCCCTTACCTGCTCCAGATATAGTATGATATCAAATCTCTCTTGTAGTAGGCTGAGGGAATATCTGTTTCTTGCATCCAAAAGACCCCAAATAAAAGAATTTGAGAGGTGTAAAGCAAACCAGCTGAGACACGATCTGAGGGGCTTTCGCTCTGGCGGGAGAGATGGAAGCTGTGTGTAGTACTCACTGGCCAAGCATGTCTTTATCCTCTGCAAACCTTGCTACACTCATCTTTTCACTGATGATAAAAAGATCTGCTCGAGTTTGTTATGAAAGTAAATGAGAATAATTTTATTACGTTAATCCTGGTTAACGTAATAAGATTGCGAAAGGTCCAGGAGACCAAATAGGGAGATGCAGGTTTGTAGTTGATTAATTAAACAGCCCCGTACAGATCTTGTGGTCTTTATGAGCGTAAATGATGTCAAAATAATACTCGTGTATGGGGTTAACCTGACATTGCAACTTTGGAAAAATTGGCTGTACGGTCATACACTTGGTGTGGAAATAAAAGCACAGAACTGTTGATGGCTTCATTGTAAAGATCTTGCCAGCAGCAGTTCTGACATTAGAATTTTAAGGACCGGGCGTTCCCCTGACTCTTCCTCTGTACCCTTACTGAGGTGGCAGTGCCACTTCACCCATTTTTGTTACACAGCACTAGCCTTCGTTTCTTTGGAAATGACTGACCATCTCTGAACTTTCTGGATGCCCAGGCATCAAAGATGAACTTCTTAGAAGTTGCCCATGACCTCTCGGAGGCCTGACATCGACTTGTCACGATCATGCTACTACTGGGAACAGACTGGAGGTCACGTGCATACCCATTCCGTCTCTGACGGTCCTTGGGCCTCCAGCCAGGAAGAAACTGAGAAGGCTGCCTGGGGATCGGAGCAGTTGTCTGTGACCAATTAGATGAAGATCACTTTCAGTGTGTCTGCGCACACAGATGGGAAGGTGAGGGGTGTGTGAACGGTCAGTCGCCGCCATTCTTGACTTGCTGCACAGTTTCAAGATTAATGCTACAACTGCCGAGTGTGGCTAAAGATATAACACTCTCAAAATAATTATACCTGAAATTATAAGACTTCTTCCTTATTCTTATGTTTAAGACACAAGCTTTTATAAGAAAAACAAACAGAAATGGATCGACTTGCTACCCGGCTTTTACAGAACCACCATTTGGGTCCTATTTATAGTGTGTTCTCTGTAGCTGGATGGAAATGGGCTGGTTTTACTTTCTGGTGCATGGGGACAAAGCTTTGAAAGATTGATATCGTGATTCATTAAAACAAAAATGAAAGCAAGTTCAAACTCAGACCATCTTCTATCTTCCATCATAACAAAGAGGTTGCATTTGATGCTGAATCCCGAAACAAGACTTTGCACGGGGGTCGATTGTCTCTTTACCCAAGTCAGTTTCCTTCCAGAAGTGGGCAGACTGTCAGACCCCCAGAGGGAGGCTGGCTCCCTGCAGAACTGGCTTTGAGGATAGTTATTCTTCCGGAAAGTACACCATGTCTGTTTCTGGTTTGGCTTTTCAGTTTCCTGGAGTCGTTCTTTTGAATAGAGAGAGCAAAGCCTTGCTAAATACTGCAGCTCAATCAAACCCCACTGTTAGATCCCGGTTCAAAATTTTTTTAATGCATTGAACTCTTCTAGCTCTCATGAACTTTCCTTTAGTTCACTGTAGAGGGTGGGTCTTTGAGTCCCAGGGGACTTCTCACATTCTGTTGTTAAACAGCTGTTTCCAGAGGCCTGTTATCCTCACACCCACACAAGCCTGAAAATAGCAGCGGGCCCCTCCCTGCACAGTCTGTGCTTTCAGAGGCACTGTTTGCTCAGTCCTGCCTTTCCATCGCTTCTGTTTTCCTTTTCAGTAAACAAGGGATCGGGCCATTCTGTTTAGTTGGTTATGAGTTACTTTCAAAACACTTTAACCATGCTAAGCAATGGAATATATATAAATGGAATATATATAAATAGATGTAAATCAGGAAAACAACCTGATTTTCGATGCTTGTTTTTTTTTTTTTTTTTTTTTTTTTTGGAAAGTGTTGGCGCTTCTGACATAAAGTTTTTGTGATGACTTTGAATCTGAATGGGAGACATCCAGGCCTTCTTTGCAAGGATTTAGGGAAGAATGTCTCCCTCCTGCAGAGGCGGGATCTGCCTGAGTCTGGCATTTGCTTTTTAAAGTGTTTTCTTTCACTGATCCTTTCTAATTTTCAGGGTTTTTAAAAAATTGAGATGAAATTCACATAATGTAAAATTAAGCATTTTAAAGTGAAGAATTCAGTGGCAGTTAGTACATTCACAACGTGAAACCACCACCTCTATCTAGTTCCAAAACATTTTCAGCACCCCAAAAGAAAGCCCTGTAGCCATTAGCAGTCATTCCCTATTTCCTCCTCTCCCCGCAGCCCCTGGCAACAACCATTCTGCTTTCTTCCTCTATGGATTCACTTCTTCTGGATATTTCATATAAAAGGAATCATATCTTTTATAGTCTTCTGTGTCTGGCTTCTTTCACTTAGTATAACGTTTTCAAAATGTATTCACACTGTAACGTATATCAGAACTTCATTCCTTTTTATGACTGAATAATATTCATCATATTTATATACGACATTTTCTTTATCCTTTCATCAGTTGATAGACATCTGGGGCGTTTCTACTGTTAAAGAAAAAACCATAGGCCCCAAATGGTGTCACTTGATAAGAGCCCATGATACCAAACCTAGGTTTAATACCCAATCTAATTGCAGTTTTAACTTCTCTCCAAAACAAAATCAATGAAATTTTTGGGTCAAGCCCTAGAAAAGTAATCTGTCCTGTGCGCCCTCCCTGCCCCCACTCCCAAAGGAAGAAGAGATAATCTGCATGATAAAAACCCTTCTCTTACCCCAAAGAAAAGATGTCCAGGGGCCCAAGAATAATCCTTTCTGTTCTTTTGTGAATAGCTCCTACCCTCTTTCCATAAAAACCTTCTAGCTGCTAGATGGGATGCTGCCTGATTCGTAAATCGATTACTTAATGCCAAAATTGATTCAGTTGAGTTTTGTTTTTTAACACTTTACCTTTTAGCTCTCGTGAATAGTGCTGGTGTACAAGTATCTTTCTGAGTCCCTGTTTCCACTTTTTGGGGGATATAGCTACTCGTAGAATTGCTGGATCTTATGGTAATGCTACCGTTAACCTTTTGAGGCCCCACCAAACTGTTCTCCACAGTGGCTGCACTGTTTTATATTCTTACCAGTCATTACCATGGTCGCAATTTCTCCACGTCTTAACCTCACTGGTTTCTACCCCCACTCCCCCATTCCTCTGATTCTGCTAATCCTATCATGGTTTTGATGTGCATAGCCCTAAGGACAAATGATGTTGAGCATCTTTTCAGGTGCTTGTGGGCCATTTGTAGATCTTCTTGGGAGTAGTGTCTATTTAAATCCTTTGCCCATTTTTAAATTGGGTTGTTTGTCTTTTTATGTTAAATTCTGAGAGTTATTTATATATTCTGGATACTAGGCCTTTATCAGATGTGATTTACAAATCTTTTCTTTCATTCTGTTGGTTATCTTTTTACGGCTTGATAATATAATGTCCTTTGATGAAGTCTTTTAATGTTGATGAAGTCCAATTTCACTGATTCTTTTCTACACAAAGGCACAGAGATATGGTTGAAGGAGGAAAGTTTTTCCTGAGTCTAACTGACAAGCTGTCTAATTTGACCCTCAAAATAGTGTTGGAGTGCACCCGTCCTGGTTGCAAAATTGTACCCACAGGTTTCATTTGAAGACTCATTTTATTTAAAGCCATCATTGTTTTATTTTTAACTTGTTTACAAATTGTCTTATGTTAGAAAAATCTACTATTATAAATCTAGAGCTCCTTGGCTAGAATATGTCAATTACCACCGGGATTTAGATTACAAGGTTGTTTAGAAAGAATATAAAGTATATATGGAGTATATAGTTGATATCACTACAATATTGTGCCTGCAGCTTAGATCTCCCTTCTGGACTCTGGACTCCAACTGCCTGCAGGACAACTCAGGTGTCTAATAGGCATTTCATATTTAGAACATTCCAGACCAAACCCTTGCTTTCTACCCAACCCTTTACATGCTCAGCCCCATCCGTAAATGTCAGCAAATGGCAGCTTCATTATTCCAGTAGCTCACACCAAAAGTATTAGCATCATCCTTGATTCTTTTCCTTCTGACACATTCTACGTCCAGATCGTTAGTGAAGTCTGCCTGTTCACTCAACCTTCAGAAGATGGATCTATCTTGAGGTGGACACTTTACCTCTGGGGGTAACGACCAGCTAAGCCACGTCTTATTAGCAGAGATTCTTGCCTCCTCATGGTCTTCATGTCCACCCCTGCCCCCAACTGTCTCTTCCACATAGAGCCAGAGGGATCCATCCAAAAGAGCCAGCTTACATCAGTCCTGTGCCCATGCCCCTTCCCCTGGCTCGCTCTGCTTAGGCCCCCAGACCTTGCTGTTTCTTCACCAGTCCACTGGCTGTATACTACAGTTCCTTCTGCCTGGAACACTGCCGCTCTGTAGAGCCATAGACTCACCCCTCACTGCCTTCAGGGCTCTGCTCAAAGTTTCCTGTATCTGAGAGTCACCTCGACATCCCTACATGAGAACAACCTCTTCCCACGTTGCCCCCAGTCCTCTGCCTGCCCCCCGAGCCTGCCCTAGCACAGCTTGTCCTCCTTACTCTGCTTTTCTTCCCTTCGTCACACTTCACACCTAGCTGTTCTTACAGAATAGATTTTTATTGTTTTTCATTATACATACACACCCAACTAAATGGCTGAATGAAGAAAAATTTTGCATTCCATGTACATCGTGTGTCTTTCTTTCATCAATATGAAGAACAAAGAAACTGGATGCATAATTGTTTCTGTTTCATGAGGACCTTTGAGGTCAGCGCTGAAGTGTTCTTTCTGAATTACCAAGCTTATTAATTTTTAAACAGCAGTGTCTCCATTCAAGTGATGTGGTTCATTGTGTTCCTAATCCACTCATTAGGGATTCCCAAGTATCAATTCACACAACAGACCACACCACTTTGAAGAAACCATCATGGATTTCCATGTGGAGTCCCAGAGGATTAAAGTTAAGCCCTGGAGTTTTTGGAGGGTGCCCCCCACCTTGTAATCTGTCAGTTCCCCTCCCCATCCTCCCTGAGGCATCAGCTTAGTGATGAATGATCCCAAATGACAAGATTCGGGGAACTGTGACAATATCAAATGACAGAGAGTGTCCAACACAGAGCAGAGACTCTTGTAACACAAAGAAAATGCAAACAAGCGTTTCTAGGTGTTGCTGCTTTTATCTGATCCTTTTCAGCTGGGAAGCAAGAGTCTGGCATTCAAGTTCTGGGTCATCAACCTGATCCTGGTAAGAAAGGCTGAGAGAAAGTGAGGAGGAAGTGCTGGAGAGGTCACTGAATGCACCATACCCATTTCACAGATTAAGAAAATAAGACCTGCGACCCAAGTCATTTGCTTGGAGTCCCAAAGATAAATACTAGTGGAACTGGCAGAAGAGCTCAGGGCTAGAAGTAACCTTTACGGTCTCTACATTATGTCTCGGGAGACTGAAGCATAGCAGGTTGAGGCTACTTGCCAGTAACCCCACAGTCATTTAGGGGAGAGCAAATACTGGGGCCCATGCTTCCTAACTCCCAATCCAGCCTTCTTTCCACCCAGTCACTGAACTGCTCAGATGTTTATCTCTAGTTACAGAGACACCATCCTTCAAAGCTTTGCTGAAATTCTCTCATGGGAGCTGGGATTGGTGATAGGTGAAAAAAGGCAAATTTTAGCTGAGTCAGTGACTTGATAAAATCAATCTCCGTTTCCAATGAGCCAACCCTCATTCCACTTAACTTTTGTAAATACGTTGATGTGCAAATGCCCACAGAGTGAAGATATCTAGGACCTAGTTTTTCAACGGTGAATGATTGCTTTTAAAAGATATTAGCTTTGTGTAGTGGTTCCCAAGGCATGGGCCCTGGACCAGCAGCAGCAGCCTCACCAGGGGAATGAGAATTCTTAGGTCCCACCCCAGACTTACAGATGAATCAGTAGGTCTGAAGGAGTTCTGGGAATAGCATACAGTAACCTGCATTTAACAAGTGCTCCAGAATATTCTGCCACACATGCAAGTTAGAAAAGCACTGGTTGGTGTCTTGCCTCAGACCCTGTTGTCTCCTTCTCTAAACTGCTACAAGCGCTACAGCTAAGAGCTCATATGAGAACCTTTTCCTGAGGATGCTCTTGGAAGCTGGAGCTGCCTTGGAGTCTCTCACATGCACATACATGCAAGGCAGCTGGGAGCCAATGAGTGATTGGTGCAGGTCACCAAAGCCCCCTTGACACAAGATCGGACAGACTCTGCTGTGCTGTTTACATCCCGAGCTCCCTGTGGAATTAGGCAGAGAGAGGCCAGACCTTTCCTTAAACCACATCCTTGCCTTTCTCCCAGTCTTGCTTTCCTAACTTCCTTACAGATCTCTCCTGCAAGCAGCCCCCACTAAATTACTTGCCCAAGGACCCCTATGTCAGGCATTGCTTCTGGGGAACCTGACCCAAGACAATGAGCAAGTTTACCTCAAAGATAGTCTCTCTTATGGATAAAGATGTGGGCTGCGCATATAAAGGAGGCCATTTTAGCAAGTGACTCTACCCAGATCTGCGCAACCCATCTGCAGTGCTTTGAGACTCATATCCACAATTGTCACATCCCACTTATAATTTTCAAGGTTTCCTTGATCAGGTGGTAATTCAATCTCATACAGATTGATTTAAGGTGAGAGAAACTGGGTGACCAGCCAGAATTACTAGTGCATTATACAGTTTGCTTTTGTTGACCTCGGAAATAATTGGTGAATTCAACGTGGTCATTAAAGAGATTGACTGCATTTGTTTTTGGTCATTTAGTCTCGGGAGGCACATATGGAATGTCCGAAGAACTCATTCCAAGGGTCAGCTCTTCTGTGGGAAAGGGCCACCACGTGTCTAAGTTTGAGTTTCAAAGGTGCCTATTAAGCTCCTCGCAGCCATAAAATCATGGAGAAAGGAAGCCCCAGGGAGCTTTCCACTGCAGATGGAAATGAGGTTCAGTGAAGACTCCATTCTGGAATGATTCCCACCTCCTCGGGCTCTGGAATTCTGGGTTCCCACAAAACCTCAAACAGATGGCTGCAAGATTGAGTCCGGACTTGTGGAACTTGAGCCATACCCCAAAGGAAATTTACCTCTAGGTTGGCCGGAAGCCACCTTGTCTATGTTTCCTTTTCTTTCTCCTACTCAACCCAGTGCAGAAATCAAAGATCAGCATGAAACGGTCTTGTTTCCAGCATGAAGGAAATGAATTGTCACAACCGCCATCTCATAGGATTGGGAAAAGCCTTACACAGATTTTTCCATGCTTTAAGATGAAGAGGACAAAATTATATTTAAAAGAATCTATTCATATAGGAATCCACTGTAAAAGCTAGTTCTCCCTGTCAGGACATTTTTTAAAACAAACCCAAACATCTCATATTGCAAATTAAGCGAATTTCCTTTTACTTTACCTTTGCAGAACTGTCTACTAATCTTCCCTGCTCAGAAACTTAAAAAGTCAAAATTCTGTTGAGAAAAATGATATTAATATAAGTTTATTTTTTAAATGTGCCAGCTATTCATCTGCAGACACCCCTCGCCTTATTCTTGGGAGGCCACTGGAGAGCTGGAGACTTTGGTCACACTGTGGAAGACTCCTGTGAAAATTTGCTTTTGCTAGAAAGTGCATCAATATTTCACCCTTCTTCGCTTCATACTGAGGGATCTCTAATGGATACCCCAGCACACCAGCGATCATGTTTATTATAGAAGCAATGTGACCCACGTGAAGACCTTCATGGGAATGTTCTTTTAGTGCTTTGTTCTAGAAGCTTTACTTCTTCATATTACTGGCAGCCTTTATTCCTTAGACAACCTGAATCATACTCTTGACTATATTTTCTCTCTTTGAGTGGGCCATCAGAAAGCTTAGAGCCAAATTTCTGGCTCATCTTTGGAGTGGAGCCTGCATAATTAATTTTTTTTCTATTTTTCCCATGGTTTTGTCTGTGTACATTTTTGGTCCTGAGTTTTAAGCTTTATATCCACTTCATCACAGGGAATCTAGGGAGCCATCTAGAATTTTTTTGATAGTAAGGCAGGGAGTAAATGTCACATAAGCACTATAGTCATTCCTAATCTTGAAAATCTTTATCAAACCATTTCTCGCTCATCTTTAAGAAAAGTACTAAATATACAACAGCAAAAACAAACAATAGGCAGACGATCTGGATAGACATTTTTCCAAAGAAGACATACAGAATGCCAACAGGTACACAGCAAGGTGCTCATCATCACTAATCATTGGGGAAATGCAAATCAAAATCACAATGAGATGTCATCTTACCTCTGTTAGAATGTCTATCATCAAAAGGACAAGAGAATATAGATGTTGATAAGGATGTGAAGAAAAGGGAACCATCGTGCACTGCTAGTGGGAATGTAAATTGGTGCAGCCACTGTGGAAAACAGTATGGAGGTAGGTGCCTCAAAAAATTAAAAATAAAATTACCTTATGACCCAGCAATTCCACTTCCAGGTACTTATCCGAAGGAAACAAAAACACTAACTGGGAAAGATATATGCACCCCCATGTTCATTGCAGCATTACGATATGAAAGATATGAAAACAACCTAAGTATCCACCGATGAACAAAAAATGAAAATGTGGTATATATACACAATGAAATATTATGCAGCCATAAAAAATAATAAAATCTTGCAATTTGTGACAACATAGATGGACTGTGACAGCATTATGCTAAGTGAAATAAGTCAGACAGAGAAAGACAACTACTATATGATCTCATTTATATATGGAATCTAAAATTACATACAATCCCCCTCCCCCGCCAAAAAAATCCCAAGCTCATAGATACAGAGAACAGATTAGTTGTGAGAGTGGCTTGGGAGTAGTGATGGGCAAAATGGGTGAAGGGGGTCAAAGGTACAAACTTCCAGTTATAAAATAAATAAGCCACGGGATATAAGGCACAACACGCTGACTATAGGTAATAATACTATATTGCATATTTGTAAGTTGCTAAGAGAATAAATCTTAAAAGTTCTCATCACAAGAAAAATCTCTATATATGATGATGGATGTTAACTAAATTTATTATGGTGATCATTTGCCAATATATACATATATCGAATTGTAATGTTGTACATCTGAAACTAAAATGTTATATGTCAATTATACCTCAATTTTTAAAAAGTACCAAATAAATCATGCAGTAGCTTACATTCTGAAATGCAGTTAGAATTTACAAGGACAATGAAAATGTCAGCTCTGGTTACAAGCTGGGGGAAGACCCAGAAACAGGATCACTGAGGAAGGCAAGATAGTACTTGCCAAGTATGCAAAAGCAAAATCAGCAGGAAAACATTTCTACCTATTTAAGAAAACACCTCAAACAAACCCTGCAACATGGTCAGAGGACGGTGGAGAGAGGGAGAAGTTAGGGGGGAAATTCCCATGAGACCTTGCAGCATAGATCTCCTGGCAGCAGCCCCCTGATGACGAATCAAAAACCTGTACAACATAAGAGTGCATCTACTGTAATGACGCTGTGTAACTGACCTCAAACAATTTGTCTGTCCTTTGATGGATATTTGTAAGAAGTGGTCTGGTTATCTTAATGTGGGATGCATTTTCTTCCTCATGTAACATTTACTTTAAAATGATTATTTGAGGCATCAGATCCAGTGGGAAAAGAAGAATGACAAGAGGAAGAGAGTTATGAAATTGTACTTTGCAGTGACCATGAACATTTTTTTCTGTTATTTTGTTGTTGTTGTTGTTGTTGTTTCTTTAGTTATTTTTTGGAATGGCACCCAGGAAATAGTTTTGAAGAAAACCCCAGAAGAGCACAAACAAGAATAGTTAATAAAAATACTAAGTATGTAATAGTTTCCACATGGAATCTAATTCTGACCAATGATGTGAAAACTCAACTTCTAGAAAAACTCAGGCCCCAAAGTTTACATTCATAGTTTTAGGGCATAAGTAAACTTTAGGCCACTGGGATAGAATTGGGAGGATATAAGCTGTAAGCGGTTAAGAGATTTCATCAAAGCAGGTCCTTGTTTATAAATTTCAATTTAGCACTTTTTTTCTTGCTAGCCTCTGAAAATGCTGCTGAAGCCAAATTGAAAGATTCTAAATATCACTTCCATGGCTATTTTCTCTTACGTTTCTTTAATCAATATTCTTTTGCCCTAGGTCTTTGCGGCTCATGACCCTGAGAAGCCCAGGGCCTAGCCTCTCCCTTCTCTGTCTCATGTAGATGTCCAGGCCTTTTCAGGAAGGAACCCTGAGAGTTGATTCTGTCTTGTCTTTTGCCTCAGCAGAGGGTAGAAGGTTTTTAGTCTAGCAATGTTAACCAGTGGGACTGGACTCTGGAAGGATACTAAACCCAGTTAGTGGCGGTGGTACTGACCCGGAAACAGGACAGTGATCTGGAAGCCCTGCCTCCTCTTGGGACTTCAGACTGTCATTCTGGCTTATACCCCACAGAGAAGACATGAAGACAGGTCCTGCATGCCACACAATTAAAAAACAAACAAACAAAACTGGCCTGTGCATCAGTTATTTATTGCCACAAATAATGCTACGTAACAAATCATCTCGATACTCAGTGGCATAAAAACCATTTATTATTGGTTATGGGTCTACAGGGTGACGGGGTAGTTCTTTGATTTTTGCTGTGCTTATGTATGCATTTGTGATCAGATGTATGTCATGTTGGTGGCTCTGTTGATCTTGGCCGGGCTTTCTCGTATGTCTGGGGATCGACTGGCTGGCAGCTGATCATTCAGCTAGCCAGGGCATGTTCATGTGGTAGATGCAAATTTCTAAGAAGGAAAACAGAAGCTCTAAGACTTCTTGAGTACTAGGCTTAGAACTGCCACACAATCACTTCTGCACATTGTATTTTGGCCAAAGAAAGTCACAAGTCCAGCCTAGATTCAAAGGACGGGGAATAGACACTACCTGTTTAGAGAGAGACTCTACAAAGTCACAGGCCAAAAAGTGAGGATACAAGAAGGAGTGAAGAATTGGGGCCATCAATGCAATAAATCTACCACACTAGCTTTTTGTATCTTTTTAAAATTTCTGGACGTGTCAGGGCACATTTTAATCTTAAAAGGAAGAACTCAGTAAAATTTAAGTGGGGGTAGATAGTCTACTACAATTCCCACTGACGTTTTTGAAGTTTTTTATCAGTACCAAAGGTAGAAATTAACACTTATATTGAAATAAAATATCCAGCCTCTGAATTTTCCTGTATGATGAATTGCGTGACTAACATCTCCATCTGTACTTAAAACACATAAGCATATGGTTTCAGGAGATATGAGAGGCAGACAGGGGCTTCAGACAGGAAATGCATCCTGTATGTAAACTGCAGCTGGTGAGAGAAGACACTCAGCATTAGAGCAGGGAATGGAATCACTCATCCAGTAACAAAACCAGGGTGACAGCTGCAGCTTTGCTGTCTGATGCAATCTCATGGGCTAGGCTAGAGCCAACGCTCAGATAAAACCTTTGAAGAGTGGACAGTTTATTAAGAACATGCTCTTCAATGCTAAGGAAAGGAAAAGGGTGAAATGCTTTTCCATTTTCCCTGATTTAACAACTGCAATTGAGAAAGTTTCACCCTTACAGGAAAGAAAAAAAATCAACCCTAAAAAACGAACCCACTAAAAGAAGATTATGGGGGGAAATGTAGCAAGTGGGCAGACTCTCTCCAAGAACCAGGACATCTGTGCCAAACTTTCCTTTTCACAGCTGAATTAATGGCCAGATTTTCTAGGGACTTCTAGTTTCTTTGTGAGAGAAGATGATGATTCTTGGAAATGGTACCCAAGATCATAAAAATTTAGAGACATCCTGTCCATTGCACATAAGCAGAATGAGCCAAGCTGGCTCTTGGGGTCATAGGTCTGGAGGGGTGGGTCCTGGAGCATCTCCTCATCTGTGAAATGGGGGGACATATTAGTTATATACAGTTGTATAACAAACACCGTCAGAATTTAGTGGTTTACAACAACATACATTTATTTTCTCAGTTTCTGTGGATTGGGAATTAGGGAGCAGCTTGGCTACGTTGTTCTGGTTCAGGGTCTCTCATTAGGCTACAGTCAAGATGTCAGCTGGGGCTGCAGTCACCTGAAAGCTTGACTAGGGCTGGAGGATATGCTTTCAAGATGGCACATTCACATGGGCGTTGGTAGGAGGCCTCAGCTCCTCACCACATGGGTCCTTCATAGGACAGTGTGAGTGTCCTCATGATGTGGCCACTTGGCTTCCCTCAGAGATAGTGAGCCAGAGCTAGTCATGAAAGAGAGAGAGGGAGGGAGAAAAAGAAGGAGAGGGCAAGATGGAAGCCATAGTGACTTTTATAACTTAATCTCTGAAGTGACTTATGATTTTTCTGTTGGTCACAGGGACCAACTCTGGTACAGTGTTGGAGCAGACTATACTAGGGTGTTCATAGCAGGAGGTAGGGATCACTGGGGCATATTGGAGATTGCTATCACAGGGAATTAGAAGGAACTGGAAGGTTCCTTCTAGCTGAGAGGTTCTATGGTCTTTGTAGAAGGGACACAGACAGCAACATACACCACCATCTCCAGGAGGTATAGATATAAAACAGGTGTTATTGAGGGGCAAATTTCAGAAGGATAACAAGCTGACTTCTTACAGTCCATCTACCTCAAGCTTTCATGATTTCGCAGAAGGTGGCACATAGCGGAATTGCACACACTGGGAAAGGGGTCCAGCCCAGTGGAAGCCCTGTGTGCTACATATTTATAGGAAAAGGGAGAAACTTCTAGAGCCAGTGACTGGGATCCCTCTATATTCTATTTCTAAATGGTAAAAAAGTATGCAATATATAGGTTTATAATTCTTTACACACAATTCCATTTTCTAAATACTATGAAAATTCCATTTTTTTTATTAGTGATTAATTAGCAAAATTTGACTTCAGTTATCTGGGGACTACTTATGGTCTTTTCCCCATTAAGGGTAAATATTCATACATTTCACTGCAGAAATAAAAATGTGTTTGATTATAGGTTGTGGGCCAGCTACCCAATCCTGCTGAGGGACTTAATAATAGACACTATATACACTGTATTGCCTTTGTAAAACCAAAAAAAATATTCAGGCCTGTGTGGGTGAGGACTGCCTTTATTGCAATAAACCCCAACTAGGCATGCTCTGCAAAACACCGCAGTTATCTGACCCCGTAGCAGAAAATGGACCCTGTTACCTCCTGGCTGGATTTTCCACCTCATTGCAATCTAATTCCTGAAATACTGGAAACATAAATGGGAATCTTAATGAAATACAGGCCCACAATCCCTTATCCAAAATTACTGGGGCCAGATATGTTTTGAAATTCCTATTTACATGTTTAAAACAGAAATACATATATATAATGAGTCACATATGATAGAATGGTTTGGAGCCTGACCTGCCTTTTATTAGTTGTGTGACCTTGGATAAATGATTTAACCTTTCTGAGAGTTCCTCATCTGTGAAATGGGAAAAATGGCATTTACCTTAGGGGGTTATGGTAGGAATTCAACGAGATAATGCGGCTTTGAGTTGAGTTAGATAAATGATAGCTATTCCATTTTCCTCTGACATCTTCTTCTCTTTTTCAAGTTCTACAAACAGGGCCTTGACCCCAAGCAAATTCCTGTGTATCTGGCTCCTCTTTATTTGGCTAACTTAATAAAATCTTTCTTGCTTGCTTTGAGTATACTATGTGACCACACAAGCCTAGGCAAGATGCAACTGATTATACAGAAATTGAATCAACAAATTCTCAGTTGGTCTAGATAACTGCCTTTACCTTATCAACACACCTAAATATTTCTGGATTTTGCTACTTGTCTTGACTCACAAAATAGCTCATATCAAAGAAAGCCTGATGAAAGGAAGAAACTGTGTTTTAAGCCAGGTATGTCTGTCATTTTGTGTGAAATTTAGTGCAAGGCAACTGGCATCCAAACTCTGCATTTTCAAATCACCAGAAGAAGTGCTTTTTGTTTGTTAGCCCCAAGTTAGAGATTAGGATTTCAAAGAGCTGCCAGGGCAGTAAAGTTTAAACTTGTGAGTTGTAATTATATTTTCCTATATTGCATGTGGTTAAATTCATTTCTTCTTTTTTGGTCCTGGTTTATATAGTAAGCATCATATTGAGCTCCAACCTATCGATAAATTTTTTTTTCTTTTTATTTTCTGGTCTTAAAAAGAAGGAGGAACATCTTCTGTAAGAAGTAATTTAAGCGGTTTTATAATTAAAAATTTTTTCAACCCATAGGTGGTCTGTGTGTCTCCAGAATTTGCGATATTTCCATCACATGTGTGAAAATCAAACTAATTGCCTCTTTTCCAGTTTCTTTGTTTCATTTTTCCTCTTCAGTCTTTAATTTCTGCAGAAGACTGAATAAATGCTGAGCTAAATGTGTTCTACTAAAGAAAGATGGATTCATTGCATTAGAAAGCAAAGGATATAGAACAGCCAGATACTCAATGAGCAGCCACAGAAACACAGCACACTATTGCTTAGAGTTTACATTCAAATAGCTATTGAGCTGGTTGCTCCTGTGAACTTTATAATTCACATAGTTTCATGATCAGAAAAGGTATACCCACAGAATGCACGGCATGCTAACTCTGTGGTACGCAATGTTGTATAAGAAGCATGCTGGATCTGGACCCAGAGAACAAGGGTTGGTTTGTCTCAAATACTTTTTACTAAACCCCACCAATGCCATGCTAAATATATGAGACACTATGTTTAATCTTATTAGAACTACCTTCCAGGAGAGTACAAGTGAAGCATGTTGGCTCTAAGTGCCTGGGTTTGAATTCTGTCCCAGCAGTCTTATCACTAACCCTATCTCACCATGAGACCTTGGTCAGGTTTCTTAACCACTCTGTACCTCCATTTACTTATATTTTATTTTGCTCAATATTTACTTATATTTTAATTACTCAATATTTTATTGAACCCAGGGCATTATACATAGACAGTGTAGAATACGCCATTATTTTAGGTACTACTAAAAAAAGAAAAAGGATGCTTCTAGTTGGAAGATATGGTTGATTATAAGACACAATCTCATTTATGAAAGAATGTGCATCTTAGAATTGGTAAGTGTAATAATGGTACTTACATGGCATTCACCCAATAAATGTCAGTTATGTATTTGCAAAAGACATAGAACCATATGCACACATTGTACCTCTGTGAGTTTCTTGGCTTTGATGTTGTACTAAAATTATGCATTGGAGAAAACAGAGTAAGTTTTCACAGGACCTCTCTGTACTGTCTTAACAACCTTCTATGGATCTGTAAAAAGTAAAAATAAAAATGTGCATTTAAAAACGAATGAAATTGGATATACTGGATAACAGTACTTACATGGCGATTGCTCAATAAATGTCATTTATTCCCTTTGGGGATGGATTAAGAATGGCTGCAAATTCCTTGCCACTCTTCCCATTGAGAGACGGAGTCTTTTCTCTCCCCTTGAATCTCAGTTCACCTTATAATTTGCTTTGAGCAACAGAATGGAACAAAGTCTCATTGGGTAACTTCCAGGGCTGGGCCTTACGTGACTTGCAATGTCATCCTTTAAAAAGTTCCCTCGATCTTTTTTGAGGATGAGGAAAAAATGGCATAGATGATAGAGGCTCTGTTCATCCCTCTGGCGACCAAATCAAATTTGTGATGGAAACAAAGAGCAGCAGCAAGGAAAAATTACCTGAAATCTAGATAAATAAGCCATACAACTAGGGAGAAATCTAAGAAAGCACTCTACAATGGTAGAAGGTAGGACGAGGCCAGGACTTGAAGCGGCTTGATCTCCAGTGTCTCAGTAGAACAGAGGCTGCGGCAGACGCCTCTTAAAGGGACCGACTCTGTGAGTGGACTTTCACAATGATGGACCTGCTCACTCTGAGCACCAGCACCCAGTAAGCTGCACAGGGAGCACCAGGGACTTACAGGAGGACACAGTTGTCAGAGTGAGGGCCAGAGGCAAGGATCTCTCCTGGACAGAAGTGCCAGCAGTATCCACTATTCCCTGTTGAGCCCTCCCCTTTCCGGGTCATAGCCCAATGTCATTAAACTGGACAACAGAGGTGGCTCTGTTCAGAGGAGTCCCTGCAACTCTGCCTCCCCCAACTTGCAGCCCCACCCAAGCCACATCTCAATGTGTCCTTGCTTAGTCTGGTGCCCCTTGCTGAGCAGCGCCTGGACTCACACTGGAGGCAGCTGGCCTCGGTTTCTGGTGTGGCCGCTTGAGGCAACTATAAGCACAGCATCTGTGGACTGCTTGCTGAATCTTAACAGGTGGCCCCGGAGGGGTAGAGGCTTGACCTAAGTATGGCCTGCAGCTGAACCCCTCTCAGGACTGTGCCACTGGACACCTACTTCACAACTCCACACTAATAAGACTGGGAGACTTAGGAGCTTTGCTTAGTACATAGAAACAGACACAGAGAGGCAGCCAAAATGGGAAGACAAAGAAGCAGAAACCATATGACAGAACAGAGGTCCAGAAACAACGAATTCAGAACACTGGTTATAAAGATGCTCTATGAACTTATGGGCAGTATAGATGAATTTAGTGAGAACCTCAACAAAAAGATAAAAAACATAAAAATGGAAATGGAAATTATAAAAGGGGACCAGTCAGAAATGAAGAACACATTATCTGAGATGAGAAGTATATTAAATAGAATAAACAAAGTGAATAAAGAAGAGGATCAAATAACCTATAAAGAGGATGGGAAAGCCAAGGACACTCAATTAGAATGGCAAGAAAAAAAACTATAATAATAAACTATAATAATAATTTCAGGAGCCTATGGGACACTATTAAATGTAAAAATATCCATGGCATGGGTACCTGAAGGAAAACAGGATGTTGAAGAGCTAGTTGAAGAAATAATGATAGAAAACTTCCCTAACCTGGTGAAGGAAATAGACATAAAACCCCAGGAAGTGCAGAGAGTCCTCAAAACCAGGAAACCAAAGAGGCCCACATCAAGACACATCATAATTAAAACGTCAAAGGTTAAATACAAAGAGAGAATCTTAAAAGCAGTAAGAGAAAAGTGGCAGCAAGAGACACCTCTTAAAGGGGCCGAGTCTGTGAGTGGACCTTCACACTGATGGACCTGCTCACTCTGAGCACCAGCAAGGGAGCACCCATAAGACCAGCAGCTGGTTTCTCAAAAGAAACTATGCAAGACAGAAGGACTTGGCACAAAATATTCGAAGTGATGAAAACACAGGTTCTACAACCAAGAATACTTTATCCAGCAAAGCTGTCATTTAGACTCGAAAGACAGATTAAGAGCTTCCCAGACAAAAATGTGCTAAAAGAATTTATCATCACTAAGCCAATATTACAGGAAATGTTGGAGGGACTTCTTTAAGAAGAAAAAACATGTATCCAAAACAGGAATAAAGAATGGTAATAACTATATTCCTATCAAAAAGTTCCTTAAATGGAAAAGAATTAAGTGTTCCAACCAAAAGATAGAGTGGCTGAATGGATAGGAAAACAAGACCCCTACATGTGCTACCTACAAGAGAGTCACTTCAGATTAAAAGACACACACAGACTAAAAGGAAGCAAATGGAAAAATATATTGCCTTGACCAACCTAGAGGGTAGTGCGTTGAATGAAATGGGTAGGATAGAGAAAGACAAATACCACATGATTTCACATTCATGTGGAATCTAAAGAACAAAATCAACAACAACAACAAGTGGAAATAAACTCATAGATACAGAGAATATTTAGAGAGATACTAGATGATAGGGGGGTTGGGGGAGACAAAAAAAAGGAAAAGGGAATAAGAAGTACAAATGGATAGTAGCAGAGTAGACATGGAAATGTAGAGTGTAACATGGGAAAGATGGTTAATAATGTAATAAATATGTAAGGGGAAAGAGGGGTACTAAATTTAGTGGGGTGATCACTTTGCGAGTTATGTAGATCTCTGATCACTATGTTATACAACTGAAACTGATTGTATACCAACTACAATTGAAAAAACCTCATTGAATTGTACAGTGTGAATACAAGCAACTAACTGTCTATTTCAATAAAGACAAAAAAAAGAATAATAAAGGAATACTATGAACAACAAAACAAGAATATCTTTTTTGAAACCAATTCAAAGAGCATGCAGGCAAAAATCTAAGCAGATTAAAAAGAGTTTATCGAGTCAGAGTCATAAGAAACTGTGCAAGACAGAAGGACTTGGCACAAAATATTCGAAGTGATGAAAACACAATCAGGAACTAGGATTATTCTAGGTAGAAGACTAGGAAGGCCTCCAAAAAGTCTAATGTGGTTAGGAATCTCCCTGGGTAGTCCTTTTGGTTATATATCTATTTTTCTCTCAGAATATTCAGATGGACTAATGACAAAACCAATGATAAAAATTACAATTATATAATTATAGATACCATAAACTAAGACTCTGTGTCTTTTCACAGGGAGAATGAAGGCATTTTAATCAAAGTAGAGTTCCATTTTATTAGGCGTAATTACAAAATTATGTTTTTCTTCTGTAGGGTATTGAAATATATATAAAGAGTGTAAGATTTTTTTAAAAAGCTCCCTTTTGGAATGAAGCTGCTATGCTTTGACAAAGACAAGCCACATGGAGACCTCACACAGAGGGGAACTGGGAATCTCTACTAGACAGCCCCAGCTGAGCTCCCAGTTGGCAGCCAGCACTAACTCTCAGCCACAAGAGATGTGCCAGTCCAGTCAGACCCACAAGGGCTGTATCCTCAGACAGAATATGGGACAGAATGATCCTCATGCCACTGCCAGCCATGCGCATGAGCCATCATGATCGTGCCAGTCCAATCAAGCCTCCAGATGACCACAGCCCCAGGTGAGCAGAAGACTCATCCATTGTAGTCCAGGTAACCATCATAATTATGAAAAATAAATGGTTATTGCTTAAAACCTTATTATGTGGAGAGATTTAGAGAGGATTGAGAATCAAAAGGGTCATTGCAGCACTTTTCAAACTTTACTGTGGGTACAAATCACCCTGAGAGCTTGTTAAAATGAGATTCTAACCCAGCACATCTAGTTGGGGGCCAGAGATCCTGCAGTTGGTGCTGATGCTGCTGGTCCTGGACCACATTCTGAGCAATGGGGTCTAGAAGGCATTTCTCCTGGCCTCTGATGGATGATGCCTTCATTTCAGCTAGATGTTTTCATCTGAACAAATGGAATGCATTCCTGGGAAGAGGTATGCTTTATTTCTATAAGCATCTGCCTTGTGAAAGATATTGCCCAGAAACTGATCTTTTCCTTCCCACGTGGTTGCTTTCCTGAGAGCTGAGTATATGGTTCTTCTGTCCTTGTATGTAGCCTAATGGGCAAAGAAAGAGCTGCAGAACAGCTCATAGGACGAAGGCCTATGAGCAACTGCATTTCACATTTCAACAATGCATTCTAGAGCTGCACGCCTAGGACAATGTGCAGAAATAAACATAGGGAAAGGAGAGTTCCAGAATTTGCAGCGAATGTATGGGCTCAGCCAGGAGGTGCTAATAAAATGCTGGTCTTATTACCCTACTAAAAACCCTCTAGGCTCCTAAGCTCATTCAGGAGAAAAGGCAAAGTCTCATCAAATTTGAATGATGCTCCCTTCCCCTCTCCAACAGCCTTTTGCTCTCCCCACTCCAGCCACAGTGGCCCTCTCACAGGTCTCTAGACACTCAGGGGATGGCCTGTGTCTCTGTTCTTCCCCTTACCTAGAATCTTCTTTAATAATATGTCCCCATGCTTTGCTCCCTCACCTCCCTCAGGCTGCTTGGGTGCTACTGTCTCAGTGAAGCCTTCTAGAATCATCCACTCACCACTGCAACCCTCCCCCCACAACTGAGGCTCCCCCTATCATCCTCTTCATGACACTACCCATCATCCTCTCTGCCATAAACCCATTACCGCTTCCTCTGTTTATGATTAGAATGTAAGTTCTGGACAGCAAGGGAAGTTTGTCTGCTTTGTTCACTGCCCTACCTTAGAGCTTAGAACAGCTCCTGACACACATTAAATTTGTTTTGATTGACTGCATAAGCAGAAATATTATTAACATGGGCCATTGAGGCATTTTAATAGAAAGCCAATATCTGCACTGTCCAATATGATAGCTGTCTTAATTAGTTCGGGCTGCTGTAATGAATTACTATAGACCAAGAGGCTTAAGCAACAAACACATTTTTCACTGTTCTAGAGGCTGGGAAGTCCAAGGTCAAGGCGCTGACAGATTCAAAATGAGGCTCTCTTCCTGGATCCTTACATGGCAGAGAACAGAGAGCAATAAGCTCTTTTGTGACTCTTAGGAGGGCACTCCTCCCATTCACGACGACTTTGCCCTCAAGACCTCATCTAATCTTAATCACTTTCCAAAGGCCCCACCTCCTAGTATCATCACATTGGAGGGGCAGGATTTCAACCTATGAATTTTGGGGGATCACGAACATTCAATTCATAACAACGGTCATTTGCCCCATGTGGCTACTGAGCACTTGAAATGTGTCCAAACTGAAATGCTCTCTAAGTGTCAAATACACACTGGATTTTAGTACAAAAAAAAAAAGGGATGTGAAATATCTCATGAATCTTTTTTAATATTGATTACTTGTTGAAATAAATATTTTTGGATATACTGGATTAAATAAAAATATTTTTTTCAATTCTATAATTTCCACCTATTTCTTTATACTTTTTTGATTGAGCTCCTAGAGAATTTAAAATGGAGCTCACATTATCTTTCTCCCAGACAGCGCCAGGCTATATGCTTATCTTCAACCTCCATGCAGGTGGTCACATAAAGTGACCTGATCTTTGCGAGTGTGGCTCACAGAAAGAAAAAGAAAACTCGAGAGATTAACTGATACTTGGCCTTTCCTCCAAATGGTTAGCAAACTATTGTCCACAGCTCAGAGAGGATGGGTTGATTGGTGGTAAATGTGAGTTTTCAAATATAAAGGTTATTTAGCTATATCCTCAGTTAGCTGCATATATATAATACATCTGGCTGCGCTTTAATGCATGCTACATGTATTAACTTATTATTGAAAATATTTTGTAATTAGCAACTTATTCCAAGAACCTTAATCGGGTATTTTAAATTTGAAATTGGATATAAAGAAATCTGGATGGGTCTTAATCTGCTTAGTATTTCTCATGATTGTGTCCAACTGTATTTTCAATGAAGTAGAAAAACAGAAAAACAGAAGCTTTTTTTGAAGAGATATGTTTTTTATTTTTTATTCATTAAACAAATATTTGTACCGGGCACAGTTCTGGGTGTTGCAAATACAACTATGCATAATAGATAAAAATTCTTGCCATCACAGAACTTACCTTCAAGTGGGGCTGACAGATAACTAGTAAATAAAGCAAGTGTGTCAGGTGAGTGATAGTGATGTGGACAATTTCAGGGACAAGAGCACAGGGAGTGTGTGGCAGTGGGGAGGGGCCGCTCAGGGAAGTGGATTGGTGAAGCCCTCTTTGATGAGTGATATGGGAGCTGAGAGAGTGAGCCCTAGGCATCTAGGCAGGAAGGGCCTTCCAAGTAGATGAAATAGCATGTGCAAAAGCCTGGAGGAGGGAGAAGCAAAGAGGGAAAATTGGCTCCAAGTGAAAGTAGGAGCCATTGGAGGTTTTTGAGCACAAGGTCTCTTCCTTCACAAGATGATGGCTCTGCCTGCTCCATGGAAAAGAGGCTGTAGGGTGCCAGGGCAGACACAGGGGGACTGATGAGAACACTATGGCACTCATTGATTAGAGAAGATCACGCCCAGGTCCAGGGTGGCCCAGTGGGAGTGGGAAGTGGTTAGAGTTTGGATATATGTGTTTTCCCTTTGATTTTTTAGAAGCTGAGTGGAGGAAGGAAAGAGCTAGGAGGAGGGTGTCATGAGTGATTTTACCGTGGGGTAAACTTTGGATGCCTTTGTCTCAAGAAGATGTAGCTCTGTGCTAGTGCAAGGTAACGGTAGGACTTGGAATCGAAGCTGGTTCGCCCGACTCAAAGCTCTGTATTTTGTGTCTTTGATCACACATATACCCGTTTTCAATGACAAAGCTTAAATTAAACTCAGGATAAAGGATATTTAGAATTCATGTGGAGTGACAAATTATGGCATTTGATAAAGGTCACGGGAAGGATTTCCATACTTACTTATCTGGAATAAATATGCATCGTGTCTGGCAAAATGCTAGACCCCATTAAGTGCTTAATAAATGTGTAGTGGTGACGAAATGCTAATTACTGATTTAATATATTTTGAAACAGAAGTATATTATGAAATACGCTATTAATATAACAAGATTTTCAAAATCCCCATGAATGACCCTAAATGTGATTCTCTTCCATCTTGTTCCCTAATACTCTCTACCCTTTGGAATGGTACCTACTGAAAATTTCTCATTTCGCATATTTGTTCTTCTCATAAGTAGTTTCCTAAGAAGTTTAAAGTTTTTTTTTAAAAAGATATTATTCTCTGGAAGAAGGAAGAAAGGGAAGAAGGGTGAAAGAAAGAGGAAGAGGAAGGAAAGAAAAAGCCTATCATACACATAAAACCTCCTCAGAATTTTCTTACCCACCCATAGTATTCTCTGCAGCTGAGTATTTAAGACCAGCTCAGACCTATAGCTACGCCATGAGAATGCCTAGGCCGGAACATTCTAGTCGTGTTTCTAGTTTCTTTCCTCTGAATGGGATCTGCCTAGACAAGGCATCTCAGGGGACAGGAGATGGCCCCGCAGAGCTGGTAAGAGTGGAGCTGAGTCCACAGGGTTCATGGGACACAAACTGTAAGGAAGCCTAACTGAGCTTCCCAGGTGTGGGCAGGAGTCATCCAGGCTTTGTCAGATCTCCCCACTTCCTCTGGTGTCCATGGAAAACAGGCATTACTTCTTTCTCAGGGGACAGACTTGCCTGTCTAGACCCTGTGCCGCAGCCATCTTGGTGGCACTGGCATAGTGGCCCCTGTTTATACTCATGAACTGGGGCTAAAAGAGACTTTTCCCTTGCAAGACTGGGTTGGGCTAGAATTTCTGCATGAGGACGCAGTTCTCAGAATGACCCTATGGAGTCTGGAGCCTAAGAAAAAACCTTTAGGTTCTATTGCCACCAAACTTCTTGCTTTTCCCACCTCCTGACATTTTAAGTGATGATCAAAATAAGTGTAAAGGGAAAACATGCACCCGAGTCATCATGTTCCCTGGAGGTGTGAGAGGTGGGTGCAAATGGGATTGCTGTCTCTTTCTAGCCATTAAGGAATCAAGGTTCCTTATGAGCCAGTTGTGCCTCAGATCCTGCCTAGTCCCAGCCAGGAGTCTTCCAGTCTCGAGCTTCTCGAGCTGCACTCCTGCTGTGACTCTCCAGTTATGTCCTGGGGACACTCATCAAAGCAGCTATGGGGCCCCAAACCCGAGGTCTATTGTCTTGATTCTCCCTGATTTAGGAACAACGTGGCTGAATCTCCAAGGTAATCTTCTCTGCCTAAATGACTGAGTGGAACTGGAAGTAAAAGTAGTCTGATGTCTGCTCTAAAAATGATTTGAAAACTTTTACAAAGAAGAAGAAAACAGTACTAGATCGCTAGTAGGTAGATTCCCCACATGAACTTCTAAGAAATAATGGTGCTTGAATCTTTCCTATTTGAAGTGTTCCTATATGAATTAAATCTGTAGGTTAGGGTTTCTCATCCATGGCACTCTTGGCATTTTGGGCAGGAAAATTCTTTGGGGTGGGCTGTCCTGTACATTGTGAGATGTTTAAATTAATAGCATCCTTGGCCTCTACTCACTCGAAGCCACTAGCTTTCTCCCCTTTGCCCCACTGTGACAGCCAAAAATGTCTCCAGATATTCCCTAGTGCCTCCTGAGGGGCAAAATTACCCCTGGTTGAGAACCACTGCTATAGTTACAGATATAATTACAGGTATAGATATATTCACAGAAAATGGACTGAAGGCTACACTAGGGGATGAGGAATGAGTTCAACAAGTACCACTATATTTAAAAAAAAAACACAAGAAACTCTAAATCAGCTCTAATTCTTTTCTCCAAGCCAAGATTTCCAAGTGAAAGTAGCCTGTTTAAACACCTGAGAATGTAGATAAGAACCTCATCTGACACTTGGAATTTGGAATTGCTCATTCTGTCAAAGTAATTAAATTTGCCTGCAGAATCATCTTTTTTGCCTTGGTAATTCTCCAGGCTGCTGAAATACCACATTTGCAAAATTACACCCACAACATAACCTATCCAGTTTTTTCCTCCATTTAGGCTCACCCACGCAGGCATCTTGTGGAACCAGATAGCAAAAGCCGAAGGCACTAACTAATGCAGGCACAACAGGAAAACAGTTGGGTGCTACTGGCAGGTCTGGGTCTATGTCCGTTTCAGTATACATCTGAAAATCGTGTAGTGAGACCCACTATTGAATGATGATCAAAGAAACTAACTCAATAGTGATACTGATTGGCACACTATACTGCTTTCATTCCTTCACTAATGAAAATCATCAGTTTTTCATATTTTCAGTAAAATTCTCCATTTCCTCCTTATTACACTGTCAGCACAATTATAGAATATACTTTGAAAATTACTTTTCCATGGTCTGCTACAGCTCTGGTTCTAATCATGGTATTTTTTTAAAAAACATATGTATAAAATAAGTTGTCCAAATAAGTTGTATTTTTTATAAAGTAAAATATATAGAGTTTAACCACCTTAGGCAAGCAGGATTGGAACATATCATGAAATGATCAGGAAAATTTTAAGATGAGCAAATGGGCAGACTTTGGTCAAGGTGGCATGATACACGTGTAGCTTGAGGGCTCCTCAGTTCCAAATATTTCACATTAAGTTGATACAAAAATAAAATTCAAGAATATAAAGCCATACTTAAAATAATGTAAACAACTCTGCAGGGCAGAAATGCAACAGAAGCACAAATTGGCGATGCAGGTTGAGCGTGGGCCAAGAAGCAGAAAGACAGGACAGGAGTCTGGGGGGCACTCATGACAGCCTGAGGAGCAGAACTCAGTTGAGTGGTGACTCTCTCAGCCAAGCTGGGAAGATCTAAACCTGCAGCATGTCAACTCCAGCCCAGGGATGTGAATGTGTGGAGCTGACATCTGTCTCTAACACATCTACCGACTCCCTACAGTTACAAGATTGTCTACCATGTACTTTTCTCCCATGAGTGTCATGGCCCTTTTCCATAGCAGCCTACTTCTGAGCTGTTTCAGTAGTCCTGTGAATGGTTTCCCTGCTTTTTAAGCTTTCTTATAAAACAAGTTCGATTAATTCTTTCGAAATACATTACTTCATTTCATATTATGTGGCTCCCAAACCTTGTTTCTACCCCTCTACATACTGGCCCCAAACCTGAGGATTCTGAAAATGAAGGCGAGCATGGAACACTTTGCTGACTCTCAAGAAAGCGGTCGTATCTCATTCCCCAGTGAAGAGAGGTTGAAGTGGACCTCTGTGATTGTATTTCTCAGCTTCCATCCTTTCTGGTTGTCTTCTAGGGATCACTCTTTTGCCACTCGCAGTCCGAGGGGTTTGCGTAAGGTGGACGGCATCCCAAGTGACCAGGGAAAATCCCAGGGTATTCCATCCATGGGAATGAATGACTTCGGGGTAGACACCGACCAAAGTCAATCCTACCAAAACCAATCCATGGACCTTTGTTTCAACTCTTGGGAAAGAAAAGCTCTCTTTTGGCTGAGGTCACCGAGCTGAGAAAGCATGGGGCTTCCAAGAACATGCCCGAAAATGAAGGGAACACAAAGGAGAGCTGAGAAAGAGCTCAACAATCTTTTTCTATGTCACTGAGTGGCAGGTTCAAAGGATAGGAAGCAAATAAGGAAACAAGAAACACACAAGTTCACCAAGGTCTCTACCCACTGGACTCATCTGCTGTCAATCTCTATTTATGTGAACTTTTGCTACCTTCAGAATGTCTTTAATTTCTCACTGCTACCAGGCTGTAGATCTCTCAGTACTTGCTCCTTCTAACTTCTGCTTCACAGTTTTCATATCTAAAACAGCTCATCAAGCCAGCTTGAGCGTCTGAGCAATGTCAAGTCATCATTAATTATAGCTTTCCAAAGAAGAGAATAGTTCACTTCTTGCTGCTAGCTCTGACTTTCAATTTAGTATCCTCAAGAAGAAACAGGATTTTGCAACTGGGGTTTCTCCCTGACTCGAATCCCAAAGTCACGTCTCAGCCTTTTTTTTTCTGCTTCCACTGTCTTTGACAAACATTTAGGAAAAAAGTCCTGGTCTTCACTAGACTCACCACATACCCATTCATACTCTTTTTTACACTCAGAGCTCATAAGAAAGTCCACTTTTCCAGAATGCTAAAGATAATACTTAAACTCAGCAGTTCCCGGAGTGGTCTCTCGCCCAGCAGCATCAGCCTCACCTGAAAATTTGTTAAAAATGCAACTTCTCAGGCAAACCTACTGAATCAGGAACTCTGGTTATGGCTGAGTAATCTGTGTTTCACAAACCTTCCACTTGATGTTGATAACCTAACAGTTGAGACACTGTTTAACTAGTAGCTTCCTTCAACTTCTGGTTGTTTGGATTAACCAAAGTATTCCTTCAATAGGTCATATCATCTATCCATGTTTTCATAAAAAATCATATACTCAGCAGTTAAAGTTAGTATTGAATTAACTCAAAAGACAAAGTGATACTAAAGTTTTCATCTTGTGATTATGAGTTAGATAAAGTGCATGTACTTTATAGTCTCTGAGTGCTCTACTAATGGTTCTTTGTTCGAGAGTCTATCAGACTCACCTTGTTGAGACAGATTCCTGGGCTCCCAGTATATTTTAGGTGGGTCCTAAAACACGCACTTCTAACAAGTTCCATGTGATGGTGATGCTGTGAGGCAGGGACCACACTTTGAGAGAGAGTGAGAGTGGTACTGAAGTTTGAGAAATTATAAAATGCCCTTGAGTTCCCTTTTCTTGGCTTCCCTTCCCCCTTCCGTTTCATTTCCCCATGGCTACCAACACTTCTTGTAACCCACCTCTCTAAAGAGTAAAAGTGTTAAGGCAGATAATGTAGTTTCCTTGGTGAAAACCCTTTTTGCATCTACAGTAAGGGTTGGCAAACTTTTTCTGTAAAAGACCAGATAGTCAATATTTTAGGACTTAACCAGCCAAATGGTCTCTGTGGCAAGGACTCAACTCTGCCTCAGGCATTATGTAAACCAATGGGTGAGGCTGTGTTCCAATAAAACTTTACTTACAAAAACAGATGGAGGGCAGGATTTGGTCCCAGAGCTATCATTGGCTAGCCTCTGATCTAAAACAATGGTTCTAAAGTGTGGCCCAAGACCAGCAGCAGCAGCATCACCTGATTACTTATTAGAAATGCAAATTCTCAGGCTTACTCTAAACTCACTGAATCAGGAACTCTGGGGGTGGGATCTAGAAATCTGTTTTAACAAGGCTTCCAGGTGATTTGGATGCTCACTCAATTTTGAGACTCACTGCTCTAGAACAGTATTTCTCAGCCTTGGCTACATTTTAGAACCTCCTGGGCCCACGCCAGGCCAATGACATCAGAGTCTGGAGTAGGACTCAGGCATCAGTGATTCTGGCATTCACACAAGATGTGACACAGAGATTTAAAGGAACAGTTGGATCTCCTTTCTTCTCAAAGCATATTGAGATGGGGCTGCATTGATCACGTCTGTGTCCTGGTCATCGTCTCTTTCCCATTTTCAGGAATTGGCTTCAAAACTATTCAACCCAATTGATTTCATAGGGCATTTCTTCCAACCACTTAATATGGATTCTGAAAGATCAAAGCTCAAAGCCATCTCTGGGCCCATCTATAGTCACTTGTCATTCTTGGCAGGTGAAAAAAAAACCCACATGCCCTCAGGACTACAATCTCAAAATCAGAGCTGGGGGATAGAATGCATAATATTTTCTGAGCATAATAGATGAATGACAATTCCTCCTTCTCCTCCCCTCCCCAATAAACCCAATTTTTACAACAAAAAACATAAGGTGAATCTTCTTTGGCTTGGAGACAGCTTTTGATTTTAAAAGGCTGATTATAGACGAAGCCAACACCCTTTCTCAGGGTCCATCACCCATAGGACACCTCTGTAGGCAATGCCATGACAGATGGCGCTCACAGAGCAGCCAGAGTTGAATTTCACCATTGAGAGCTAACTTCACAGTTGAGAGCAGTTTGCAATCTCTCAAGAAGCTCATCTAAGTTTAATTTTGTAACTGGTCTTGGCATCTGTCCTTTAAATCCTTTCTACTCAAAGTGTGATCCTTCGATTTGCAGCATGGGCATGACCTGGGAGCTGCCAGTCTGTAGACTCTCAGGCCCCTCCCCAGACATACTGAAGCAAAATCTGAACTTCAACTCGATTGCCAAGGGGTTGTGTGCAAGTTAAAGTTTGAGAAAAATTGCTTTATGCCGATCTTCGCAAAAATGCAATAGGTGAGGGATTTTGTCAAGCGAAGAAAAAAATATAGCAGGAAGTGCAATCTGAGCACTACCAGCCTGAGCAGTAAAGGGCAATGCAGGAATTATGTATCTTTCCAAACTGAGTAACAATCATCAGATTTCATAGCTTTCCTTCGGACCTTGGGTTACTATGACTAAATGTTTTAAAATATGGGACCAGTGTAATGATTCTAGTTTTGAATATAAGAGAGACAGAAAATGAAGGATGGATATAAAGCTGAATTTCATGGTCAGAAATCAGAACAGGTGACTACCACCATAATGTCAATGGTTTTACATGACAGGTCAGGCATTCTGAGAAGGCTGGCCACGTGCATAATGATAGATGAGAAATTATGGACCCTACTTTTTCTTCTTGAAGAGAGGGAAAATCAATTGGCTGAACTACATCCATGAAGTGCTGTTGCAATGAATTACAGTAATTTTAGATCAGTGTAGAACTTTATGATGCATTGAGTCAATTTAAAAAATTGAAGCAGCCAAGCACTGCATTACTAAGCATTGCCACAAAAGGAAACACATGATAAAATTTGCATGTGGCCCTAGAATAATTGGTTAGTGACAGAGATGGTCTAATTGTACACATAACAGACACCCAATCAATACCTGTTCAAGGAACGACAGTAGTAGTTCCCATTTATGAAGCATTTACTGTGTCTAGGCACTTTCCATACTGCAATTTGTTTCATTCCATCAACTCTTTGAAGTAGGTGTTATTATGATCCTATTTTACAGTCAGTTGGCATTCACAGAGGGTGTGAGTAATTTACCCAGTCGATAACAGGTGAAACGGGGGATCAGAGCCAAGCAGTGGGCAGCAGAGTCCACATAAATAACTAGTGTGCAACATCATCTCATGGATGAGCAAGACCATCAGAGCTTGGAAGTCAGACAAAATCTGGGCAAGAACAAATTGGATCTAAGAGTCAGCTTGGTCCAATTCTGGACTCTTCTCATAGCTTCTGTCCTTCCTTTGCTTTTGTATTGTCCTTCTTTTCTAGTGCTTTTACTTTTTAGATAAAAATAATTCAGACACACACCACTATTATTATTTAAGTTGGCATTGTGTTAATTGTTCTCCTGTGAATAAACTGTGTCTTGATTATTGAAAGAAAAGTCTTTGCTTCTGCGTTTTTGTATTCTTCACATACAACCAGTTCTTCATCTGTTCTTCTTGATTGATAAACTATTACAGCTGAGATGCTGGTAGCCAGCAATAACTTAAGGTTTTTCTTCTCAAACTTTTCCACTCGTGGCAGACAGATCCCAGGGTGGCCCTCATGATCCCCCTCTCCTGGTGTTCACACCCTTACATAATCCCATCCACTTGAGTGTAAGTGGGACAGGTAGCTTGTTTCTAAGCAATAGAATATAGCAAGGGTGATGGGATGTATATGATTACCCTTATGTGATGTGATTGTGTTACAGAAGATTTTAATGTGTCTTACTAGGAAACTCTCTTTCCCTTGCTGGCTTTGAAGCAGTAAGCTGCCATGTTTTATGTTGTCATATGGAGAGGAACACACAGCGAGGAGCTGAGGTCAGCCTCCAGCCAGAAATCTATAAGAAACTGAGGCCCTCCGTGCAGCAACCCAGAAGGAACTGTTTCCAACAACTACGTGAGCTTGGAAACAAATCCTTCTCCAGCTGAACCTTCATCTTCCTCCATCTTCAGAGAGCCCTCCTTTCCTTATTTATTGTATGAACCTTAACCACTCTTACTTCCAAGGTAATCCCTTCCCTGATTCATAGGGTTTGGTTTACTCTTATGATCCATCGCCATTTCCCACCTGAGTAACGATGCTTAAAATATGGTAATCTACAATAGTTTCCTAGAATCTGACTTCCTCATTTTAAACAGGGGGGTGCAGGGTCTTAGTGGGCCAGTCTGGAATGAACATTGTCACTCATTTGACACTCTCCACTATGGTTAGATAAAAATAGCTATTGAACAAAACATATCTCCCAAGGATGAATAAAGTTGAGTGTAGACAATATCCTTCTGATACATTAAGGAAGAAAAATATTTCCCTGAAGGCAATATAATTCCCAAGGATTCTCTCTGCCCTTAGTGGTGAGAGGATTTTACTGTATTAATCAGAACAGCTTTGTTCCCCACATCCAAGCTCTAGGGGCAGATTTCGCATAACTAGACAATGTCGTAAATAAAATTGCCTCCAACATCAAATGTTAACCCGCAGCAACACAAAGAATCAGCAGAAGCTATAAAATTAAAATATTCTTTATCATGATCTAATTTTTCAGCCAGGATTTCCTCCTTGACACATGTTTATAAGAGCTGTTTTACAAAGCTTGGTCATCACTGGTCCAGAGCAAGTCACCAGGGAATGTGGGTTTGTTCATTTTCCAGTGTTGATTTTCACTAAACCACACCACAGTGCCACTACATATATAAAATGCTCATGTCTCATCTTGTTATAATTACTTTCCAATCAGGAAAAGAAACTATTTTAGCAAAAATGTTAATAACTTGCTTATTTTAATTCTCTTTCTCTCCTTTGATCAATGGGCAATCAGCATGAAGTCTCCATTTTGCTAATAGGGTCTATAATTTTACAGTCTGCTCAGGCCAATTTGACTCTTAAAGGGGTGGTAAGTGGGTTTTAAACCTTTCTCCTTCTGAGCATTTCCAACACATCAGAAATAAACAGAACACTTTTAGGGCAAGTTAGACAACAATTTTCTAGCATCTCCCTTCTGACAAGGAAGAAAGCAAATCCATCGTAATTATATAGAAAACAAATACAGAAAACGAGTTTCTATTCTCTAGTAACTCTTCCTTCCAAAGTGAATAGTGCTGTTGAGTAATTATAAGTGTGTTACAGCTGTACTCCCTTTTGTGGTACATTCGAGCTTTTTCATTTATAGTAATCCTTACTCTGATGGTAAGACGCGGTGGCGTCTGGCCTCTGCTTCCTCACTGTTTTGCTCTCTGGGCTCAGATCATGCTGACTGTTCAATTTTTTACTCATGCTTTTTTCCTGCCTGCTGCAGGGCCGAAGCACACATTCTTCGCTTTGCCTGAAATCCTCTTCCTCTTCTCCTCTCCTGGTTCCTAATTACCCTTCATAGCTCAATTTACATGTCATTTCTTCAAGCAAGCCTAGCCCAACCCCCTTGTCTAGCTCAGCTTACTTCCTTATATGCTTCCATAGAAGAATTTTTGTTTCTTTCTGTTTGGTTTGCAATCATATACCTATTTGTGTATTTATTTAATGCTTGAATCCCTCATGAAATCATAAGTTTTATAAAAGCCCGGATTAGATCTATGTTTTTTGCACTTTTCATCAGCACATAGTAGGTCCTGAATGCATGCTACATGAAGTAATGAATGAAAATATTGATCTTGGGAGTGGATTTTTTTTTTTTTACTGCAAAGAGACTAAACAAGAGTAGGGAAGATACAATGCAGACAAAAGGAACAGGAAGTGTTAAGGTTCTTAAGGGGAAAATGGGATACAGGCGGAGTTATGGCGAGAGAAGGACTAAATGCACCAGAGAAAGAGTCAGGAAAATCACTTGAGTGTATGCTCATCCAAAGTAAAGACCTTAAAAGACAGACCCATGATTTGTGGAGCTATTTCATAAGATGGTTACCAGATGGGATGATCCAACAATCCAGGGCTTTACGGAACTGTGAGCAAGACAGTTCTGGCTTGAATTATATTAGGGGTCCCCAAATTCTGGGCTGCAGACTGGTACTATCCGTGGCCTGTTAAAAAACGAGCCACAGAGCAGGAGGTGAGTGGTGTTTGCAGCCGCTCCCCAGTGCCAGCATCACTGCCTCAGCTCCACCTCAGATCATCAGGCATTAGGTTCTCATAGGAGCTCTGGTCCCTGGTGCCAAAGAGGTTGAGGATTGTTGAGTTATGTGGCCTTGTCCATGATCAGCTAGAGAGGCCCTCAGTCCTTCAGAGGCTAGAGTTTCTGGTCCTTAGCAATGAGAAAGGGTGAAATGAAGGTGGGCCAAGTCAAGCTGACTCTGAGTCATTTGACAAACATTAAGTATCTTCTAGGCTCTGCATAAGATTTTGGAGTAACAAAGAAATGAATGAAGAAATTGTGTCTGCCTTGAGAAATTTTTATCTTAGCCCAGGAAAAGAAAATATATGGATACACACACAAAAAGCATATATCATATAGATATATACACACACAAACACATATGTAACACAAATATTTATAACACAGATTAATGTTAAACTTAAATGTTTAAAGTACTTTCAAAGCACTAAGGAAGGTGGGTTCGGCCCTTCAATGGGGCGAGGTGGAATTATTAAAGTTTTTACACACATGCTGGTGTTGGTTCTGAAATGATGCTATTTGCATGAACAATCCAGCGTCAGCGCTGGGAAATCCCCCAAACTTTCAGCTTGTTTTATAAGGCTGAAGTTAAAAGTCACATAATTTTGGAAGTCCAGCGTCCCTTCCCCTTAGCACCCTTGGCTCTGCTGAATCAGTGGCCTCTCTCTGCTGTTTACCCCTGTTCATGGCCATTCTTTTCTACATTGGGTGGTGCTGCTTCCCTTTCATTCCAAGTAGTGTTCCCAACTCAAGGTTCTGTTGATAACAGACTTAGTGAATGCTTTGGGCAATAGCAGTATGTGTGTGTGTGTGTGTGTGTGTGTGTGTGTGTGTGTGTGTGTGTGTGTTGATTGCATCACAGACCAATATAGCAAGCAACTTAAAATGGGACATTAGACCACATGCTTAAAACTCCTCCCCTCTTCTTGCTACCAAGAACTATCATTGGCCAACACTTGTATTCCACTTCCAGCCACAATATTGTCATTTTTATATTTCTGACTCCTGTCCCCTATTCATGAACTTCTTAAGGACTGGAAACTGTGATTCTAGTTGTTTAATAGTAATCACTTATCTAATGCTTTCCAAATGATGACACTGTTCCAAAGGCTTTATATATTGTGACCCCAAGGCACCTGCCTCAAACCTTCAGGGCTAGCTATGCTCAGACTGCAGGATTTGGGGTTTTTTGAAAGGTAGTTGTATACTATCAAACACCATTATTAGGTGCAGAGGCAACACCATAGAGTCAAATGCATTCATTTCTGCAGCTATGTGCACGAATGTTCACACTAAACAGGAAAAAGTAAGACGATAAACGTCTACCATCAATCAGTTCATTCAGCTGTCACTACCAAAGACATTACAAGGAAGCTTTTGGTTCGTAGAACCTTTTGATTTCAGAAGGGTAAATGGGGATGGTGGACCCACAACTATAATTCTGGATTGTGGCTGGGTTAGAGGACCCCGTTGAGTACAAAAGCCACTAAACATAAGCCATCTGATGTGACTTATTCCTTTACTTCTTATCACTTTAGGGTGATAATGCATTTTTTTTTTTGTTCTGTTGCAGGGTTGCAAACTTAAGTGTCTCAAGACAATGAGTGAAGCTCTGCTGGCTCTTGCTTTGATGTTCACTTCCCACTGTGTCAGCTTCTCATTCTTACAGAAACCTCCCAAATCTGTATTTTTACTGAAAACCTCCTGATTTTTCAATTTAGCTTAAACAAAAAATAAAAGCATTGTAACAAGACAACCTTGGGCCATGCTTTTATGGACCGATGGCATACAGTTTGAGACCTCTGGTTCTTGGTCTATTTGTTCAGCTCCAACTGATTTCCAGGCTCTCAGTTATGTGAACTTCAGAATGAAGATTCAGAGTTACAACCATCTGGTAAGTGTTTTGTTTAGTTCATTGATGTGTGAGAAGGGAGGGGATGAGTTAAAAGAAAATGGCCCCCCAAAGGCTCTCATTTAGAATAGTTTGTCTTAGAGCAGCTCTTTTCAAGTGACTGCCAAGAACAAACTTTAGTTAGTAAGCATGATATGAAATTCATATGTGATTATCTAATCTGGCTCTCTTGTTGGGAAATAATGAAGTCATTGAGAAAAAAGTGGGCTTGATTTGATATAAGACAAACGCATATGATTGATATGATTTCCTTTTAGGTATATATAGATTTTTACCGCCAGTATCTCCTTTCTTTTCCAGTTTCAAAGCCTTTCCCCTCACCAGTGAATTTAATACTTGATTGTTTTTCCATTGAAGAATATGAAGTATTTTACCCCAGCTTGTTTTGGATGAAGGCGCTGTACTGGTATTATTTGGTTTCTTGAATTTCTAGCCCTATCCCATAGTAATCTGTGTAGTAAAATGGTGTCTTTGTGTGTGTATGATTGAGACTGAAGGGTAGCAGAATATACCACCCCAAATTATAACTGTAAGAGTTCAGGACAAGCCACCCCAAAATATGCTACTTTGGTATATTGATGATTTTGAGCTGTAGGCACTTGAAAAACGCAGGGAGAGATTTTCTCTGAACTCCCCTTATCTTCTTCAAGACAGATCCTCCAAAAGGAACTCAACTGTCATAAATCCCCATCCTGGGAGTTTCATCAACCGGGGAAGATGGACTCTTGTCACAGGAGAGGAGACTAGACGTCACCACCACACCCAAATAAATGTCATAAACTATCATATCTCCCATATATTCTTCTAAGGGCCTGTTCGTCTTTCCTAAAAATCATTTCCTCTTTCCAAAGAGGCCTACAACCCTCCTCCCTTTTTTCTATTAAGATGGTTTTTAATCCTGAATTCTAAGTCACCTCAGGGAGTTACTCATTTTTCCCTGGGTGTCTCCCATGTATATTTGAGGTATATGTGTTAGTAAACTTGCTTTTTCTTGTTAATCTATTATTATTATTATTATTATTATTATTATTGTTACAGGACTCTCAGCTAAGAACTCAGAAAATTGTTTTTCCTCACCTACAAGACACACACAAAGGCAGAGAAAGATAAACAGAAAGAGGAATATAAAGAAAGAAGGAGATAGAGATACAGATAGATAGATAGATAGATGGAGAGATGGATGGATGGATAGATAGATAGATAGATAGATAGATAGATAGATAGAACAGAAAGACAGAAACAAACAATTGTATTAGCTGCAAGGATGATTTCTACTTTCTCTGAAGGAGTGCTGCTTGGGTTTAAATGATTTTGGCTTTACCTTATCTGCATAAAGAAGGAGCATCATCATTTTCTTATAATATACAAAATGAAGGTAGAGTGACTCTTTTGACTTGAAAAGACTCTTATCTCTATAGAATTCAGTCCTCGAACTCAGAGAATTTGTATATCTGCTCATGTTTTCTAACCCATATCTTCTAATCCTGAAGTTCTCGCATTCTTGAATGTGTACCTAGTGGTATGCTATTAAATGTTTAATAACTGGCTCTCTAGAAAAAACAACCATAACAAAATAAACAAACCTGGTTTGTGGCATTTACCAGTCACCATGGTATAAATACACCATGGCTAATTTCAAGTCACCAACATGATGCGAATGCTGCATTGTGAGGAGATGTGCCTCACTGGCTTTCATGAGTGGGAAGAATCTCGCTCCATCGCATTACTGGGTGTAGCCAAAAGAACACTAAGCAAGATTAAAAGACCTGAGACAGCTCTGGCCCATAAACTATGCACGAAACAACAGCTCAGATTGCCTCATGGGAATATCTAGTTACATTCAAATGGAAATTACAAAAGAAAAACTATAAAAAACTTGGAAAATATAAAAACTTACATAAATATAAGGCTTACCATCATTACTATCTTTGAAGAGCCAAACATTGCTCGGTACTCAAAAGTTTAAAAATAAATGACTTGGATTGCATTAGTTACTGTTTTAACAAGTATGTTTTGTATCTCTTGGTCGTAAAAGATTCAAACTATATGGAAAGAGCCAGGAAATCATTTGACCATAAGTTCATAACAATGAACTCATCAGCGTTATCTTTCTGTGCACTGCGGCTTGTCCTGGAACCACTGGTCACAAGAAAGCATGAGTGTGCTCTGTGCAGCGTTTCTGCCTTAACTGGGTCCAAGTCTAAGGCAATGTCTGCAAGGCAACGCAGTTCCCGCTGCAGACTGCCTCTCAGGCCTTTGCATAATTTGCAGGATTTTAACTAATCAATGTCTAACTTGGTTTTGTAAATGATAGCAAGCAAAGAGGATCCCCTCTTGATAGAGACATTCTCCCTAGAATTATCTTTTTACAAGAGCGTTGTCCAACAGAAATATGGTGTGAGCCATACATGTAATTAAACATTTTTAGCACCCATATTAAAAGATGTAAAAAGAAACAGGTGAGATTAATTCTAATATTTAAGTGAACCTTAAGTATCCAAATTATCATTTCATGTAATCAATATAAAGCATATTAATGAGAGGCTTTACTTTTTTTTCTTGGTAGTACATCTTCTCATCAAGTGGTTGTTTTACATTGGGTTGCCTCCACCATATCTCAGTTCAGACTTGCACATTTCAAGGGCTCAGCAGTCACATGTTGCTAGTGGCTACCATCTTGGACGGCTTGGGTGCTATAACACAAGCGAGTGGAGAACCTCCTGATTCCAAGAAATCCCATGTTTATAAGAAATCTTTTAATCTGGCTTCAGGGGGATTTGTTATGGGAACTTATTATTGAGAGAGGGACACACTCCCAGCCTCAAACCTCTAATTTTTACTTCTCCCTTATCCATCAATTAGGTTGTCAGGGCAACCTCGGCCCCAGCACTGAGAGGTTTCCCAGGTGTGGAACTCTCAGTGATGAAACAGGGAGAGACCCAGGCAAGCTGGGAGGAAGTAGTCACCCTCAGTTTGCAGGAAAAGGTTACATGCTGCTGGGAGGGGCCTAAGCAGTGCTTTCATTCTGCGCTCACCTGCAGCTGTAAATCTAAAGGCTGACATCTCTCAGTATGTCTGAGAGCTACTTTAATTTCACGTTCTATCAACTTCAAATTCTGGGAATCGTCCCAAGAGCCCGGCCAGCAGGCTTTGCTATACTCTTGAATATTTTGACGGTCTCTCTGGCCTCTTGGCTACTGTCATGGTTCTATGAATCAGGTGAAACTGTTTGCTGTCACAGATGGCCTCCCAGGTTGCCTCTAACCAGGGAACCAGGCTCTGTGTCAGCAGCTCCTCATAATATTCATGGAAGCTGGGACAACTCTGTCTGTCGTGTCACCCTGGGTGCTGATATATTTCTGCCTATCTGCCTTGGGTTGAGTCTCAACCTCTCTTAAAAAGTCAATTTGAATATACGACCTGATCTTTATAGTGCCATATGATATTATACCCAGTCTTTTTTGAGAGTTTACAGCCACTGTCTTTAATTCTTTTTTGTCAAGTTGAGACAGAGATAACATTTTATTCTATAAACTAAAAAAATGTGATTTTAAAAAAATAATGTTCAGTGCTGTCAAGTATGTGATGAAACGAGAGTAGTCTTATCTGCTATTATGAGTCTAAATTGCTTCAAACTTTCCAAACAATGATTTGTCAATACATACAAAAATCCCAAAATTGTTGTGACCCTTCACCAATATTTTCATGTATGGGAATTTATTCTGAGAAAATTGCCCAAATACACACAAAAATGTTAATCTCTCCAATCACTGTAATACTGTAAATTGGAAGCAACCAATTGTTAAACGTGGGCAATTGGCTAAATATATACTTAATTGGGTTTTTACATTATAAAAGCAGTCAATAAGTATTGAGTGTCTTATTCTCACACTTATTTACACTCTTCATGGCTCCTTTCCTTCTTAGTCTCAGTTTCTGTATTGGTAAGTGGGGCTGATGGATATAACCCCTCTGATAGGGTTACTCTGGGGCTTAAATACATATCTTAGTGTCTAGAACAATGTAAATTGTTTTAAACAGACTTTACAAATAGTAAATACTCAATTCATGATGAATATTATTAGATTTTTATGTCTTTCTTGAGGTCAGGATACACATCTGATATCTCAGCAGCCTCCCCCCGAGGGCTTAATACAGTGCCCAAAGCAGAGTTAATACTCACTGAGCATTTATTAATTGTCTGAGTTCAGTAATCCCGCTTCTCCTGACTCCAGTCTGGATTTCGTAGTCAGTCTCTGAAGCCTCCTAAATACACTCGATGTGGTACCTCTCTGTTTGGAACGGGACTGACTCCTTTTGGTCCTGGTTTCCAGCCTGTCTGATGTCCTGCTCCGAAATATGACATCATCAGATGGTGCAGACTTCAGCCCTGATCCTGAGCACCATCTCGAATTGTTTTCTTGTGACTGTCTTTGCGAAGCAATTGGATTCTGTTTTTTTCCAAATTTTAGCAGAGCCAGAAAAGAATGCTTCATCATGGGATATAAGCAATGTAACATCATGCCTGGTTGCCTTTTCCTATCAGTCTCTGACCACTCTTTTGTTTCCAGCAGAACCTGCTTTCCACGATGGAGACAGAGAATTCCAGAGACTCATTGTCCCAGCTTCCCCTACATCTAGATCATGGGACCCAATTATGGCCCATGGGACCAAGACAATGTCTTCTGGGGAATTCTGGGATAGATTCCCCTCACCCCCTTCTGATAATATGTGCTACTTGGAACTAAGACAACTTGCGAAAGACCATGATGAAGAACCAAGAGAATCACAAAAAAGATGGAATTCGGTGGCAAGCAAATAATGACTACATGAGTCACTGCTGCTTTGATGTCATTTAACTTCTGAATTAACCATGTTTGGAAACCCTGCCACAAGATCTCTTATTTTGTGAGATTTATTAGTCAACCCCTATTGTTTAAGTCATTTTTTTTACATATTTAATTTCTGCCCCTGAAAATACCCTAGCTGACATGAGTTGTTGTTTTTTTTTTATAGTCCTAGGAAGAATTAGTCCTTAATTAGGCATAATCCCATGTTCTTTTTTCAAGACCCCTGCTGCCAAAAACCAATAGTAATCTGTCACTTCTAGAATTTCTCTGGCACTTCCCCAGAGGGAGTGCAGGTTCATGGCTATGAGCAGAAATCCAGAAGTCAGACCCTGCTCATCGTGACCTTTGATAAGTTACTTAAATGCTGTGTTCTAATTTCTTTATCTGTGAACAAGGGAGGCTGATAATGCACCTGCCTTAGAGAGTTTTGTGTTAAATGAACCAATACACAAAAGGCACTTAAAACAATGTCTGGCACTTATGAAGCATGTAGGTGAGAACCGCTTTGCTTATTTACCATTCATTTTATATAGTTTTGTGCTGTCTCTGAGATACAGATTTTTTCTTCTTCTTGTTCCTGTACTGTTCTTCTGTGTCTCAATGGTGCTTTTTATTCCAGAGAGGTAACATTTCTAGAAGCCAGAGGATGTAGAATCAGCGCTTACTTGTTACACCATGAGCAGTTCACTTACTTTCTTTGCACCTTGGTTTCTTCATTTGGAAAAGAAGTTTACTGTCTTTGTTTCAGTTCTCCTATTAAAAAAAAAAACTGAAAAGAACAAATTGTGTTTGGGAGACAATTTAAGAAAACTCCAACAAGGGAGTAGGGAAGTGAGTACGAAGGGAAGAAAAGATGGGAAACCAATGATGGGTATGTGATCAAGCCACTTCCCACTGTGAGCAAGAGTTTTATCCCATGAGGGTTTCTTAGGGCAGACCACTTCATGCGTCAGAGGGGTGCTTCCAATGGATGAGCTTGCTGGGCTATTTTGACACCATCTCTCTTCAGGCATTGGTGGAGGGCTGCTGGGTTGAATTGGTGCATTCATCCTTAGGAAATTCTGGCTTATCAATGAGTGTGGGCCAAGAAGGTTCAACCACCAGAGAATATTGGCAAGAATAAGAAAGTCAGCAGCACATGCCACAGTGGAAAGGCCTGGGGTGGGCCTCTCTACGCTGAAGTGGTGACTAATTCAACTCAGTAAATATATTTTTTTGGCGGGGCGGGGAAGTGGGGAAACTATTTTGTACCAGAAACTTTGCTAGCTAAGCAGTGGGACACAAATATGAGTAAGAAATGGTCCTAGACTTCAAGAGTATCACAATCCAGTGGCAGAGACAGACATATTAACAAATATTATGGTTACAACATTTACCATTTGAGAAATGCAAGATTAAATGTTTGTACAACATTTGTTTTACCTACCATATTTGTAAATTGAGAGGCTGTGGTTAAATAGATTGTCTCATGTTTGTGTTTGCTAAGAAAAATAACTCAGCAATGTTTTTGAAAAATACAGATGTGTTTATCCTTTGACCCAGCAATCCCACTTCTGGGGATTTATTCTATAGATCTGCATGCACAGGAACAGAATGATGAACGTACCAGGTTATTCATTGCAGCATTATTGTAATAGCAAAAGACTTAAAATACTCTAAGTGTCCTTCAATAGGAACTGGTTACATACACCCTGACACATCTGTACAGTGGAGTACTATGCAGCTATAGAAGAGAATGAGGACATTTTGCCCTGAATAGATTAAGTTTAAAAAGCTCAAGATGAAAATGCAGAGTATGTGTGGTGAGATTGAGGATTTCAAGGCTGATCAAGGAAAGACATGACCATTAAAGGATGGTAAATTACACATGACGAGCTTTGTTTAGGCCGTGCTTGGGCAGGTTGCATGAGAGGGGATGTCCCTGAGAGAAGGCGACCTCCCTTCTGGAGCCAACACCCAGAAGGGAAGAGGGCAAGGGAAATCTCAAGAAGAGGGCTCTGACTCCATTTTGAAAAGGCTCTGTTTATGTCATTATTCACAGCCTGATGCACAGTAGGCACTCAGGAAATATTGAATTAATGAATTGCCTAGATTTCAAATCAGTCATTGAGGAAGAGAGCCGGTGCCATGTTTTTATATTCTGATAAGATTGCATGTAGTGTCCCTTTAGGCTAGTCTTTACAGGAAGGAACCCATTTAAATTGAATTATGTAACCCATGTGCCAGAGACAGAAATCTGAACTTGAAAATGACTAACATTGTCTAATTCAATGCGAGGTGATTGAAATGGCAACGATGCAAGGTGCATGCATTATGCGGTATGTAAAACGAAGCAGAATCAATAGTTCTTATGCATAGCTGTTCTGATTAGGCTGCAAAAAAATTTGATGGAAACCCCTGAATGGTTAGATTTGTGGTGCCTGGATATCAATCTCAAGTAAATTAACCAATAAACACAATATTCTTATTCTCCGGGATCGTCTATTTGCTGGCCTAAAGAGTGAGTGGGAAAAATGGCAAAAGGTAGAGAAATAATAGGAAGAAAAAACTGTGAAATACAGCAAGGACATTGTTCCCTGAATGTCTCTGATCCCCATCTAATTATTTTGTTCCATCCTCCCAGAGAATACATTTAGAGTACAGTTGGTATAGCTCAGTCCAGCTTGAATTGAGAATAAGTCTTTGTTCTTAAAAGATTCTACAGAGTAAGAGAACAAGGCAACATTTGGGCAGTAACAATTCTGCAACACCTCCCAGAAATAGATGATCATCCTAAAAGAACATTTCCATTTCTAGATTCAAGGGTACTTTCATAATGGAAAGGATGTAAGTAGTTAACCTTGGAATATTTAAAACCCAAGTACAATGTCTATGACATATTCATATTTTAGCAATCATTTTAAATACCAGAGTCTTTCTACCAAGGTCAATTTTTCTTTTCCCACAATAAATAGCATTAGGTTATCACATCAATGCTTCATTTATTCCATACTCATTTAAAATAAAATTAAACCCAGAATGATTTTCTATTATTTCTTTCTTTGATATATAATTTTTACATTTAATACTGAACATGGTGAGGAAACCCTAATGTCATTTCTTTAAGAAACATCACGCAATCTTGCCAAAATATTCACTAATATTGATTTGCTAGAGCTTTGGATTGACATCCTAAATATTTCACTATTTTGAATTTTTAAATACAAACACAGACCTTTCCCCTTTGAGTCTTTCCAAGTGATAGCTATGAATTAATTAGTTTGAGACATCTTAATAAACACAACTGTTCTTCTTCAGTGTGTAAGCCAAAGAAAAGTTACTTTTCTGTGTGTGTTGTTGTTGTGTGTTCCAATAGAACATATATTACTTCCTGCAGTTTTAGAAATTTGGGGCTCTGAATCTGATTTGCAGCTTTTGGTTGCAGGGTAAGTGGCAGTGCTCGGCTCTGGTGGTTCTCAGAGATGCTGGGGGAGGGGCAGAGCCACAGAGGGCTGCCTCCATCTTCCCTCGGAACTGGCAGAATTCATAGGTGGGTGAGTGAACATTAGACTTACAGGCTCTGCTGAATGTTTGGACATTTTGCCTCAATTTCAGAGTCCTCCTCTGTGTGAGTGAGAATACTTACGCTCATAAAAGTACAGAATGATAGTATTGTATACTTGACATGTGCTAAGAGAGTAGATCTTTGTTCCTACCACAAACACACACACACACAAAGAGGTAACTATATGAGGTGATGGATGTACTAATGAACTTGACTGTGGTAATCATTTCACAATGCATGCATGCATATATTACATCATCACGTTGCATACCTTTAGGGAAACAAATCACATCGTGAAACCTAAATATATACAATTTGTATTTGTCAATCATAATTCAGTAAAGCTGGAATAAAATGACAGAATTCCAGTTCCCAACACAGGTTTGGGAGCGAACACAACCGACTTGAGGGATGAGAAGCATACAGCCCGATTGGGGACAGGAGCTGCTCAGAGGGCCAGAGTGGCCACTTCCTTATAAGGATGCAGTGTGCCCTGCCAGTCTGCGTAAGAGGGAGCGGACTCTGCTTCATCCCTGGGGGTTTAGGCAATGTCTTCCCAGAGCTTCTGTGGCACTCAAAGCAGGGCTGCCTTTGGGGCAAATTGTGAAGAATTTTTCTCATATGCTTTTGATGCCCCTTTGTTGTGACATTTTCTCTCCACTCACACACTTCCAGGTTCCATCAGCTCCCCAGGGCTTTCCACTAGGTTGCTGCACCCTGGACAGTCCTCCCTGCCTGGGGGGTTCCGGACTCCATCCCAATGGACAGAATTTTACAACCTGAGGAAAGAGAAATAAATTTTTTAAAATAATGAAATAATGTAAGTGAAGAAGTATGAGCATCTAGCATGGGTTTCCTTGTAATGTACTGGTGTTTAATCGCTCATCGTTGGTTATTCATGGTAGACAGCTGAGCCCTTCTGTGAGGAAGAGTCCCAGCAAGAGAAAATGGAACAGTCCTGTCTCTGGAAGCTTACATTCTAAACAAATCTACCATGCATGTGTGATATCAAACGCACCTTTAGGAAGAAGAACAAATCAGGAAATATAAAGTAGGAAGCACACAAGAGAGAAGCCATTTTTAATTTCTAGACTCATTGAAGTTTTCTCCTCAGGCTATTGTTATACTTTCAAGGTAAAAGAGAACCAAAAATGTTCCAGTTTCATCTAAAGTGGGTCTTTGTATGTTGAGCCCCGAGGACTTTGCCAACAGCAAGTGACCTTGTGCATGTTTAGATGTATTCTTATTGTGTGTGATTACTTCTTTTAATTCTGCCTCCTGGGCTAGAATGTTACTTTTGGATCATAGTATTTTTTTTTTTCTATTTAGAGTGCACAACAGCTTCGGATCTGTTCTGACTGGGTGTGTATTAAATTCCAACTGATTTATGTTATGACAAACAGGGCGAGTACGGTCATTATAGGCAAATGCTTGGTCGGTGGCTTTTTTTCCCCACATTCCTATAGACATAGCACATTTACTCCAACGTGTGTTAAGTTTCCAGGCGTTGTGTAATGGAAAAGCACAACAGAAAGTTGTCTAACTGGGGAACTTCACGCTAAGTGATTCCTGACCCGTGGCACCTGCCGATACAGGCCCAGAGGCCATGCCCTGCCCTTTCTGACCATTACTTAAGCCTTCCCAACAATGACGGTGCTGTTTTTCTTGGAACTCTGTGTGCTTCTACCATTCTGTCTTAGGAATACAGTCCTGTCTTTTAAGAGGCTGTTTAGAAGGAAATAGGAAATTGGGCAGCTGAAGATGATTCTTAATCATGTTCTAAAAATAATGTATTGTTGAGACTGTTTGAAGTCTTCTCCTTAAATGCATGCCCAGCTCTCGTCTGATGACTGTCTGCTGTGGTGAGTAAGGTGCTTTGTGCACAAAGACATACAGGGCGGGGCGCGGATCCACTGCCACCTTTTTCAGTCAAGATGGATTTGGGGACTCATCCTGTATTCAAAAGCAGCGTCACTCCAAGGGGTTCACTTTAGAGCCAGTCTCAGCAGAGCTGACCTCCCCGGTTGCCTCTTCCCATAGTCTTGTCGCTGTCCCATTTTCAATCCGCCCTGCCTGTTGTTGGCCAGTGGCTGTCTGGGAGTGGGCGAGGCTGTGGCCCAGCCCCTTCTGGCTAGAGAGCCTCCTGTCCTCTCCACCAGGCTTTAAACATTTTTCTTTCCCTTTCTCTTATGATACAAAGGTAGCACATTTAGGTCCAGTCAAGGAAGACTCCTTTATAGAGGACAGATTTTTATTTCTGCTCCCTGCAGGTAGAAGCGGAGGAATAAAAGGAGAAAACTAGCTCCAGCCTGTGATTTTGTGTTCAAAGACGGGATTGGATGCGCTGAGACTTGGAGGTAGTACTCAAATTACAATTTCGAAGCATGGACATGCCTGGATTCATGAGTCAGAGAAGGTCAAGAACTGCTTTCGCAGCCTGGTAGATTCTGGTGGGCACTGGGATTAATTTCTGTGGCTACTGACCTAAGGTCTGTAGAAAGGCAAACAACCTAACCAAAATGGGCTATCTACCTGCAGACCCCAGGGGCATAAAAGGGCAGACTCCACTCCTGGTCTTTGGAAGACGTGCCCAGTTAGGTGCTTGTGGGTATTGGTAAGTCCTGTCCTCAGCCCCTGTATGGAGGGGGCCACCCTCTTCAGGGCCCAGGACTGTTCAATCAGGGGAGAATGCCACCTCCTGGCAGAGGCGAAAGCTGCCTGGGTGATCTCTGCATACTAGTGGCCCCTCTTGTGCTGGGTGGATAAAGGAACAATAAACTCTGTCCCCAGGCGTCTGGTATTTTACACCTTGTTGCCATAAAAGTAAGATGCTTTCTGGGCAAAGGATGAGTATTCGTAGATTTGACAAGTCCTAAAACAGTGGCATATGGATGAAGAGTTCACACGAAGTAGAAACTCATTGCCAAGATAAGTGGCCGTGTGGGTCCACAAGCCCAGCGCGCACACAGACTCTGTAACAGTCTCCGTACAAGGCAATTGAGCTCTGCTTTCCCACGGAGTGCGTGCAGCTGTCACAAAGAGAAAGCCAGCGGGAGCAGAGATGGCTAATTTATGTCATGGTTTGCATGCCCCACTGAATGTTCCATTATCCAGAAAAAATCACCTGCTTCTGAAAAGCAGCTCTGTAGATCTTTTATTTGTGACTTTTGCCTTATCAGATTCCTCTTAACCCCTCAACTTGTTCCCCAAATATACCACAGAAACAAGGGACCTCTAAAGCAGCCAGCAATAAAAAAAATGTTCAGTAGAAGAAAAATAAGCAAACCTAAGAGAGAGAGATTATGAGTTATTTTCTTAAAAAAATGACATGCTGTGACTCATCAACAGCAATTTAACCCGATACTCATTTTTCAAAACACATTTCTCATCTTGGATATCTTCCTCACTTTCTGGGATGGATTTGTGAAATAAAAGCTGAACATCCTAATGAAACACGGTCACAAACACTGGTACAATAAAGACACTAAGGTCATTCAGAAGAATTTCTATAGCACCAATGGTAATAATTGAGCAAATTCAAGATGGATGAGACTTGCGCTTGTTTGTGTTGCTGGAAAGGAAACAATTCTCTGGCTTCTCAGGGGTTTGAAAATGGCTCTGAGCAATTCAATTATTTTTGACAGAACTGCTTGAGGCAACTTTACACGGTTGAGGGGGAGTCCTCTGAATTATTGAATTGCTCACGTCCCTGCACACAAAATTCCTCCCGTGAAGCAGCTGACCATGGCGATGCTGAATAAATCATGGCTAATAAAGATAAAGCATCCAGCGGAGGCCATTTTTCAGAAGGAATATTCTAGAAACTGTGTGCTGGGGTTTGGGGTTAATCAAGTCTATGAATGCTTCTTCTCTGCTGTATGAGGGACTAGAAGCCGATGCTCAGGACGACATTGCTGGGAAGAAACCAGGCACACAGGAACTTGATCGATGCTAGCGGGGCCCCCGCTACAATGTATGGTTGGGGTGAGAGAAAATTGAGACAATTTTCAAAATGACAGTGTCACAGTTCTGACAGGGCAGGGGAAACGCTGTTTCATTCAGTTTGTCTGCTGTTCAAACCAAACTTATTTGTTGCCCATGGACAGAGCCACATGGGGGCCTCATTACGCCTGTGGGCCGGGGTCGGAGTGAAGGCCAGTGGTTGTGCTGATGGTGCCCATCGTTGTGGGCTCGGGTCCTTCTCAGCTCCGGAGCTGAGGTTTCGCTCTCGGTTGCAGCAGCAGAGAGCAGCCAGGTGGAGAACATATGCCATTTGGGGCTCTGCCTGCTTGGTGACAGTTTCTCTGATGGTCAAGAGGGTCCCTGCTTGCCTGCGGGCTGCAGAGGACTCCTGTCATGTGACTCTCTCCATCAGAGTGGCCAAGGCCCACGTTAGTCCTCACTGAACAGACAGTGAATATGGGAGAATCTCCCACCTATTCACTCCAGAACTTCTCTCTGCTATTTTTTTTTCCAGAGGGCCACCTTTCCCTGACGCCATCAGCTCCTTCTCCTAGTGGATCTGATTCATCTCACAGACTCACTGCTCGTTAAATGCTTAAATCTGGGTAACACGACCTGTCAGCTACTGATCGTTTGGGGCCCAAATGGTTCTTTGCTCTAAGGAACTCCCCTGTGCAATGTGTGATATTTAGCAGGAAACCTGGCTCTACTCACTGGCAGCCCCCCACCCCTAATCCCTAGTAGTTGTGACAACCAAAAATGTCTCCTACATTGCTAAACATCTTCTTGGGGTAAAGCTGCCAAATTTAGCAAATAAAAATACAGGATGTGCAGTTCAATTTGAATTTCACATAAACAACTCGTAATTTTTTAGTATATATATGTCCCATGCAATAGTAGAACATACATATATTGAAGAATTATTTGCCACTTATCAAATTTAAGTGGAAACCTGTATTTTACCCGGCAATCCTTCTTGAGGACTAAAATCGCCTGGCTTAAGAATCACTAGGTTTATGTATTTCCACTTTGAGAGAGTGAAGGAATCAATCTCTAATTGTTAAACTCTGTCACTTCTGCAAGAGGGAGGGTGAAGATATAAAATGGCCATTAAGCACATGAAAAGATGCTTGGTATCGCTGGTTATTAGGAAAATACAAATCAAAACCACTAAGAGATACCACTTCACGCTTGCTTGCATGGCTAGAATCAAATAGACAATACCAAGTGTTGACAAGGAAAAAGAGATGTTTGGAGAGTTATCTCCAAACATATTCTGCTCTTGGTCCTGCAACAGATACTTCTCTGGGCAAATGAAGTGACGAGAGTTTACCTTCCTCACATGGAGAGGAAAATACCAGGAGAACAAAACACAAACTGACATTTTCATAAAATCTCCACGAACACATCAGATGCTCATTGTTCTCTCTGCATCAGATTTTCCTTGCTTCCATTCACTATGCCAGCCACTAAAACAGTGCTTTATCTAAAATAAGAATCTGATTCTTGAAAATACTGATGGCTGCCCATGGATGACGAGTCCAAATGCTTCACCATGGCATTCAAACGCTTCCACACTGAACTCCAACTCTCACTCCCAATCTGTTTGTCTGTTAACAACAGCTTTATTGGGATATAATTCACATAGCAAACTCTTCACCCACTTCAAGTATATAATTCAATTTTAGTATTTAGTAAATTTAGTATTTAGTATTTTAGTAAATTCACAGAGTTATGCAAGCTTTGCCACAATCAACTTTAGAACATTTTTATCAACCCCAAAAGAAACCCACTACCTATGAGCAGTCACTCTCTATTTCCCACCAACCCTTTCTGTCTACCCCTTGGCAAATAATATGTGACCTTTCGTGTCTGGCTTCTTCTACTGAGCATAATGTTTCCAAGGTTCATTCATGTTGTAGCATATATCAGTACCTCATTCCTTTTTATTGCTGAATAATATTCCATTATATGGATATACCACCCGATATTTATAGTTGTTGAACATTTTGGTTATTATGCTAATTAAAAAATATAGAGAACGATGTAACAAACACCTATATATTAACCTCTATTTCTGCAGTATTCTTGTTGTTTTTTTGGTGAAGAGTAAGTGATAGAAACCAAATATAAATCACCCAGCACAGAGCCTGGCTTCAAATAAAAGATAGGTCACTAGGAGTCCATAACGGTTGTCTCCATGGATGGGCTTAAGCTTCTGTGAAAGACAATCTCAAACCAGTGAGGTTTGACCTATATCATTTTTCATATATTTTACATTAACACTCTTTGAGAGGTTTATTGTACACACACTCAGCTCCAGGGGCTCTCCTGGAAAATATGAGGGCAGGGAGGGAGGCATTACAATAAACAGTCTCCTGTTTATACTGTTGAAGGTCAGACCTGCATCGGCCACAAGTCTGAAACATTTCCCCCTTTATTTACTTCTATCTCAAATATGTCTTTAACACGTTTCCCACGGTTCTTATCAGTCCTTGTCTTGGGTTAAGTTTCTTGTCTGGAATCGAATTAGCGGAAATGGAAATGCACAGTATTAAAACTACTTTAGAGCTAATGTATAAAAATGCTAACTCTAAGGCTACAGTGAATTTATGCCATTTAAAAAGCTTTAATCCACTTACTAGTTGTAAACTAATATCAGCAAGCCTTGTTCAAAGCAACAACTTACAAATAAGAAAAATCGTTGAAATCAAGATTTTATTTCCATGCGGTTTTCTCAACATGGTACAACGAACCACTAAAGAAGTTCTCACTGGAGGCTTCTGTATCCATCTCTGTCTGGACTGTTTGCAGGAGACCAAGGCCTGTGGGCATATTTTAAACTGCAAGACTGTTCTAGTGATTCTGGCTTAAATGACTTCTGTAGCTGAAGACAGGAAGAAATAAAGAGACAAGGAAGAGGGTAGCGACTCCAGGTGTGGGTCCACATAATTCTAAGATTATTTATTCAGTACAAAATCATTATTTCATTAAAAGCAATCCTTCAAAAGTAACATTAAGTTCCTACAATGTTCAAGGCCCTAGATGCGCTTGGGTAAGTAGAGAAGCCTGTGGATTAAATTCACTTTTTCTCCTAATTGGTTGTGCTGGTATTTGTATAGCTAGAGGACTAAGCACAGAAGGGAAAGAAGGAGGCTGGTAAGTTTCCATCTACATAAATTCTAATAACTCGAAAACTAGCTCTTCAAAAATGAAGATGTGAAAGATTTTGAATAAGAGTTTATTTTTCTGTTTGGATAATGCCCAAACAGAAATTATAGAAAGAACAGCAATATGTGCAGTGATCTCATTGGTGGTAATATAGGTTTAATTTTAGTTAGTAGCTGGTCGTGTCTACCACTGATAGTAGAAAGGCTTTAAAAGCTCATCTCACCCTGCCTTGAGGGAGGCAGAGGTCTCAATCACCCAGAACAGATGTCTCTTCTTGCCTAAAAGATGTCAGGGAGGAAAATGCAGCTTAAATAGATGGGCAAGAGGTTTCAAAGAGGAATTTAACTCAATTTTTACACATCTTTTACATTCATCTGACTTTCCAAACGTCCTGTATTTAGCATGTTATCCACCCAACAGAGAGAGAGAAAACAAGTATGGATAAAGCTCAAACTCTCTTCTTAAAAATAAAATTTCAAACTTACACAATGTTACGTGTCAAATTTTTTCAATAAAAAGGTTAAAAAAACCCAACAATTTATTTGGGTAGTTTTACATCAGGTTTCCCATTGCTAGTTTTATTGTTCTGTTTGTATTAGGTGATATGATAATGGTACTATGTCTGATCACTTGTATAATATCTCATGTATAAATATAACAATTATTGAATATTTAAGTATATTAATATTTAATTTTTAAAGTGCTTTTCGGCATACAGAGAACCTCTCCATAGTTTATTCATTTAAACCTCAGCAGTCTTCTAAGGTGTATCTGACAACCTGAGTGGTACGGATAAAGAAATTAAATCTCAGGGAAGTTAAATGACTTAAAGTCGCTCAGCTACAACTTGGCGGTACTACTCTAATCCAGTGAGGAAAGAATGAAAATAGGCAAAATATTAAATGGAGTAACTTTAATCTAATTGATAAAATTAACATTATGAAGGTTGAAGCATGAAGACAGACTCCATTCTTGTTCCAACAGCCTGGGGACTTAAACTTCTTTGAACTTGCCAGTCCCGTGTCAATGTTTCAATGTACAACTGGCCCTCCAGGTAAAAGAATTGTGTAACCATCACCACACCTATGTTTGGAATATTTTCTCCTGAAGGATTCAAGTATCCAGGCCACCAGATTACTCCTGAAAGACTCACGTATATATCTACCTGACACCTGTTATCTGGACCACCAGAACTGACCAGACCTCCTGGCATCCATCATCCTAACATCTGACTAATAATAATCTCAGACCAATCCTAGGGCTAAGAATGTAGGACTGATAATTCTCAAGAAAATACTTTTTAATATAAGAACTTTTTTCTTTCTTCCTTGGAAGACTTTGGGTTTTTGCCTAGCTGTGTTCCCAATTTGTAAACTCCAAGACCTTCGAATAAATCTCTATCATTTATTTCTAGCAAAGCCTCCAGACTCTTTTGAGTTCGTTGGACATCAGTGAGTAGCAAACTATCTTCCTTTCGGTCAAATCTGGGCAGACACTTGATGTGTTATTGCTCTCAAGCTAAGAATAGTTTTAACATGATTAAATAGTTTAAAAAATAAAAATAGTAATATTCCATGACACATACAAATTATATTAATTTAATTTCAGTGTCCATAAATAAAGTTTTATTGGAATGCAGCATGACCTTTTATTTATGTATTATCTATATCTGCTTTTGCACTACAGTGGCAGAGTTGAGTCCTTGTGACAGAACCATATAGCCCTCGAAGACTAAAATATTTACTATCTGGCCGGTAACAAAAAACGTTGACCAATTCCTGCTATAATCCAATCTTAAAGTGTACCCTTGGATGCCTTTTACTGGATGGGAATATGAAAAACGATAATCAAAAGAAGATCATTCTTTGAAACTTGGCATTGGTCTTGCCACTTTGTCAAACATGCAATCAAACCCAGGAGACGGTTTCACGAAGATGGTTACTACCTTTTGCAAACAAGAGAGCACAAGCTATGCAATTACTATTGTCACTCTGTTCCTAAATATTATAGAAACATCTTAATTATCTAGAGCCTTGAAGATATATCAATGCAAAACCATCAATATTTCAGGAAGCATTATGGAATTTTTAATATGTAGATCAGTCTATTGCAACTACTGAGACTTCTTTGAGAGTGTTATTTTATAGGGATAATTAAGTATGCATATTTTAGTAATTTAGTTTTGGAACTTTGCTCCAAGCTTAACCCTTTCCCTGCCAATTGTAGTATTCAGTTGGCTGCTTCTGAGCTGCCCACAAGTCTTCTACGTTGTGCTCAGAAATACTTTATTTGCCCCATTTGCCACAGCAATGACACACATAGCATATTCAGAAAACATGATATGAAAATGGTTTTGTAAAACTGAGAGTAAGTAGTTGTTTTTCATTATAATGGGAAGGAACTCCATCCCCGCAATCCTGCCACCCTGGCCTAATTGTCCTCTCTTTCATTAGCAGCATTCATCACAGGGTTTGCCCTTTGGAGATATCTTTGTAGTTCAGCATTACGCAGCGTATCTGAGCTGCTAAAGGGATAATTTTACTGAAATGTTAACAGTATCCTTTGAAAAGCAGAAGTCTTTAATTTTGATAAAGTTCATTTTATTAATTTTTCCTCTTCTGGTTAAAGTTTTTTGTATCCTAAGAAATTTTTATTACCCTTCTCAAGGTTATAAAGATACTCTTCTATGTTTATTTTAGAAGCTTTCTAATTTTAGCATTTACGTTTAGGTCCACGATTCATCTTGAAGTCATTTTTTGGATGTGATGTAAGAGGCAAAGTTCTCATTTAAAAATATATATATATCTAGTTGTTCTAGTGCCATTGATTAAAGAGTTATTAGCATTTTTATTGCCATTATTTAGATTAAAAAATCAAGACTTGAAAAATCCAAGCGTTTTGCCCCAATCACATGACTGTCCAGTTGACTACAAAACCCATGCTCTTTTTCTGTCATCACAGAACTTTCTATATCCATTGTAAACATGATAGAACATCACCAGTTCCTTTCAGGCTGTCCCCTTCCTCCTGTGCAGACAAGAATAATGTACTCCTCCACTGTCTCACTGATCCCTTTCTCTCGCATTTGTGGCATCCCTAACTCCCATCACCTATTCTCTAAATCTGGACATGATGGTCTTTCAAAATTTATAGCATATTAAATGCAGTCCAGTGAAAGAAACAAAGAAAAACACTAAAGACACAGTGTCGCTCAAGAAAATGAGCATCTTTAGGAGAGAGATGAGGTCGACAGACATTAATTAGACATTAAAAAATTTCCACAGATTTCACGTTTTAATGCAGAGAAACCCTGCAATAAAAGTCGAACCTGTCACAAAAGCGGATCCCTTGGCACCAGTGCAATCATCAAGAAAAATGCAAAGCTGGATCTTGAAAATATATCGCAGCACAGGTTGTAAGATGGTTGACCAGATAACCCAGGGTATGCTTCTGTTATTATATTTTTAATACAAACTTAGAAATGATCAACATTGAAAGATTCCCATAGAGAACTCATATTCTATTACAACTTATATTCTGTTCCCATAAGTTCTCTTACGGGACCCCTGAACAGATGTGCTTGGGCTTCATCTGGGAGAAACCTCTTAGGAAGGGGCAGAGGACAGAGTAATCCAAGCAGCAGAAATGAAAGATGGTAAGGCCTGGGGTGTGGTGGCCAATCAATGTTCTGCTCTGTTCATTCCTTCAAAATGAGGTCTTCAGAGCCTAAGGGAGGTAGGGGAGAGAGGCGTCCCTATCCCTCAATTAGCAAATCTCTGTCTTGGTTGCAGCAGTGTCTTCTTAGTCTCTTGTTTGTATGAGATCACATAGACTGGGGAAGCCAAAGGTCATACCCTTTGCCAATTCAATGGCATTGTTCTGGCCAGCACTGCTTAACCATAATTGCTTCCCACAGGCAGCTCTTGTATCCTGTCATACCCCTGGATAAATATGCTTAATTTGTAAAACACTACACACACACACACACACACACACTCATTTGGTGGTCATTATCTGTAAATTTTTATATTCTTAGCTCTAAAGACTAATATTCATTATCGTTGTGACCAAGTGATTCATTGGATTACACATGCTAATGAGGCTTCAACAAGCTTTCACATTTTTGCTGTTCTATAATGGATTTCTCATTTTTTATACAGCGATAGCCACTCCAGTCAAGAGTTCTAGGGCTCCAGTGAAAATGCTCCAGGGATGAAGATAAAGGTATTCAGGTCTCATTTCAGGAAGACAAAAGCCATTTCATTGTTTAAGAGCTTTCCATTTTCCACTTGGTTTCCCTGGTTACACTCACAGTATTTTGGGTTAATGGATGAGAAGGCTGGAGACTCCTGCAATACGTTGACCTTTTTGATCAATACATTTAGCTCCAGGCATTCGTACAATCAATTTTCTATGCCTACTCTTCAGCATCTTCTGTATATAAAACATCTGGCCATATTAAGTTAGAACCTTCCATTCCTCATCAATATACCAACTTTATGCACCAGCCTGCAAGGGATGGTTATATAAAACAATTATTTTAACCTTGATGGCTTGAAATTTTATCAATAAATTCCAAACCTTTTACCCTTTCAAATGTCTCTCTGTTCTTATAAGGCTACCTGCAGAAAAATAATTTTTTAGGAAAATGTGGTCCAGGCAATATACCTATTCTTAGATAAGCAAGATTTTTCTTTGTAGTCAAGATCGATTGACCTATATATCAGATAGACTAGTGTAGGATAAAGCCTTATAAATTAATGACTAGCATGGATTTTTTCCTCATACCCACCCCTTTATTTCAGTATTTGAAATCATATGTGTCAATACTACAGTTTATCATGATGGAAGTAGATTTTACATCCCTAAGTTTTAAACTTTGAATTTTCTTAATGCATCATAAAAAGTATAGTCTGATTCACCTTGACTGTAAAGGGAACTGGGCATTTTGTTCTGGTAAAAAAAAAAAAGTGCATGGGTTTGGAAATAGACAGTAGATATACGTCTTAACTCTCCCTATTGCTTATAGCCTGAAAAATCTTGGATGAGCTACTTCAGAAACAATTCACTTCAATTTACTTAATCTCTTAAACTAAAATGTTAACATCTGTAAAATAATAACTTATTCTTAATACTGTGTGGAACACCTGAAGAGCATATCATATAGAACATCAAAAAATTTAAATGAGGAATGTCTTCAAAACTTTGCAGACTGAGCTTATTAGGACACCAGGTGGCAAGAATGGTGGTGAACAAAGCAAATTAGCTGTCACTAACACATTTCTAAGTAGGGACCAATGTGATGGTCCCTAGTTAGAAATAGACATTGCATTGCATGTTTACTGAGTTCTTGTGTCTGGCTTCCCAGGAGATTTAATGAGACATGAGCAAGATGAGAAGGTAATGATCCTTTGGAGACTTGAGATGTTTTAGAAACCACTGACACGTGTGTATAAAATGGAAGAAATCATCAGATTTTGAAAGTAAGTGGCAATGTAGCAGGAAGAGTGTGGCTGGGCCCAGTCACAGAGGAACTGGAGAACTAGAAAGACAGAATGAAGACAGAGAGGCATTTTCTAAAAAGCATGAAATCACAGGGAAAGAATAGATGTCCAGTTACAGGACTAGAATGAGGTGGCAAAAGAAAACAGTCCCTGTACTCTCCTACTAGAGACTCGAATTTTCTAGAAAGTGGAGTCATGCTGGATGTATACTCGGATGCCAGTGATTCTAAGCTAGGTTTTGGGTGCCTTTTAACTGCGGATATTTGTACGGGGTTTTTCGCCTCACTGACCACGTGAAGTGGGCATTGTCCATCCATTTTATAAATGAGGCCATGGACTCAGAAAAGTTAATAGCTTTAAAAGTCACTCTGAGACTGCTTGTTGCCTACATAATATCCATTCTTCCCTTCTTTAGTTAAAGGATCCTGATATTTTTCTGGGTGGTAACTGAATTAAAAGCATATATTTCTCAGCTAGGTGCGGCCATATGACTGAGTTCTGGCCAATCTAAAAGCTGTTGGGAGGCACTTCTAGAAAGTTTCCTTAAAAAGGAATGGAATGTGCCTCTTTTTGCCTTCTTCCTTTTACCTTCCTGGCCCCTGGAATGTGGATGTGATGGCTGCAGCTGGAGCAGTCATCTTGTGACACTGAGGATCAAAGCTATGTCTGTATGAAAATGGTGAAGTGGAGAGGACTCTGATTACCCAGTGACTTTGTTAAGCCATCACGCCCATCTGGACTGATCACCTCTGGACTGTTCAATACGAGAAGATAAACCCGGGTGCTATCTTAAATTAATTGACCTAATCGTAATTGACACAGTCACATAGCTAGGACTTCTAGAGCTAAGACTTTAATATTCAAAACATCTGACTTCTGTTCTTTCCAATCTAGATCAGTACCCAGGCAGATCTTTTAAAGACAGAATTTAAATGGGGGACTGATCAAGATTTAACACCAAATAGTTTCTTAAATACTTTTTGGGAAGCATAGATGCTACTGGTCTTATAAAAATCCTGTGGCAGAAAATAATTTTATTTTTCAGTTTTCCATTTGGAGATTTAAAAAGGGTTCAGACTTTCTCTCTCCTGGTTGAATATTTAAATAATTTCCTCTTCTTATCTGCTCAGAAGGCTGTTGGAATACTGCTCAGGTTGCTGCCACGCATGGATTGTGTGAAATATAAGAATGCATGAGGCCATTGTGGTCTCCTCGCCCAGCCAACTAGCACATAATTCACAGCATTCCAGTTAAGGTGGAGTGTGCCTGGCTTCCAAAACCTGACCCCTGAGTCATTTCCAGCAACTGTGAGAGCCCCATGCTGCTGCATGCATTCGTGCCATATGTTAATCCTCTCTAGACATAAATATTAAATCATCCATGCCTGTGGTGCCTGTGGTCTCTGAACTCTACTTTTAGAATGGGGCTGGGGGTGTCAAGTTCACAGGCTTGAGACATTGCCATGATGGCGGTTTGCTTCTCTCCAGGCCCTTGTTTAATCCTTTATTCCTTTTTTTTTTTTTTTTTGATCACAGGGTGTTCATTTACACATTTTGGATGCTGAAAAGGTTCTTGGGCAGTCAATCTGAGTCACAAGGTACAAATCACTAGTCACCTCTTCCCTTCACAGTAGGAAATTCTTGAGTGGCTCTAGGTTATCTGCAATATGAATGCAGGAGGTTAATAAGAACGGTTGGTAATTTTGTGCTGTGTGATCTTCTCTCATCTTTTCGTTAGCCTATTTACTTTCCTCTGTCGTGTCTGTACAAGCCATAGCCGTGTGTGTCATTAACACTTTAATTTCAACACACTTCCAGGAATATTCAGTGAATCTTTTAATCTATAGTTTTATAACACTGTTTTTTTTTCTGTATACATATCCATATTCATAAACATGACTATTCTTTAATATCAATCTGCACTGATACATTTGTAGCTCATGGGCTCTAATAAGGATCATGCAAGTTTTTGCCCATTTATTTTTTTGTCTCCAAAAGCTGGATAAAAGGGAAGTCTTTTATTTTCTAATGTCCCCTTTAAAAATTCAATTCTTTTTTTCTTTTTGGAACTTAAATGCCATATCTATTACTATCTTTGTTTCATGTCATAGTCTTTCTCATAGATACTTGAAATAATTTTCAGAAAGTAAAATAAAGGTTTCCTGCAAGGTGTAAAGATGAGAGATTGTATAAGCAGACATTTCTGGTTATTAATGTTAGTTGCTTTCTTGAAAAAAAACTATCGTTGTGTACATGTTTTGAATTGCAGACATCAAGTTGGATGGAGACATCAGATTCACTGAAGAAGGAAGCCAAAGGTTGCATTTAGCTTAGCTGAGATCTCTGCCACTAGCTCTTGGATTTGAGCACTTTGTCTCACCAGGTATAGAAGCTAATTTAATTTCTTAAATGATGACTTTTACCACTTGGATACTATTCACACGGATTTCACTATTTGAATAACCTAGTTAGTATGTACCTTAGTTTTTTTTTACAAGTTTAGTGAATATGACTTGAGTCTGTGCAGTCCTGGTGCCCAAACATTTTTGTGTCTACATCAGAGCGAACTTTTTCATGCAAGGTACTGTCAGTGTGTCCAGTGGACCGTGGGCAATCCTTGCACTACTAAACAGGTTATGTAGTGGTTTTGTGTGCCTGTTTACTAGTAAGTATTTGTGGATTTGACAGAGGTTGGTCTGTCATCATAGTAAGCCTCTGGGAAACGAGACTGGAGGAAGAAGTCTCACAGCTCAAAATGCCAGGTGTAAGATGAATGATACCACAAGGAAACATGTTGATAAATCCATCACATAGAACAAAGCAGCTGAAATGGGCTCTTAAGACAATCAATGTCATGAGAGAAAAAGTGGGGAAGACTGTTATATATTTTAAAAAGCTAGCCAAAGCAATCTTGGGAAAGAAGAACAAAGCTGGAAGCATCACATTTCCTAATTTCAAACAATACTACAAAGCTATAGTAATCAAAACAATATGGTATTGGCATAAAAACAGACACACAGATCAATGGAATAGAATAGAGAGCCCAGAAATGAATCCACACATATATGGTCAATTAATTTATGACAAAGGAGCCAAGAAGATACCATAGGGAAAGGACAGTCTCTTCAATAAATGGTATTGGGGAAATTGGACAGTCGCATACAAAAGAATAAAACCGGACCACTATATTACACCATACACAAAAATTAACTCAAAAGGCAATAATAAATTAAATGTAAGACCTGAGACCATAAAACTCCTAGAAGAAAACATTGGAGTAAAGTCTGCAACATAGGACTTGGCGATAATTTATTCTTAATCTGATACAAAAAGCAAAAGCAACAAAAGCAAAAATAAACAAGTGGGACTACATCAAAATAAAAAGCTTCTGTGCAGCTAAAGAAACCTATAACATGAAAAGGTAACCTAAGGACTGGGAGAAAATAATTACAAATTATATACCTGATAAGGAAAAATTATTTATATAAAAATATATATAAAGAATTCATGTTAATAGCAAAGAAACAATTAATTAAAAAATGGGCAGGAGATCTGAATAGACATTTTTCCAAAGAAGAATACAGATGGCCAACATGAAAAGATGCTCAATATCATTGTCAGGTAAGTGCAAATCAAAACCACAATGAGATATCACCTTACACTTGTGAGAATGGCTATTATCAAACAAACAAGAAACAAATGTTGGTGAGAATGTGAAGAAAAGGGAACCCTGTACACTGTTGGTTGGAATGTAAATTGGTGCAGCCACTATGGAAAACAGTATGGAAGTGACATAAATAGAAACATAAATAGAACTACCAATGATCTGAAAATTCTACTTCTGGGTACTTATCCAAACGAAAACCCTAACTCAAAAAGATATCTTCACCCCTATATTCATTGCAGTATTATTTACAATAGCCAAGACATGGAAGCAACCTAAATGCCCATCAATGGAATATTATTTAGCCATAAAAGGGATGAAATCCTGCCATTTGCAACAACATGGATGAACCTCAAAGGAATTATGCTAACTGAAATAAGGTAGACAGAGAAGACAAATACCATATAATCTGTCCTATATGTGAAATCTAAACAAACAAACAAACAAGCTCACAGTTACAGAGAAAAGACTGTAAGAGGAGGTGATGGTGGGAGACATGGAAGAAATAGGTTAACTTTTTTTTAGTTTAAATAAATTGAATAAAAATTTTATAAAACAAAAAATAAAAAAGACTAAAGGGACATCATGTCCAAATGATTCTGTGAACTATAATTGGATTCTGTGAATCATGACTGAATTCTGGATTTAAAAAAAAGTAGCTGTGTAATCCCAAAATGGAAAAAATTTAAACTTGTTATTTTGCAACTTTTCTAAGTTACAATACTACAAAAAAATTACCATATAAATCTGGGGATGTATATGGTAATTTACATTTTACCACATTAATTTTTTCCTTCACACACATACATATACATGCATATATAAACGTACATATACATGAATGTTTATGTGTGTGTATATATTTCTTCTGAACCATTTCAAAGTTTGTTGCATGCATGATGCTCCTTTCCTTTACATATTTCAGTGAAAATTTCTAAAACTAAAAACCTTCTCTTATTTAACCACACTATAATCATTAAAGTCTATCAATCTACATGGATACTGTACTCATATCTATAGACCTTATTCAAATTTTGCCAATTGCCCCAATAATATCCTTTATAGCAAAAGGCAATTCCAGATGAGTACGCATTTAGTTGTCCCATCTCTTTAATTTCATTTAATCCTAAACAACTCCTCTGTCTTCCTTGGTCTTTCAGTCTTTCACAACCTTGGCATTTGTGAAGAATACAGGCCAATTATTCTGTAGTATTCTCGAGTTTCAGTGTCTATTTTCTCATGGTTTGACTCAGGTTATATACATTTTTAGCAGGCAGAACATAGAGGTGCAGCATATCATGGGTCAGTATGCCCCAATATTGGTTATATTAAATCTGATCATTTCATTAAAGTGCTGTATGACAGATTTCTCTGTTACAAAGTTACTATTTTTCCCAACGCAATTAAATATCTTGTAGGAAGAAATGTTGAGACTTTGTAAACATCTCACAACTCCTTGTGGTAGGCAGAAAGACCTCCAAACATGTCCATGTATGAATCGTACAACCTCTGATTATATTAGGTTACATGGCTAAGGGGTATTAAAGTTACAGATAGAATTCAGATTGCTAATCAGCTGACTTTAAAATAAGGAGATTGTCATGAATTATTCTGGTGGGCCCTATATAATCACAAGGGTCCTTAAAAGTAGAAGAGGGAGGAAGAAAAATCAGAGGCAGAGAAGGAGATGTAATGACAGAAGCAAGGCTGGAGTGATGCTGTGTGAGAACTGGACCTACCATTTCTGGCTTTAAAGATAGAAGAAGGGGACCACAAGTCAAGGAACACAGGTGGCTTCTTGTTTGAAAATGTAGGTTTTATCATGATCTAGGTATGATGAGGCCAATGGACCAGGAGATGATTGCTACTGAAAAGAGAGTTTTTATCCTCACAGATCCCAAGAAGACTGGGCATGCCAAACCATTGGGGGCAGGGTGCTACACGGGACACAACAGGACAGTTTAGGAGGCAGAGGGAGTGAGGGGAAAACATGAGCAAGAGCCTTTGTTGTGGTTTCTGTGGGAAGGAACACATGAGGCAGAGCAAACAGGTTTAGGATTGACCAACATGAGTCATTCTAAGGAGCTCTGGGTGTGGGGATGTCTCCAATTGTCTAGTATGCCTAGTACTTGCACTGGGGTGAGTGGCTGAGAATGTAAGAGCCCATAGGGAGCAGATTGGGGTGTGCTCTCTGGATCGGTTGATTTGCATATGAAAGGCCCATTTGCAGGTACTTAGGTTACTATGCAAAGAATCTGCTAGTCCTGAGAGGGACACTTTCTCTGGGGGAGCTAGGCCCCAAGATGTCAGAGCATCGAAAATATAGAAAATAAACAAGCATTACCTCTAGAAGCTGGAAATAGCAAAGAAAAGGCTTCTCCTCTAGAGCCTCAAAAAAAAAAAACCAAAAAAACACAGACCTGCTGACGCCATGCTTAGTCCCGCGAGATCTGCCTTGGACTTTTAACTTATAGAACTGCAAGATACTCAAGTTGTGTTGTTTCAAGCCACAAAATTTGTGGTAATTTGTTACAGCAGCAATTGAAAATGAACACAGTCCTCAACCTTTCGTCCACTGATTTGAGTATTCATGGATGATTCTTGTCTAAATTAATTACTATTTTGATGATTTTTCTCATTTCATTGTTCTTTCTACTTAATTGTTGGCTTTCGGTTATTAGGACAAGCCTGTTCTCCCCTCCTCTTCCATTTATTTATATTGATATGGACTCGTGGTTTCTTATTTTGCTCAATGGATTATAATCCTTTATTTTCAGTATTTCAATGCTCAAATTTTTCCTGATTTTTCTTAGTAGAGCACCTTCGAGTTGCTTCTGTGTCTTTTTAGGATGTCCACTGGAGAAAACTTGCATCTGAAGATCAAAGGTGAAATTATTAATTTTCTCAAGTATGATAACAGTATTAAAGTTATATATTAGAATGTCCTCTGTTCTTGGAAGATGTATTTAGGGGTGAAGTGCCATATTTGCCACTTACTTTCAAATGGGTCAGCAACAAAAGAATGGCAATATTTTTCCATGATTTATATATCTGTATCTATCCAACTATCTACATAGAGAAATAAATATGTCAAATTTAGGTGAATATGCAAATATTCAGTGTGCTATTCTTTCAATCTTTCTGCATGCTTAAAAATTTTCACAATAGAATTTTACGGAAAAATAACAGAGAAATATGTTTAAAAAATAGTTGATCCACTTTCCTCAGAATATGATTGTGTGTATAGCACACACTTAAGGCTTCAATGTCTTTCTCTCAGGTCTAGGGTGCAAGAAGATTATAATTTTTTTTACTTCCCTCATCTAAGATTAATTTTTTAAATGAACATTTCTATGTGTCAGCTTAAATCTGTCCTCTGCAATTCAATTAAATGAAAAGTACCTGAAAGCAATGACCTCATCAAAGTATGTAAACTTTGCTTCTTGGATCTCATTTATACTTTTTTATTTGTTCGTACAAAGTTATTTTATAATCCAACCCATCTTAATCAGGATAAGTTTTAGGTTAATAATGACCCATAAAGGGCGTTTTAATATGTAGAGTTTGTGGAAATGTACGGTCCAATAAAAACCTAACCAAAGGAAAATGAAAAAGCAACGCAAAGCTTCTTATACAATCTCATGTTTTCTCTAACTTTTTAGAGCCTTTTATACATGACCAGGCTTATGCATTTATGATCATTGATATTGGGCAGGTATAGAGCTGGTATGGGGTGCTGCAGGAAAGCTGAAGGGTAAGCCACCCGGGCAGGGGCCCTGTGGTAGTTTCATGTCCGCAGATTCTTTAAAACTCTTCTCCTTCTAAAGGTGGAGACCAACTCCTCTTCCCTTGAGTGTAGGCTGGATTTAATGACACTTCTAAAGAAAAACTGTGACAAAAGAGACATGTGACTTCTGACACTAAACAGTCTTAGCAAGGAGGCTTCCTCCTTACTATCTCTCATTGCTTAGCTACTATATCAGGTCACTCAAACAGCCTTATAAAAGGTCCACATGGTGAAGAACTGAGGCCTCTTGTCAACAGCCATGTGAGTGTGGCATCTTGAAAGTGGATCTACTAGTCCCAGTTGAGCCTTCAGATGACTGCAACCACAGCCAACATCTTGACTACAACCTCATGAGACCTTGAGCCAAAACCACCTGGATTCCCGACCCTTGGAAACTGTAAGCTAATAAATGTTTATTATTTCGAGCCACAACATTTTGAGGTAATTTGTTACAAAGCAATATATAACTAATACCGGTCATCACAGTGCCATTATTTGAGTCTAGTCATGATTCAGGGTCTGGGAATTTTTCTCCTCTCATCCACCTATCCAACAGGCATCATACAAAGAAAAGGCACTAAAGAGACTTGCCTGAACTCTTGGTATTGCTGGTGTAACATATGATTCTTTACTTCTTCCCTGTTGAGTCTAAAGGGTTTTTGCTAAAGCAATTTTTCATCTGGGGCAGAGCACCCCTTAGCTAGTATATTTTTTAATGGCAGAAAGTCCCTTAGGAAATTCATAAACCCAGAATCTCCAGCTCACTTAATAAAAAAAAATGCATTTAATCCTGCAACAATCCAGTGATATAGGTACTAGTTGCCTGATCTCCAAGCTGAGAGGATGAAAACATGCTTTAGGAATGTACACAAATTTGGAAGACTATTAAACATCTTGAGAGTTTCTCTCATAGATACCCAATGACTTTGGCATTGTAGAAAACAAAGAAGGCGAGGCATAAAGAAGGGAACAGATATACACGCTGAGGCAGACAGAAAGTACTCTTCTATCTCTCAAATGAGACCTTTTCAAGGACTACTTCATGAAAGGCTGTTTGAAGGCCTAATCAAGTTGACATGGTCCTCGACCCCCAATTCCCTTGAGGCCTTAGAAACGCAGCCAGCTTGTGCCTAAACAATGAGCCTCTACATTGCTACTTTCCTTTGAACTGCTGCCTCCTTTGAAAGAAGCAGCAGAGGGTCTCGAAGGGCCAAAGTGGCTGATCTCTATGTTTTCAAAGACATTGAGAGCTGGTGAATGGAAAGAGCTGTTTGTAACTTTATGTTGTGTCAGGAACTTGACAATCACCATCTGGAGAAGTTACATGATGTGGTTGAACCTGACATGGGATATAACAGACACCACAGACATGCTGATCTGTTCTCAATACCTCAGCCCAAGGCCATTCACTGTTCTGGCCAGGCTTTGAAAAGTAAAACACCAGTGATGTGAAGCCAAACAGATCCTTGTTGCTCCCTGAGTCCTAATCCTGCTACTAGGTAGATGTGTCCTTCACTCTGAATCTCGGTCTCTTTACCGCAGAGCTAGATAAAATATTTTCTCAGATCTTTTCTACCTCTGACACTTGATGATTCCACAGTTCCTCTAGTGAGTCCTGAGAGGCTCCAAGTCCATGGAGAGAATGGATCTAACGTCTTATTTGGGAACTTCCACGAGTTAAGTATTCTCCTTGGTAAGCATCGATAGTTTTTCTCGGTTGGCACTGGCTTTGTGAATGCCATCTTTTCAGCCATGAAAGACCTAATACACCTTGTTTTCCTTTGCTCTTCCTGGAAATAAACAAGAAGAAATGATGTATGGCTGTTTATGAATAATTCCCTTTTGGTGACTGTTATGGCTGATCTCGTCGTCACTTAAAAACTCTTGAGAAGTCCATATTTGAGGGAAACACAATCCTTTTGAGTAGGGTATTTTTCAAAAATTTCCCTGAAAACAGACTGAATACTAACAAAGAGTATTAGAAAAGGGACTATCTTTTCTGTGATTCAGTTATTAATTTAAAGAGATGTCAATATGCATATAGGGAACATTTTGCTTTTTAACTTCCTTTCTGGTATATTTCCTCCAAGTGACAAAATAATAACTACTCAAGGTGAGCAAACATAGCTTTTCCCCAGAAACATAGTCTAACACAGTCCTAGTAAAAATGACAGAACTACTGAGCTAGGCTTCCGTGGTTGTTTAAAATACACACTGTTCCGTAGAACTTTCTGTGATGGTGGACATGTGCTTTCCAATACAGTAGCTCCTAGCCACGTGTGGCTTTTGAGGACTTGAAATACAGCTAGTGTGCCCCAAACTGACTTATTTTATTTAATTTTAGTTAATATATATTTCAAAATAGCCACATGTGTCTAGGGACAACTGTATCAGATAGCGCTGGTCTAATGCCTTGATATATCATTGCTAATTTGACATGTTTTTCATCCATATTTTTTGAAGCATGCACTCTGGTTAGACTGATTGGGTTAAATCTTTCCTCCCCTTGCTGGCTACGTGACATTGGCTGAGAGACTTAACCTTTCTGAGCCTCGTAACAATAACCACTGTACATGGCAGTGGGATACAATTAGATGAATGAGCCTAATTCCTCCCTGTTCCTACAATCTTTACTGAGTGAAAGGGCAGATGGTGTCACAAAGAGGAGCCAAGCACCTGGTAGCTAAGGTTATCACTCCAGAAGCTCTGAATTTTAAAAATGAACTTTATTCCCTGGAACTATGGTTGATCCCTTGAAGGAAAGGCAGCAAAAAGGAAGAAGGAGTTGTTGGGTCCTTGACCTGAGGGGCTGGACTAGCAACTGCCCTCCCAGGTCAGGGCTGGCAGCTGAGAGGGCTGTGGCCCACCACCGGGAACAGTTCAAAGCATTTGGCCCTTAGAAGCCAGGGTCTCAGACCTTGTATCTTCGGTGTGTGCTTGGCTTGCGTGAGGATGACAAGGCATTACGAAGATAAACAAGACCCATGCTACTGACAGCCCCTCCCATACAGTATCCCATTTAATCCTCACAATGACCCTGAGGCATAGCACGAATTGCACTTTCAGTTTGTCAATAAGAAACCTGAATTTCAATGTAGTTAAATTGCCAAAGTCACACACTTACGAACAGGTCAAACTGGGATCCAGCCAGGGTCTTTGTAGCCCTATATCTGTGCATGTCCCCACCCCGTGACACCACACTGACAAGAAAATACAGATTTCTGTCCTCACCACAGATACTGATTCGCACTTTTTGCCAGCATCTTGGTGGACTCTACTTTTTTGATTTGATTTGCAGATCATACTTTGAGAAACATGATCAAAATTCCCTTCACTCTGGAAGACTAAAATCAGATGTTCTCAGCCAGAGGTGAATGGAAGACATTTGGCAATGTATGGAGCCATATCTGGTAGTCGCGAGTTGAGGGGAGGTTGCTCCTGGCATCTGGTGGGTAGAGGCCAAGGATGGATACTGCTCAATATCCAACAGTGCACGGGCCAGCACCCCCTCCCCCAATGAGGTATTATCCAGGCCAAAATGTCGATAGTTTTGAGGTTGAACAATTTTGCCTTAAATAAAGCCAAGCCAGGAACTCTGGTAACCTTGCGGAAGGGGACCACAGCCTGAATGAACAACAATAAAAATAACACATTTCATTCTTGACTTGGTTTCCAGTAGCCTAAGTTTCACTGATTTAAACAAATTTAAGACAATGATTCTCAACTTTATCAGACCCAGTGCTCCTTTTTTATGACAAATACTTTTGAATAGCTCCTTTTCTATCCTGAAATAAAAGTCATCAATAATAAAACTCTCCATATAAATAATTCAGAAATATCAATGTAATGTCATGATTATAATGTTTCAGGGAGAAATAAAAAGATAGCTTATAATAAAATAATAATATGCATTTTGATTTGTATAAAGCCACACTAGAAGATAAAATAAAGTCATCGGAGGCCTGTGCTTATCTGTAGGGTCACCAAGAAGGCATTGGCCACACACACCAGTGGATCTGGGTGCGTTCTATTACAGATTGGTGATATCATGATTTTCTGAAATAGTGAACAACTTGTGCTACAGTTCCAAACAAAACAAAGCACACTCTTCTGATTCCAGAAAAATTCAATGTTTATGAAAACTATGCCCCAAATACTTTTTGTTTATTTGTAAAATGATGTGCCATCTATCCTCAGATGATCTGGAGCACAATTTTGCACACACGGATGTCCCACAGGACCGGGGGTGGGGGTAGGGTAGGGGTGTCCTTCCTTGTCCTGGGCTTTATGAACAATGAGGGATGTCTAAAATCCCAGCTGTGGCTCATTAATAACCAAATCAATGGCCACTCCCCACCCCCATTGGTGGGAAAACCAAAACATGCAACAAAATATCCTCAACTCCCTCTAGGTTGTGTACCCTTTGCAAAACCACTGATTTAAGAGATTTGAGAGAGTTGTTTTGATTATGAACCATTTTTGCCTTATAGGCTGGTTTTAATACTTAACTCCACCTCTGATCCCTGTCTTTCCTCCCTCCAGGATGAAACTCCATATATATGGAAAGCTGAATAGCGTTTATGCCTTAAAAATTGTAGCCTCGATGCTGATGGTCTCTGCCATGACCTGGATGGTGAATGTTTTCAACATCCCACTCTGTTGGATGTGTGGTCCCTGGAAGTGTTCCTTTTTTCTATAGGTATGAAATCTTTCTAATGAATTCGGTACAGAATAATATTATTTAATGGATATTTAACAGATGTTTAATGGACAGAAAACCATGCTGGAAAATGTTATGCTGGTAGCTGCTGTGTAAAACTGATGAGCCCTGACCCCTAAGGCCAAGTTTTAAGTATTTTAGATGTTTTTCAATTTACTCACCAGGGCTAAAATTATGGGAATCTTCCTCTTTGGCTTCCACTGTCTCCACCCCCATCCCTATGGCACAAATTCTTCAGAATCTCAAGTAGTGGGCTGCACACCCTGCCTTCCTGGGGGCAGGGAGCACCACAGGGATCTCCGCCATATGCCTGTAACCAGGTTGCCCAGTGACTCTGAAACAGCCCTAGCAGGAGGCTTACAGTACTCTCAGAAACAAGGAGGAGCTAGCTTTTGCATCTGGTATTTTGTCTTCTCCCTCATTCTTCTGGCAACCCGTGTTTATCAATATCTTCCCATTTTACAAGCAGAGAGTAACATCTGGCTGCTTTGGTATGCTGATAAATGTTTATAACACCAATGGTCATGGTGTAAATACCCCCACATTATCTGATATCACACTATGAACTAGATATCACACTGTTGGGGACAGACACACAGTAAGAGATACACAATAGCACATCATTATATAGTAGTCCCAATATTCGGATAGACTAGACCAAAGTAACATCAAGAACATAGGTAATAGAGGACACTCTGAAATGATTTTAGATTTATAGAAGAGTCGCAAAGATAGTACAGAGGATTCCCATATGTCCTTCACCCAGCTTCCCCTAACGGTGACATCTTTTTAACCACAGCACGTTTAGCAAAATGAAGACAAGGACATTGGAACCAACACATCTCCCTCTGAAAGGGAGGTAATGTGATATACCTGGCACAAAGGTAACTGTGCACATTGCCTAGTCTATGTAATCTATACGATACCTTGTAATGAGGCATCTTGAGTCACTGTGCTGAGCTTTATTTGCCTGAAAAAAAAAAGAAAAAGAAAAAGGCTTAGTCAAAATCTGCCTATGCCTATAGGATTCTGTTGCTCTGATAAATTTCATCTGTACTGTTTGTCAGAATAAAAAATTTTTTTAAAACCACTGAATATAAAAAAAAACATAAAACATAAAGCAGGAAAATAATATGAACAGATAAGAGTTTTAAAAAGATGATTCTGGAAGTTATGAAAAGAATGCATTGGAGCAAAGAGGCCAGCTAGAAAAAACAATTGTAACAGTCTGGGCAGGATTTAATGAAGCTCGGAATTAAGGCAATTGCAATGGGGATGGAGAAACCAACATGGCTTCAAGAGACAGATGCTAAGGCGATAGAATCTACAAGACACTATAGCTGAATGGCGGCTACCGAGAGGTCAGTTTCTGACTTAAAGGGAACACTGGAGCTGGACAGGTATCAAGTTCAGTTTCTGATATGTTGAAGTGTCGATGGGATCACTCAGAAGCATGAGTGGATCAAGTTCATCCTCAGAAATTATTTTTTCCCACACCTTGGACTATGGAATCACTTTGTTGGGTTGAATTTCATACATTAAAGTTCCTTATCTTTCCCTCTATAATGTAATCTAGAGAGCAGAAAACAAGGAGGTCAATGCACTTCTTTTTAAAGCTTGATTTCTTTCCCTTCTACTCATTTACTCTGAGAATAAAAAAGAATAAAGAAAAGAGAAAAAGCTTATACCCCTTTCTTCTGCTCTTTCTTAGAGGACAACAAAGCAGGGCTGAGCAGTGATTTCATCCCTCATGGAATTCCAAGATGGACATCATCTGTAAAGTGCCTCCATGTTGGCTTGAACTTGCCTGGAACGTAGCTGCCCACTTGAGTGTAATCTGACACATGACGTAATAGTCAGCCATCTGGATGCATTGGTCCCAGCTGTTGGACCCTCTGCTGTGTGTGGGGGTTCAGCCTCCCCATCTGTTCCTGGGGCCTTCCCACTTATGTCTTCTCAGCTTGAGCCTCCAGCCATGACAGATGGCTCTTTCTCAGTATTGCAGATCATTTTTCTCTGATCGGTGTCTCAGTCTCAATTTGTGCTTAACATTTTCAACTACTCTCATCACTTTCATCACCTTAGGCATTTGTGGAGATTAATTTATACTACATATGCATACATATTTATGTGCATGTAATACATATGTATGCACACACATACGTAACCTTATTCTCTTTAGCTTTCACACACAACAACGCAGGCTCATAAAGAGTATTTCTACAACACTCTTGAATTCAGGTTGGATTCTCTACAGGGCTTTGGGTAAAAAAACGACAGGGCCTCTGACAAGTTGAGGATGATCTCCAAAATCCTTCCCTACCACACTTATGAGTACTTTGAAACCACAAAAATTAAAATTTATCGGTCCCAACGGTCTATTCTATATTCTATTGTTCTGGTCAAGTAGCTTCGTTTTTGGCTCTCAGAACCTGTCTCTGTAATTACAATATTCAAGTTCAAATAACATGGGGATTTTCCAGGAGTGGTTGAAAAAGACTGTCAGCAGACAGACTAAGTATGGCAGCTATAGCCTGAAGCCAAGAACTATTCTCATCGGCAAACCCGGAACAGGCTTCTGAACAATGTCTATACAGTCATCATGGGTGAAAGCAGAATTCACACAAATACTTCACTTCCTTGAGGGAATATTTCAAAGCAATAGTAATTTCCGTTTATTATTTTGTTTAATTATTAGCACTGTTTTTTCCCCTATGATGATGGTAGTGGTTCCTTTTAAGACGTGACATCTAAAATAGTCTATTTCACATCTTTTAGCAACCTTTACACTTCATGTAGTTGATAAGTATTATTTCTATTGCAGTGGTTCTCCACCAGGGTTGATTTTGCAGCCCCAGGGGACACCTAGAAACGTCTGGAGACATTTTGGTTGTCACAACTTGCAGGTGGCGCAGGAGGGAGAGGCAGTGCTACTTGTGAGTCTACTAGGTTGAGGCCAGGGATGCTGCTAAACATTCTACAGTGCACAGACAGCAGCCCCCCGCCCCAACAGCCATCCAGCAAAGAATTGCCTGGCTTCAAATAATACCAATAGTACATATAATAATACCAATAAAACAATATAGTATCTGGAAAGTGCTTCAAAATAGTTCAGGGGAAAGGGTATTGATGAAATAAAGCTGGCCATGAGTTGCCATTTTAAACTGGTGATGAATCCATGAAAGTGTATATAGAGTTGGAACTACTGATGACCTAGAGAAGAAATAGTCTAAGAAACAAACATTCAAGGACATTGTATGACAGGAGGTAGATTTCAGAGAATAGGGTCTCTCAAATTACCTCTATAAACTCAGTTTGAATCTTGAACGTATTGAAAATATCACTCTCCACCCTGGTCATTTTGCCACATTTGAAAGCATTTAGAAAATGAGGAGAGATGCTTCTAAGCCATATTATTTCATATTTTGGCTAGATTTTGCTCTTGATGCATTTCCTAACACGCTGGGAGTCACGCTGGACAAATTTTGCACTTTTAAATACCAAGAGTTTATTTAAATTTTGAAACAATTCACTTTTTCTAAAATCTTGACTTTACAAAGCTGATATCTGGATCAATGGGATCAAAGGTTTTATAATAACATTTAGGTTGATGTCACTTTCTTATTCTCCCTTAAAATAATGAATTGCACAGAACTGTTTATTCTTCCATTAGGTAACAGGTAGATGAAGCTTTCAAGTTGCTATCACTTTTTCCAAATAGATTCATTCATTCTTACTCCTAATTAATCTGCACTATTATGTAGCAACCAAATAAATAGTCTCCTAAAGAAAGCATCCTCGCCTTGGCTGTTCCAGAAAACTCTGCTGACTCATTTGCAGTTGGACTTGAAGAATTTTTCAGGCACATCCTGCCAAAGGAACCACACTCTCTCTGAGCCTCTCTAACTCTCCGAACAGGATGCTAACTTGGGTTTTCAGTATCTAGGCAAGAGAGGAAGTTTGGCATAGCTTTGGGAACCAGTCCTAAAGAACATACTCTATAAGTTCAAGACTCCCTTGCTATGTTTATTTGTTCCTGTAATTCCTTTAAATGTGTATCAAATAACTTTTGATGCTCAGGTCCTGAGCTCACAAGGCCTGGATTGGGGCCATTTTGGTTGCCCGTTCTTCACTGGGTATTTCTTTCAGAGACTCTTATCTAGATGATGTGACTCACCAGCAAGGAATAATATGGAAGTGACTCAGCTGGGTGAAAATGGTTGGAGATAAGAGTCCCAGCAGCCAACAATAACGGATACAGCAGTGGTAGCAACAACACTAACATATTCTAAACTACACATACATATGGTGAATCCAAATAATAAGATCAAACTCAATTTGCAGAACAATGCTTTTGATGAAATCTTGACACCTTAAAATTGAAATATGAATATTTCCAACTGATTTCAATGGAATTGATATTTTCCTATTATTTATTTTAAATATGATGATTTTGATAGATATGAGAGCAGATATTCGAACCTGGTATAGCTAGTCTTTATATTTTCATACTTGATTACCTAATTTATTCAGATCTACCCCATGCTGGTGTGGCCTACGTTGTGTGTACAAGTGGTCAGTCATTAAAATCATGCCTAGTAGAAGAAATTGAAATCATTCTTCAGCTTATTACCAATGGTATTTCTCTATTTCATTGATGGAAAATCTTACTCTTCAGAAGACATGCCTTTCAAGAGTTCAGTAGTACAGTTTTATTTAAAGTTCCTGGACAGAGAGCCAGGAAGCCAATCAACCCAACTCAACAGAGGACACACAAAGCAAGCAAAAAAAAAAAAAAAAAAAAGCCCAGGGAATAGGGTAGCCCAGGGTCCATCTGGGTAAATCACTTCAATTCTCTGGGCCTCGGTTTCCTCATCTGCAAAACAAGGGTTTTGAATGCTTAGTCCTTAAGTTAATTTGAGTTTTTACATTCTAATGGTATATTTACTGAGGATGATTTTCTAGGTAAAGTCACTATAAGAAATGCAAAAACTACTAAGACATAATAACCACCCTCGGAATGCTTCAAATCTCATTGGAAAAAATATTTCAGCTAAAAAATAGCTAGTAAATGCTGCATCATGTGATGGTGATAGGCAGACTACAAGTGCTCTGTCCTCAGACTTAAAGAAGCCTCTATTTTGGCTGTTGTTTGGTAGGAAATGTATACAGTGGAATATGATGAGAACTTGGCCCAAGAGTTGATTCTAACTGAAATGGATTCATTCCCAGTACTGTGGTTGGAAAACAAACACAAAAGTAAGGGACTTCACAATCTAAAAGCTTCTGAAGGGTGTGTTACCATATATGGCTAGCATTGCAATTCAATATAGTTCAAACCCTAATGGGACTTATAAACTGTGCAGGATGTGGGTTAAGTCAAGTTGCATTGGTCAGGAAAGGCTTCCCAAAGAGGGAACAGTTGAGATGGGCCTGGAGGTTTGGAAGGAAGCCATTCCAATGGAAATCAATATGATAATTTAAACTAATGGTTCCCATACACGGCTGTGTGGAGTTCAGTAATGTATAGCACTAAAAATTCTGATTCTGGTGTTCAGCCAGATTTAAGAGCCCATGCATTATTAGTCATATTTCCATGGAAGCGGTGTGTTCAAACTGGGAACTTTCAGAGCTCAAAGGAGAGATGTAAAATTTGGAGAGAGTTCAGAGAAAGCAGTCAAAGCCATTAAAAGGATGGTGGAATTCTAGAAAAAAAAGGTAAAGGAAGAAAAAAGGCTGAGAAAAAAATTAGACTTTAAATATGCAAATTGTTATTATATGGGTGGTAAGTGACAGTTGTTCTCTGGGTACATTCAGAAGGAGAAAAGTGAGAATGAGCAAACATGGGAGCAGTTAGAATTTAAAACAGATGTGCAAAGTCTTGGCAAGATCGGTGAGATGCTGGGAAAAGTGGAGATGATGGTATCTGTTTAGATGTTTCAAAGGTATAATATGCATTGATTTCAAAAGACGGGAGCTAGACAAGGCGAAATATTATTGCTTCATATATATTTGGATTACTCAGGGCTGTCCCCTTACCTACATGTGCTAAGGAACCACAAACAAGGATACATTTGCAAAATTTGGATTCACGTGACTAGGGGCCCTAGTCTATACTTGATGATTATAGATGCTTTGCATGTGCTCGAAGGATGGCGAATACGAAGGGAGAGATCTTTTCTGCCCCTATAAATGTTGGAGGACAAAACACATTGCACTGAATTTTTAAAAATTCTCAGACTCTAGCACTTGACCATGTTAGAGGTCCATTGTCATTGGTCCACAAAGTGGAGACCAAGCCTAGAATTAGAGCATAGAATGTTAGATCTGGAAGGGAGCTAGTCTTGTGCTTCCCCAGCTGTATTTTAGAACAATCAGAGTGGGGATGTTATGAGTCTTCCACTAGAAAAAAAAAATTCTATGCTTATATAAGTTCATACAATGCTGCTTTAAAAAAAGCTAAACAGATTCATTGATTGCAAGATTCTCAGAGCTTGATTCTTCTAGAAGAGCACAGTGACAAGCAGATGCAGCGATGTATCTCAACAGATCATTTCTCATGAAATACACTTTGAGACAAAAAAAATGATCTGGACCAACTCTTTCCTCTCTCTCTTAACAATAGCATCCTGAAGTTCAGAGAGATAAAGAGTTGCCTGATGTTATATGTAGACAGTAACAGGTTGAGGCTTACAAACAAGTCTCCCAACTCTTTGAAGAGTACCCTTTTCTGTTATAGCTATACATCCATGTTAGCCAAATAGTTATCACGTCCAGTGTACATTTGGGACAAACCAGTGTGTACATTTGGTATCTATCCAGTGGAACAACGTTGATAACCAAAGCCAAAGGGATCACTTGCTAAGCTCACGCTGCCATGAGGACGTAATATGATCTTGACTAATAAGAAAAGTTGTGGCTGGTACTGATCTTATAATCATTATGTAGACAATCTCAGGCCAACATCTTAACGTACCCTGTATTAAATTGCAACACAAAGTTCTGTGTGGAGGTTTCAATTTTCTGTAGACTTTATGAATGCTATTCTAGGATTCTAACATGTGGTTTATATGAACATACACATTTACCTCAAGCATGGGATGGAGGGTAGAAAAAGGCAATGCACTGCAGATAGATGCTGGGAGTGAAGCAACTTGCTCGATAATGCTACCCATTAGGCTGTTTCTGATAGTGATTCTTTATAATATGTATGCATTCTTTATGCTATATATTCATATATGTATTTTGCTTACCCCTAAGGAATAGAAAGCATTAATCTATGTACCTAGTAGCAGAAGATCGTTATTTAAGCATAAATTTCCTACTGTAATCTACATTTTTGACCATTTTATACAAAATGGAATTAATCTAATTTTGGACAAAAGATACAGAGTAGCTAAAAAAAACTGGAAGCAAATAATTGCCATTAGAAAAATTATTCGAGTTTTTTAGAGTGTTTGTTTTGTAGTTTTTCAAAGCCTGTTATGTTTGTGCCTGCTGGAAGAAGCTGACTCCTGCTGTCTGTGGCTTGGGTTGCAGAGGCAGCATTTCTGCTGGTATATTTTAGCTGTTTTTATGCTGAGATGAATAGGCTATTTGAAGTGAAGGGAGGACTGGTAGTTCCTGTTGGAATAAAAGGATCAGAAATCCATTTATGCCAAACCGTGAACACAGTTAGACAATGCACTAAAGGCAATTTTTATTTGGTAATTACTGTCTTTGTTCAGAAGCTTTGCCAATGCTAACTGATTGAAAAGCTCCCAGAACAAAATAGTGAAAGGATACAGCTCCCTCATTAGCCTAAACTGCACTGAATTATTCTTGCCTTTTGTGACATTTTGATTTTCTTTTTAAACAAAGAGTGAATGTGCTTTTTAACTTGCGTATTTAAATCCAGGGGGATGGGAAAGGATCATTATCTCCCAACTTCCTAACCTTGTAAAGGGGGCCTTCTAAATGAGACCCACTGACTTGCCTATTTGAGAGCTTTGCATTTACGGCTGCTTCATGAAGGGCAAGAGTCAGCAAGTAAGCCAAATGGCTAGACAATCTCCTGAAGACTGGAGAAAATGAATCAGCACATTATAATATCTCCCCACTGAAAACAAATACACACAGTGCCCAGATTAGCAAATACTCTTTCTCTGGCACTTTGCAAATCTATTATCATAAACATTGACATATTTGGCCCTTGCAAACAAGCAAATGCCTTGGTCCTTCAGGATGTCAATGCAGAGAGAGACAGAGAGAGACAGAGAGAGACAGAGAGAAAGGGAATTAGGAATTACTACTTTGGTCACTCAAGACTTCTATGCAAGGCTGTAGGTAAAATAAAGTCTTTTCTGGATGTCCTGAACAATCAATTCTTTTCTGGATGACTTATATTAAGTGAAAAGGTAGAAGATGAATAACTCACAGCCCCTCCATTAAGGAGGCTGGTAATTAAATAATGGCAGTGATGCTTGTGGTCCAAATATTTATTATTCAAATAGTCACAGATTGGAGAAGCAAAAGTCATTAAAAATATAGCATTAAAAATATATACTAGAAGCTAGCAACCAGAGCAGTGACAGTAACAACCTCCAGAATAGCAAAAGCAACAGCAATCAAAAGAAGCCTTAGCCAGATGGGAAGAGAAACCAGTCAGAAGCAATCTGAAGCCAGAGAGATAAAGCTTTCTGCCCAAATTCCCCCTATAGGGAAGATGGATGCATCCGTTGTCCATGCTTGCTAATTGTGAGAAGCTTTCACTGTCTACAAACGGCATTGAAAAAATTGCCAATCTGAATGGCTTAAGAAAGTGATCCACAGTAACAGATGGTTCTTGGATTTTCTACTTATTGGAAATAACATTCCAGAGACACTATGTAATCCCAGAAGCTGGCACCTGTTTTAACCACAGTAATTGTCAGATGACAGAGAATACATAAACCATCTGTCTTAAGTTTGATTATCCAAAGAAAATTTTAGATACATGAGATCTGCATATTTTAAAGACAATTTAAAGCTTTTATAGAATTAGAATTGAGTTATCCTAAATAAAAAATAAGATTTTTTATAAAATATATGTATATATATACTCTAGAAAATGGAACACTTAATAAAATTTGTCCCTGACTAAACATCCTTCTTTATTTGACAATAAGGATATCCCTTGCCTATTGTGTCAGTGTCTTTGCTAATCAGTATTTGAAGATGAAGATCTTCAATGAAAAGCCATTAAATGTGGCTAATGTTAATTGATGCCTACTTTATGGCGGTCATTAGACATAGAAAATAAATAAGTCACATCCGCTCCATTAAAGCATTCTTAATCTAGGGAAGAAGGCCAGTAAATAACTGTCATTGAACATGGATGTTGTAAAATCTAATGATGCAATGCAAATAGTTTTTAAACTGAAACCACAAAGCTTGCTAACATGAAAGAGTTTACAAAGCTGATGATGCAGGAGAACGGCTCAAACCATTGGCAAAGCCAAAATAACGTGGTAGATCAAAGAACAACTGTTTGCGAGGATGTGGAGAAAAGGGAAGCCTCCCGCACTGTCGATGGGATTGCAAATGGGTACAGCCACTATGGAAAACAGGCTGGAGGTTCCTCAAAAAATTAAAAATGGATCTACCTTTCGACCCAGCAATTGCACTTCTGGGTATTTATCCAGAGAAAACCAAAACAATTTGTAAAGATCTGTGCACCCCTGTGTTCACGGCAGCATAATTTACAATAGCCAAGATATGGAAGCGACCTAAATATCCATCAACAGACAATTGGATAAAGAAGTTTTGGTTCATGTATACAATGGAATATTACTCAGCCATGAAAAAGAGAAATCCTACCATTTGCAACAACATGGATAGACCTAGAAGTTATGCTGAGTGAAATAAGTCAGACAGAGAAAGACAAATACTATATGATTTCACTTATATGTAGAATCTAAGGGACAGACTAATCAAAAACAGACTCACAAATATAGAGGACAAACTGGTGATGGCCAAAGGGGAAGGGGTTTGGGGGGCTAGGAGAAAGGGGTGAAGGGTTAAAGAAGTACAAATGAGTAGTGGATAGATGGTCATGGGGATAGGGAGCACAGCATAAGGGAATGCAGTCAGCAGTAATGTAATGGCTATGTGTAGAGGCAGAGGGAAGATAGAGCAACCGGGGGATTGTTTCATAAACTATATAAATGTCTAACCAATGTACTGTATGCTTGAAACTAATAATAAAATAAAGTTAAAAACAGAGAATGTGGTAGAGTTAACATTGGAAGACGAGAAAAATTAACAGGCATGCTGTGCACTACTCTGGGTATATGCAAATACATTATCTAGGACAAGAGTCACTTGGAGTGCATGTCTCGTGTCTGCTTCTCACCTAACAGCAGCAATCCCATCCTCATCGCCAAATGAAGGGTAACAGAATATGCCACCCCAAAATATGTCTCTCTGGCATAAGTATTATTTTGAGCTGATGGTTTTTGATAAAAAGCAGCAGACCCAAGAGCAGCTCTGAAAATAGGAGAATTTAGTGCTCGCTCAGGCAGCACTAAAACAGTAGAATTCCATCTTTTGAAAAAGAAATTCACATTTATAAGGGAAATGCCTACTTTTAAGGTTGCCTCCCTCTGTGTATCAGGAAGAGAAACTCTTATCAATGAAGAAGGCAACCTGACCATTGTTTACTGTCCTTTTCCTGGTCACCTCCCACAACGGGCCTCTCCAACCCTCAACATCTTTGCCTTTAGCTGAAGATACTATTTAAGGTGCTGGCTTGGGCCATTTCGGGGAGTTAGATTTCCAGGGTCTCTCTCATGTATACACAAGGTATACATGTTATGAAACTTATGTTTTTTTCCTGTTTATCTGTCTTTTGTTATTAAAGTATCAGCCAAGAACTTATAGGGATAGAGGTAAAGTAATTTTTTTTCCTCCCCTGCAATGTCATAAAATGAGGTTTAATAAATATCAAGGGCTTGAGAGAGGTCTTTGGGGGAAATTGATGAAATCCTCAAATGTTTTTGTGACAATGACCTCCTCTATGACTGTGCCATATAAAACTATCCTATAGTTTTTCCAGAACAATTAAGCCAAAGAAAAATCAATGTGCTACCATTCATTTGAAGAATATATAGCAATTTATATTCTGAGTGTTTAATATGAGAGTGTATAAAATTATTTTCCTACTTTTTAAAACAAATTTTCTTTTTCAGAATGAAATCCTAATCTTTTTTTAGTACTATGACACTTGTTTCCTATTTCACGTGGATTTATTTTATTTATTTTTTTAGGCGAGGCAAGCCTTGGTTGACCTCACAGATTGCAAAGACCTTGTCAGCTTACAATCCCTTATCTTTATAATTTTTTAAAATTTATTTTTATTTATTTATTTTTTTTATGCCTACAGCTCCTGGTCTTCCTAGGTGGTCTCCCATCCAAGTACTAACCAGGCCCGACCCTACTTCGCTTCCGAGATCAGAGGGGATCCGGCTTGTTCGGGGTGGCATGGCCGTAGACTTCACATTGATTTATTTTAAATGGCCTTCTTCAGATATAAATTATGCTTGGATAATGAAGACTTCTAGTACTTATGAAGCACTATGATAAGCATGCATAGAGAGATCCAGAGGCACAGACAGAAATGGGAAAATAGTTGAAACTGAAGGATTGTACTTTTGAAATATACTTTATGCGTCCGCACATTTCCCATTGATATTTTACTGCAATACTCTTGAGTTAGATGCTGTCAGGGTTTTTAACCTATAGGAACATGATAATGATGATGACAAATAAGTGACAATGATGATGATTGGTTTCTGAATTGGAGATAAACACCCAGCTCATATTAGCTGTCCAAAATGCTGTAAGCCCAAATTTGCTTCCTGCCTCTGACCTCTGATTTCATCTCTTTCTCCAAAGCAGACAGCCCCATGATTCACCTTAGTCACCTCCATGTTCACCAGATCATTCAGGGCCTTGAGGACTGCAGGCTCCTAAGCCACTCCTCTTGTTGGGAGAATCAACAAACCAGGGAAAAAGTGGACCGTAATAAAGTTAATTCGTAAATCAGGACCCACAGAATGGGGGTTACCCCAGTGGCCCAGCCCACGCCACAAATCTAAACCTGAGTCAGCCTGCACTTATAGGAGACACCTGGCAAGAAAACCTTGTACCCACCAATCACGATTGTTCTGCTCAGCTTTAGCTAGCTTACCTTACCTTCCCCTAGAAGATAAGGCCTGCTAGTCCTATAAGGAAATCCCTCACCTCCTAGGCCATCCTCCCGTTTCGGCATCGCCTCTTCGAATGTTCCATAGAACTCACTCTTGCCCAAATTCCCTTGGGAAGAGGGCGCCTCTGCGTGTGAGGCACCATACTGCCCTGATCCATGGGTTGTTTTCTCTTGAATAAAGGGTACTAAACTCATTACTACACTGTTATTTGTGACAATTGCTGATAATTCTAGAAAGCCTTCTCTGGGGCCAGCATTTGTATTCATTCAGTTCCTTTCCTCCACCTTTTAGAATTCTCGATTCTGGGTGATGGAAACCCGAGATCCAAAAGAAGATTATCTGAGGCTGCTACTCTGGCAATAAACACAGAATACTGGGGTTCCAGTCCTCACGATGAAGATGTACGAATGTGGTGGATTTGATGTCCAATGACTAGGAGTGAAGCAGATGCCCCTTTACACATGTCCTACTGGAGATACTTCAAGCTCGGGGTTGGGGACAGTGATGTCACATTGCTCTTCTGTAAACTTATTCTTATTCCTATTTTACTTTCCTGCTGCTAAGTCTCTAGATGGTCTCCAACTGCTACGATGCTGTTGAAGATTGGTGGTTTTAAGGCGCATTCATCCTGTAGCCCAAATACTTCTGGCTTCCATCAGGGCCAGTCACAGTACAGAGTCACGTTGCAAAAAGACTCAACTGACATTTTAAAAAGTATGAGAACCGTGTATAACTTTACAGAAATCTGTTAGACTAAGGGGAATATGATTCATAGCACACAAATTTCTAAAAATCACCAGAATCATCCACCTTTACAGTGTCGCTCATCGCAGGATGAGAGTACTCCAGCTCCCCTCCCCCTCCCCCCAAACCCCTCTAAGTCTTACCTGAAGCCCCCTTGGCTCGTCTCCATCTCAGCCTTTTCCTTTCAGGATTGCTTCAAAAGCAGACTGACGAGGCCTGCTCTGAAACCGCTCCTCAACTGTGGCTGTGTGTCAGTGCCACGTGGGGAGCTTTTCAAACGCCTGGTGCCTAGGCCACACCCCAGGCCAATTAAATTAGGATATCTAGGGTGAGACCCACATCAGTACCTTAAAATTCCTCAGGTGAGTTCAAACTGCAGCCAAGGTGGAAACCATCTGCTCTAAAACCTCTCAAGAGCAAGCCAGCTGGAAATTAATTCGTCCTGTATCCAGATGTGAAGTATCACGACTCTCTGGTCCTGAGTGGTTGCAGGTCTGCATAGATATTGCCTCACCCCCACACCTCGGGGTGGCCAGTGGAGTCCCCTGGGAGCAGCCATCAGTTTACCCCAGGGGGCCCTGAATATGGGATCATTTTTCGCATGTGCTTTGACCTGGAAAGTTAGGAAGCTGTGATTTAGCAAATAAGCAGCCACAAATGCAAACGCTATGTCAAAGCTACCGAAATTCCTTGAGCAGGGCGAAGTAGAGAATTTTTTTTTTGATAAAGCTAAATTGAACTATTCACTCTCTTCTAAACTGAGAAATATCAATGCATTCAACTGCTGCTTATTCTTAGTCCTACAAGATTCATTTAAAACTGTGATTTTAACAGGATTGTCTCTCGCTCGTGAGATTAAAAGGAACTTTGTATTTTTTGCAAGTAACTCAGCAATTCAGTCCACAGTCGAGCCTCTTTTCAAATCTTCCAGAGCACATCTGAGTTTGCTAGTGGAGAATCAGACTAGACTAATACTTCCCTATTTTAACAGAGCCCAGGTTCCAGCAGATGAAAATGCTGCTTTCATTCATTCATTTTAAAGTCCAATTGTCCACGATCTTTTTACTTAAGTACACTTTTGAGACAAACTCTGTGGGTAGGACCCCACTGTACCTGATTTACGGCTTCCCTGCTGTCATTTAAGAAAGCCTTGCAGCTGGCCATCAGCCAGGAGACAAATGAGCTGCTTTTCCCTTCCTTGGCAAGCCTAGGACTGTCATGTACTTTCACGTGTCTCTGAAACATCGACCTAACAAGAAAGCATTTCACTAGGACTTCAGAGCTGGCTAAAATACTTTGTCCAGTATTGGGCTAGGATTATGAAGATCAAGGAGACAGTGAAACCCCGTGCACGTCCTTTTCTCCATCTTGCTTCATGTTGGCTCGTGGACTTTGGGCCGAGTCCCTGCAAAGCCAGCTCATTGCCTCACGTACGTCTCACAGGTAGCTCAAGTCGTACGCACTCCCTAGGACTCACTGGTTTGATTCCTGAATGCTTATACGCATTGACTGGAGCAAGCTCAAGCACAGTTAAAGATCATGGGAGAAAAAAGAGCAAGTAGAGGTCTTTTTGGCATCTCGAAAGGCTCTTTGGAGAATTTCTCATGAGGGCAATGACTCGAGGTGGTCCTCTCCAAATTTTCAGCTCTAAGGCAGCTCTAGAAGAACATAAGAACAGTGACTTATTTGGAGGGTTGGCACGGCCTCAGAGCTATGTTGGCAAAGAAATTCGCATTATCTTGAGAAAATATTATTTGTGCATATACAAATGGGGGAAGGGATCGGATAGAGATTGGGGAGGGAAATAAAGTCTCCCCATTTGTTAGCATCTCCCCATCCCCACCACCCTTGGCACTATTACTGAGTCCTTCAGATTCCCAGCCTGAGTGAGCTTGTGTATGTCAGGAATGGGCTGGGCATTCTGCAATGGCTAGTTCTGCCTCCAGTGAAGCATCAAGTAGCAATGGGAGTAGGAAAAAGGTATGCTGCAGAGGGTAACAGGTTCCATTAGTATCTTTACTCAGACTTTTCTAGAAGCTCCACTTTCTATTTTTTCCTTAGTCAAGCCTCATCTTTCCTACTAACTTTTGTCTTGACCATAAAGCATCCCACAGCTATCCCAGGACTCAGTAATGGGCCCTCTTCAGACTTTCAAATTTATTTATGAATTAAAAACAGCTACTCTACTTGGCGAAGGGAAGATTCTGGCTTGTGTGTACCCACGTTCCTCGTGGGCTAAACTCCGAGACACCTTCATGAAACGCCCAGGGCTAAAAATATATATAATAATAATTGAAAATTAAAAATCATTAGCTTCTACCATTCTTCTGGCATGTAACGTAAGATACTGTGTGTTGTGTTTTACATGTTGGTTTTCTATATTACAGAAGTTATACATATTCATTGCAAAAATTTGGAAGACGTATACAAAAAGAAAAAGAAGTGAAAATCACTGTAGTCCCCAGACTCTGAGATGGACACCAATAACATTTTGGACTTGGTCATTTCGACCATGAATCCATGAATTTGTACGGGTATCTAGGCTATACACTGACTTAATATTAACATTTTTAAACCTATGAATGAATATTAACAATTTTCATGTCATTATTTTTATCCAAGATCATTTTTCAAAAGTTTTATTGAGATATAATTGATATATAATAAACAACACAAATTTAAAGGGTGGCTTTTAACACATGTCCATACTCATGAAACCAACACTGCAACCAAGATAATGAATATATTCATCATTCCCAAGTTTCTTGTGCCTCTTCGTAATCCCACTTTCTTCCCTCTCCTCTAGGCAACCACTGGCCTGTTTTCTGTCACTATAGATTTAACTTTTTCCTAGAATTGTCTATAAACAAACTCATACACTATGTACTCATTTTTGTCTAGGTTCTATTGGCATGTTATTGTCATGTGATCAATAATTCAATCCTTGTTACTGCTGAATAGTATTCCATTGTACGGATATACCAAAATTTGTTTATCCACTCACATGCTAATGGACATTTGGATTGTTTCTTGTTTGAGGCCATAACCAACAAAGCTGCTTTGAGCATTCATGTACAAGTCTTTGTACGGTCATGTTTTCTTCTTCCCTGGATCCAAAGTGATTTTAATGGCTATATAATATTCCACTGTATAAATGCACCACAGGTAATTTAATCCTGATTTTTGATGTTGAGATGGAATCTTAATTTGAGTTCCCTGAAAGCAAGTCTGAGGTGAGGATTTGGGGGTGCATGTAATTTATATGAGAGGTGATCCCAGGAGGCAGAGCAGAAGGTATAGGGGAAGTGAGTTAGGGAAAAGAACAAAGCCAAAAGGTGTGTTAGTGAGCTGTTGATCACTGTGGGCAACTGGAGCTCAATCCCATGGGGTCCTTAGAATAGTCCCCAAAATGGTCTCACTGGAGGAAGGAGAAGTTGGGGCATTCATTCCCCATCTCTTTCTCCCATTGGTGGAGGGAGGGTGGTTCCCTGGGCGTATTAACCATCCCTCTATTCTCTGCTATCTTTGATGCAGGCAGAATGGCCTTCTGTGGCGTTCAAGAAAGTCCTGAAGCAGAAAAGCCCTGAGCCACCAAGGTGAGCCTGTGGTGGGAGGCTGAGGCCATGCACGCATGGAATTGTCTACCACAGGTGCGCTAAGAGCAGGGGCCTGAGGGGGGTGGCATGGAGCATACACGTGACTGCTTCAGTGGTTTCCTGTCTTGCTACGTAGCATCAAACATCTCTGTAGTTATACTCTGATATATGCCCTTGATCATTTCCTGGAGATAAGTTCATCAACATGGAGCTGTTCGGCCAACAGGGATGCCCATTTGAAAAATTTCATCCCAGTAACATTCTCCCTGCAGAGGCTTCAATTTACCTTCTGAAAGGTTGCGTATGAGGGTGTCTGTTTCTCTGCGCCTTTGCCAATACTAAGCATTTTCACTAAACAAACAAGCAGACACTTGTCAAAATGCTTTACATTTTATGTCCCGTTACAAGCTCCATAAATGAAGAGACTATACCTTATTCGTCAGACACTGTGTTCAGGAATGAACATACTTAAAGCACAAAGATTTGTCCATGGTGATAGGACTTTTGGCCTCCAAAAATTAGCCTGTAAACAGACTGTGTGACTTTTCCCAGTCAACCCCTTCCGATATGACTCCCTGACTTGCCAGGTGACTGCCACTTTGCTTTTCACCAGCACTGGATCTTGAGCAGCATCTTCCTCAAACTTTGCCAGGCTGGTTTGATGCTGGGTCCATGTTTGTCACTGAACTTGACCACTGTCTTCTATGTCTCTGGCATAACTCCTTGTGTCTTCCCTGACGGCTCATCTTGATTGGAGCCTATCATGTAGTCAAGACATACGGGACTTTTGAAGCCTCCGTAATCCCAGAACCCAGGTCAGTGGCCCTGGCTACAGACTAATATGTCTGGTGTGGCTCAAGAGGCTGCTTCAAGACTCTGAATCTTAATTAAGATACATGGGAAGAGCTTCTTAGCAGAGAGAGAGACAAACAGTTGTTGCCATTTCATTTTGGACACAGAGCATGATTGCATGCTCCAGGCCATGACCCAATTACGTTGCAGAGCTCCTGGGCTCTCCTCTGTCCTGGCTTTCACTTGCTGGGCTGGCGCCGCCTATGGCCATGACACCTGGCTCTCCCCTTCCCTGACAGCTGTGCTCCAGCAGGTGGTGTCAGTTACCTCATCACCCAGCTGTCTACACTGACATTTGATCACTTGGAGCCCTTCATTTGCTTCCATGTGCACATTTTGCCCTCTGTCAGCTCGCCACCCAGCAGTTGTTTACAAATCTGTGAGCGGCCATTTCCCTGACGTACACGCTCAGCTTCGCAGGGCTGACCGCAGTCATCTGTCCTTCGACACCCCCAGATGGCTACATTTCAGGACTTTGTTTGACCTGCTCTTTGGCTTCAGGGTAAGGATGTGAAGCAGTGAGTGAAAACAATCCGTGGACAAAGAATAGAAACAAGGATAAATCTGGAAGCCTCTGAGGTATTGTTTGAGAGAACAGACAGTCCTGATGTCAGAGACCGACCCCATGGGATCCCAAACATTTCCTTTTCCAAACGTTCTCTACTTAATGAACAGCAATTTTACATTTTCTGTATTTTTTGGCCTATCGAACAGACTATAATGACAGATTGACAGACTATGGACCATGATGTGCGCGATCAAGGGAAACTGAAATTGTCCACAGGGCATGTCCAGTAAATATGGTACTACTGAGAAGAAGGAATATGACAGAAGAGGTACAGAGAAAGAGAACTGTGTTCCCTCCTCTCAAATTGTTGTCACCAATATGAGAGTTTAGAGAAAAGAAAGTTACAAAAATCTGCCTCTGTTCCTCAAATCAGTCATGCCCAGTGTTTCCCACCCTAAATACAAAACAGTCTTGAATAAATTATTACAAACATGCTTCTAAAATAATAGAGGAACTCAAAAATATGAATGTGAAATCCACGGATACCAGGAAAAAGAATCTATAAAGCAATAAAAAAACAGCACAAACAATATTAGGTAGCAAAAAGAAACCCAATAAAGATATAATCATCATTAATGGTTAGTGCACATTGAAACAACAGTAAGAGTATTTATAACTAGCAGATTAATAGACATTTTAATCTTTGACAATATAAACTAGTGGCAGGCAAGGATTAAAGAAGAAACTCTTGCCCTTTAGTCTTTTATTCTTTACCCTGATAAGAATATATTTTAATACCCATCAGATCCCACATCCAGTCCTAAATACAGCATATATTTTTTCCTAATATATTTTTAAAAACTGTAACAATTTCTTATACTTATCCCTCATTTGTCCCTTAAGAAACTTTTCCTCAAACATATTTATTATCACAATGAAAAGCTTTTAATTTCAAACCATACTCTTCAAATGGGCCCTCTCCATATTCTTTTTTGTTTTAGCATTTTTGTAATTGTTATTATTATTTTTAAATAATCAAGTTTTTAGTCTAATACTTTTATAAAATATAAAATCACATGTTTGCAGATCATGGAAATATCAATATAATACACATTTCTAAACATCTACTCTTAAGTTCTATACTAATCTCATCATAAACCAGACTCTAAATTCATGGACAAAAGACAAGTTAAAAGTCTCTTTTAAAATTAAGCAAAATGAAAAAAATATATGTTTAACTTTATACTTCAACAACCAATTTCTAGAAATATAAATATATATTGGTTCAAGATACAAGGAAACAACCTATAAGTATATATTAATAGGGGAAAGGACAATTATAGAACGGCTATATGGTAGAGGATTATTCAGCCGTAGAAGAAAATAAACAATATTTATATTGGCCTCATATTATTCACATATATGCATATGTTTGAAAAGCATAGAACACAAGTATAGAAATACACATATGTGTAGTACATACGTGTATGACACGCATAACCCCAAATGGTTAACGGTGTTTACCTTTAGTAATAGGATTGGTGGGAAACTTGGATCTCACAAATTTTATTCTATAACAATATTTCTGTTTAGAATTTTTCTCAGTCTGTCATGTGGAGCAATCACTGCAGTTTCCATTTATTCCTGAGTATGTCATCAATGACAAGCAGCGGCATGTAAGGAACACCCAAGTGTCTGCTGGAGGCTAGAGAAGAAACTCCAGGCTTCTTGGAAAGCAGAAGTGTCCAGACATGTGGCCACATGCAGAAGAGCAACCCTGTCTATTAGGGCCTCCCCAGAATCCAGCATAAACAGATTCTTTCTGGCCCTAACTAGGTTCCCCGCTCTGCGCCAGGGGCTGCAGAAACCAGGCCCAGAGTGTCAGACGTGTTTGTACAGGCTGGGCCATCTTTACAGGAAGCTTACCAGCTGCCTAGAGAATCCAGACAAAACACAAATGAAGCCCTTTAGTCAGCACCATGCATTACTGAATGTAGAATGAAAATCAAAAGCAGGATCGCATTAAAATGAGAAAGAAAACAAAACTTTCTACACACCATTGTCCTAGTTAATACAATTCTAGAACAGATATAGGAACACTGTTCTTAAAAATGAGAAAAAAAGTATTATTAGTAGATGTTATAATTTCCTATTGAGAAACCCCCAAGATAATTAAAAAGTAGTTATCTTTATGGAAGTTTAATAAAATAGCTGATTAAAGATAAGTGTACAAAAGTAACAGCTTTCCTGCCCTCCCCAAGGTAATTAATTACAAGTATATGACATGTTGGGGGAATGACACTCTACCTCAAAATATCCAGGTATAACCTTAATTTTTAAAATGAATCTATGTAAGGAAAGTTGTAAAATGCTCTGAGAGCTCAAAGAAAATATGAATAAATGAATACATAGCCCATGTAATGGGATAAGACGACTGCATATTACAGAAATTTGTTTTTTCCAAGTTAGCATATTAATTTAACTCAATTCCAAGGAAATTAATTGAACTGCTCTGCTAGGTGTTGAAGCATAATGTAATTTTTTATGATTGTTACTTTTAATTTTATTTTATATTAGTTTCAAGTATACAGTACAATGGTTAGACATTTATATACTTTATGAAGTGATAATTTTTTTAAAAATTACATCAGCAGATCTTGGTTTAATACTTTCTTTAGAAAGAAATGCATTATTTCATTGTTCTACTTTTCGTGTGTATGTGTATAGACATACATACATATAAAAAACTACAGAAATGAGAACATCATGACACTAGCATGAAAATGGACATATTCAGCAATAGAAACAAAGTGATTATAGAGAAATGATCTTAATATATATGAGAAGATAACATATAATAAAGAAAGCATCACAAACCAATGGTCAAGAGATTATTCATCAATGAGTTAAGAAGAATTGACTATCTGGGAGGAAAGTATTACATTTGGATTTCACATTGTGCAAGGAGCAAAATGCAAATTCTTTTAAGAATTGCAAAAAATAGTGGGGAAAATATTAATAGTTGAATATTTATTGGAATAGGGAAGGATTTTCAAAGCATAAGTCAGAGAGAGAAGTCAAAAGGAATACGATTATTATAGAATAAAGAAATAAGATTACAGGTATTTCCTTAATAAAAAAATAAAAGTATTATATTTAATGACATAAAATGAAAAATATTACATTCTATAATCTTTGTGACACAAATAAATTTTCTATTTTATGTCATCAAATATAATATCTAATATACATCTATGATCTCAAGTAGTTTCTTCAATCACTAAATGAATATATTAACTTGTATAATTCTATTAATGTCCTCTATTGTGTTATAAGATTAAAGCATATAAACCATATTTTTTTCTCAATTAATAAAAGAATTCAAGAAAAGTAATTGCTGAAATTGCTTCTATTAGACCAAGAACGGAAAGGAATTTACTTTACCTGAGAAGGTATACCTGTTATCAACTTTACAGCAGAGATCATACTTTCTCAGAAACTCTGGAGTCATTCCATTCAGGACAGAAAGAATAAACTCATTAATCCTTTTTGTACTGGAGATTCCAGATAAGTCAAAGAAATAAGAGGTCTAAGAATTTGTTAAAAAGTGGTAAAGCATTAAACAATATTTGTAAAAAGTATGATTATCTCCATAGAGAATTCAAAAGAATCTAAAACAAACTTTAAGACTGATAAGAAAGTGCTGGATACAATGTGCTGGATACAAAACCAACACACTAACAATTTTCGTATTCCTACACAGAGTATAAAAATTAGAAAATGTTTTTGAATAAAGTTCTCATATAACGTAGCCACAAAAACTATAAAATATCTATGAATACATTTACACAAGATGTGCAAAACCTTTTATGGAGAAAATTACAAAACAGCACTGAAGGATGCAAAAAAAATGATCTGATTAAATGTCAAGATATGGCAGGTTCCTGAAGAAAAGACAAGATCAGGAAGATGACATTTGTCCCTATATTAGTCTACAAATGCAATGGAATTAAAATAAAAATTCCAACAAGGTTTTCCATGGAATTTGATGAGCTGAACTTAACATTTCACAGGACAGAAAAGAGACCATAATAGTCAGGATTCTCTAGAGGAACAGAACCAATGAGATACAAAAGATTTATTATGAGAAAGTGGGAATTGGCTCACATGATTATGGAGACTGAGAAGTCCCAGGATCTGCTGTCTGCGAGTTGGAGACCCAGGAGAGTTGGTGTTGTAATTCCAGTCCTGAGAACCACGGGAGCTGATGGCTTACGTCCCAGTCCAAGGGCAGGAAAAGGCCAATGTCCCAGCTCAAATAGGCAGGCAGGAAGGGAACAAATCCTCCCTTCCTCTGGTTTTTGATCTATTTAGGCCTTCGACAGATTAGGTGATGCCCATCCACAATGGGGAATGCAATCTACTATACCTGAGTTCATCAATTCAAATGCTAATCACATCTAGAAACACCCTCGGAGACACACCTGGAAATAATGTTTAATCTGGGCACCCTGTGGCCCAGTCAAGTTGACACATAAAATTAACCATCATAATAGTTAAGACATAGCCAGAGAGCTTGCTCTACCAGATATCATGACTTATTAAAAATATATAGTAATACAGGCAGTACAGTATTTGAATTGGACAGAACAGACTCAGAATATAGAGATACTTGATGCAAGACAGAAAAGACCCTATAAATCAGTGTGGAAAGTATAAACTAGTCAACAAATGAGTCTGAGAAAATTAGTTATCCTTCTGGAAAGCAAATTAAGTCACTATCTTATATACTTCACAAAGATAAATTCCAGATAGACTAAATGTCTAAATGTCAAAAGAAACCATGAAAACTTCTGGTAGAAAATAAAGGAAAATCTTTTTTATAATTTTGAACCTTTGGAGGAGTCTATAGACAAGCACAATAAAATAAATCCCTTAAGGAAAAGGTAGACAAACGTAACTGCACTAAAGTTATAAACCTAAATACAACAATAAAACACCTTAAATATAATAAAGACAAGTCATATACAGGAAGAAGATATTTGCAATACATACAATCAACAAATGTTAGTATCTAAAATATTTAAAACATTTTCACAATTCAACAAGAAAAAGAAAAATACCCTGAAATGGGCTAAATATATCAAGAAGCAAATTCATAGAAGAGGAAACCTGAACGTCAAATAAATGAAAAGTTGCTCTATTACTCTAGTTCCCAGGAAAATGCCATCTCACAGCCAATAGATTGGCAAAATGAAGAAAAAGGAACTTTCATACATTGCTGGTATAGATGTTACTTGATAAATCATGATAGAGTGGAATTTCTCAGTCTACCTTTGTGGCTATGTAACCGAGAGAAGTTCTCTGAGATGTACACAATAAATAACACATCAGATTATTCTCTGCAGCATTGTTGTGATGATGATAAATGGAAATAGACTAAATATTCATCAGCAGAGGACAGGTAAGTAGATTGTACTATATTCAATAATGGAATATTATAGAGCAGTTCAAAAAAAGGAACTAGAGCAAAAAGGGTAAAACAGCATCAAAACAACGAATGAAAAGGCAAGCTACTGAATGATACCTCATATGATGCCATTTTCAGAACTATGGCCTTATGAATAATGCATATATGGTAATATTATAAAATATGCAGAGGACTGATGGGTAATCTCTACAGCAAAAGGAAAGGGATAAATCAGAGTAGATGAAGATGTTTACATCTGAGTTTTGAGCATGTAGATAGATGTCTGTTCTATCACTTTCTATATTAACATATGTGTCAAGTATTTTATAATAAAAATGGAAAATTTGTTGCTTGCATTTTACAAAGTTCTTTCAGCTAGTGGAAAGTTTATGGTAGAAATATATCCCCTAGAACATTTTCCATTACTTTTGTTTTAAAATAACAGCTATTTGTTGACTTCTTATTCAGTGATATGAATAACTGATATTTTCTCAATCTTACATACAGTAAAAATAAAAACATCTTTAGAAAACTTTACTCCTCTTATTTATCATAATATGAATTCTAAGCTTAAAACTGTGAATTGGTCTTGCGAATACAGTTTCTATATGTGTGCCTTCCCCTTCCCAGCCCCCAACTCCAAATTGTAGCTTTTAAAGTCTGTCGTGGATAGAAATTCCGGGGTCACCAGAGCATGCAGCTTTCCAACCACCAAGGGAACATAATGATTAGGAGGCTCTTGGGCTGTTCTTCTCCATTAATAACTGGAGAATGATGAGCTCAACAGTATATGGAACAAAGCTATTTCTTCTAGTCCATGTATGTTGTGAGCATAAAACATCTTGGACGTGGTTAATGCGTAGCTTCCATCTGGCATTTTTCATATTATGTAAAATTGTTATGTCAGCAACAGATGGTATAGCTAAGTGTTAGGAGATTTTACTTATGCCCAATTATCAGGTTTGCAAATCTGAACATTAAACAGTTCACAGGTCTGTGGAAATGCATGAGGTGCTAGATTTCCTCCTGGTGAGCTGCCTTGAGAAATATGTTTCTTGTCTGTTTCTCCTTTCTTCCTTTCTAACAAACTTTGATTTTGTTCTGATACCTCATCTGAGTTCCGAGCCGACTCCTTCATCATTGGTCCGGTAAGCCTTTGGTATGTGTTCTTGGTAATCTAAAGGACTTACAATGCTCGTGTGAGTGAAGTGTATCTCCTCTCTCTCTCTCTTGCTGGATGTAACCAAAGAAGATGCTAGATGTGACTTCTTCCAGCAGCCATCTAGTGACCATGAGGAAACCTCAGCTTCAGGATGAAGTTGGTGCTGAGGACAGTGGAAAGGAGAGTCAGAGAGAGCCTGAGTCTTTAACATTATTGAGCTATCAATTACCTATCAAGAGCCCTGACCTGTGGACATGGTGTTTTGTCAGATGAAATATTCTCTTATTGTTTAAGTCTGTGTGAACTGGAGTTTGTTTTACATAGGGCCCAAAGCATCCTGGTAGATGGAGAAACTTTACTATTAATTAATTTAGAACTCTCATATAAATTCATAAAATACAATGATAAAGAACCATAAACATGAGTCAAGAGCATCTGACTTCCTGCTTCCCCACCTGGAGGGGAGGTCACTCCACTCATTGTTTTTCACTGACAAGGCAGGAGCTCTGAAATCCAGCTTAGGATTACACACTGATTTATAGGTCTTACATTTGTTTAGCGCTTTATAGTTTTTAAAATACTGCCATATATATGACTGCCTCAACCATGCTAGGTTGGCTGTGTAGGCGTTTTTTAAAAGTAGAAGTTCAAAGGAGTTCAGTGACATTATCAAGGACAAACAAAAACATATCTCCTTAATTTTAAACCATTACATTTTCTGCTGAGGCCTAATGACTCTTCAAATATTACATGAGTAAGTGTTCGTAGAAGAAATGCTATATTAATATTTAATTATGTGGTCCTAAATGTTTTAGAAACTGTAATGGTCAGGATGGGATAGATTCTACTGCAATAATAAATGCCCCCAAATCTCAGTAGCTTACAGCATCAAAGGATTAATTCTCATTATTGGGAAGGATTGGGTCGGCAATACATCTACTCTAAGTTGTCCATACTCTGAGCCCCAGGCTGATGGAGCTAGCTCTATCTGAATCACGGCTTGTCATCATGGCAGAGGGAAATGTGCATAGAAAGCCATATGCCGATTCTAAAACTTCTGCCGGGAAGTCACACAGGTTGGATCCACTCTTGTTTCATTGACCAAAGCAAGTTATATGGCCAAGCCTGACACTAATGGGGTGAGGAAGGTGACCCTTTCCTACAGAGTGCTAATGATGGAACACAGAAGACTTCCCATATTTCAAGTGAATTTTCTGTTCTAATTCTGTGTCCCTAAACCCAACAGCACTCCGCCTTGAGAATGAACAACAGTTCACAGGGCGGCATTGTCACTCATGACTGGATATGACCCGTGACTGATGTAGGGAAATGTTTCTCAAGGCACGTCCTCTGACACTAGTCATGTGAAACATCCCTAAGGAACAGCTTGCGTGGTCTTACGATTTGGGAAAACACTATCTACCAAGTTCTCCATTGTAACTTGGCAATAGATGATATATGTTCCGGTCTCAGAAGGCCTACAAACTGTTGGACTTACTTAAGTCCCAAACTGTCCAAATCTATTTTATCATGGAGTCTTTAATTTTTTCATAACTTCATTCTGCATACCACCAATTGGCATCCCACCACTGTTCCCTGACTATACTTTGGGCAAGGTTCCTGCAGTGAAACTGGGCTTGGGGTCAGGTCTCTAGGGTTTGACCAAAGAGCAGTGTGAACTCAGCACATCATTCATAATTCTATTTTAATTCCTACAATTGTTAAATGTAAACGATATTAGCCCGTGAGCCCCTAATGAGATCATTAACGTGAAGACACCTTGAATGACATAGGGTTTTATATATGCAAGGAAGCAGCCTTGGGCAAACATTTAGAGAGCTGTCTTTATCAGTGTCCTGACTCCTCTCTTTGCACTGCCGTGAGCCCATGTCTTCAGTCCTGTCACAACAGGGGTCTTGACAGTTGGGCTGTAAGCATTGAGCCCTCCTCTCCCAGATGGTTCACAGACATAAACCGTATATAAGATAATATATAGGAAAGTGCTTTGTAAACTGTGAAGTGCCACACAGGTTAATTAGTTAATAATATGTCCCCCCTTATTATATATTAGTTCTTTGCAAGAGTTTGTTAAATATTAAGTTGCCTTTCAAATGCTATATTTATTTTTGAATTCAATAAATTTGAAAATATAGATGCACGCACACACATGCACATTTTCAATCATTCAGTCATTGTCACAGCAATGAATTTTAAAAATCTATCTATCTATCTATCTATGACCTGATTTTATCTCTCCCTAAATTTGAAATGGATTATAATTATCCACAAGATGGAATAAAATAAAAGATAAATAATTTGATGAAAGGGGGAGAAAAAATTAGGGGTGGAAGGATTGAAACAATCCCAGAAGCAATTCATTTGTCTCAAAAGATTCCCTAAATCCTACCCTGCTTGTTTAGCCATTGGATACTAGCTTTACTTTGAGCTCTTAAGGCCAATAAAAAAGTAAAACACAGTCCATTACAGATTTCCTTCAAGAAAAGCTGGTAATAAAATTATAAATAAATACAGTAAAGTTTCAGGACACCAAATCAATGTTAAAAATCCATGGCATTCCTATACTGTAATAATGGACTGTAAGAAAAGAAATGAAAAAACAATTCCTTTTGCGATTGCGACAAAAGATAAAATATCTAGGAATAAACCTAATGAAACATGTGAAGGACCTATATAATGGACACTTGAGACTCTATTAAAAGAAATTGAAGAAGACACAAAGAAATGAAAAGATATTCCATGTTCTTGAATCAGAAGAAACAGCATAGTTAAAATGACCTTATTATCTAAAGCATTTTACAGATTTAATGCAATCCCCATCAGAATTCCATTGGTATAGAGCAAAAAAATTCATCAAATTTGTATGGAAGCACAAAAGACCCCAAATCGCCAAAGACATCCTGAGAAAAAAGAACAAGGCTGGAGGCATCACTCTGCCTGACTTTAAATTATACTATAAAGCAACAGTAATCAAAATGACATGGTATTGGCAGCAAAACAGACACACAGGCCAGTGGAACAGAAATGAGAGTTTATATGGGCAAATAATTTTCAACAAAGGAGACCAAAAACCTATAGTGGAGGAAGGAAAGCCTCTTCAATAAATGGTGATGGGAAAACTGGAAGGCCACCTACAAAAGAATGAAACTGGACTGTTGTCTATCACCACACACCAAAATTAACTCAAAATGGATTAAGGACCTGAAACAATAAAATGCATAGAAGAAAACATAGGAACTAAACTCAAGGACCTTGGACTTAAAGAGGATTTTATGAATTTGTTTTCAAAGGCAAGGGAAGTAAAAGCTAAAATAAATGAATGAAACTACAACAAACTAAAAAGCTTCTACACAGTAAAAGAAACCATCACCAAGGCAAAAAGACAACCATTTGAATGGTAAAATATATTTGCAAGCAACACCTCCAATAAGGGCCTAATATCCAAAATATACAAAGAATTCATACAACAAAAAACAAATAATCCAATTAAAAAATGGACAGAGGACCTGAACAGACGCTTCTCCCAAGAAGACATACAAATGGACAACAAACATATAAAAGGATGCTCAACTTCACTAGCTGTTAGGGAAATGCAAATCAAAACCACAATGAGATACCATCTCACACCTGTTAGAATGGCTATAATCAACAGGAGAAGTAATAACAAGTGTTGGAGAGGATGTGGAGAAAAAGGAATCCTCATACACTGCTGGTGGGACTGCAAATTGGTACAGCCATTGTGGAAAACAGTATGGAGGTTTCTCAAAAAACTAAGAACTGATCTATCATATGATCCAGCAATCCCACTACAGGGTATTTACCCAAAATACTTGAAAATATGTATCCAAAATAACATATGCACACCGATGTTCATAGCATCATCATTTATGATGGCCAGGAAGTGGAACCAACTGAAGTGTCCTATGATAGATGATTGGATAAAGAAACTGTGGTACATATATACAATGGGATATGACTCAGCCGTAAGAAGAGATGAAATACTGCCATTTGTGACAACATGGATGGACCTCAAGATAATCATGCTAAGTGAAATAAGCCAGACAGAAAACCACATGATATCACTTATATGTGGGATATAAGTCTAAAAGCAACAAACATGACAGAGACTCATGGACATTAACAGTGAGTTGACCAGTGGTTACCAGAGGAAAGTGGGGGAGGGGAGAGAGGTAGACAGGGTAAAAAGTCAAATATGTGGTGACAGAAAGAAATCTAACTACGGGTGGTGAATACGTGATGATATATATATATATGTATATATATATATATATATATACACACACACACACATATATATGTAGATATATATATGACTTACTGTTGAATCGTACACTTGAAACATTAGATTTTGTTTATCAATGTCACAATAAGTGAATTTTTAAAAAGCTGAAAATACAAATGACTTGTTATATTCTGAATTTTAAATGTTGAAAACTCATTTAAATTTGTTTTAAAACTGGGCTAAACAAAATTTATGTGAAAGCTGAATGTAGCTCACGGGTCTCAAGTTTACAATCTCAAATGCATGGGTTGGGAAAAGTGGTTTTCCTACGGGGAGAGGCACGGATGTTGGGGTCCACTCTATAAAATGCATGCAGCACAGAAACTGGAGGGAGGGAGTTCTACGGATTGAACTGTGTCACCATGAATTCACACCTTGAAGCCCTAATCCCCAATGTGACTGTGTTTGGAGATGGGGTAATTAAGGTTAAATTAAGTCATAAGAGCATAGTCCTAATCCAATAGGATTGGTGGCCTTATAGGAAGACGAGATCTCTCTCCATATCCACGTGCCAAAGCAAGGCCACGTGAGGACAGAGAAGGAGGCATCTACAGTCCAAGAAGAGCACTCTCACCACAACGTGACCACGCTGGCACCCTGACCTTGGACTTCCAGCTTCCAGAACTGTGAGAAAATGATTTTGTATCATTGAAGCCAGCCAGTCCATCGTACTGCCTTACAGGAGCCAGAGCGGACGAACACAGGGAGCTCCCGTGACAGATGAGCCGCTGAGTGACCCGAGACAACCATACTAATGGCATGTTCACCTCTTCAGAATCTGGAGATATGTTTTGGCAAGAAATGAAAAGGAGAGAAGAATTAAGAGGTCGGGATCCCAGATGAAGTGACTTAAGGCCTGTGAAGATGAGCAGCACTGACCTCCTGGATTCAAGAAGACATATGACATTAAGGCTCTTGTCCCTAACACATCTGCTGCCAAAGGTATATTCGAGAATTGGTACAAACTTTAAGAACCTTGGCAGCCTGCTTTTTTGGTTAATAGCCTTTAACAGCCCAATTTCCAGCCATGTCCTTCTTAGGGTTTTAGCAAGCAAAGGAGATTTTGTAAGTGATTTGTGCCAAAGCCAGAGAAAATCAATCGCAGTTCTGTAATTGCTAATGGGGAGGCTTTGTGCTTTTGCCTTTCTTCTCTTATTTGCTTCTCCCCAAGTGAGCGTAAAGAGAAACCTGAGAATGCTCACGCCCACTGTGAAGGGGAACACGGCTCTTTCTGAGCCATGTCACCTGATTCTCAAGCTACTTGGGGAGCATAGTATACTATCTGATCAATTTGTACATTTGGGACTAAGTCCTTTAGAGTGGTGGAAGAGTTGCTTTCAGATGAGTTCCATTGAGAACTCAGTATTTGATAAGGAAAATTAGTCCATGCAAAATAAAGATATCACGCCGAAGCCTTCCACTGGATCTTCACGTTGTATGACTGGCCTTTTCATACTTAAATGAATTTTCCTCAACCTACATTTCCAAGGTCTTCTCCTTCCTCTCTTCTCCCTTCAATTTTGGCTACAGTCTGTAGCTTTTCAAATATACTTGCAAACACTACCAAATGTGTTCTTAGATATGTGGAGGCAGCATGTCATCACATTTAAAACCACGAACTAGATGTAGGCTTGCCAATCCAAGCCCAGTTATGACAGTTACTTGTTACTCTAAACAAATTACTTAATATCTTTGTGCCTTAATTTCTCTATGTGGAAGGTGGGCATGACATTAATAGTACTTACCTCATAGGGATGCTGTGAGGTTAAAAAGAATTCTTATTTGTAAAACTTTTAGAACATTGCCTAGTACTAGATAGTAAGTCCTATGTGCTTATTAAGTAAAATGCCTCTATGTCTTCATACGTGCTTTTGCTTCTGCTCACATGTGTATTCTCCACTTTGTCGGCCCCATCCTACTCCTGTGACTTTTTAAACAGCTTTGCTGAGGTATAATTGACATCCAATAAACTGCATATATTTAAAGTTTTGAACGATGTACACATTCATGCACATATCACCACGATCAAGACAATGAACATATCCACCACTCCCAAAAGGTTTCTCATGCCCCTGCCTCCTCTCCTGCCACAACTGCTAGTTTGCTTCCTGTCACTAATATTTGTTTGAATCGTCTAATTTTATAAAAATGGAATCATAATATATAGCCTTTGGTACCTGTCTCTTCTCACTCAGCATAAAGTTTTTGAGGTTCATCCATATTGTACTATGTGTCATTAGTTCTTTTTTACTGCTGAGTAGTACTCCATTGTATGGATATACCACCATTTGTTTATCAATTACCTTCTGATAGCCGTTGGGACTTTGTCTACTTTTGAACAGTTGTTTTCCTAGTGCTTTGAACAGTTCCTGGCACATAGTAATTACTCACTGAATAATTTTTAAACAAATAAATGAAACAATGTCCTGATATGCTTCAACTTGTCCTTGAAGTTCAAGTTATTGCTGCAATGAATATTATGCAACCATAACAAATGATGTTTTTGAAGAATAATCATATGTAAGAACACAGGTTGATGATAATATGTTAGGTAAAGAAGGCAAAGTCCCAGAATGTATACAGGCATAGTGTGCATGGAGAAAGCTTCTAATACACAAAAAATTCAATAGATTTATTATCTTCGACTTTCCTTTTAATACTTTCCATAGTTTCCAAATTTTTGACAGCGAAGAGATAAATCTTTGTTTTTTTCAAAAAATGTAATTAAGAATTATTTTATTATTTTGAAGAATAATCTGCTTAAATATTACTTCTTCCATAAAGACTTTGCTATCTTCCCGAGACAGGACCAATTATTCCTTCTGTAAAGGTAACATGGTAAGTATCAGTCAACTCTTGCCAAAGTAATGCTGCATAACAAATCAGCACGCACCTCAATGACTTACAACTACAAGCCTTTGTTTCATACTCTTGGGTCTGCGGGTTGGCTGGTGGAGGGTACGGTGCTCTGCTTCAGGCTGGGGGTTGATTGAGCTGCTCTCGTTCTTGGCCTATTATCTTCTCCTGACTTGGCCTTCTCCTGGAAGACACAAGTACAATTATGTGATGCATGTCAAAACTGAGGCTCGGAACTGACCCACAGTTCTTTATACCCACATTGCATGGCTCAAACAAGTCACACCAAATTCATGTCAACAGTATAGAAAATGATCCCTTCCTTGGAGATCTGTGGGGGAGGGAGATTAAATTCTTGCTGAGCGATAATTTAATCTGCCATCTTACAGGAGACAAAACACTGGTTTTGGGGTTTTTCAAACATGGCTTTGGAAGCTGGCTTGACCATTTAAGAGGCATGTGCTTTGGGGCAATTGACTTAAGACCAGTTTCCCCTTTTGTTAACTAGAGATAATAAAATGCCTGGAAGAGGGGTTATGAGCTTTCAATGTGACAGGCGTGTGGTGACCACAGAGGTACACCAGCCAGAAATCCTTCTAGAGAACCTGCTGCTGCTGAGAACAGAAGTTTCACGGCATGGTCCGCTGTCCTCTGGATCCCCCACTGTGTTTGCACCAAGCTAACACCTCCCCTAGGCCTAAGGCAGCCAATAAGGAAGCACAATAGAGAAACTCATTCAGGGGTTAAGAGACTCCTCTCATAGGAGACAGGATCGAACACTTGTCATTCATCTGGCCCAAACATTCTCAGTCTGGCACTGCAGCCATCACCATTATCTGCATCCAAAATATGTTCATCACCCCAAACAGAGACTCTGTAACCATGAAGCATCTTACCACTTCCCTTCCTCCCGTCCCTAGCAACTTCTCTTGTGAACTTTCTGTGTCAGACAGTTATTTTATCACCTATCTCCATGTTTGGCTGAACTCAAAGACTAGACTTTTGTTTTAGTTCTCTTTGTATTTTAGATAGTGTACGAATAATGACTGTAATGAAATGAGAAATAGAAACAGGGATGATGCTCAGATCTTTTTTAACTTGAGTGTAATTTTGGTCGAAATCACCAACTTTCAATAGTTTTGTTTCATAGTAAAATTTGTCAATAAAAACAGGTTCTGTGCTCATGCAGTTTAAGTTATATCTCTCTTATCTTTCCCTTTGGTACCCCCTCTGCATTGTCTCTGGACTTCAGCACATGAGTATTTATGCAGAATGCCAGAAGTAGGTCAACAGATGAGTCTGTGACAAAGAAACAAAATACAAATCCTCCCCTTTCTCAAAATTAGTCATCACGAACAAGTTGACACCAGGTGCCGTAGGGGTTTCAGCAGAGTTCTTTCCTTGATCTCCCACCTGACTTTGTTCCTACTTAAATGACATGAACTGGCCCATATATTTGAGTAGAAATGTGCAGGTCTCCTCAATTAAACAGAGCCTGGATCACTTCAAAATAAAAGCACGGCCAACACCTTCTGAGAAAACGAACAGTGCAGCAGCTAGGAATATGTCAGTGTTTAAACTCTGCACAGCTTGGATTCCGAGGCCTAATGAAGGTACCCTAGAGCAAGTAGTGAGAAAGATTACCATGTTGAGCCTGTCTGGACTTGGGGTGGGGGCGGGAGGCTTTGAAATCAATCAATTGCATTTCATCAACTCCAGCTGGATTTGCAGACCCCTCTCTGACAAGGTAATGATTCAGAGCAGTACTTCTCATTCTCAGCCTTGGCACTGTGGTTATTTGGGGCTGGATCATTCTTTGTGATAGGAGATGTCATGTGCGTTGCAGGATGTTTATACGTCAATATCCTAGATGCCGGTATTACTCCACTTGTCCCCCAAGTCGTGACTACTAAGACTGTCTCATTTTCAGGTATTGTCAAATGTCCCCCGGGGGGCAAAATTTCACCTGGTTGAGAATCACTGCTTTAGATGAACATGGCCATGAATGTATTTCCCCACCGCCTTATGCCTGTTTCTGTCTTTTGAATACGGAGAGACTGTTTTTCCAGGTGTTTCTTCTGAAGCTTTTCTGTGTGGAATTCTGCATCAGAATGAGGAAATGGAAAGAATGCTGTTAAGAATCTCCTATTCTCTCATATCCTTCCTCTTCTTACTCACACCTGCTAGGCTGTTTGTTCCCTCTTCCTACTGAGAAATAAGTCTTATTGAATTGTTTTAGGTTCGCAGCTTATTCTCATTTCTCTACTGCACTACATCAACAGATGGCTATTTTTCCATAACAATTGATTAAAAAAATACTTTCTGACAGATGGTTTATACTAGGTGGACTTCATTTAATAAAGCATTCCAAGGGGTTTCATTTTATGAAGCACCACCAAAGTTCTTAAGGGATGTTAAAACCTTCTTCAAGAAAAGGGCTGTTAGGCAGAAGCCCCTAAGCCTTCTGTTTCCTTGAGAACTTTCTGTGGCTTGAGAAAAAAGCAGAAACTCTCTCCTTGTGCACTGTCTTGGCCAAAGCCCACCAGGGAGCTAGCAGCTTAATTAATGTTTGTAAAACATTTTTGAGATGAAAAACACCATTGGCTCAAACCATGCTATGAAAAGTGTTATTTTCAAAACCTCACCAACACATTAGCATCTGTCTTAATTAGTCCTGAGGGAAAGAGAAAAGACTAGAAGTACCAAAGGGTGACAGGAGATGAAGGTCCTGACAGGGCTCCTGGCGCCAGAGAAGGCGGCACTTGAGATAATGATAGATTCAGTCGTTGGCATGCTGTATATAACACTGCTATCCAGAGCAGCCTCAAGCGACTCATTATTTCTGTGGGTGAATGATGGAAATTCTTCTATTTGTTTTATGCCCCAGACGTTGCAGAAAGAAGAAATCAACATAGTCTCAAATCCAGAGTGAGAACCGAGAGACAGAATTAGCCAGCTGCTAAGGGTACATCATCTGCTAAGGGATTAAGACAGTAAGAGGACTGGTCAGAGGCCACTGAGCCCCAGGAATGTCCAAAACACAGGGCTCCTAGGCACAGCTTCAGCCTTTGTGACAACCCTTCTGGGCATGGCCCTTTCCTGGGCCATGGTTGTAGACAGGCTGGGAGCAGACATCCATTTTACTGACATGGACTGTGGCAAGGGTACCATGTATTTGAAGAGCTTGCAGTTCATAAAACCAGAAGACAAATCAAAGCTGAACTGAGCTGTTCCTTCGCCTGAGCTGAGAAAGATTGGAGGTGCAGCGTGGGACCCAGAATCTGGCCCTCACTCCAGCTTTTGCAGCTTGGCATTCTTGTGTTGGACACAACCTATATGGCCAAACGCTGGGCCTTGGGAGACTAAGTATAGCTGTGTGGAATTGCGCCTCTATGCTGTACCCTTTAAAAATGCTTCAGAAAAAACTTGGAAGCTGCTGAACACCCACTGCTAGGGACCTCCATCAGACTTCCGGCGCCTTGCTCCTCCCCCCTTCTCCAAACTAATTTCATCTATGGGAGCAAATTTGTCCCCAGTTGCCACTCTCGTGTCTGGAGACTTGTCCCACTACCTTCAAATTGCATAATCCTTAACTAATGGCATTAATAATGAGAGGGAGCTTGATTAACTTGTAAAAATGTGCATTTGTTTGCAAGTCCATTCTAAAGTTCTAAAATTTAGCACTTTATTCTTTAATACATTAGGGGAAAAACTTGTAAATATGTATGCTTCTCAGAAATTTAATTTAAGCTTTTTATTAAGTTTGAAGTCATATCAATTTACCATTCATTCCAGTATTGGTAATAAATGGATCTGATTTTTTCATAAATCATGGTATATCTGTGGCTTTACTATAGAAGCCATTGTATTTTAAATATGAGAGTGCCTCACCAGATATTGATTTGCTATCCTATGGATTTGTGTAAATTGAGCAAAGACACATAAATGAGGTGACTTTGTTCTTCTTCAAAGACTGCCCATTGTATTTCCAATGAAAGCCAAGCTCTCACCCATGACAGACAAGGCCTCATAAAGTCTAGCCCTTGCCTACCCTTGGGACCCTGTTATCTTCACACGCCATGCTCCATCAACACTGCCTTTCACTGCCTTCCAAACACATCCACTTACACTTGCTAATCCCAGAATGCGTACTCCTTCGATCTCCATCCGCTTGGTTCCTTCTTGTCATTCAGTCTTAGCTTTCCTCAGAGACAACTTCCTGACCACTCCAACTGAAGAAGTCCCTTTCCCCAGTTACTATCTCCTTACCTTACGATATTTTTATAGCACCTATTACTCTGCTATTAATGTATGTCGTCAATTGTATGTTATCTATTATGTACAGGGTGACCATTAATGTATCATCCAAACTGAGCTATTAATAATTATGCTGGGACAATGAAATAATAAAATAATAGAGACACCAGGTTGTATGGATCACTGGAGTTGTAACCCACTAGAGGATGTAACTTCTCTTAAGGCATGAACTTTGTCTAGCTTCTTTCCCATTTATCCCCAGAGCATGGGACTGTACCTATCACTGGTAGGCAATATTGTCAAATGAAAGGTTTACACATACATAGATTTATGTGTTTTATTCCTTGTAATTTTTGCATTTTCTCATATATTAAGATATGTGTATATATATTTACAATATCATTTTAAGGGCAAGAAATCAGAGTACAGAGTTATATCAATCTTATGCTGCCTGTGTAATATCTATTAATATGGATAATGACTAATAAAGAACAGGAAAACTGAAAGTACTCATGTTTTTCAGTGTTGGTGTAGTGGTTGACTTTTTCAAACTCTTTTATCATTGTTACAATATTACCTGCTAAATTTTCAAAAAGTAAAAGTAAAAAAAAAAGTAAAAAGAATATTTTCTTAAGTAGTATATTTGATGGCAAGTAACATCTCCAGTTTTGGCTTGCTTGTTTTATGAACTCCCAGCTCCTCAAACACATTTGTCCAGAACCATGATCACCCTGCCACAGTCCATGCCGGTAAAATGGATGTCTACTCCCTGCCTTTCTACCCATGACTCAGTTACAATAAAAGTCACATACTATCACATTTGATCGTGGGACCTAAATCACAGTCGTATCCATGTCGTAAGGAGTCTGGGAGATGGAGTTTTTAGCTTTCTTGCTAAAAACACTAGAAGAAATAATGGTGGTTGAATGAGTCGATCCAGAACCATCCAAACTATTAAGCAGCATTCATTTACTGCAATAAAGATTTACTGGGTGCCTACTATGGACATGGCCTTGGGACCTGAAAGTTCACAGGGATTCCACATGGCTGAATTGAAATTCAGACTAGGCTGCTTCCCTTCATCGGACATGCTGGTAGCTAGGGGGTTAGGACTGAAATCCAGGACCTCCTTAAGGAGACTTTTACATGAAATATTTGAGCAAAAGAGCAAAGTGCATGATGGAGAGTCTGGACAATTAGAAGTGCATTTCCTGAGATACAGTGATTCAAACAAGCACCATAGCACTTGCTTTACTGCTTTTTAATCTGTCTCAGGCTTTTAGCCAAAAAAAAACCAAAACAGGTTAGTGGAAAGAATACTTGGTAATAGACAATTGTGTGACCTTGATTAACCTCTCTGTGGTCAGGGCTCTCTCATTCACAATAGTGGTGAACTAGTTGATCACCAAATTCTTTTTCAGCCCTCATTTTCTGTTTTAATGGTATAATCAAAATAAGAAATTAGTAACTTAATAAGAGCTATTCAAGACCCCCATTAATCTATAACATATTTCACACATTTTTCTTAATATCTATTCATATCAGGAGGGTGATGTTTTTCTCTACAGTATGCACACTAATATTCCTCTTCCTTGGTTCTCCCTAACCTTTTAATTAGGAATTGTATCTATGGTCTAATTTTCATTAAGAATAACTATATTTTACATTGAAGCATGTCTATATTGATGGCTTCATAAACATGGGCCTAAGATTCCTGGTATAAATGTCATTATAGAGAAATTGAACACACAAGAAATGGATATAAAAAATGTGATTGTGAATAATATTTAGTAGTCATTAAATGTTAAAATTCTTTCAACAAAATATATAGCTAACCAAAAAAAATATTCCATTTTTCTTTCATTGCTATGGACATCAATGTTGATAAAGATGCCATCATCTCTTGATTGGGTATTTGCAAAATGTTATGGTCACTGGTGTTAGCAACACCATCATCTCTTCCCAAAATACCTAAAAAAAATCTGAGAATAAATACAGTTGTGGATATATTATTTCTTACTGAAATACTTGCAATATCCGTGGTCAACACTATGGTTAGGGACACCATCATCTCTTACCTGGATACCTACAAAATTCCATGGTAACTAACATGGTTAAGGACATATTGCTCCTTATCTGGACAACTAAAACATCCCAAGGCCTCTAACATGGCAAGGGACAGATCAACTCTTACTTGTATACATGCAGAATTCAAAGGTCAGCAGTGTAGATAGAGACACAATCATCTTCTGCCTGAATACTAGCAACCCCGCCCCCCACCCCCTATGGTTGCTAAGTTACTCAGACAAATACTATCTCTTATTGGAATACCTAGAAAGGGCCAAGATCAAGATCACGGTAGGGATACAACATCTCATGCCTGGATAGCTGCAAAATGCCATGATCATTATCTTCATTAGGAACATCAACTCTTACCTAGATACCTGCATTTTTCCAAGAGAAATAGCTCAGTTAGAGACACTTTCATAGTGTGATGGGATATCTGCAAAGTTCTCCCAATCACTGCAGTGGTTAGTCAACACAACTGACAAGGATATTTGCAAATAAACGTGAAAACTCTATTGGCTTAAGAACACTGTAGTGATTAGTATTGTGGTAGAAAAAAGCATTATAAATACCTGTATACCTGCAGTCCCTTAACATTTGTAGTGTTAAACATAAATTTACTCTAAAATATAAAAATTTTAAAACTCGTGGTTAGTAGAATGGGTAAGGATTCCTTTATTTCTTACCTGAATACGTGCAACAGAATCATGGTAACAGGAAGTGGTGGCACACACCATCACTTACCTAGATATATGAAGGTCAGATGAAATGAGCTATGTTTAAGCTCAAATCATGACTTACTTCAATATCAGCAATGTCCCATCTTAATGACCATTGACAAGCTTGCCATAATGTCTTGATATACACCTGAAAAACACATTTGAAAAATGTTTGCTATATGAATCATTGAGCGTGTGCACCTGCAAATTCCTTTGATCATTTGTACCAATTCTGGACCCACTGACACCACCTGGATACTTGTAGAACTCAAAGGTCAAACCCTGGGCAGAGATGACTTCTTCTCTTGAAGAAATACTGAAAAAATTCACAGCTAATAACATAATGATGGCAATAGGATAAATTACCTGGGTTATATATCATCTCTAAATAAGAATACAAAGAACATTTCTTATTAGTATTATTATGTCAAATTAATTTCTTAACTGCAGATATGCTGATAACAAGATAAATTTAAGTGTCTTGATGTTAATTACACGGACGTCTGAAAGTAACGTCTTCAATGAGTTAATGGCAGATCATCTTGTACCTGTATAATAGCAAGACCTGAACAAGATACCTGCCAAGAAACATGGTAACCAAAGTGTCAGAGACACCACCCTCAGCCGCCCTCACATTGAAGGTCAGATGGTCTGTACTGTGATTGGACACATGATGTCACCCACCTGGTGAAGGGCAAGGTTCTGCTAACGGCCTTTGTTCGGTCCAGTGCATTCTCTTGAAAACAACCTGAAGAAATGCATGGCACAAATGTGTTTAAAAGGACAAAACTCGTTCCACCAGAAAGCCTGCTTATAATCTCTTTTGCTTGCATTACTATGAAACATACCAACTCTACCCAGAAACTTACATTAATTCAGGTCAAAATCTGCATAAGCAGAGATGACAATATCTTAAATAAACTCTGGCAAAAATACGATGGTTACAACTAAAGTGAAAACTTTCTGACAATTACATACATAAACAACTCCTAACATTAACAGGTTTAAATATAAGTTCTCTCTAAAATATCAAAAGTGTCAATTGACAGTTGCTAGAACTAGTAAGAACTCCATAATTTCTTAACGGAAAAACTGCAGAAAATTAAGAAAACAAGAAATGTTACTAAACACCATCACTTACCTACATATATGAAAATCAAATGGTCCATACAGTGAATTAGGCCCACGCCATCACTCAGTATCTGCTCTGTGCCTTGTCTATGACCACTGATAGGCTCACAGCGATGTCTTCACATGACTCTCAAAAACTTTTGGAAATGTGTTTGGTACACATCTTACTCGACCTGGACACCTGTGAATTCCTTCGTAACTGTATCAACCTGAGACTCATCGGCCTTATCTGGATAACTGCAGATTTCTGAGGTTTAAGCCTCATGAGAGATACCTTCCTCTCCTGAAGGGATACCTGCAAAAATCCCATGGTCAGTAATGGAGTGATGGACCAGGTGACAAATGACCTGGATGCCTGTCTGTCCACCTACCAGTATGAGTGTATAACACACAATCTCTCCACAGGGAGACAGTAACATCCCAGGCTTACCAGTACTGTTTGAATCGAAGTAATTCTGAACTGCACACAAGCCAAAAACAGAGTTAATACAGTCTTGGAAACATACATGAAAATAAGATGCTCTCTCATGAGTTAATGTCACACAACTTCATACTTATACACTAGAAAAGGACTGAATGGGACACTTGCAACACAAGTGTGGGAAAACCATACTCACTTACCCGGGTAGCTCGAGGCCCACGTCATATCGCTTACTTGGATATGAACAAAGTCCCTGTAACAACCACTATGAGGTTCACCACAGCATCTAGACAGAAACCGGAAAACACATTGCGACAAATGTGTCTATCGTCACACCTTCTCATCCTGGATCCTGCAAATGGCCACGTTCTCTGCCATCACTCTAGGCTCCCCTGAATACCTGGAACCCTGCGATCCTCTAAGATCTATGCCATTGTTAGAAACACCATCACGACGGGACAACTCAAATGGAGGGAAACAGAAACAGAAATGTTATTAATGTTACTCTTGCAAGGATAACTACATGGATATCTGCACATCTTTAATAGCTCATACCTACATAGTATGAATAGACTTAATGGGATACTTGCAAAACAAGATGGTAACACTGTGTTAGGGGAACTGTTCTCACTGAGATATGGGAAGGTCCTATTACTGCACTGAGGCAAGACTTACTTTCCCACTTACTTGGGTACTAGCAGGGTCCTGTTAATAACCACTCTTAGTTTCACTGTGATCTCATGACCGTTGGAAACTGACAAAACCCAGAGGCAAGTATGTTGAAGGACAACACTACTTTTACCTGAATAAAAAGAATCCTGGAAATAGTCTTGGTCATTTCTATCATTAAGGCAACCATCAATACTAACTGGATTTTGGCAGGACACAAGGTCGCCACTGTCGTTAGAGAAAACTTCATCTCTTCTCTGAGCACCTATAAACATGATTGTCATTTCTGCGGCATAACGGTAGCATAATGTCCCTGCATATATCTCAGTCACTGCTTATGTTCAACACACACGGTATGTAAACACTAACCCTATAAGGGCTATTGCTCACTGGTATTGTTTGAGACAATATTTCTTACTTGAATACCTACTAGAAAACTATGGTAACATAAATGTTAGGAACACCTTCATCACTTATCTAGAAATCTGAGATCAGAAGGCCCATGGGTGCTTAAGGCCCATATAGCCACTGGGATATAAGCAATGTCCCTGATAAAGATCATTATGATGTGTTCCATCCAGATCTCTTGACAGGAACCTGAAAACCACATGGTGACATATATGTCTGCAGACACATGTTTTCCACCAGGACAACTGCAGGTAATCTTGGTCACTGTCATCTTTATGAGACACTTCATTCTCTATCTGGGTAGTTGCAGGATTGCAAGGTCTATGCCACCATTAAAGACACTCACTGGCAAATAACACATGGTTAGTATTTTGACATGGAATTCCATATCAATTACATGGATACCTGTAAATCACTCAAAACTCACAGAGTGCAACATAAAATTTTCTCTGATATAAAACAGTAAGAACTCATGGTTACTATTATTGATGAAGACATTATCAGTCTTAACTAAATACCTAAAAAAATATTAAAAAACCAACAAATGTCAAACAAAAACAGATAGGGCAATAAAAAGTTACTTATGTATATGAAAGTCAGAAGGTCTGTGCCATGGGTTAGGCCCACATCATCACTTACCTTGACACCAGCAATGTCCCACATTAACTACCAACAGTAGGCTCGCCATAATGTTCTGAAATGAGCCTGAAAAACAAATTGTAGAAAATGTGTTTGCTGCAGGAATTATTCTACCAGTACACTTGCAATTTCCCTTGGTCACTTATATAATTTCAAGACGCCTCAATATTACACGGGTAATTTCAGAACTCTGAGCTTAAAGCTGAGGAAGAGATACTTTTCTCTCTTAAAGGGAATTATGCAAAAATCCCTCGGTTAATAATGCTGGGATAGACTATATAATAAATAACCTAGATATCGCCATACCTTATAGCATACAAGTGTTAAATACACAGTCTCTCTAAACAAGACTACAGTATAATCTCATTCCTTCTAGGATTATTAGAGACACATTAATTTCTTCACAGAATTCATGGCCCAAACAAAATAAATTTGAGTCCTGAACATTAATTATATTGATATCTGAAAATAAGAATGTCTTCAATAAGTTAATGTCCATTAATAATATTAATGTTATTAATATTAATAATAATATAATATATAACATAATATTAATAATATAATGTTAATAATAACTAATGTCCATAAGTTAATGTCACCTCCTGTGTGTACATTCGCAAAGGACTTAATAGGATACCTGCCAACAAACACGGTAACACAAGTGTTAGGAGCATCATGCTCACTTAGCTTGAACATCAGATAGTTGCGTACGGAGGACCCACTTAATAAATTACCTGGTTAAGAGCAAGATGCCCTTAATGGCCACTGTTAGGTCCACTGCGTTCTCTTGAAAAGAACCTGAAGAAACACATGGGATAAATATGTTTAAAGACACAACTTGTTCTACCAGAATACCTGCTGATAACTCTTTTCACTTCCATTACTGTAAGCCTTATCAACTCTACCTTGATACTTGTATTGATTCAGGTTATGATCTTTTTCAGGAGACACCATCATCTCTTATCTGGACACCTATAAAAATCCTATAGTTACTATTGGGGTAGAAACTCTATGACAATAACCGGGATATGATCAACCTACAGCATTCGCAGGGTTAAATGTAAGTTATCTCTAAAATATAAAAAGCATAAACTCATGGCAATTAGAATTGGTAAGGACTCTGTCATTTCTTAGATGAACACCTACAATGAAATCATAGTAACAGCGATACCATCGTCACTTACATATACATATATGAGATCATATGGTCTGTGCTATGGTTTAGGCCCATGTCATCATTTACCTCAATACCTGCTATGTGCCTCGATAACTACCATTGATAGGCTTCATGGTGATGTCCTCACATGAACTGAAAAACATCTTGTGAAAAATGTGTTCCATACAACTCTTACTCTACCTGGACAACTACAAATTTCCTTGGTCAAATACATCGCTTTGAGACTCAGCACCATTACTTGGATATTTGAAGATGTCAAAAAACTAAACCCTAGTGAGATATACCTTCTTGTCTTAAAGAGATACCTGTCAAAATTTCATGGTTGATATCGCAGTAATGGACAATACAATAAATTACCTGGATGCCTGCATATCCTTTAATCAGTACGAGTGTATAAAACACTATCTCTGAACAAGAATACAGTAAAATCTCACGCTTACTAGTATTCTTAGGACAAATTAATACCTTAAGTTTATGCAAGCGAAAAATATGGTTAATATAAGTGTCTCTAAAACATTATTAATAACATAAATATCTGAAAATATAAAGGTCTAATGAATTAACATGACATCCTCTCATACCTGAATACTAGCAACATAGGATATCTGCAGAAAAACCACAGTAATACTGTGTTTGGTGTGTAGGACACCATCCTCACATACCTAGACCTCTGAAGACCAGCCAGTCTATACTCTGGTTTAAGATCCACAATACCACTTACCTGCTTAGCAGTAGGGTCCCAGTGAAGACCAGGTTCACCATACTGTCATGACTCCTATGCCCTGAAAAAAAAAAAACACATTTGACAAATGTGTTTAAGACCAAACTTGTTTGACCTGAAGAAAAGTTCAAAAGAATAGCTGCAATTAATTGTAGTTATTTCCATCATTAAAGGAACCATCACTGCTACCTGGATCTTGGTAAAACTTTGTACTGAGTAATTATAAAATTCTCATGCTCAATTCTGTTGTGTGGATCAGTAGGATAGCTTACCTGGATACCCTCATACCCTCCGTTACCACCAAGATCCAACATTCATTACATCTAAGCTCTAAGATGATTAGTTGGCACAATATCATTTCTTACCTGAATAGCTGTGGAAAAAAAACATACTAACAGAAAAGTAAGAAAAACCATCCACACTTACCTGCCTATCGGTGCTCAGATTGCTTGTACGGTGCTCAATCCCATCATTATCACTTAGCTAGATAAAAGCAAAATCCCATTATAGATCATTATGAGGTTTACTGTAATTGATAGAAACCAGAAAAACACATTTGACAAATGTGTCTGTGAACACCTTTTCTACTGGGACACTGCAAATAACCTTGTCCACTTCCATCATTACAGGACTCATCAACTCTACCTGGGAATTCGCAGTACTCCAAGGTCTACATCATGTCAGACACCATCACGTTTTGACTGCTCACCTGCAAAAATACCATGGTAACTTGTGTGAGAAGAACTCCATGTTTATCACAGGAATACCCATGAGTTGCCTAATATTCACATGGTTAAACATACATTTCTTCTAAAATACAAAAAAGGAGGATAATATTTTTGCTGGAATTGGTAAAAACACTATCATTTCTACCTAAATGCCAGAAAATAAACACATGGTCAAACAAGTTCGAGCAATCAACATCACTTAACTAGCTACATGAGGATCATAGGGTCTGATGTAATAAAGGTCCATCTCATCACATACCTAGATACCTGAAATATGCCCCCTTAATGACCACTGTCAGGTTCATTGAGATCTCCTGACAGGAACCTGAAAGACACATGATAAATGTGAAAAGGGATGCACAGATTACTGGTTTATTATAAATGTAAAAAGGACACCTGCAAATAACTTGGTCACTTCATCATTATAAGAACATCGACTCTACCTCAATACTTGCAGTACTCCAAGGTAAAAGCACTGCCAGATAAGACAGTATTTCTTCATGGGATACCTACAAAATTTCCAGGGTTACTGCTACAGTTGAGGACATAATGATAATTACTTGGATATGGCTACCCAACAACACTCACGGAGTTAAACAAAAAAATTTTCTCTAAAGGATAAACGGTGACCACTAACAGTTTTTAGAACTGGGAAGCACATTTTCATTTTTTACCTGAAAACCTATGAAGATATCATGGTGAAAACAACTGTTAGAGATACCTCTATCACTTACCTGGCTCTCTCGGGATTTGATGACCTGTACTGTATGTAGTTTAGGCCCACTTAATCACTTACCTGCATACTAGCAACAGCCCCTGAACATCAGTGCTAGGCTCATTGGGATCTTTGGACAGGAACCTGGACAAGGCATTATGAAATTTGTGTTAAAGAATGCAACTTTTTCTACCAAGACATCTACAAATAACCTTGATCACTCTGTCATTATGACACATATCAACTTTACCTGGATACTTGTAGCAATCCAATATCAAGACCAATATTCGATAAAACCCGCGTTTCTTAGATGAATACCTGTAAAAAAAAATCTATGAATAGTACTTTGTTGGGGATCATCATGATCAATACCTGGATATGTGATATCTCTTACCACTTGCAATATTAAACATAACTTTTTCTGAAGTATATAAAGTGAATACTCATGTTTTCTAGAATTGCTAAGACTCTATCATTTCTTATCCGAATGCCTGCAAAAATAAGAAGTGTTTGGGACATCATTGCCTCTTACCTATGTATCTGGAGATCAGGTGGTGTGTGCTGTGGTCTATGCCCACATCATACTTACCTGATACCAGCAATGTCCCTTGTTAACTACCACTACCATCGACAGGCTCACCATAATGTCCTGACATGAACCTGAAAACACATTTTAGGAGAATGTGTTTGATACACATCATATTCTACATGTTCACCTGCAGATTCCCTTGGTCAACTGTAACATTGTGGATCCCATCAACACTACCTGGATACTTGTAGAACTGCAAGGTCAAACCCTAGGAAGAGATACCCTCCTCTCTTGAAGGAATACCTGCAAAAATCCCATAGTCAGTAATGCAGTGGCATACAATATGATAAATTACTTGGATACCTGCATATCTCTCTATCATTAAAAGTGCTAAATACACAGTAAATCTAAACAAGAAACAATAAAATCTCATTCTTATTAGCATTAAGGACATGTTAATTTATGAACTACATACATGCCAAAAACAAGTTAATATAAGAGAATTAAAAACATTAATTATGTAGATATCTGAATATAAAACGTCTCTCATGAGTTAATATCACATCATTTGCTATAGACTAGCAAAGACATTAGTAGGATACCTGCCAAAAAATATGGTAACACAAGTGTTAGGGACACTATCCTCACCTATCTAGATATTGAAGATCAGATGGTCTGCGTTGTGGTCAGACCCACTTTTCACTTACCTGGTTAAAAACAAAAGTCCATTAACCACCATTGTTAGCTACACTGTGTGCTCTTCACAGGAACTTGAAAAAAATATATGGTACAAATGGGTTGAAGGTCACAACTTGTTCTACCAGGAACATCACCCTATTCACTTCTGCTATTATTGAATACATGATCTCTGCCTGGCTACTTACATTAAATGAAGGTTAACAACACTGTAACCAGAGACCATATCTTGACTGAACACCTGCAAAAATGCCATCATTAGTACTGTGATGAGAAATGACCTGGATGACTGATCCCTCAATATGCACAGGGTTAAACATAAATTACTCTAAAATGTAAAAAGTGTAAACTTGTGTTTACTAGAATTGGTAAGGGCTCTATCTTACCCTAATACTGCAACAAAATCATGGTAACAAGAAATGTTAGAGACATCGTCATCGCTTACCTAGATATATGAAGATCAGTTGATCTGTGCTGTGGTTTAGGCCCAAATCATCACTTACCTCAATACCTGCTATGCGCCTCATTAACTACCACTGACAGGCTTCCTGTGATGTCTTTGCACGAATCTGAAAAACACGTTTAAAATATTTAGTACACATTCTATTGTATCCATACACCTACAAAATTCCCTTGGTCTATTAGAGCATTTTAGAACTCATCAATTTTACCTGGATAACTGCAGAACTCTGAGGTCAAACCCTAATGAGAGATACCTTCCTTTCTTGAAGGGATACCTGCAATAATTTCATGTTCAATATTGTTGTGATGGACAATATGGTAATCACCTGCATATCTGCTTATCTGTTATCACTATGACTATAAAAAACACATTATCTTTAAACAAGAACACAGTTAATTCTCATGCTTACTAGAATTGTTGTTGAAGACAAATTAATTTCTTAACTGTATACATGACAAAAACAAGTTAATTTTAAGAGTTGAGAAGATCATTAATTACCTAGATATCTGAAAATAAAAGTCTCTAATGAGTTAATGTCCTCTTACATGATACCTCTTTACTAGCAAAGATCTTAACAGGATACAAAAACAAGATAACACATGTGTTGAGGACAACATACTCACTCACTTAGATACTGAAGATCAGAGTCTTCATTGTGGTCAGACCTACTTTACCACTTTCCTAGTTACTAGCAATGTCCTGATAACTACCATTAGATTCACTATAATCTCTTCACCAGAATCTGAAGAAAATACATGCAACAAATATGTTTAAGACAACAACTTGTTCTATGATGACACCTGCAAATAATCTTGGTCTCTTCCACCATTGAAGGTACCACCAACACTATCCTCATTATGGCAGTACTTCAAGGTCAATGTTGTTCTTAGAGACACCTTCAACTCTCGACAAGGCACATGTAAAAATCTCATGATCAATACTGTGGTGTGACAATTTACCTGCACATATCTCCATCACTACTTATGTTAAACACACTGTATTATATTTAAATTATTACACTGTAAGGGATAATTCTCACTAGTTTTGGTTGAAACTATATCATTTCTTACCTGAATATGTTTAGAAAAACATAATACACAAAGGTAAGACACACTATTCTAAGAAATCTGAAGAGCAGATATTTAAAGGGTACTTAAGGCCAAATTGTCACTTACCTGGATATAAGCAAGGTTCCTGCTAACCATTATGAAGTCACCATGATCACTGATTGGACCCTGAAAAACACATTGTGAAAAATTTATATCTATGGACAAACACTTTCCACGTGGACACCTGTGAATAAGCTCCTTCACTGCCATCATTGCGGAGCCCATCCACCTAACTGGATTTTTGCAGTATTCAAGGTCTAGCCCCATCGTCTCTTGATTACACATCCATAAAATCCTATGGTTCTAACTGTGAAGCAAAATTGCAGGAAAATTACCTGGATAAATGCAAATTAGTCAACACTCACATGGTTAAACATAACTTCCCTATAAAATGTAAAACACTAGGATATCATGGTTGCAAGAATTGGCAAAACCCTATTATTGCTTATCACAATATCTGCTAAGAACTCACATGGTAGAACAAGTTGAGGCATTCCAACATCATTTACCCACATATATGAACACTGGCTGATCAGTGATGTGCATATCATCATTTATCTGGATGCCAGAAATCTCATCCCCCCATTAATGACCACTGTTAGATTCACCATGGTATGTTAAGAGACGTAACTTTTTTTTTTTTTTACCAGAATATCTGCAAATAACCAGTCATTTCATCATTATAGAGCACATCAAGTCTACCTGGATCTTGCAGAATTCCTTGGTCAAATCCTAGTAAGGTACATCTTCCACTTATGGAAAGATACCTGAAAAAAATGCCATGATCAATAACAGTGTTGAAAAACACAAAAACTAACTGGATACCTGCATATCCATCTATTACTAAGAGTGTTAATTACACGTTATCCCTAAACAAGAATACAATAAAATCTCATGCTTACTATTACTGTTAGGGACAAATTAATTTTTAACTGCAAACATGCCCAAAAGAACTTTAACGTAAGAATCTTGACAACATCACTAATGTTGTCTAATTAGGATAGTGTCGGGATAGTTTTGAGTTGATTATTTTGACAAAATCTAATTATCTAGATTTTGAAAATAAGGTCTTTAAAGAGTAAATATAACATTATCCTATACTTGTATAGGTATACTTACCAGCAAAGGCCTTAATGAGATACCTGCAAATAAACAAAGGAACACAAGTGTTAGAGTCACAATCCTAAATCCCGATATCTGAATATCAATTGGTCTATAGTGTTGTAGGACCTATATTACCACTTACCTGGATACCAGGAAAGCTCCATTAATGAACACTCTTACATACCCCATGGGCTCTAGACTGGAACCTAAAAAACCACATATTTAAGGATATAACTTGTTCTATCAGGATACTGGCAGATAATCTTGGTCACTTCCATCATTAGGGAACCATCAGCATTACTTGGTTCCTGGCAGAACTTCAAAGTTAACAACTTTCTTGGATACACCATCATCACTCAACCGAGCACCTCTAAAAATCTCATGTTAATACTGTGGTGAGAAACAGTAGGACATCTTACCTGGATACATGTGTACCCCTCAGTCATTACTAAGGTTAAACATATGTTGTATCTAAACTCTAAAATAATAAGGGCTAATGCTTACTGGCATTGGTTGGGACAATGTATTTTCAGCTGAATACCTAGAAAAAATATGATAACACCAATGTTAGGAACACCATTAACACTTACCTGGCTATCTGATCAAAGAATCTGTACGATGTTTAATGCCCACATCATCATTTACCTATATTCCATGACTTTCACCAGTATCTTTTGACTGAAGCCTGTAAAACACATCATGGCAGCTATGACTAGGGCTACATCTTCTACGTGGACCTTAAAAATTCCCACGATCACTACTATTGGTAGGAAAACCATGAACTCTACCTGGATCCTTTAGTTCTAAGGTCAACATTGTAGTTAGAGACGCTGTCATCTCCTGACTGGGACCTGAAAAAAACACATGGTGGCAACCTTGGTTAAGGAAACAGGTTCTTCTGTCTGGACTTCTGCTAATTCTATCTGTCCATTCCATTAGGGCAACCACTAACTCCACCTGGAGACTTGGAGGACTCTACTGTTAATACTGTAGTTTCAGACACCATCATCTACTCACTGGACACCTGCAAACATCACATGGTCACCATGGTAGTGAGGACTTTGTGATGTAATAATGATGTGTTACCTGGATACCTGCAAATATCTCTCTCACTACTAAGTTTTACGACAAATCATCTCTGAATTAGAAAATAGTAAAATCTCACAGTTACTACTTTCGTTAGGGACATTCATTTCTTACCTGAATACCTGCAAAAAGACATGGTTATGATAAGAGTTTGGGACAATATCATCAATTTTCTCGATATCTGAAAACAATATGATCTCTAATGTGTTTAAGGCCCACATCATCTCTTACCTTGATATCCTCAAAGTCTCACATTTACTCCCATTAATAAGTTCACCATCATCTATTGATTTGAACCTGCAAAATCCCATGGCCTGTACTGTGGTGAATGATACCACGATAACTTCTCTGGACAATTCCCATACTATGATGTCCACTTGGTTAAAGCCTACGTTATTGCTTTTCTTGTTACCTATCAAATCTCATAGTTATTACTATGGTAATCTCACTTTCGTTTCTTTACTGTAACCTACAAAAAATTGCAGTTGGTGACAACTGCAATTAAGGGACACATCATGTCTTACCAAGACACCTGAAAATCCCATGGTCATTACCATGGTTTAAGTCACCATCATTACTTAATGGATACTAAAGGGCAGCGGAATATGCCACCCTCAAACACGCCTTTTCGGTGTCAGGATAGTTTTGAGTTGATTATTTTGAGAAACTGCAGATATAGGAGAAGCTCTGAAAGCAGAGTAGAAGCTATCCATTTTAAGGGACATTTACATGAGAGAGGGGGCCTGTGCCAGGAAGAGAGCCATTACCAGAGGTCACTTTTCCACCTGGCAAGGCAAACTCCGTTTACCTCCAATTCCATCTCTCACCTTCCTGTGAAATGCCTTCCTCCCTATTGAAGCCCCAGGCCTCTCTCCCTTTCTTTAGCTCAGGACGATATCTAAGCCTCAATTACCTGGCAGCCTTTTTGAGTCTCCTACCTTTGTGGGGCTCCCTTACATACATATATGCACACATAATTAAAACTGTTTTTCTGTTTTTCTCATGTTAATCTGTCTTTTATTACAGGAAGGTCTCAATCAAGAAGCTACAATACCCCCACACTGACATATTCACTTTAGGTTTACTATCAGTTTTGACTAGATATTTGCAAAAGACCTTGGTCCCCATAATGGTTTGTAACACATAGGTCATATAGGTACATCATTCACCTCTACCTGCCTACCTGAGAAATCCCAATTTTCATACTGTAGTTAAGGCGACCATTATTTCTTATCTGGATTATCTACAAAATACCATGGTGGATCCATGGTTAGATTGATCATCATTTCTTACCTGTATAACTTCAATATTCTATGTTTATTACCTAGTAGGAAAATCCTCATTTCTTACCTGGATATTTAGAAAATTCCATGGACATTACCATGGTCAGGATCTCTATCATCTTTTCACTCTATCTATAAAATCCTCTGGATATTACTGTGGTTAGGGACACCATCACCTCTCCTCTGTATTCTTTCAAAATATTACGGTGACTACAATGATGAGAGCCACTGTCCTCTTACCTGAATATCTGCCAAATCCTATGGTCACTGAACCTCTTGAACAGACAGACATTCAAGGCTCTTCATGCTTTGACTTCCACCTGTCTCAAAAGCCTCAGTCCCTGCCATCCCTTTTCATCCTTTATAATGTAAACATTCTAAGCAACTGAACTTCTCAGAACATTCTTTCTCTCCTGGTTACAGGCAGTTGAATGCTGGAACCAGTCCTTACTGCCTAAATATGAGATCTGATTATTGGCATCTCTTTGCAACTCTGCTCAGTGGCCTTGAGATTGGCCATGGTGGGAGTCCCCATACCACAGAGATGGCCAAATAATGCACATCAGGGCTTTTCTTTTAGGCATTTACCAGGATGTGCTGATGAATAAAGTAATAAACAAACAGGGAGAGGCACTACTGAATAATAATAGTGCAAGCTTGCTTTTTCATGATTCTGATGTGACTTTTGTGGATGAAGAAATGTGTCAGTTTGCTGTACAATGCCTTAAAACATAATATTTTTTTCAGATTTTTATACTTAATTTAAAAATAAACACTTATTACAAACTAATATAATATTAATGCTGACCATGGGTTGATAATCTCGATGTGCCCAAAGTTTATGAATTTGTTAAAAAAAAAAACAACAATAATTAAATAATTCTAGACCTCACCAAACACACACACACCCTTCACCTATTTACCAGAGTAAATTTTTTCCTCGACATATAAATTTCTTATAGTGCTTTTTGCAACCATCTGAATTCTTATCAGTAACCGTTATTTAGATTTCATGAGGTTCTTAGTCACTATTCCTTTGAAACTCAAGTAAAATGTCAAAAGAGAGAACTGGTACCCCACATCCCCTCTTTTTAGGTTTACAGCGTGGGAGCTAATTTAATGGTATTCTGAGGGGGTGGGAAGCTCAGTGATGACTGCATCCTTCAGATTGCCCAGAGACTAGCAGAAGCAGGATGTAATAAATGTTGAGGTTGGTTTAAGTTTAAAATTTCTTTATTTCTCCTCATCCTCCCACTTTTCTGCAACCCTTTCCAATAAGAGTTTGGATGAAAAAGGGGCCACATCCTAAACCTGACAAGCCCAGGGGAGGCCTGCATGGCAGCCCTACAAACTCAGAGACTGAAAGTAACCACATAGGATGATCTGAACATAAAAATTCTTAACTAAAAGCAAGGTGTGGCGGGTAGTCACATCCTGGACCTGTAGCACTCTTGACCAAGGTCACTCTTTATCTAAGCAAACCTACCTATTGTCTTCTTGCATCTAAGAGAATATATCCTTGCAATGTCTGTCTGAGTAATCCTTTTTCCACACCCCTCAGGTCACAACTGACTACACCAGTGCAGAGCACAGAACCCCATTGTTATCTTGTCCCCCCAATACCATCTCTATGTGCTATAAATGTTAATTGTTAACTATCCTATACTCATCAATGTAAAAGTATGTCTCTCTCTTCACTTTCCTTTTTATCCAATCTCAGAGATTCTGCCCCTTCCTTTCCCCCTCGCCTTTGCTTTCTCCCACCCCCTTAATCTACCACCAAAGGATTCATGCAACCTTCCTTAAGTCTTTTATTCTACTGTATAAAATAAATTGCAAAACTGCCATTCTCTGGAGCATTTTCTTAATCCGATGAGAATTTGCTTCCCAGTAACTGTCCTCAGTTTGGCTCGAATAAACACATTAAAATTCTCTACAGGTTCCACTCTTAGGATGCTGATAAGTTTAACGGGCCACAGTGATTATAAATATAAAACCGATACACCACCAGGCAATTTTCCTTTTTTAAAGAAAACGTTCTATTTCTTAATGATTATTCTTAGCCACTGCCTTTTCTACTCACTCACCAAGGTCAGCCAGCAGCCACGAGAAACAATATCAGTGCCGTAATTAATGCACTAACAGGGGTACGAACTACCCCCGAGAACACTGTTCCGTCCCCAATACCCACTTCTCACCCCTTTTACCCTTTTCTTTCTCAAAATCAAAAAGATTATGTTCTTAGCTAGTAATGCTCCATGCGCTGGTTGAATTCACAGGGAATCATTTCCTGCCTTGCAGGGAATTAAATATGCTTTAAATCTGTAATGTGCTATCGACTGGGTTTTTATGTTCAAAGCTCCAGGGGGCAGATTTGTGTGGGCTTTCCCCTTACATTCTGACTTAAGTGGAGACAATGTTTGATGGTCATACCTATTAGCACGAGGCGAGCTCACCTCTTGGTGTTTATCTACATTTATCTGAAAATAAGCCTGCTGGGCCTTGAGTTAGGCCGAGCAGAGGGCAAAGTCGGGCATTTGGGCCTCCAGCCATGGCACATCCTGACTCGGCAAGGTCCCTTGTCTTCAGCAGCCTTGCACCCTCTCAGGCCATGGCTGAGATAACTTCTAACATTCATTCTGGATTTTACATATCTCATGTCCTCCTATGAAATGTTTATATGGTATATATTATACATACATATTAGTATAAATACTAACAATTTTATGTAATAAGCTTGGAACTCTTGTACTTAAGGGTTCTAAGGCCAATTACAATGTGTGTGGCGAGGGTTCCCCACACGAACAATTTTCAGACACTGACTGGGTGTCCCACAAATTTACCTCAATTCTGACACTATGTACCTGGAGATAGCGTTGGATCCCACAAATTAAGGGCTCAGTCCCATTAGATTAACTCCCCTCCCCCCTTCATATGCCAATCCCAAGTCTAGGCTGTCACCGTGCTTCTGACTGACTGGCTATAAATCAGAGGTTCTCACAAACCCCTCCCTGGGTTCATTTAATTTGCTAGAGAGGCTGACAGGACTCAGAGAAACATTTTACTTACTAGATTACTGGTTTATTATAAAAGAACAATAACAGCCAGAGGGAAGAGATGCAGAGGGCAAGATACGGGAAGAAGGCATAGAGCTTACATATTCTCTCCACTCACCCCAAATCTGCAGCCAGAAGCTCTCCAATCCCCATCCTTTTGTCTTTTTTTTTTTTTTTTTTATAGAGGCTTCAACACAGAGACATGGCTGATTAAATCAAGGACCATCGTGACTGATTCAGCCTGCAGCCCCTCTCCCCATCCTGGAAAGCAGTGAGACAGCAAGTTCCAACCTCTAATCGAGGTTGCTTCTGCTGGCTACCAGCCCCCATCCTCAGGTGCTTTCCACAAGTCACTTCATTAACATAAACTCAGCTCCAGTGAAAAGGGCCTGCTTGTGAATAACAAAACCCCCATTACTCTTTTATGCCTCTGCAGGCATTTCAGGAACTGAGGCTGGGAGACCAAATATCATAACAAAAGATGCTCCCATTGCTTTAATCCCCCAGGAAATTCCAAGGCTGCCAGTCTAAGCATACTATTTATCTTAAAAATGAAACTCTATTCTGATTACTTATCTTTTTTTATAAGCACACACCAACCAGTTTTGATTGCATAGTGAAAAATATCAACATCAGTATACACAGATTTGTATACAATTTAACAGATATTTATAAAACCCAGCATTGTTGGTGTCAAACGGCAAAACTAAAACAACTTAGTAATGAGTTCGGTGTCCTTTATCCAAGGGAAAACGATCCATGGATTGGGTGGACTAGGGGAGTAAAGTGTCTCACAAGCAGAGGAACGCTCTTCCCAAGGGATTTTGGGCAAGAGCGAGTTTTATAGAATATTAGAGGAGGCAACAGGGAAACGGGGCGGGATGGGCTAGTGTTATGGAGCACGTAAGAACAGGGACCCAGAGAGCCGAATCAAAGAGAATTGTGACTGTTTATTAGCC